>JANIJI010000001.1:12540000-13185000 GCA_024500535.1 Leptonema lineaticorne
ATTTATATATATTACAATAATTATTTTTTTTATAATGTAAAATAAAAGTAATCGTCAGAAAATTCGTTTAAATTGTCGTCATTTATTAACGACGGAAGGTAGGGTGGGGGGTGGGGTGGTTGAGAAGGTGGGGGCGTATTGAGCAAAGATTGGGCGGGTTAAAGATCTTTTCGATTTCGTCCACGGACCGACGTTTGAAAATCGCTGACTCAGATTAATCCATCTTGCTTGATGCGGTTCGCAGCGTTGTAAATCAACAAAGGGTCACGGGAAGTGCTGGCGATACACTCGCTCGGTGAAAAAACAATTTCGGTTTTATCACGTGTAAGGTTATTCGGTAAATGATGACCACCGACTCCACACACCCCCTCCCCCCTAGTCACCACCTCCCCCCTTACGATTTTTCCTATATTTTTACCTTGCTGCGGTTAAAAAAAAATTTTGCCTTTTCGGCGAAACGTTTTTGTTTTTGCGCATTATTTTTCTTCCGGATACAATATATATATATATATATATATTTTTTTTCATTCCCGCCCCCCTTGTTTTTGGTGATTTTTTTGTGTGTTCCTCGTTTTTATTTTCGTTCAACGCTTCGGTGTAAAATGACGTCGTACGTGATTTCAATTTTAAAAATTGTGCCGCTTTATATTTTGGTACGCTTTTTATCGACGATTATGCGAGGCTTTTAAACAATGATTTACACATTTTTAATTATTTGTCGACGAAATATTTATGTATATATATATATATATATATATATATATATATATATATATATATTTAGATTTTTTTACTTATGAATTATAATCGAAATTTTCGATTCCCGATAGATTTACCATATTACAAATAAAATTGCTATTCAACGATGCATATAGAGAGAGCGAACGAATAAATAAATAAATAAATAAAAACAACGCAACACATCAGTTGCGGGTTCATATCCTGCGATAAACGTATTAAACGGGCACCGCCGTATATTTTCCGATTTTATCCGGTCGTTAAATCGGTAATTTATGTCGTTTTAAAATTTTCAACGGGAAAACATTACTCTCGATATTCGCCCCCCCACCTCCCTCTCCCCCTACACGCTGATAATGTTCGTTTGTCGGTTTGTATGTTTGTTTTTTTTTAGCAATTAACCGATACGAAATAATTTCGATACATTTTTGATTCGTTATTGTGATTATATATATATATATATATATATATATATATATATATATATATATATATATATATATATATATATATATATATATATATATATATATATATATATATATATATATATATATGAATATTCGCAAATTAGAATCAATTTTATTTCATATAACGAATATATAAATTTTATTTTATTGTTTATTATATATACATATATAACATTATTATTATTCAGTGATTACTATATTTATCGTAGTAAAAATTCACAATGACACTTCGGGTTCGAAATCGAAATGAAAGAAAAGTGTTTGTTTGAACGATCGTTATCATTAAATTTTTATACATCAGCGGTTCCCAATCTTTTTTCATTAAAATATTATATATTTTTATATTATATCCGCCATAATAATTTTTTTTGCGTACTCCTAAAAAATCTTTCACGTATCCAGATTGGGAACCGCTGTTATACATTATCGTTTATCTGATTTGTTATTATATATATATTCAATCAAATAATTTATTAACAAATCAATTTGATTACTTAAAATATATATATATATATATATATATATATATATATATATATATATAAAAGTAAATAATTTTATTAATTTGAATTTTTTTTTTTTTGAAAGAAGAATGTTTATTATTATTATTCGATGTACGTAAAAAGAAATTTATTAATTTTTTTCAATTTATATCGATTGTACTAATTAATTTTAATCGTTAATACACAATTTTCACAATTCGAAATCTCGAAGCACCGAATTGAATAATTCATATTATATGTGAATTTTTAATTCGATTAAATATTTATTACAATAAAAAAAGATTTATTTAAAACAGCGTTTACCAACCTTTTTTTATTGGTGTACCCTTTTAGCTGATTGTCTCCTTAATGTGTATCCCTAATTAATATATATATATATATATATATATATATATATATATATATATATATATATATATATATATATATATATATATATATATATATATATATATGAATATAATCGTTCGTTTGCAGATCCTTGCTCAGGAGTAACGTGTCCAGAGCCTGAAGTTTGTCAGTTAGATGCCTCCAGGTCTCCAGTTTGCAGATGTGCTGAACCATGCCCTCTGGAATTCACTCCAGTTTGCGGTTCTGACGGAAAAACTTACAGTAATGAATGCCATGCTCGTAAAGAGGCTTGTCGCAGTAGGAGAACACTTCGTATCATCTACAGAGGACAATGCAGTTCCGGTATGTGAATATATTTATATATATATATATATATATATATATATATATATATATATATATATATATATATATATACATGAAAATATTTTACATTTCTCAAGACCTACTTCATAACTGAAGAAAATATTTTTAAAAATATTTCACAAATAAAACAGTATATATATATATATATATATATATATATATATATATATATATATATATATATATATATATATATATATATATACATATATATATATACACACACACTGTTAATCAAGTATTTAAAAGTAGATTATATAGCATAGAGGTGGCCATACTACGGCCTTTTGAAACATTATTTGTGACTCTCTATAAATGCAACCGATTTCACGTTTCAATTTTATTGTTATTGTATTTTATAAAAATATTAAAATTAAAATTAATCAATCTGTATTAACTAACTAGTATCTAAAAGAATTATTGAGAAGCATTGTCGACAATTATTTAGCAATTTTTAAAAATATTCAAAAAAATAATAATAAAAATATATTTAATTATTAATATTTAAATTCAATACATATATTTATTATTGCACTTTTATTTATATGTTTTCAATATATATATTTTTTGTTAAAAAATTAAAATTATTTGGATTATTAAGATGCTTGATATACATTCCTGATATATTTATATATAAATACATAAAATTGTAAAAAATATTAAAATTTAAAAGATACAAATGTATTTTGGAAGAATCATCGTAACGTATTAATAACAAATGTTCAATATATGATAATAATAAATATGTGGGTACTTTGATGATATTTTCAGGTACTAATCCATGCGAGAATGTCAAGTGTCTCCCAGGCGAGGAGTGCACTATAAATAAATTCGGAATAGCGAAATGCGAATGCGGCCCTGAATGCGAACCGGTCATGCGGCCCGTTTGCGCAGTTGATGGAAGGACCTTTTCGTCCGAATGTGAACTTAAGAGGGCCTCTTGTCACGCCAAGATGCCCATTAAAGTGGCCTATTCCGGTGTTTGTGGTATGATTTTCTATTTTTTTTTTTTTTTTGTATACGGTTTGTAATTCGTATAGAAAAATCTACAACTATTTACTATCATATAAACGTCATTTGTAACAAATTCCTTATCATTTTGTTTATTTAACAGTTTCTCTTAATTGAAAGTAGCTCTTGTTATTTTTTTTAACATTTCGCGAATTTCTAATACATTGCTTATGAACAAGTCAATTATGCTACATAAAATAATTATTTATATCAGCGGTTTCCAACTTGTAGTACTAGTAGTTCTAGGGAAGTGGTCCCCGTGGACCCCCAAGGGTCCCTAGTATCGTTCAAGGGATCCATGGAAGATTAAAAATGATTTGGGGGACCCTGGACAATGTTGGGTTTAGATTAATTGGAAACATTGATAAAACACAAACGGTTTTCTTTTTTTTGTGCTCCTCAATCACTATAATTATATATTTTGTACTATATAAATTTTAATGAAAACAATATACTCATTTTTTTGCTTGAAAACAATAACAAGCCGGTTGTTCAAAATTTGGCAGCCCGCCTCTGACTATAAGTTTTTCATTTAGGGGTCTGTGAATAACTTTTAACTATAAAAAAAGATCCATCGACCAAAAAAGTTTGGGAATCTCTGCTCTAGAGATATGCAAAAAAGTTATTATGGGGGAAGATATAAAAATTACACACACACACACACACACACACACATATATATATATATATATATATATATATATATATATATATATATATATATATATATATATTAGGAGTACACTAATGAAAAAAATTTAATATACATTATGTAAAAAATATAATTTACATAATGTATATTAAAATAAATAAATATTTTTATTTTAAAATTATTATTCGAATAATTTATTATTACACCTGTTGCTTTTTTTTAAGAAAAAAAAATATAGAATTTACAATAAATTTATTTTAATTGCGCTAATTGCCACGAAAAATAAAATAAAACTTTTATTATCGAAAGAAAACAAATAATATTTGTAAATTATTATGTAAAATCAATTAACCATAATCAACCTGGTCAACATATTTTGATCGCATTTTTTTTTAGCGTAACGAAAATAAATAGATCGATATATCTGATTCCGCTTTAAAATAAAAAAAAAAGAAGCGTTTATGCTTGGAAAAATAATAAAATGAAAAAAAATATATATACATATATACCAGTAAAACAAACAAAACCGAAGCTTTTCGTAGGGGGGGGGGGTTTGTTACAACGTAATGGAAAGCTTTTACGTTTTAGATACAAAACGTTTTATCGCCTCTCCGCACTGATTGCAATTACCCTTTAATTATAGCCCCATTACGCGACTACCTTTGCTTTAATGTAAACCTATAATATATACAATAATATATTCTCTTACACATATCAACCGTTTTTTATGTGTGAGTGTGTGTGTGTGTGTGTGTGTAACTGTTGAAAAACCAATAATTACTGAAACTGGCCGATACACAGTTATCGATTAAATAATTTTCTTCAGATGTGCTTAAACCCACAGAAAGCAATTAAAACGAACGGGTGATTATAAAATTGATATCGTTTGTTACGAATAAAATTCAAGGAAATTTATTACATTAAAAAAATATATTTTTGGATAACTTTTAGGTCAACCAAAAATATTTTGTTGGCATATATTATTTTAAAAATATTTATCTCTAGTTTATTAAAAAAATATTGTTGGATAACCTCTATTTTATCTAAAAATATATTGTTGGATAATCTCTAGGTTATCCAACGTTTATGTATCATATTGTTACCATTGAATAATTTTATTACTGCGTAAAATATTTTTAAAGTATGAAATATATATATTGTTACCTATTAAATGATATTTAATAATTATCAAATTATAAATACAATAATTCATATTATTTTTATGTATATATGATGTATGTATGTACGTCAAATATTTAGCAATGAATTAAAAAAAAAATGAATTTGGATTTCATTTTTAATATCATTGATTTTTAGATCTATGTTAGATATTATGTAAATTGTAAAGATTTCTAATATATATAAATATTTTAAAATAATATATGCCGATAGTTTATTTAGATAATAAAGAATTATATGTCAGGGGTAGTCAACAAGTTGATTTTGATTTTTTTGAATTTTGAATTTCGCGTACATGAACTATTTGGTACCGCAAATAAGGAATGCAACTATCAAAAGTTGGGTCTGCAAATTTATTTTCTTATTATGAAATTTTATTAAACATGGTATGCATTTTACATCTCTTCTTTACAATTAGACTAAAAGATATAGAAAAATTGTCCACTCTTACCTATATATGTAATATATTTATAGTGGAATTGTTTATGAAACGTCACACATAATATACTATATATAAAGCAAAGAACGGACACGATATCAAGATTCCATGTTGTTACCGATGTTATGGTGTTTATATGTTGCGTGTACGAATTTTAAATGCGGCATTTGCAATTTCAGGTGAGATGGGTCCGTGTCAGGGTAAAACGTGTCAGTGGGGTGCCACGTGTGTTGAGCACGGTGGACAAGCCAGGTGTGAGTGTCCACATTGCCCGTCCGAGTTCGATCCCGTCTGCGGTTCCGATGGGATTTCATATGGAAACGAATGCAAATTGCGTTTGGAAGCGTGCAAGTACAAACGACCGGTCAGCGTGCTGTATAAAGGGCCGTGCAGTAAGTAACGACGTCACCAATATTTGCAACATTCGAACCGTCTATATATATATATATATATATATATATATATATATATATATATATATATATATATATATATACAATACAATATATTTATTCAGTGTTTTTTATTTTTATTTTATTTTTTCAGACGGATGCGAAAATAAAAAATGCGATTTTTATGCGGTGTGCGAAAGCGACGGTGCGTCGGAAGCCAAATGCGTATGTCCTGAAAGATGCGAGGAAGGAACGGTAAATTTTTTACATTTTGTCCGGATGGAATTTTGTTTAGATTTAGCTGAAATTTTTCATAATTACTCTCAAACCAGATGACAAATAATTATATCGTGATATATCATAATTATAAAGTTGAATGTAATAAATATAAGAAGGATGCATAATTATCAGATAATTTCGTAATAAATATTCAATTATTAATTATTCAAAGCGTATCGTATATCATATAGGATTCATTAAGTGGCAAAATTTATGATAGATATTCCGTAGTAAATACGCACGTGCGTAAACGGCACTATAAATTTTCATCGTGAG
Source organism: Leptonema lineaticorne (assembly GCA_024500535.1). Lineage (NCBI taxonomy): Eukaryota > Metazoa > Arthropoda > Insecta > Trichoptera > Hydropsychidae > Leptonema > Leptonema lineaticorne. The sequence goes on from JANIJI010000001.1 coordinate 12,546,657, forward strand.
GATGCGAATTAACCGTGTCAATTAATTATCGATAAGGAGTATCCTTAAGCTTTATACCAGGATATGCGATAATGTTCGTCCTCGTACACTTCGATCATATATCCAATCAGAGCTCACCGTTTGCGATCGCTCTTTATCGTGAAGTATCCCAGGCATCGGTCTCTGGGGTTAAATTAACCCCTTCGTTCGAAAACACGACGAGCAATAATTAACATATGCACTCTGGTAACTAACCGTCAACCGGTTCAAAGTATCGATTCGGCTTAATTGAGTGAACATCTCAGAAGCGGCTTTTGTAGTGAAATTTGCATGCATACGTTTATTTTATATATGAACAACGTACAGGGGCTTGTGTGTGTGTGTGTGTGTGTGTGTGTGTGTGTACAAAGAAAACAGGCGCTCGCCTCGGGCGCCCCGTTTGCACGTGCTATATTTTTGAATTCAATAATATAGAATTAATTATTAAAAATATTTTTATATACTACTGTGATCAAAAAGTAAGGTGAAATTGTCATTTAAAACTCCCGATCATTAGGAAGGTAGGTAAATTGTCATTTTCTTCCTAGGTTGGTCTATAACATTTGCCAAGCGTTTGTTTGTCAAAAAATTTAATTATCTCCAAGTTATACGTCTTTTTATAACTCTCGGTTCCTTTATTACGATAATGCATTATGTCATACTGCATTGGTTTTTCGCGATTTTTTTATCAAAAAATTGATTAATATCGTTCCACAACCACCGTATGTGCCTGATTTAGCTCCGTGCGACTTTTGGCTATTCATAAAATTCAAAAGGCTAATATGCGGGGACGTCGTTTTTCAGGACTATTTCGACTGTTTCGAAGGCTGAAAAAAGCGTTGAGGATTACTTTGAAGGCGATCAAAATTGATTTGGAAGAATAAAAATAAACACATTTTATAAACAAATTTACTTTACTTTTTGATCACAGTGTTTATATACATTTAAAAATGAAACATTAGAACAATTTTATAAAATTTTGGCTTTCACAGTGAAACGTTGTATAAGACATCCGGTAAGTTTGACGGGGAAGACGCTCGAGATCCGATTACGAGTTTTATCGTTTAAAAAAGTTTTTTTTTGTCTTCTCTTTTTTTTTTGGTTCTGTTTCTCGAGACGGATTTAAATCGTAGTATATTTTTCTTTCGCAGGAGTACGGCGAAGTTTGCGGATCTGACTCACAAACCTATTCCAACGAATGCCAGCTGAGAGCTAAAGCTTGTAAAGATCAAATAGAGCTGACAGTACTCTATAAAGGAGATTGCGGTACATGGTTTTTTATTATTATTATTATTTTTTTTTTTTATTAAATTGCTTTCGCTCTTTTCCTCGCCCGTTTCCTTAGGAATTAAGATCGATTTTTAGATTTCGTAACGAGATTGAATACGAGTTTTAATTGATTTTCTTATAGACGCTCTTCGAAAATTAGTTTTCTTAACAAAATCTATTAGTTTTCAATAGATTTTTTTTAAAAAAATCGACGTTTATTTTTTGCAAATATTTAAAAATATTAAATTTTAATTTTAAAATAGAAGATCGGGGTTCAAAAATAGAAACTCGACGTATGCTAAAAAGAGACATTATAAAAACAATAATAAATTAAAAATAAAACCTTAATTTAATTTATTTTTTATTATTAATATAATTACATTTAATGTTTATCATCTAAAATATACTTCAAGTCTTTCTTGAAGACCTTTGATTTAACACAATAAACACTTTCATATGTATAATTCACCGTTTATTAATTTTTTATTAAATTAATATATTATTAATCTTTCATATTTCATTTCTCTAGTATGATTGTTACATTAAGATCTGAAAAAAAAAATTCTAGCATAAATACTATATTTATTTTTAAAATAAAATTATACAAGAATCTCTATTGATCTATAAGATATGTATATAATATATATATATATATATATATATATATATATATATATATATATATATATATATATATATAGAAGATTCGATTTTAATAGTTAAATTGAAGCACATATATCGTTTTAATGGGTTATATTTCTCGTGCAGCATGACCCCATTTTGCCACTATTAGTCAAAGTTTCTTCAATTAGACGAAAGTCCCCTTATCAAGTGTTGAATTCTGCATGAAGCTCGCAGTTTAATAGAGTTATTCAACATTTCGTTACATGCAATTAAAATTAAAAATTGAAACCAAAGTGGCAGTTAAGTAAATGAATGCCAGACCCCGTACGATACGACTTGGTATAATTCGCATTATGTATATTATATATTCATAGCAAATCTATATATGTATGTATATATGTATATGTGTGTGTGTGTGTGTGTGTTGTACAATTTCAATTAGATATTTCAGTTGAAATATGTAGCAATTACGGGCACGTTGACGTTATTATATTCGAATTAATCGAAATGCGGTAACGGCGAAGTGGATTTCGGTAAATTTTCGTCCTCTTTTACCGTACTATTTCGTAATATCCGCGAAATAATAAAATTTTGATGTACAGTTGGATCACGTTCTAGAATGTGATATGATTTTTTTTTTAGTTGTATCCCAATGTATCAACGATATATAACACATATTTGAAATTTTATTTTACCATATCTAATAAATAAAAACATTATTATTTTGTTATTATTATAGTTTTTTTTTGAGCAGACAGACGCTAATAGATAGATTCATAGGGTCATTTTTTTTGTCCGGTGGACCCACTAAAACCTTTTATCATTCTATCCAAAACCACCAACGGGCAATAATTTTGGTCTAAGACCAAAATAGGTATGATCTAGGCATATTTTTTTCAATCTCTATGCCTATATGATATTAGAGTTAAAATCCTTAATTTTTGCCTTCGTACGACTTAATTATGAATGTAATTGTTATAAAATATGATAAATTTATTATATATTTATCTTCTTCTTCTTCTTCACGCCGTCTCATCAAGAAGGTTGGCGATCTACATGGCTAATGAAATTTTCGAAAGAGTTCTATTGACGAACAGTTGAACCAACGATGAAGATCTTTAAGCCATGAGTTTTGACGTCTTCCTATTGATCATTTACACTGAATTTTTTCTTCCAAAATTATCTTGAGAAGTCTGCATCTATCATTTTTCAAGATGTTGCCAAAGTATTGCCATTTTCCTCAATTTGTTTCAAAACCTCCAAAACCTCCTTATTTACTAATCTTTTGGTCCAAGATATACTTAGCATTCTTCACATCTCGAAAGCTTCCAGACGTTTTCCGGTTCCAGGGTCAAGTATCCATGATTCAATACCATATATAAGAACGGGAAAAACCTAACATCTAAGCATAATTATTTTTAAATCCATGCTTGTGCTCTTAGACGTTGAAAACTTTTTCATGGTTATGAATTGCCTTCTAGCTTGTTCTATTCTAGAACGGATCTCCTTCTTAGGGTCGTAGGTTGTTGTAATACACGTCCCCAAGTATTTATAGAACGTTACTTGTTCAATCCAATCATCTTATATATATATATATATTTGTTGGTTTTTATTTATAGATTCCACTTATATCATCTGATTTATAATAACCACCCTTAAATTTACGAGTGGTGAACATTAAGGGATTCCCATCGAACGTAACGTCTATTCGAATGCTTTTGCGTTAACGCGTGTTTCGATATTTAATGACGTACACTTCACGGGGTCAAATCAACCCCATTGTGTCGTTTCTATTGTTCCCTGTAAATATTTTATCTGGACGGACTCGCACTTTTTTTATTATATGTGTGTCTCTTTATACCCGTCGGCGTTCAGTTTTTATTGTGTTCGGTGAAATGGTTTTTTTTTTTTCACCACCAAAATCAACCCGTAACCGTAGGACAGGGAATATAAAACGGGTTCACGTAGGGTTGAAAACCTTCGTACGGCAGGGGTTTGAAATTATTTCGTTAGGATTTCCACTGGGTGATCGGTTTCCATTATCAGCTCACGTAGCCGATTGACGGGAAGAGATGTATTATATACGAAACCTGAAAGCCTTATACTTTATACACGAATATATATTAAAGTTTAATATATACATATATATATATATATATATATATATATATTGTATATATATATTGTATATATATATATATATATATATATATATATATATATATATACAATATATATATATATATATATATATATATATTGTAGACAAAATTTACTATATAGATAAGGATAAAAATTTTAATATCTTGTAGTAAATTAATATAATTTTTAATTAAAATTTTGAAGGTTGTAAGTTTATAGAACTAGTAATCATATTCTAAAAAAATAATACTCGAAAATATGTCATGGATTTAAAAGCGCTGTCGATTTATTTCAATGAAAATATTATGCTTAATATATATTTTCAATGATGAAAAATTATGTAATTTAATAAAGAAATATTCTGTTTTAAAATATATTGTCAATTAAGAATGTTTTAAAAAATATCGAAAAAAAAATATTATTTGAAAATGTAATATGAAACACAAATTTAAATAAATTAATATATAGTTTTGTTCTATTTTAATAAAAAAAAGAATGTAATAATATAAATAATATATTATGTTTTACATAACAAATCCCAAATAAACAAGCAGATTTTCCAGGAAAAAATATTATATTAATGTATTTAACTACATTAGTGGTACCCAATTTTTGTTATGCAAAAAATTAGTTATTATGGCGGAAGATACAAAAATTATATATATATATATATATATATATATATATATATATATATATATATATACTGTGATCAAAAAGTAAGGTGAATTTGTTTATAAAATTATTCTTTATGTATTCTTTTGAGTTTGCTGAATAGCCAGAGGTCACACGGAGCCAGATTAGGCGAATACGATGGTTGCAGGACGATATGAAACGTGTTGCATTATCGTGATGATGGAAACAAGAGTTGCAAAAACACGTGTAATTCAGAGACAATTAAACCTTTTGACAAACAGACGCATGGCAAATGTTATAGACAGTCCTACCAATCTAGGAAAAAAATACAATTTATCAGCCTTCCTTAATACCCAGGAGTATTAAATGACATTTTCACCTTACTTTTTGATCACAGTAATATATATTTTAGAGGTACACACTAAAAAGACAATCAGGTAAAAAGGTATACTAATGAAAAAAAAATGAAAACCACTGAACTTCACACACATATATACATTTATATATTATATATATATAATTTTTCAACATGTAATAATTATTATAACATTACATACATAGCGCAGAAAACACGATTCGCATATAACACAAACCCTTGTTAATTTCGTGATCACAATGCAAATATTTAAACGAGACTACCTTTATAGCACAAGACGTATTTACATTGAGAAAGTTTAAACATCGGTCCGCGAACATTTGTTACATTATTATTACGCGTAATATGTTTGTCGTTTCGATGCGTAACGGGTCCTCTATATTAAAATATTATTATATATACAGGGTGTACATTAATACATACATATATATATATATATATATATATATATATATATATATATATATTTACGTGTGTGTGTATGTAATGCTTGTTCTGCGTTGTATTATATGCAGGTCTGTGCCAAAATGTCGAGTGCAAATATGGGGCGCGATGTTCAGCAGGCGAGTGCATTTGTCCACTGGAATGCAGCGAATCGGGCAATGAACCCGTTTGTGCAAACACTATGGTCACATATTCCAGCGAGTGTGAACTACAAAAGGCTGCATGTCAAATAAAACCGCCCGATCAACCGTTAACTGTCATTTTTTACGGTGATTGTAGAGAGAGATTCGCAGCAGTCGGCGGACCCAGTGAGTATAACCAATATTTATTTATTATCGTCTTCATATATTAAATAAATAAATAAAAAAAAAAAACATTGTGTATATTTCGTTTTGGATTAAATGAATAAAATTTCAATCATTCATATATCAATATATTGATAAATCCATATAATATGATATTATAGCTAGCGTCGATATGTATAATAGGTACGTGGTGGTGTAGCATTTTTTTTTCGTCAAATGTGACTTTATTATCACAATTTAAACGTGAATGATCTTTATAATTTAATATATAAATCATTGCCATGCAAAAGTTTAATTTATTACTAAAATATTTCAGTATTAACGATACAATTTTGCTTCGATTTTGACAGCCGGTCTCTTAACGACACACCATACTTTAAATTGTACGACTTAATGCACAAAAAATAATCATTTTCGTCACACAAATAATAATAAATTTAATATTTTTTTTATTTTAATAATCATTTCAATATTTTTAAAAACTATTGATAATATTAATTATTAAAAAATCCTTAATAATTATTATTATATATTCAAATAAGTTAGTCGAAATATAGTTTAATTGTAGTAACGAATAAATTTCCAGCAACTTTCCAACCGAGCCTACCGAACACCGCCATAAGCAACGAAATAATTCACGGACCAACAGAACAACCGGAAAAAAGTTGGACAACGGCGGAGAAGGAGGCTTGCAAGGACATACATTGCGATTACGAGGCGACCTGCGAACTGGGTCCCGATAATTTTCCACGATGTTCGTGTTTGTTCGATTGCGCTTCGGCTCAAGGGACTGCGAAACCCGTGTGCGCTTCAGATCTAAGAATATATCCATCCATGTGTGCCATGAAACTGGAGGCCTGTCAAAGGCAAGAAGAGTTGAGGTTGAGACCTTTAGAACTGTGCCAGGGTTTAGAAGTTAAACCTTGCAACGGAGAAACTCCATTGGTTGATTTATTGACCGGTCTTGAGCTCGATTGTGGCAGTGGACCGCATAGAAAAGATTGTCCATCTGGAAGTTATTGCCATCAAACTACCAGGGCTGCTAGATGTTGTAAAAAAGGTATTATTCATAATTCATTCAATAAAATTATTATTATAAATTTTAATTATTATTATTATTTAAATTATTTGCCCGATCGCGACCCACACTTTGGAAAACGCTAGCCTAGTAAACAATTTTTATATCAGCTGAAGAATGTTTAAAATAAATCAAAATTATTTCAAGAAAGTAAAAATAATAATATAACGTAAAATAGATTTTTAATCTAGTTTATTTGTAAAAAAATGTACAGTATTTAGTAGAAACGGAAGCAAGTTTCGTGTCTAAAATTTTAGTTCTAATATAATTCATTCAGATAAATAATTTCCAAACATAATTAATATCGAATTTTGTACAAATAAATAAGAAAAAAAATCTATTATTCAAAATAAATAATTTATCCACAAATTGGTAATGGAAAAATAAAATAAATAAATTAGAATAGATTAATACCAAATATTATATATTCATTTATACGATTGCATAATAGTCGAAAGAGTTTTTTAAGAATTGAAATAAAAATAATAATAAAAAAGAAAATCTAGTATTTAAGATTGATTGGCATTTTCATAATAAAAGTGCCAATCTCGGCTATGATAGAAAGTAACTAGAGTGAAAAATGGAAAATTGCCGACGTAGTTTCATCTCACGCTTTTCCTTTTTTCAAATGTTCTTCTCGTACAATCGAATAAATTTATAACAATTAAAAATAAAATTTCATATAATGAACATGATCAAAAAGAAAGGTGAATTTGTTTATGAAATGTAAATTCTTTATTTATTTAAAAAAAAAATACAATTTACCCGCCTTCCTAATGTCCGTGAGTTTTAAATGACAATTTCACCTTACTTTTTGATCACATCAGTAATATAATGAAATATTTTTTATCGATACGCGAGTCCGGTAACTTTTAGCGACACATACACATATACAGCGTTTATTTATAAACATCGATAAATAAACCGAAGTATTACGGCGTTCATTCGTCATAAGAGAAAACCCTTTTCGGTTTATAACCGATTGTTAAATTTCCACTGCATTTAATCTCTCATTCATATTCAAGGCTTAACCGTGTATTGCGAGTGTAAGATAAATGTCGGTCTCTTTGTGAAAGGCCATACGAATGGACTTTGTTTTTTCAGCTTCATTTAAGCTTATTTTCGACGGCACAAAAGCTGAAACGCTCTTATAATTAATATTATAAAGAAAAATAACGCTTTACATTTAATAATATAAACGTTTGTTTTTTTTTTTTTTCGGAATACGGCTATACGAGTTTATAGCCGTAATCCAAAATATATAATGTCGAAAATAGTGAACGTTAAAATAGTTAATATATTATTTTTTTTTTAATAATTCTTCGATTAATTTATATAATATCTTTTTTGATGTGAATGATTTTTTAATACTTACAAATAGAGTGTAAAAAGAGAGAGAATTTCGCGGTAATTTAATTTAATACGTTTGATGTCAAAATTTACGACGGGGAAATTTCGTATGAAAATAAATAATAAATTCTAATTGATTCATGAATATCCAATCACAATTCTGAAAATTACAACCTCCATACATTTACACGCTAGCTTTCTAATGGAACAATGTTAATACAATATTCAACTCGCATTTTCACATTCATCGACGAACGCCTATCGAGTAAATCGTTTTAATTTATAATATTGTGTTTTTCAAAAATTTATTTAACATGGAAAGAATAAAAATTGAGTTATTTATTTAGTTGTATGTGGTATAATTTCGATCGTGTCACTGCATTGCGTCATTGTGTTGCAGATAAAGTGCAAGAAGAGAAAAAAGGATGCGAGGATTCGTGGTACGGCTGCTGTCCTGACAACGTGACACCGGCTCAGGGACCAGATTTCGCAGGATGTCCATCGCAATGCAATTGCAATAAATTAGGATCTTTTTCGGAGACCTGCAGTCCTGAAAATCAGCAGTGCGACTGCAGACCCGGAGTCGGGGGCTTAAAATGCGACCGTTGCGAACCGGGATATTGGGGCTTACCTAAAATATCAGCAGGACATCAAGGATGCATACGTATGTTATATGTTTAAAATTGTAGATTTATTTTTAAATTTGCATAACAATGTTTCGTCAATTGATTTTTTTTTTAATAATAATAACACATTAATTGTAGCTTTAGACTGTGTCGTTTAATTGTCGATCGGTAATGAAATTATTTGTTTATAAAGGCAATTCCATTATGCAAGTACAAAACCAGCGCTCGTTCGGCTCGCATATATGAATTTACAATTAAAAGTGCCCGTATATATCCGTTCGTTCCCGCGCCTGTGCACACGTATATGAAGCCAACATTGCTTGCTCGCCACTGAAAATTCAATTATACATATATATATATATATATATATATATATATGAATGTATGTGTGTGTGTGTGTGTGTTATTCACTCGAAGCAGGTTTACCACATTTTCAACGTTTCCCATTTTCACAAAAAGGAAAATGCGAAACTTAATTAAAACGCGCTTTCGAAAGCGCTATCGTATTAATGTTTTTAAATTTCCCGCCTCTCCACTCTCGATTTTATTTTAATGCATATATATATTTATATATATATATATATATATATATATATATATATATATATATATATATATATATTTGAACGTCTCCGTTGGCGATTTTGGTGAATATTTCTGGTATATATTTGAATTTTTCAGGATAACGCGCTGAAAAAAAAAAGTTAAATAAACGGATGCAACGTTTCACGTTGCCGCGGTCAAGTTTCAGTATTCAAATTTGATAATTTAATTTCAGGTTTAATTCTGTTGTTAAGAATGCTCCTTTGTGTTTACCGTCGTACTGTTATTTTAAAACTATTTAATTTAACAGAATAATATGATGTTGTACGACGCATTTCAACATATATTTAATATTATATAATATTTCATAAAAATATATTTAAAATTCTTCAGATTTAATAATAACAAGTTATCCAGAATAAAATTTTATAAAAATATGAACATAAGTAAAATTTTTTTATTCGATAAAATATATATATATATATATATATATATATATATATATATATATATATATATATATATATATATATATATAATGGGGGCACTATAGTGAATGAAAAAAAATGGATTTATTCATCATATACGTCAATATATATATATATATATATATATATATATATATATATATATATATATGTATTCAATTTTATATAGAAAAATGAAAAAAAACGAATTCGTTTCCATGCATATTTTGCGTGGATTAAAATCGAATAACTTTTATTTTGCAGCGTGCGGTTGTTCGATGTTTGGCTCTGTGAGAGAGGATTGCGAACAAATGACCGGAAGATGTGTTTGTAAACCCGGAATACAGGGACAAAAATGCACCATATGCACGAGCCACGACAAAATACTGGGACCCAACGGATGTTTTTCAGGTAGAAAGTCGCTCGTTAATTAACGATTCGTATTCTGAAATAAAACGTAGATTTTCAACTTTTAAACAATATACAATGTAACGCTGGGATCAAAAAGTACGGTGAATTTGTTTATAAAATGTAAATACTTTCAAATCAATTTTTTTTCAAATCAATCTTTTTCCAGTTCTCGAAACGGTTGGATTAGTCTTTTTCCGGTATAGCCTTCTAGATCTTCGATTCAGTTTTTATCTCTTTCGTTTGCCGAATTGCCATAAGTTGCACGGAATCAAATCAGGCGAATACGGTGGTTGAAGTATACGATACGCGTCGACTTTTTGACAAAAAGTCGCGAAGAACAATGCAGTATGATATGATGCATTATCGTGATGAAGGAACCAAGAGTTGTAAAAATATCTTTTGACAAATAGACGCTTGGCAAATATTATAGATAGTCCTACGAACCTAGGACAAAAAAGTACAATTTACCTGCCTTTCTAATACCCAGGAGTTTTAAATGACAATTTCACCTTACTTTTTGATCACAGTAATATATCTCGTAATATCGTTTTTGTTTCACGTCATTCGTCCTATTCATACAATTTTTTAATTAAGTTTGACTTAAATTTTCAGCCGACGTCGTACATTTACCGCCGACGAGCTGTAGAGATTTAAATTGTTACTTTGGAGCGGTGTGCGTTGAAAGAGGTGGATTGGCAGTTTGCGAATGCGCTGCTACCCAATGTCCACCGGAGTCCATGGACACCCTAATGGTTTGTGGAAGCGATGGACAAACGTACACATCCGAATGCCATCTTCGTCTTCAAGCTTGCAGAACTCAAACCGACATTGTTGTACAAGCATTTGGTATATGTCGAGAGGAAACCATAAGTGGAACTGATTGGCCATTGAGGAGATACACTCCTATGCAGTATACGCAACCCGACGATAATAATGGACATTTGTCCAAAAGTACAAGACATCTCTTAGTACCTGAGCCCAAATATAAAAATGAAAATTTAATGACATACCACAAAACCGCAATGGGAATGGATCTAAATTTTGATATGAACAATATCGGTGTTGCTAAAAGCACTAGTATTGATCTAGGTGATTATTTTACATAATTAAAATGAAGTAATTTTATTATAAATTATATATAAGAAAGCTTGTCTTGCGTGTTGCGTTCAACACGCGCATTAATTGTTAGTTGTTTTATTTTTTTCAGTAGGTTCACTATTGATTTTTTTTCAGCTTTCCGAGAATTTTCTTATGTGACGCCTATTATTATTATTATTATTTTCAGGAGCTAAAGCGATGCCGACCACGAAAACCACATTGAACACGATAACAGCGCTAATAGGCGATTTATGCGTGACCACTATAGATTGTTTGATAGCCAACACGCGTTGTATAAGGAGTGCTTGCGTATGCACTTTGGGCTATACGCCGTCGTCAAATCGTCAAGAATGCCTTGCTCAACCGATACCGCCGAAAATACCGTCGGTTTGCGACACATCACCGTGTCATTATTCGAGCACGTGTCTCGATATGAACGACGGCGGTTTTATGTGCCTTTGCGAACCATATTTCACGGGTCGTCTGTGCGAATTCCGTATAACACCTCAGCATTACGACGTGCCGTCATTTGATGGACACGCGTACATTGTTATGAAACCACTGCAGGCGTATCATAAATTCAGTATTGAAATCGAATTCACAGCATTCGCAGACAACGGTATATTGTTGTACGATCAACAAAAGATCGACGGAAGCGGAGATTTTATATCACTGTCGTTGGTCGGCGGTCATGTGGAATTGAGATACAATTTGGGTGATGGAGTGGTGTCGATAATTACACCGGAAGCCATTCAGATGAATACACTACACAAGATATCAGCTAAAAGATATCACAGAGACGGCATGCTCAAATTGGACGATGGAGAAGACAATGTGGGACAATCTCGTGGAAATTTGAAAGCTCTCGATTTAGTTGACCATACGTATATTGGATATATACCAACAAATTATTCGAGGTAAATCGATTTTTAACATATTTATTTATATAGTTTACGCTTTCACCGTTGAAATTTAATAAAATTGAATTCATCGCGAATTTATTATTATTCAGAGTATTCGAAAACATCGGAATTCGACAGGGTTTCATCGGTTGTATTCATCGTTTGAAGATCGGTCGCACACAAATATATCCTCAAACGGGCAGAAGTGAAAGCATTTACAATACGAAGAATGTACAGGAATGTGCTGATAATCCATGTTCGAGCATGCCGTGTACAAATGGTGGCACTTGTCACGCGCTAGACAGAGAACTATACAGGTAAATTGTGATATACAATATATATATATATATAATTTAATTCCGTAAATATCTGTATAAAATTTTATTAAAGGTGTGCTTGCGTTGACGGATTTACCGGTGATTTTTGCGAGACCATTTTGGATCCGTGCTCATCGGATCCATGCGAAAATGGCACAACTTGTATACCGGACGGTATAACTTTTAAATGTATATGTTTCGGCGAAGACGATACAATAGAGGATTGCCTAATCGGTCCGTAGATTATTTTCACATTATTCGTATTGAGTTTTATTTTTTTTTACATTTGAACTATTGTTTTCAGAGCCAAGTAAGCGCGAGGTGACCCCGATTCCTCAATTTACCGGTTCGAGTTACGTGCAGTTGCCTAGACCCGAAGGACTTGGCAAGTCCTTCAAAATCGAAATTTGGTTCCTGGCCAAGAAGCCCAGTGGACTTTTGTTGTATACGGCGCAGAGCTCGACAAAATCAAAAGGAGATTTCATCTCGATTAATCTCGTGGAAGGACGAGTGCAATTTAGATTCAATTTAGGCAGCGGGATTGCCAATCTTATGTATGTGACTTGAATTCAAGACGAACAAAATGTATTTCAATTTAAAATAAGAAACATCTGTGTATTTGTATTCACTTTTATATATATATAGGGAATAATGTAAAAGGTGTTAATAAAATTCTAATTTATTTTTTAAAATTAATATAAAAAAAATAATTTTAGATCCAGCGAAAGTATAACTTTAGAAACCTGGCATAGAGTGAAAATACGAAGAAGTGGTCGCGATGGAATGGTTCAATTGGACAATTCTACTGCAGTTCGAGGTTCATCATTAGGTCCATTGACTGAATTAAACTTAGAGCAACCACTTTATATAGGATACGTACCGTTAGTATAACTAAAAATATCCTTAAATAATCAATAATTTAATACTAGACTAGGGCCACGTCTGTGAAAACTTTTCAGCGCGATTATGCAAATTGATTTTAAGTTAGACAGTACTTTACGCCGAGTGGCTATTTGAATAATGGTTCATATTTAATTCAAAGGTCCTGGATGAAAGTCCACAGACTTTCCGGCATTACGACGGGATTGCTAGGCGCCATACAGAGGGTGGTCGTCAATGGAAAATCGCTAAAGTTACTCAACCATAACAATATGTGTATGTTTTCACCGTTGGCACACTTGAGCACGGCCAGAAACAAGAAAGTTGCCTGCGCAAGTCCCGGTGTTACCAAGTATAAAGGACCTCCGTGTTTCAAAGACACGTGTTCCGGTCACGGAATTTGCATTCCCGTCTTGAACGACTTCCATTGTCAGTGTGACGAAGGCTTTTATGGGGAAACTTGCGACCAAAAGGATGCGATTCACGAGAACGACGTGGACGACAGACTGTTCACACACAACATCAGGAACAAAAGCAAGTCCAGGTTATTAAATTGTTACGCCCAACTCTCTTTTTACACGACATTTTTACACACGATTTTGAATTTTTTTTTTTTACACGAATCCCTATATAAAAAAAAGAGTTCTATAATATATGTTATTATTATTATTATATTTTTATATTAAAAAAAAAATCATTAATAATATTTCAGAATTCCGTCAAATATGGCCATCGGACTACATGCAGCAGACGATATATACGAGGAAATAAGCTGATAAGCTTTCTAAATCAAAAATAATTACGCATATCGATATCTAATAACGCAAGAAATTTAATCTTAAAATTTGAAAATTTAGACACATTTATTTTTTCATCCGTTTTATTTGAAGCTAAAAAAATGAAACGTTAAAAAAATACGTTTAAATTTTTATATTTTAAGATTGCATATTTTGATTTATTATTGATATTGATAATTTACTGAAATGAAAATCTCGAAATATTGAAAACAAAAACCGTTATTAACGTTCTATAATTTTTAATTTTAATAATTTTCATATTATATAGAAGAACATAATGAAGACTTCATTAACTAACTAACTAACTGAAAAAAAACTTATACTTTTTTATTATCAGTATTTGTACTTTTACAGTAACACATATAATACAATATTAGACGAATATTTTAACCGCTTATTAAAATTGAAATCATTTGAAAAAAAAATATATACATTCCATCTGCCTTGAAGTAAAAATGAAAAATGTTTAATAATACATATTAAAATTTAACAAAATTACATAATATATAAAATTTGTTATACAATTTAAGCGCACATGAAAAAATTATAGCATCAGATAATAAATTTTATTATCAGAATTATGTCACTAGGAAATTTTTTTTCATCATTAAAATATTAATACAGAAAAAAAAATTGTTCATAAATTATCAAAGTGGACATTTCATTATTAATATCTTAATTATGAAAGTACACGAAAATTTCAAAAAATAATTTTCTAGTGATGCCGCTGATTATTGATCGATATATAAAAAAAAAAAATATTTAACTTAATGAAAAATAATAAATAATGCAAGACATTAAATGTCCATCATATCATGAAACTGATTATATAACATTTATAAAAAATAATAACAGGGTTCTTACAGATAATTAAAAATGACTTAATAAAATATACCCTGTAATATATCATTGCGTGTATAAATAATATATATATATATATATATATATATATATATATATATATATATATATATATATATGAAATGTATTTTTTCGTTTTGCTAAAAGTTATATTTATATATAAAAAATTTAATTTGTAGACGTGTTATCATTGTAGATGTATTTTAAGCGACGTTTGTATGAAATAATAGATTAAAATCAAAGTATACATAATAAAAGTGCAGAAGGGGGCCTTTTTTAATAATAATAAAAAAATATTTATAATTTATTATGAAATAAAAATATCGCGATATAATAATATAATAAAAAATTGTTTACTATTACAGAATTTAAAATTTAATTTAATTTGTTTTTCTTGAAACATCAATTGAGAATATAATAATACAAAGCGGGACCCTTCTGTATGAAAATTACCTGTTTATTTATGTATATAAATATATACATATGCATATTTTATGTAAATGTGAAATAAAATGTTTTTGAAAATGCCGATAGAATTATCGTTTGTCCATAGTTTATAATATATATATATATATATATATATATATATATATATATATATATATATATATATATATATATATATATATAGTATTAATTAAAATAAAATTATTTTAAGTTTACTTAAATCAATGTATGTAAATCTGAAAATATGACATATAATTGTGAGTGTTATATCAAAATAACACATTGCATCAATGTGATAAAAATACCAAAAAGAAACCTGTTGAAAAAAATAATTAATTTATTATTCTGAAAAAAAATTGTTTAATTTCAATAAAAATCCTTATCAAATATTATTTTTTTTTTTTAAGAAAGGTCATATAAATTTATAATTAATTGGAATTCTGGTAAATTTCAATAAATAAATATGCATATAATTATTAAAAATAAACAATAATATAATTTTTTATATATAAATATTTATTATATAAATCTTCTATATAAAAATTGAAAATAATATTGAGACATCTATTAAACCATTTAAAAATTATTTAACTCTAAATTTGAACAAATCAAGAAAATATATAGTTTCGATTATATATATATATATATATATATATATATATATATATATATCCAATAATTAAAAAAAATATTTTAATGAAATAAAATGTTCTACAAATTTTTTTCCCATACATTTCAGAAGGAAAATATTTTTTTAATAATAACATTTTTTAATAAAAGAATAATATTTTATATCTCATATACATTTTATAAAAAAAAAATACTATTTTCCATTTTATTCACAATATCTTATATATAATTTAATGCACTAAGTTTTCAACTACATTATATAATTTTAAATTATATATAAGAAAGACGCTATAACATCCAAAGGAAAAACGTTTATATATATATATATATATATGTGTGTGTGTGTGTGTGTGTGTATGAGAAAATAGCGTGAAATGAAATCGGTACATTTCAACGCGAAAATGCTATCGCGTATGCAAACTACCCTCAAAGGCAATAATCGACACGACCACTTTTATATTCGGAATTTTGACGCCAATATTTTCAGGATTTTCTCCGAAATGCACAAGCGGAAAAATCGAATCGGTTCGATTTGAATATATTCGGTTTTTGGTGGGCGATTTTCCGGCTGCCGTTTCACCGCGATATTCGAACGTGCAATTTTCTAAACTTTACACTGGCGAAAAAAAATACTTCATCGATATATATTAATATAAAAATATGTAATATAGATATGAAATATATATATATATATATATATATATATATATATACATATACATATACATATATAATAAATTAAATTCTAATACTGTTAGTTTGTATTAATATTATAGAATAATTAACAACAAATTCGAACACGGATAATACGAATTTATAACCGATTAAAAATACACCGCATATTGATATTTGTAGATCGTTTTCTGATGTTATTCTTCTGAATAATTTCAAAGAACTTTTGATATTTTTATCTGAAAATTTAAATAACCGTATCCAAGAATGAATATTGATTTATATTATAATATTATATAATAATAATAATAAAACATACCATTATTGATAAAAAGTTTTCCGATCAATCTCAATGTATGCAATTTTTCTAAATGTATTTGTTCGTTTAATATAGAAACGAATAAAATGAATGTTAAACAACGTATTATCCACACTTTATCGGCGAAAGTCTGAAATTAAAAATTGACATTATTACAATATATATATATATATATATTTTTTTTTTAATATACTACTGCGATTAAAAAGTAAGATGAAAATGTGATTTAAAACTCCCGAGCATTAAGAAGGCGGATAAATTGTATTTTTTTTCCTGGTTGGTAGGACTGTCTAATAAAAAGTTTAATCATCACCGAGTTACACGTATTCCTTCATCTCGATAATGCCAAAAATTTCACTCACATCGTTCCGCAACCGCCGTATTCGTCTGATTTGGCTCCGTGCGACTTCTGGCTATTCGGAAAACTAAAAAGGCCAATGCGGGGACGCCATTTTGACACGATTGAGGAAATAAAAACCGAATTGAAGAAGGTCTTGAAGGCTATACCGGAAAAAAACTATACCGACTGTTTTGAGGACTGAAAAAAGCGTTGGCAAAAGTGCGTTTTATCGGACGGCGATTACTTTAAAAAGGAAAAATAAATAAAGAATTTACATTTTAAAAACAAATTCATCTTACTTTTTGATCACAGTGTTATTTCATTAATAATAATTACAAAACTCTGTATATTAATAAATATTTTGAGCGATATCGACGTTAAAAAATATATCGAAGTATCGACGAGTATTGTTAAAAACTGCAAATATCAATATTATATTAAATTAAAATTAAAATAATATATTAAATTTAAATTAAAAACACGTATACCATAAATGAAAAATGTTTTCCTATAATTTGAACGTTTCGAATGAAAATTTCATATATTCGTATATAACTTCTTATTTCGTTTATATAATCTATTATATTTTTATAACTATTAATATATATTTTATTATAAAATAAAATCAATTCCGTATTCATATATTTTAAACGAATATATAACATATAAATTTCGACAATAAAATTAATATATAATAATTCAACGGTTATAGACGTTATAAAAATTATCATAAATACTAAAAAAAATATATTATGAAATTTTTCTAATGAAAATATTGTTATTAATGTACACAAATATGATAAATAAATATATATTAAAATCGTGATAAATAGTTCGTATTTTTTTCTGAAAATTTTCTTTTTGTTTAATATTTCATCTATAATAATAAAATTATTATATAATTCTAATATATTATTGGATTTGAATTGATAATATAATAAATAATAACAGACGGTTGTGTACAAAATAGTTAAATCTATAATAGATATTATTGTATGTAGATTTAAAAATTGTGAAATCACAGTCAAATATATCAAATATATATATTGACAGATGAATTGAAAAGTTTGTATTAAAGTATACCAAAATGGAGGTCCTGAAATTTTGTAAATATCACCAACTAATACAATTGTATTAATTCCTATTATCCAATATATAAAATACATAATTTTTCCCGATATTGACCGCATATTTATTAACATTATGATAGAATATTATATCAAAATGTTGCGTTTTCAACGTTGACAATAGAAATGAATCGATTATTAATAATGTTGAGTACAAATCAATTATTTAATGCAAATACAAATTAATATCAATTAAAATCTATTACCAATCAAATAATGGAAATAAATATTTTTGTTATATATTATACTACTGTGATCAAAAATTAAGGTGAAATTTTCATTTAAAACTCTCGGGCACTTTGGAAGGCAGGTAAATTGTATTTTTTTCCTAGATTGGTAGGACTGTCTATAACATTTGCCAAGCGTCTGTTTATCAAAAGGTATTTTTACAACTCATGATTCATTCATCACGATAATGCATCATGTCATTCTGCATTGGTACCTTAACCACCGTATTCGCCTGATTTCGCTCCGTGCGACCTCCGGCTATTTAACACACCCAAAAGGTCAATGCGGGGACGCCATTTTGACACGATTAAGGAGATAAAAATTGAATCGAAAAAAGTTTTGAAGGCTATACCAGAAAAAGACTGTTTCAAGGACTGGAAAAAGCGTTGGGAAAAGTACGTTTTATCGGACGGGGACTACTTTGAAAGGGATGAAATTGATTTGGAAGAATAAATAAATAATTTTTATTTTATAAACAATTTCACCGAACTTTTTAATCACAGTGTATATTTAAAAACTTCACGCATCGATCATTTTATCTGCTTCAATTAGAGCTTTTTATTAAAAACGACTCATAATTACATAATAAATATATTTTTTTAATATCTATTATTTTCGCTTGATTTTTTTTCATTATATCGAACTTAAACTTGTATATATATGTATTTGAATATATAAAAAAAAATGTAATCAAAGTGGAACATCGCAAGTCCATTCGCACATTAGGGGCACTCCTAAATTCGGTAAAAATACAAAAATACGCCCCTTAATTAACTCAAGGGGTCGATTGATTGGTGTTTGTTCGGCTCAATTTATTTATATGTATATATATATATATATATATATATATATATATATATATATATATATATATATATATATATATATATATATTTGGAAATCATTAGAAGCTCGATTTGTATCAAAAAAAATGCGAGATAAAGTCGGAAAGTTAAAAGTTTATGTGCGAAATCGACCATTCTAGATAACGAATTCAAGGTAAAATGCGTGTTTATTATGAGCTTTTTCGACTAGTATTTATATCTGTTTCAAAAAAAATTATCTAAAATTTTATTTTAAATATCGAATCAATAAATTTTATTTAAAAAAATATATATCATAAAATTATTAAAATAATTTTTATCGTTATTATAACATAAAATTATAGATGGCGTTAAGATAATGCACACTGTATATTATATATACAATGAATATTTTTTTATTTATAGAAAATAAAATTATTTATTATACGCGATGATTATGTATATAATTATGTATATATATATAAATAAAACAGTTTTAAGATCCGAAAGAAAATTGCAAACGTAATAAAAAATTGCTACAGTTACACTGACATAATTTATAATACGCGGTAAAATTCCAATATAACGGAATATAGTCATAAATATGTATTATATTTAATAAATTAAACGAATATACCGCGGTAATTTATTATTCTCAAACGGTTGATTTAAAAAAGATATATGGATGGATATTAAAAAAATTATATATATATATATATATATATATATATAATATTTTGTAATCGCGAATTTAACGACC
Organism: Leptonema lineaticorne; assembly: GCA_024500535.1. Classification (NCBI taxonomy): domain Eukaryota; kingdom Metazoa; phylum Arthropoda; class Insecta; order Trichoptera; family Hydropsychidae; genus Leptonema; species Leptonema lineaticorne. The sequence goes on from JANIJI010000001.1 coordinate 12,567,126, forward strand.
GTACAATTTCATAAATATTAAAAATCCCCCCTCTTCCATAGGCGAGGTAAGTTCAATTTAATCAAGTTAAATAATTCGCGTAACACTGAATATTTCATCGGGCTTGAGTACGCTAATGCGCTGCACCGCACAGTTTGGGAAGCGCTGGAATAAAAGTTTAATTATTCATAATAGTGAGCATGCTAGTCGCATACATTTACATAGGCGAATGAGCGTTTTCTTTGCATGCTAAATAAAATTCGTAAATAATTGAGAAACACTGGCGAAAAGTATCATTTTTAATAAGGGATCATTTAAATTTAATATAATAGAATTTTACATATATAAAAAAAATAATTATTATTATATTGTTTTGATGAAATATTAAAAAAAAAGATTGAGGAGCGGTGATATATTATTCGACCATATTTCGGGTTTAACGTGTGTTTTCTTACGCTAATTGGATATGCGTATATCATTGCAGTGTAATAATAATTTTAATGAAATAATTATTTGATTAATGATATACACAGCGTGTTCAAAAATTTTAACATTTACATAAAAGTGTTTTTATTTTATTTTTTTAAAAATTAAAATTTACATAAACCGATCCGATAGATGGATGATTTTTTTGAAAAAAAAAATATGCAATATAATTGTGTATAAAATTATTTAAATAAATGCAAATTTAAAGTTGAAATGCATAAGCGATTATATGAATGCAAATTTTAATTTTACACGATTATTTAATTGCAATTTTTTTTTTATTTTTTAAAACATTAACAATGTGTTATACGATTTTTTTATTCCAATTATAATAATAACACAGACGTTTTTTTCATAATTTAAAATATTTTATTATTACATTGATATACTACTTGAAATTGTCATTTAAAACTTCCGTACATTAAAAAGGAAGGTAAATTTTAATTTTTTTCCTAGACTGTCTATAATATTTGCCAAGCGTCTGTTTGTCAAAAGGTTTATCACCGAGTTACACGTGATCCTTCATTTCGATAATGCCAAAAATTTTGCCCACATCGTTCCGCAACCACCGTATTCGCTTAATTTTACTCCGTGCGACTTCTGGCTATTCAGCAACCTCAAAAGGCCAATGCTGTGACGTTAATGAGGAGATAAAAACCGAATCTAAGAAGTTGTTGAAGATTATAACGAAAATATTAATGTTTACGAATAAACAATTCGATTTAAATATTTTTTTTTTCAATTATTTTTTATAGATTTTTACACTCGTAAATATTTTTTTTAAGTATAGACGGAATAGTTTAATTAAAATTTTAAATCAAAGTCAACAGAAATTCTTTCCATAATTTTTACGATTTCATGATAAAACTAAATTAGCGTCACTTGTAATGAATGTAAAACGGAGAAAAAAAAAAAATATATATATATAGAATTAAGGTTGGAAAATGTCGTACAAATTTAAACGAATATCACTTCATTTACCAGTAATTAAGTGGAAATTTATTTCGATATTATATAGAATGTAATTACACGGAAAATTCACTATATTTTTTTTATCTTATATAGAGTGAGTGTAAATATTTATATATATATATATATATATATATTTTTTTTTTTTTTTATTGAAATGAAGTATATTTTTCTAATCATTATTTATAATACATTTTTACGAATTTATTTCAGATTTATAAATATTATTATTTAAAGTAAAATTATAAATTATTTAAAAAAATCACTTTTATATCGTATTACTTTTTAACCAATAATAACAACCCCGCCATTGTATTATCATATAAATTTATCGATAAATCTATCGTTGTATTATTATTCTTCATATCGCATTAATTTGGTGGCAATTATATCGTAAAAGCGATATAATTAATTGTTATTAATTGGTTAATTATTTTGTAAATCTGTTAAACGATTCTTGCATTGTCATCAATAGTGAACAAATATGCAAAATTTCAGCTAAATTTGACATCGGAAAGTGCTCGAAAAATCTATTACAAAATTCCACCCAGACAAACAAGCAAGCAAAACTTTTATAAAAGTGCGTAGAAAAAGCGATATTGCAGGTGCATAGTCTGCTGCCATTGATAACTGTTATGCAAAATAAATAGTATATATTCGTTTTATTTATTTTTTTTATCAAATAGAGTCGCGTTATTTGAAATGTCTCGGAAAAAATTAAACGACGGTATAAAAATAAAGCAACCGGACTAAACTGACTCATCGGTCGTTTTTCGTGTTCAGTTACGTTTTACTTTACAATAAACCAGACACGCAAAGCCTTTATACCGTTCTGTAAAAACCCGATTAAGACCTATAAATCAACCGTTTTTCGGGGTACGAAATAAAATAGAATTTTACACCGTCGCCTTTTCGTATATATAATAATATATATGTTATAGGCAATCTTCATCAACCATTATATTTTTCATTAATACGATTATAAATTGAAAATAACATCACAATAATATATAAAATAAATATTTTAAAATAGTAGAAATGGTATTATAAAATATACGAACCCCTATCTTAATTAAAATTATTAGATAACATTGTGCTCAAAAAGTAGGATGAATTTTTTATGAAATGTAAATGAATAGTGGGAAATCACACGGAGCCAAATCAGGCGAATACGGTGGTTGCGGAATGATATGAGTCGACAAGAGTTGTAAAAACACGTGTAACTCGGAGATAATTAAACCTTTTACAGCCTTACCAATCTCGGAAAAAAAATACAATTTACCTACTTTTTTAATGTCCGGAAATTAGTTTTAAATGACAATTTCACCTTACTTTTTGATCACAACAATATATACATAATATCAGATTTTCCTAAGAAAACGTAATAAATTTATTAAGTTTATAAACAGAATGTATGTAAAATTCTCATAATATACAATATTTTAGTATTATAATATGTAAAATAAATATTTTTATATAAAATGTCTAGTCATTTTATTACAGTCAATTGCCCACAGCGAATACTTTTAACGGTGGATAGAATTTTTAACGGCGTCAAATCGTCACGTTTCGATTTACAACTCTGCAATGGATATTTTATATGAACCATAAAATAAAATAAAAACAAATATACGAGTTGTAAAAAAAGGGAACAAGGGGGGGGGGGCGCGAGGTCTAGGGTGAAAACGAAATCCAAGGAAACGCATTATATCACGTGTCGTTCCTTTTTTTATGGGCGATTCTTTATAATTTACGGTTTTATTGAACGATTTTTATACTCGTTGTATTTAACGATAAATTTCATATAATATCTATATAAGGGGGGCAATATTTATATATATATATATATATATATAAATATATATATTTAATACTTCTTTGACAACATGTCGAGTCGATTTTACTTTTCTTTTAGAGTTTTTCTTTTTATTTATTAATTTATTTTTCCGACGCAATTATCAAAGAAAATATTCATTTGTAGTTTGGAAAAATTTTGATAGATGTCACTAATTCGATTCTATTTTAAGTATTCAAATAAAACTATATATAATACAATATTTACTCACACACACACAAATATATATATATATATATATATTTCAAAATATATATATATATATTTGTGAATATTTATATATATATATATATATATATATATATATATATATATATATATATATATATATAAATTATTAAAATTAAAAAAATATATTTTTCGTACAATAATCAACGAATTTTTTTAAATATTACTTTCCGTATATTAAAAAAAATATAGAAATTTTATTCTTGTAATTTATGTAATTAATGAATATTTTATAGAATGTTTTTTATATTTTCCAATAATATAATTAATGAAAAAATACAAATAAAATGTTTCATTCCTCTATTGTAAATAGTCAAATTTGTTTTTAATTTGTATATAGTCAATTTTGTAGATAGGGTCCGCAGAAAAAAAATCGCACAAAAAAAATATTCAGAAAATTTGTAAACAGATATAATAAATAATTTTAATACAACGTATGAAAAAAAAAGTTTTGTAATTCAATGTGTCGTATTGTGATTCATATAGCGCACAAAATAACGCATACAAAAAAACCGCACAAAAACAGGCTTGACTGTATATTATTTGTCGATAAAATGTTGTACAAACAATATATTATGTAAAATTTATTCAATACACATTTATAAATTCGTATAAAAAGCGTACATTTCACCATCGTGTGCCCAATCTTGTCGTAGCGTAGAAATTAATAGAATCGATAAGAATCTTGGTGCGACAATAAAATAACAGATAATCCAGGTTGTAACGTCAAAAATAACTATAACCGTAATAACGTAAAGTCGACTTTGCATTCAAATTCGTATATATATTATGCGCATATATATATATATATATATATATATATATATATATATATATATATATATATATATATATATATATATACATATAGGTCAATATGATGCGCGTTTTATGTGAAGCACAAGACGACACAATATATATTCAAATTTCTATTGTGCATATATATACATTTTTTTTTGTTCGTCTCTTAACTACGAGCATCGAGCACGGGATATTCTTTTAGTATCCCGGGATATTATTACGATAAAATTCCGTGACGATAATAAAACACGTCCGATGAAAAAGAAAAATAATATTTCCATAGATGAAGAGAGCAACGTATTGAAGACGGTGGGCACTTGTGCGTCACCTGTTTACTATTTCATCTGAATAAAATTTGAATAACCCTTCATTACTTCTTTCGTATCGTATATATATATATATATATATATATATATATATATATATATATATATATATATATATATATATATATATATATATATATATATATATACTATAGGGTTCCAAAATTTGTCTACCGGTATTTGAAAATTCATATATCATTCGGTACGATTCAAAATTCATTCCATTATACGACGCCATAAACGTGTGCTTTATGTCGATCATAACGAGATCGTATTGTCGTTTAAATTTATACATTTATACATTTTTATTTTGTGATTTAAAACACTGTGATCAATTGTCCGATAGTTTCGTTCAAATATATTCAGATACAAAATAGTATCTCTTTAATTAAAAAAAAAATAAGTGTATAAATGATTTATAATATTAAATGTCAAAAATATCCATATATTTTGTATATATTACTGTGATCAAAAAGTAAAGCGAAATTGTTATTTAAAAATTCCAGGCATTAGGAAGGCAGGTAAATTGTATTTTTTTTCCTAGATTGGTAGGACTGTCTATAACCTTTGCTTAGCGTCTGCTTTTTGCCAAAAACTCGACTCATATCATTCTTCAACCACAGTATTCACCTGATTTGGCTCCGTGCGACTCCTTGCTATTCAGCAAACTCAAAAGGCCAATACGGAGACGCCATTTTAACACGATTGAGGAGATAAAAACTGAATCGACGAATGTCTTGAAGGTTATACCGGAAAGAGACTAATTCGACTGTTTCGAGGACTGAAAAAAGAGTTTGAAAAAGTAGATTTTATTGGACGAGGATTACTTTGAAGGGGATGAAATTGATATGAAAGTATAAATAAAAATTTACATTTGATAAACAAATTCACCTTACTTTTTGATCACAGTGTTATATAGAAAAGTCGAAAATACATATTTTATATACGAATTTCAAAAATATTTCACGAGGTTAAGTTCAAAGTGCGCTTTTTTAAAAGCGAGTCCGTATATTTTGAACAATTTTCAGAAGCATTCAAGAAAATGTTTTCAGTCCAATTCCACCTTTATACCTTTCGCTAAAAGTTTCCATTGATTAGCTTTTGTCTCGTTTTACGACGAAAGCGTCTAACGTCTCGGTTTTGAGTCGGTCGTTTTTATTTCGTTTTATCTTTTATCGTTGTCGACGCATAAAGCACAAAGTTTTCTCAGCCATACAAGACTAAAGCAACGGCAATGGCAACAGCAACAACGACACAACAACAACAACAACAACAACAAACAACATCAGAAGTTGGCGTGACAATGTGGCATTAAAAGCCAACCACGAACCTCGTACCTTTATATATATATATATATTTCTTGATAAAATCCCACCTCGACTAATACTGAAACGTATCGAAAACTTGCAAGTTTATACTATATTTATATTAATGGGGTGACCAAACTGTTTTTATTAGGATGATACTCTAAAAACAACAACAGACACCTCAATATATTTTTTAAAGGTCACAATAAATAAACAATATTGATTGATAAAAAGTGTAACAAAAAACTCATATTAATATTTTTAAAATTTACTAAAATAATATATAACGCTTTTTGAAGATTTTATATAAATCAGAAAGCACCATTTCGAAATATGTATGGAAATAATTTGATTTAGTGTGTCAGGAATGAAAAAAAAATCATTAATAAAATAATACATCATACAATAAATAGGACATTATACTTTAAAAAGAATATAAATAATTTGAGAGAGTATTAAAAAGAATAAAAATCTCAACACAAAAGTAAGTTGAAAAAGATAATAAAATACTATGTAAACGACGCGAGTAAGATATTTTTGAATTTTAAAATCATATATTAAAACTGTGCCGAGTATATTGAAATTTATGGTCATCCTACGGCTAGTATATCGAAACGACGAAACATCTGTATTAAAAAGATTTCCACAGAGTGAACCGAAAGTTCAAGGAAAATTCATTTCGGCTGTTTTTAATAGAGTGGAAAACGGCACATCGGTCGGCGGGTGGTTAGGGGTAAAAATAAATAAAAATAAGTAATTCCCCTCCCCCATCCAATCCCTTTCGCCCTTCGCCCTTTTCCCTTTACCTTCATATCAGAATTCGTCCGTTTCAAATCACGCGTTTTCCTGCTACGCCCATCAGACTTAGTTAATTTCCACTACATAATGTCGAATAAAATGCCATTATAAAAACAAGGGTCGTCCCTATTTTTTTTTTTAAAAAGACCACGGCTACTGTTACCACTACAATTGCTAATAACACTAATGTTTGATACTAATACTATTGCGGAACGCCCTTATTTACGGGGTTGAAACGTTATTAATTGCCGTGGCTATTATTTTGATTAACAATGGACGGTCGATGTTACTCACCCTTCATGCAACAGCCCCCAGTATATGTATGAAAAATGTACATATTTTATTTTTATCGATAAATCTAGATAATGTGGGAGTTACCAATCTTTTCAGTACTGAAATTCGTTGATTCTGTAATTACTATTTTGTATTGTTAGTCCCCTTTTAATTTATTATATATTATACGCGGTAATTTTATTTTTATTCATTATACGAATACAGTCAAATCCGTTTTTGTGCGGTCTTTTTGTATGCGTTCTTTTGTGCAATCGTTTTTTTTTTGTGCAGATATGAATCACAATATGACACATTGAATTACAAAAGTGTTGGCATCAATTTTTTTTTGCTATCGGTGTGTATGTATATATTGCACATCAGCCTATTTCATTATTCATGTTCAATATTCTTACGCATATATTGCATCTGCCAATGTCAACACATAATGCGCTCTCTAATAACTTCTTTTATTATACGGTCTACCTATACCGCATAAAAAAAATTCATGTCATGTTAAAATTATTTTTTAGCTATTTACAAAATTTCTGTATATTTTTTGTGCGATTTTTTTGTGCGATTCCTATCTATCGCACAAAAACAGGTTTGACTATATACACACACACAGAAAGTAGAAAAGTAGAAAAAAAAATTCGATTTGCGTTTTTAATTTAGAATCGAGTCAATTGCTGATGTGAAAAACGTCGAGGAAATGACACGTCACTAATGAGAGGGTACCGTTGCATTCCGGAAAAATGCGAAACTCGTTACATTGAATATTTTTTCAAAAAAAAAAAATCTGTATATGAAAACTGAAAAAAAATGAAAACACACTGCGCAGAGTGAAAAATGTGAGTCGCAGTCGAAAAAAAATATATATATATATATAAGTACGAGGAAAAAAAATATGACACAATAACAATAATGGAAGTCCCGTGACAGTAAATGTGACAATGACGGTGACAGTAACAATAACGCGGCGGTAATTTTTACAGCAATAGTCGAGATATATAAGGGAATAATAAAAGTCTTCCCTAGAAGGGAAATACATAAATTTCACTTTTCAACTCGAACAATGGAGCCTTTGGTTTATTTTTGTGAAGTGTATATATATATATATAGGTGTACATGTACGTGTTACCGGCAATGACTGACAACGCTAATAAATTTTGTTGCGTTCGCATTTCTAACGAACGCCATTGAAAAAAATATTTATAATTTTTATGGTAAAATGTTCGTAGAATATATATTTTTAAAAAAATGTTTATTTATGTTTAAAATATAAAGAAAAATAATTTTGTGATTTTTTTTTAGGTTTGTATATAATTATTTTTTTATTATATCTATATATAATTAATTGAATGTAATCTATTTTAAAAATTATTGTACATCAATTGTTAACTGAATGTTTTTACATATTTTTTATAAATAATATTTAAAATCAAGCTTTCAATCAAATATATATGAATTAAAAAAAAAAATTCATAAAAATATGCTGGATTTATGAGTGTTTTTTATTTATTTTAATATATATATATATATATATATATATATATATATATTTGTAATTAGAAAAAAAAATGAATTAGGAAAAAAATATTTTTTTAATATTAAATAATATATATATTATTCAAAAATTTTTGAAAACATTAAAACTTTTTATTCGGAATAAATTTTAAATAATTTTTAACAAAGTTTTGCCGGTAACACGTGTTTTTTATTTTTACGATTTACTCCACCCACACACCGTGTATGCGTATTTATTTATTTTTTTTATCAGACGGAGGGGGGGAGCAGGGGTGAAAAAAAATGGGAGACTTTGGTGGATATTTTTATGCGAGAAAAACAAATATGCGGGGGGGAGGGTGGGTGTAAATGGACGCGGGCTTTTTATTTGCATTTTAATACGTGAACGTTCTCAATTACGCGTGCGATTTAATTGTTACGGACGTTTGTCACACACTCGCGTTACGCGCGCACAAACAAACACACGCACAAATCGGAATAAATCCGGATTTTGTATGTAACCCGGTATATAAATCACTTTTGTTGTATTCGTACATATGTATTTTTGTCACATTGTGTTAATGACGCCATTACGCATCATAAATCAAAGAAATAGTCGTCAAAATGATATATATATATATATATATATATATATATGTGTGTGTGTGTGTGTGTGTGTGTTTGTGTGTGTATTACTAATTCTAATATGAAAAAAAATTCATACAGATTTTTTTGTAGTACGAAAGATCATAATCGGACGGAGCCAAGTCTGCAGAATACGGTGGTTGTTCCAACCAATAAAGAAGTAAATTTAGCCACAGATTATGTTTTATAATAAAATGTATTTTAAAATTAAAATCGTTGTGTCATTTACTAATTCATACTAATACTACTATTTACTAATACTAAACTTTACTAATTCTGTAATACGATTGAGGCTTACGAATGTTTATAAACAATAACGTGAACGCGTAAAAATAAAATTGATTTTTCGATGATGCGAACGCCTATATAATAGTAAAGTTGGCGTGTTTCGAATGAATCGTTTCCGGAAACTCGACGATTTTCCGCAAAAGAAAATTCACACACACACACGCACACGCACACTTTTCGTGCGAAACGGTTAATTTAACGAAGGCGCTACGAGTCACGATTGAACCGCATTTAATCAAATCTTCACTCGGTTATGTTTAACTTTTTGCGTTGTGAAAAAGAGGGAAAATTTTGCGCGAATTTCCACTTCGAAACAAACCAAGTGTTGGAACTTTGTCGACACCTATTTTCAATTAAGCCGAGGTTTTGCAGGTTTTTGCGAACGAAAACGCAAAATAAAATAATAATAATAATAATAATAATAATGATGATGATGAAACGAAAACCGGAAATGTTACAACTCTTTTAAACAAAGTTACTTGATTTTTCACTGAAGAAAAACTATTTCTTAATTACAACACTTCTCGAACTTTTAACTTCTTGAAGTGATTAGTGATTAAATTCTCTAACCTATATATATATATATATATATATATATATATATATATATATATATATATATATATATATATATATATATATATATATATATTCCATTGATTATACATTTTAAATCTGATATTTTAATAAAAAATTGAAATTAAAATAAAACTGATTGATTTAATCAAAATGATAAATTCAATACTTGACATGAAGTTTTTAATGTTATAGCATCAAGTAAAAGTCTTAAGATATGAGCTTTTTACACGAAAACCTCTATAAAATTGACAATGTACATTATTTTTGTCAATAATATATATATATATATATATATAACGGCCGTGCCACGTCGTGTGAACCAATTTTAAATTATATATAATGCATAAATAAGTTAAAATAAAACATAAATAACAATTTCAAGTAATATAATAAATTATATATAATATTAAAAATGTTAATCGAAAAATTTCATATATGTACTGTTGGTCAAAAATATTTTTAAAATTATTTAATATCTTTATTACAATAAATAAATGTTTTATACTATACATTTTTATTTTCAAAAAATAAAGAATAAAGTATTAGATTTTTGAGATAAATTTTCAAACTGCCAAAATTATATTAATAGTAGAATATTATTTGAATCTTTTATATTGGAAGAAATTCATATGATAAAAATTTGCTTAATCTTTTTTGTGAAAAATATATAAATATAATATAATTTAATTTAATTGCAGTATGAATTATTAAAGCTTTCGCCTTATTTGTCAGATACAACTCTCTTCAACTAATAAAAGATCACTTGAAAAGTTTTCGAAAAAACTATATATATCATAGAATTACCGAAAAAAGTGAAATATTGAAGAAAAAATGTACTGAAGAATAAAAAATAATTTAAAAATTAAATTCAGTTTTTCATTTACTGTTACAAATATTTTTAATTAGCATAATATGACTTGTGATTGTTTTCTTTATTATTTTATATAAATCTCGTACAATATAATACTGTGATCAAAAAGTGAGGTGAATTTATTTATAAATTGTAAATTCTTTATTTATTCTTCCAAATTAATTCATCATTCATTCATTCATTCCTGTCCTCAAAATAGTTGGAATAGTCTTTTTCCGATATAGCCTTGAAGATCTTTTTCAATTCGGTTTTTATCTCCTCGATCGCGTCAAAACGGCGTCCCCGCATTGGCCTTTTGAGTTTGCTGAATAGCCAGCAGTCGCACGGAGCTAAATCAGGCGAATACGGTGGCTGTGGAACGACAATGCAGTTTGACATAATGCATTATTGTGATGAAGGAATCAAGAATTGTAAAAACACTTGTAATTCGGATATAATTAAACCTTTGACAAACAGACGCTTGGCAACTGTTATAGACAGTCTTACTAACCTAGGAAAAAAAATACAAATTTTCTGCCTTCTTAATGCCCGGAATTTTTAAATGAAAATATTACCTTACTTTTTGATCGCAGTATTATACATTTATTATTAGACTATGTTGAGAATTTAATTTGTGATAAATAAGATTGTTGGACGTAAATAAGTTAGGCGCACAAAGATCCTTTGTACTTTCACGCGTATAAATTTCTCAGACACGTGAAAAGTATAAGAGGAATGCTTTTTCATTCCGTTATAAATTCTACGATTTTTAATTCTAAAGTAGTTTTCTTCATCTTTATTCGAATGTTTTGTTTTTGGAAAAAAAAAACACACACACCTCTTGTTGGCCACCGTCTCTCTTTTTGAATGGAGTCGACGCAAGTAGAAAAAAAACAAACAACAAAAACTGAACAACAACAACAACAATACAAAAAAAGGGAGTCTTGTTAGCCTAAGTGGAGGCTTTAGCATGAAATATTGCCCGGAGACAGGCTTGTGTAATCTTCTGAAAAGAATACGAATTATTTTTGAGCTTTTTTATGTTTGTATATGATACAAACAGTCGAAAACAATTGCAGTCGAAATCAGAGGGATGCAATTATTGACCCTCTTTGGGTATGAATCGTATTAAAATGAGCTTTATGACGTTAATTCGATAACGATGATTTATGACACTATCAGAGTGTCATGATGTGGGTATTAAATTTGACAACGTTTCAAAATTATTCACCGGATATAATATATTAAATATGAAAGGATGCACTATATATACATATATATTTAATTTTGAATATATCATATTAACATTTTGTCGCTGTCTGCTATGTAAAAGGGGGTAACTTTGCAAGCATTTCGCAAATCCCTGTGTCAATATATTATAAATTCGATAAATTGAGAATTAAAAATACAATATAATATCTTTTTTCATATAGACTAAATATCTATTCAACAGATGACATCATAATTCTATATAAAATTCAATCGCATTACTACGTCACCACCCTTTATTATCAGACGATGCAAAGCGTATTACTACGCTTCCCCTCTTTAATAGATAGCAGGCGTCAATCGTATTACTATGCTTTCTCTTGATAATGTGTTTAATTTATATTAATATAAAAATTATTAAAAAAAAAAAGTTCAACCATGAATACGTTTCAGTAGAAAAATGTCATAATTTCACGTACTAAAAATATATATAATATATACGTATATATTTTTAATCGGTACGATATTGATCGTTACGTTCGAAAGAAACATTTTTACGTAAACGTTTTATTATGGAATGAAAAAAAATATATATATATACAAAATAATGATCTATAGGGCAAAAAAAATAAAAAATAATAAATGGGGGGACATGAAATTTGTCGAGCACGCAATGTTAAAATTTTTTGACACGTTATACGCATTATCACGTCGTGAAATAATCGTTATTGTCGTTCATAATTATGCATATAAATAATTGCCGTTGTTGTCAACCATCGATTAAATAAAAAATAAAAATTAAAAATGAAAAAAAAAACGAAGGTTTCGTTTCCAAAAACATAATCGTTGTGTAAAATTGATTGATAAGCGGCGATCGCTCAATGCCTTTTTTTTCCTATGGCTCTTTATTTATTTATTTTTTTTTTTTTTTGGGAAATGGCGGAAAAGAATTTCTAAATTAATTTCTATCCAGAAAAATAAAGGATTACGATTAGACATTTTCGAGCTTGTAAGATTAGGATTTGTTTTCGGAATCATTAATCACGGAATTAACCTGAGTTCTTAGTGCGAGACGTGCGTTCGTTTTCGTTCGCTTCGGTGCGATCAAAAAGTTTCGCGACCGACGCTTAATAAATCATCGTATATATATATATATATATATATATATATATATATATATATATATATATATATATATATTTGATATCAAGAAAATAATTGTTATTTTAAATTATCAAACTTTTTTTATAAAATCAATACTAAAATAATAAATTTTAAATATATTACATATTCAATTTTAGATATTTTTTTTGTAATTAAAAATTAATCAATAATAATAATATTTTTTTTTTGTAAATAATGATTATTTTATTATATGGTATATATACTTATGTAATCTATTTATATCAATCAGAAAATGGTAATTGATATATTTCTTTTAACTGAAGAATCGATATATACGTTACCTTTATAGGAAAAAAATCTTTGAAGATAAAATCTGAATTGAAATTATAGATAATTTTTCAAAATTTACAATTTTATGCTCTGTAATTATTGCTTTTTGATAAACAAAGTCAATATTTTTTATACATAATGATTTATTTTTAAATGTTATAGTCAGTCCTACCAACCGAGGAAAAAAATTACAATTTTCCTGCCTTACTAATGTCCGGGAGTTTCAAATGACAATTTCACCTAATTTTTTGATCATAGTAGTAGTAGTATATATATATATATATATATATATATATATATATATATATATATATAACACACGTTTACTATTTTTCTATAACACCTTTGCGATTACGTTTAAATGAAAAAGTGAAAATCGGAGACGACGTAGAATAAATTGCCAATCATCGCTCAAATTCGCGTGTATTTTCGATTGTGTGAAATTCGTTATAGCGTGTTTATTTCCGCTTTAACCGGTCTATATTTTCCCTGTTATTCCGGTATATTTGCGTATATAAAATACACACACACACACATGCAATCGCATAAATTGGAAATGGAATTTGAGGTGTTATGATTTATGACAATACAAATCCGCAGGCGAAATTGCGATCGACCACTGTTTTATATGCAGCATGTGTTGTATTTTGAGATTCGATCTAAATCATGTTAAATAAACACTTTATATATATATATATATATATATATATATATATATATATAGTTTAGAAAAAATGATAATTTAATTTTTTTTCAACGTTTAATTTCCGATATACCATATATGATTGAAATTGTAATTTTGCAAAATTTATGCGATTTTTCAAAAATTAAAATCAAAATATTTTTGTATCAAAAAAAGAAAGCAAAAATTTGTCACTATTGAAAAAATTGTAGAAAGCAAAAATTGTCACTATTATCAAAAACATTGAGTCACTAGCTCTACGTTCAATCTTTTTATATATTATTCATTTTTTTGTTATGATATAAAACGAATGTGATTAATAATTATATTAAATTTATAATGAATTTAGGAGATGCTAAGCATCTTCATAAATTTTATCGTTCGATCATAAAAATATTAAAAATGAAAATTTCAAAACGCTAATTGGTTTTGTAAAGTGTATTAATATGTAATTTTTTAATTAACATTTCAGCCGTTGATTGTCAGCGAACATTCGAAAGGATCACTAATAATGCACAAAGACCCTTTTAAAGGGCGCAAGAAATCGAGTTTAAAACGTCCAAGGTCGTTATTATGATCGCGAATAATTTTCATTTTTAACGAACATTCAAAAGTTGAACCGTGAATATTTAATAAGTGACGCGTCGAAGTTTAATTTGATAATTAAAAAATTAAGATTTTAACAGGTCGCCATAAAATATTTCTCATCGGCTGCATTATTCAATTATACGATTCGAAACAAATCTCTGATGAAATAAAATATATATAAATATTTTTTTTAATTATATATATATATATATATATCTTTTGTTATCAAGATTTATATTTGACCATTGAACGGCATTAGAGATAAATCTCACTTTATGAGCCCATTAACTTTGTTTTCGCTTTCCACTTTCAGCAATAATTTATTTTTTTCTAAACACCGCATCATTGCAACTTTCTTTTTTTTTTTGAAAAAAAAATAGTACAGACTTCCATTTCTTCGTCCTACACTTTCGAGTTTATATTTGAAATTATTCGTTTCAGCGTAGTTAAAATTTCTAAAAAAAAAAAAATGAAGGGAAACTGCAAAGTTTCGAGACTTCTTGCTGCATTGCGCCACTTCAGGACTTTTCCCACTTTTTCCTCATTTCTGTTTTTTTTTGTTTTCCCCCCTTTAACTCTTACTTTCCTTTTTTTTTTGAAGTTTAAAACGAGCTGGTGAATCTTCATCCGCGTTAAAAAATATATAAAAGTTAACCGTTAGACGTCCCCCCCAGTTTTTCTCATTCGCCTAATCGCTCGAGTCTTTTGGATTATATATATATATATATAAATATAAAAAAAAATACGAGCGTTTATAAATATATAATATATATTTATATACGGGGAGGTGAAATAAAAAGAGGAGTCATTAAAGGTTTGTTTGATATTCATAAATTTTGCGGAAGTTTCGTCGTTGATATTGTACTTGGACTTCGGTGTGAATGTTTATGTTACGGACAAAGTTTAATTTTTATCCGAATTCGCAATGTAAGCAAAATAAATTTTCAAAATACGAACCATTATATTGTAAAAAAGCGTATAAATTATTGCATTGTTATTAATTATTTTCATTAAAAAACTTGTACGGTGCGAAAATTTAAAACGATAAAAAAATATAGTATAGTAGTTATTGATAATAAAATCGTAATATTTTTTTTCTGAAAAAAAAAACACACTTATATCGTTTGTATTACTAATAAAAATAATCGCACTATTTTATTATCATATAAATTTATCGATAAATGTACCGTTGTATTACTATTCATCATATCGCATTATCGTACTGACGCATTATTAATGGCAATTATATCGTAAAAACGATATAATTAATTTTCTATTAATAAGTCAATTATTTTGCAAATCTGTTAATTGATTCTTGCATTGTCATGTCATCGAAAATGAGCAATAATGCAAAATTTAAGCTCAATCAGACATAGGAAAGTGCAAGAAAAATAGATTACAAAATTTCACCCAGACAAACATACGAGTGAAACTTTATATATATATTTTTTTTTCTTTATTTTTTATAAATTAATAACATGTGAATAGTATGAGATTTATATAAATGATTTTTTAATCGACCTGCATGCGTTTGAGATGTGTTTTCACAGTGGACAAGAAAAAAAATCGCTTCTCGAATGCATTTTCCGCGCGACATCGAGGAAAATCCATCTCTCGATTTCATATTTTTCAATATGGCTGCAAACTCGGTATTTTCTTCTCCCTTTTCGTCCGACATATTGTCCTGACACGGTAAAATATGCTTTTCCCATATTAACGATTCCGCCTCAGGGCGGCGGCCTTATGTTAACCCCCTACATATAATACATATATATATATATATATATATATATATATATATATATATATATATATGTCTATGAATTTGCATTGGAATTAAATTTTTGTTTTTAAAAATATACAATATATATCCAGAATACATTTTAAAAAATATATTAAATTTCTTAGAAAATTTTCTATGATTTCTTTTTATTAAAGAAAAATAGTTTAATTAATAAAAAAATATGAAATATGATAATTAAAAATAATTTCAAACTTCAAAATATTTATATAAATAAAAAGAAGCATTTTAAAAATATGTATTAGATAATCGAAAAAGTTTTATCATTATATAATACTGTGATCAAAAAGTAATGTGAAATTGTTATTTGAAACTCTCGGGCATTATTAAGGCAGGTAAATCGATTTTTTTCCTAGGTTGGTAAGACTGTCTGTTTGTTTAAAAGGTTTAATTATCTCCGAGTTATACGTGTTTTTAAAACTCTTGATTTTCTTCATTACGATAATGCACCATGCAATATTGCATTGGTTATTCGCGACTTTTTTGCCATAAACTCGATTCATATCGTTCCGCAACCACCTCATTCGCCTGATTTGGCTCCGTGCGACTTTTGGCAATTCAGCAAACTCAAAAGGCCAATGCGGAGACGCCGTTTTTACATGATCGAAGAAATAAAAACCGTATCGAAGAAAAAAGTACGTTTTATCGGACGGGGATTACATTGAAGGGGATAAAATTGATTTGGAAAAATAAATAAAGAATTTACATTATATATATATAATGCAAAATTTAAAATTTTGTTTATTTCTTGTGTAAATATCATATATATAAATTAACCCTGATTTTGAGTTATTTATAAGGGTTCAAATCATATTAAAATTAATGGCTATATATATACATATATATATATATATATATATATATATATATATATATATATATATATATATATATATATATATATATATATATATATATATATATATATATATATATATATATATATATATATATATATATATATAACAATTAGAAAATTCTATATAATATATTCATAAATTTTTGTATGAACATAAATAACAAAACACTATATCAAATTTCATATTTTATAATAAAACAATGAATATAATAAATAAATTATAATATTTATAATATATAATAATAGAATAAAAAAATATTTATGACTAAAAAAAACGACAATTTTCAATTGCCTTGTAGAGATATACTGATGTCGTTCGTTCAATTATACGAGATCGTTTCGGCTTTTGAATTCAGAGGCGTTCAACCTTTTTTCTTTTTTCTTTTTTTTTTTTCATTCAGCACGACCTAACCGTTAGTGTCGGCGTTAACGATTTCGTTTCATTATTTATTATCGTTCAATGGTAACGTTGTGCCGATGGATGATTAATCTCGGCAGAAATATCTTTTTTGAAAAGCACAACAATGTGTGTGCACGATAGATGTCGTAAAATTTTTACATAAATACGGCGAACGCTGAATCGAATTCCTCGCCATTTTTTTTTAGTCGTCGTCGTTGTTGAAATAAAAAAAAAACGTCGAACAATATCGAAACACGGAACGACGTCGTAAATATGGATTTTGTACGTAGAACGAGAACGCAATTTACGTACGATTTAATCGAATAAGGACGATATTTTTAGATGTTATACAAGAGCGACGTACAAAATATTTTTTTTTAAATTAATATTATTCATTCTTAATTAATATTAAAATAATATTTTAATAAATCATTTAACATAACGCAGTCTCTTCTCATGTAAAATACGATTTTAAAACGTCGTTTTAAAATTAAGCGATAATTTAATTCATTTTTGAAATAGTTTGAGAAACGTCGTCTTAGTCTACATTCGCAAATATTTATTACAGCGCAGATAGTAAGAGATATGTCCGACATATCTTTCGACAAAATTCACGGGGTTTAATACAACGGGTCACCGCTTATACGATCGTCATTAAAAAATATAAATATTATAATTAAAATATCACGTTACAAATATTAATATAAAATGAATGATAATGAATTTACAAATAGGAAAATTTAATATATTATATATTAAATTACCTTTATTATTTTTTCGGTATCCCACTGTACTATATAATAACGGTTCAGGGGAGTGAAGTGTGCGAAAGTAATGGGTTAGTTTCGTCGCAACGGGCGGTCGTTATCAGTTCTACGAGGTAAATTGAAACGCGATGTTCCGTTCGGTAACAACAAATGGCAACACCTGACACGATGCAAACAACGCGTTTTATTTTATAAACATGATTAATCGTAATCAGGAGGCGATCGTGCGCGCCACAGTTTGAGAAGCGATGACCGATATCGATAATAGAAAAAAAATAACAATACAAATATTTATTTAAAATTATATAATTATATAATAATCAGAAAAATGGTGCGATTCGTCTCGTTGATTTGTATCTCAATTCGAACGAGTCCAAGTAAATTTTTAACGAATTACTCGGATATTCTGAGAGATCGCTCTCGTGAGAGACGCGTGAAATTTTGCATGAAAGAGCATTTTAATCGTCAAAATTCGCGATCAGGTCGATAGATAGAACAAATAGTAGTCTCACTGTGAAATTTCAGTACCAAGAACGCATGTTTTGATGCAAAATTCAAACGAAAACCACACGCAAACACCATTAATTTTGTCATTTTTACGTTTTTTTCGCGACCGAAATCAATCCAATCGACAAATATTTTGCAATTCGACGTTGAAAATTTCCATTTTCGTTTTCAAATCGCGATTTTTGATGCTGAAAAAAGTCATAACTCGGCTGAACCGACTGCGATTTTCAAATAGTTTTCAGCATTCGATTCGTCTTGTCGATTCACATCTCAATTCGAACGAGTCCAAGTAAATTTTTAACGAATTACTCGGATATTCTGAGAGATCGCTCTCGTGAGAGACGCGTGAAATTTTGCATGAAAGAGCATTTTAATCGTCAAAATTCGCGATTAGGTCGATAGATAGAACAAATAGTAGTCTCACTGTGAAATTTCAGTACCAAGAACGCATGTTTTGATGCAAAATTCAAACGAAAACCACACGCAAACACCATTAATTTTGTCATTTTTACGTTTTTTTCGCGACCGAAATCAATCCAATCGACAAATATTTTGCAATTCGACGTTGAAAATTTCCATTTTCGTTTTCAAATCGCGATTTTTGATGCTGAAAAAAGTCATAACTCGGCTGAACCGACTGCGATTTTCAAATAGTTTTCAGCATTCGATTCGTCTTGTCGATTCGCATCTCAATTCGAACGAGTCCAAGTAAATTTTTAACGAATTACTCGGATATTCTGAGAGATCGCTCTCGTGAGAGACGCGTGAAATTTTGCATGAAAGAGCATTTTAATCGTCAAAATTCGCGATCAGGTCGATAGATAGAACAAATAGTAGTCTCACTGTGAAATTTCAGTACCAAGAACGCATGTTTTGATGCAAAATTCAAACGAAAACCACACGCAAACACCATTAATTTTGTCATTTTTACGTTTTTTTCGCGACCGAAATCAATCCAATCGACAAATATTTTGCAATTCGACGTTGAAAATTTCCATTTTCGTTTTCAAATCGCGATTTTTGATGCTGAAAAAAGTCATAACTCGGCTGAACCGACTGCGATTTTCAAATAGTTTTCAGCATTCGATTCGTCTTGTCGATTCGCATCTCAATTCGAACGAGTCCAAGTAAATTTTTAACGAATTACTCGGATATTCTGAGAGATCGCTCTCGTGAGAGACGCGTGAAATTTTGCATGAAAGAGCATTTTAATCGTCAAAATTCGCGATTAGGTCGATAGATAGAACAAATAGTAGTCTCACTGTGAAATTTCAGTACCAAGAACGCATGTTTTGATGCAAAATTCAAACGAAAACCACACGCAAACACCATTAATTTTGTCATTTTTACGTTTTTTTCGCGACCGAAATCAATCCAATCGACAAATATTTTGCAATTCGACGTTGAAAATTTCCATTTTCGTTTTCAAATCGCGATTTTTGATGCTGAAAAAAGTCATAACTCGGCTGAACCGACTGCGATTTTCAAATAGTTTTCAGCATTCGATTCGTCTTGTCGATTCGCATCTCAATTCGAACGAGTCCAAGTAAATTTTTAACGAATTACTCGGATATTCTGAGAGATCGCTCTCGTGAGAGACGCGTGAAATTTTGCATGAAAGAGCATTTTAATCGTCAAAATTCGCGATCAGGTCGATAGATAGAACAAATAGTAGTCTCACTGTGAAATTTCAGTACCAAGAACGCATGTTTTGATGCAAAATTCAAACGAAAACCACACGCAAACACCATTAATTTTGTCATTTTTACGTTTTTTTCGCGACCGAAATCAATCCAATCGACAAATATTTTGCAATTCGACGTTGAAAATTTCCATTTTCGTTTTCAAATCGCGATTTTTGATGCTGAAAAAAGTCATAACTCGGCTGAACCGACTGCGATTTTCAAATAGTTTTCAGCATTCGATTCGTCTTGTCGATTCGCATCTCAATTCGAACGAGTCCAAGTAAATTTTTAACGAATTACTCGGATATTCTGAGAGATCGCTCTCGTGAGAGACGCGTGAAATTTTGCATGAAAGAGCATTTTAATCGTCAAAATTCGCGATCAGGTCGATAGATAGAACAAATAGTAGTCTCACTGTGAAATTTCAGTACCAAGAACGCATGTTTTGATGCAAAATTCAAACGAAAACCACACGCAAACACCATTAATTTTGTCATTTTTACGTTTTTTTCGCGACCGAAATCAATCCAATCGACAAATATTTTGCAATTCGACGTTGAAAATTTCCATTTTCGTTTTCAAATCGCGATTTTTGATGCTGAAAAAAGTCATAACTCGGCTGAACCGACTGCGATTTTCAAATAGTTTTCAGCATTCGATTCGTCTTGTCGATTCGCATCTCAATTCGAACGAGTCCAAGTAAATTTTTAACGAATTACTCGGATATTCTGAGAGATCGCTCTCGTGAGAGACGCGTGAAATTTTGCATGAAAGAGCATTTTAATCGTCAAAATTCGCGATCAGGTCGATAGATAGAACAAATAGTAGTCTCACTGTGAAATTTCAGTACCAAGAACGCATGTTTTGATGCAAAATTCAAACGAAAACCACACGCAAACACCATTAATTTTGTCATTTTTACGTTTTTTTCGCGACCGAAATCAATCCAATCGACAAATATTTTGCAATTCGACGTTGAAAATTTCCATTTTCGTTTTCAAATCGCGATTTTTGATGCTGAAAAAAGTCATAACTCGGCTGAACCGACTGCGATTTTCAAATAGTTTTCAGCATTCGATTCGTCTTGTCGATTCGCATCTCAATTCGAACGAGTCCAAGTAAATTTTTAACGAATTACTCGGATATTCTGAGAGATCGCTCTCGTGAGAGACGCGTGAAATTTTGCATGAAAGAGCATTTTAATCGTCAAAATTCGCGATCAGGTCGATAGATAGAACAAATAGTAGTCTCACTGTGAAATTTCAGTACCAAGAACGCATGTTTTGATGCAAAATTCAAACGAAAACCACACGCAAACACCATTAATTTTGTCATTTTTACGTTTTTTTCGCGACCGAAATCAATCCAATCGACAAATATTTTGCAATTCGACGTTGAAAATTTCCATTTTCGTTTTCAAATCGCGATTTTTGATGCTGAAAAAAGTCATAACTCGGCTGAACCGACTGCGATTTTCAAATAGTTTTCAGCATTCGATTCGTCTTGTCGATTCGCATCTCAATTCGAACGAGTCCAAGTAAATTTTTAACGAATTACTCGGATATTCTGAGAGATCGCTCTCGTGAGAGACGCGTGAAATTTTGCATGAAAGAGCATTTTAATCGTCAAAATTCGCGATCAGGTCGATAGATAGAACAAATAGTAGTCTCACTGTGAAATTTCAGTACCAAGAACGCATGTTTTGATGCAAAATTCAAACGAAAACCACACGCAAACACCATTAATTTTGTCATTTTTACGTTTTTTTCGCGACCGAAATCAATCCAATCGACAAATATTTTGCAATTCGACGTTGAAAATTTCCATTTTCGTTTTCAAATCGCGATTTTTGATGCTGAAAAAAGTCATAACTCGGCTGAACCGACTGCGATTTTCAAATAGTTTTCAGCATTCGATTCGTCTTGTCGATTCGCATCTCAATTCGAACGAGTCCAAGTAAATTTTTAACGAATTACTCGGATATTCTGAGAGATCGCTCTCGTGAGAGACGCGTGAAATTTTGCATGAAAGAGCATTTTAATCGTCAAAATTCGCGATCAGGTCGATAGATAGAACAAATAGTAGTCTCACTGTGAAATTTCAGTACCAAGAACGCATGTTTTGATGCAAAATTCAAACGAAAACCACACGCAAACACCATTAATTTTGTCATTTTTACGTTTTTTTCGCGACCGAAATCAATCCAATCGACAAATATTTTGCAATTCGACGTTGAAAATTTCCATTTTCGTTTTCAAATCGCGATTTTTGATGCTGAAAAAAGTCATAACTCGGCTGAACCGACTGCGATTTTCAAATAGTTTTCAGCATTCGATTCGTCTTGTCGATTCGCATCTCAATTCGAACGAGTCCAAGTAAATTTTTAACGAATTACTCGGATATTCTGAGAGATCGCTCTCGTGAGAGACGCGTGAAATTTTGCATGAAAGAGCATTTTAATCGTCAAAATTCGCGATCAGGTCGATAGATAGAACAAATAGTAGTCTCACTGTGAAATTTCAGTACCAAGAACGCATGTTTTGATGCAAAATTCAAACGAAAACCACACGCAAACACCATTAATTTTGTCATTTTTACGTTTTTTTCGCGACCGAAATCAATCCAATCGACAAATATTTTGCAATTCGACGTTGAAAATTTCCATTTTCGTTTTCAAATCGCGATTTTTGATGCTGAAAAAAGTCATAACTCGGCTGAACCGACTGCGATTTTCAAATAGTTTTCAGCATTCGATTCGTCTTGTCGATTCGCATCTCAATTCGAACGAGTCCAAGTAAATTTTTAACGAATTACTCGGATATTCTGAGAGATCGCTCTCGTGAGAGACGCGTGAAATTTTGCATGAAAGAGCATTTTAATCGTCAAAATTCGCGATTAGGTCGATAGATAGAACAAATAGTAGTCTCACTGTGAAATTTCAGTACCAAGAACGCATGTTTTGATGCAAAATTCAAACGAAAACCACACGCAAACACCATTAATTTTGTCATTTTTACGTTTTTTTCGCGACCGAAATCAATCCAATCGACAAATATTTTGCAATTCGACGTTGAAAATTTCCATTTTCGTTTTCAAATCGCGATTTTTGATGCTGAAAAAAGTCATAACTCGGCTGAACCGACTGCGATTTTCAAATAGTTTTCAGCATTCGATTCGTCTTGTCGATTCGCATCTCAATTCGAACGAGTCCAAGTAAATTTTTAACGAATTACTCGGATATTCTGAGAGATCGCTCTCGTGAGAGACGCGTGAAATTTTGCATGAAAGAGCATTTTAATCGTCAAAATTCGCGATCAGGTCGATAGATAGAACAAATAGTAGTCTCACTGTGAAATTTCAGTACCAAGAACGCATGTTTTGATGCAAAATTCAAACGAAAACCACACGCAAACACCATTAATTTTGTCATTTTTACGTTTTTTTCGCGACCGAAATCAATCCAATCGACAAATATTTTGCAATTCGACGTTGAAAATTTCCATTTTCGTTTTCAAATCGCGATTTTTGATGCTGAAAAAAGTCATAACTCGGCTGAACCGACTGCGATTTTCAAATAGTTTTCAGCATTCGATTCGTCTTGTCGATTCGCATCTCAATTCGAACGAGTCCAAGTAAATTTTTAACGAATTACTCGGATATTCTGAGAGATCGCTCTCGTGAGAGACGCGTGAAATTTTGCATGAAAGAGCATTTTAATCGTCAAAATTCGCGATCAGGTCGATAGATAGAACAAATAGTAGTCTCACTGTGAAATTTCAGTACCAAGAACGCATGTTTTGATGCAAAATTCAAACGAAAACCACACGCAAACACCATTAATTTTGTCATTTTTACGTTTTTTTCGCGACCGAAATCAATCCAATCGACAAATATTTTGCAATTCGACGTTGAAAATTTCCATTTTCGTTTTCAAATCGCGATTTTTGATGCTGAAAAAAGTCATAACTCGGCTGAACCGACTGCGATTTTCAAATAGTTTTCAGCATTCGATTCGTCTTGTCGATTCGCATCTCAATTCGAACGAGTCCAAGTAAATTTTTAACGAATTACTCGGATATTCTGAGAGATCGCTCTCGTGAGAGACGCGTGAAATTTTGCATGAAAGAGCATTTTAATCGTCAAAATTCGCGATCAGGTCGATAGATAGAACAAATAGTAGTCTCACTGTGAAATTTCAGTACCAAGAACGCATGTTTTGATGCAAAATTCAAACGAAAACCACACGCAAACACCATTAATTTTGTCATTTTTACGTTTTTTTCGCGACCGAAATCAATCCAATCGACAAATATTTTGCAATTCGACGTTGAAAATTTCCATTTTCGTTTTCAAATCGCGATTTTTGATGCTGAAAAAAGTCATAACTCGGCTGAACCGACTGCGATTTTCAAATAATTTTCAGCATTCGATTCGTCTTGTCGATTCGCATCTCAATTCGAACGAGTCCAAGTAAATTTTTAACGAATTACTCGGATATTCTGAGAGATCGCTCTCGTGAGAGACGCGTGAAATTTTGCATGAAAGAGCATTTTAATCGTCAAAATTCGCGATCAGGTCGATAGATAGAACAAATAGTAGTCTCACTGTGAAATTTCAGTACCAAGAACGCATGTTTTGATGCAAAATTCAAACGAAAACCACACGCAAACACCATTAATTTTGTCATTTTTACGTTTTTTTCGCGACCGAAATCAATCCAATCGACAAATATTTTGCAATTCGACGTTGAAAATTTCCATTTTCGTTTTCAAATCGCGATTTTTGATGCTGAAAAAAGTCATAACTCGGCTGAACCGACTGCGATTTTCAAATAGTTTTCAGCATTCGATTCGTCTTGTCGATTCGCATCTCAATTCGAACGAGTCCAAGTAAATTTTTAACGAATTACTCGGATATTCTGAGAGATCGCTCTCGTGAGAGACGCGTGAAATTTTGCATGAAAGAGCATTTTAATCGTCAAAATTCGCGATCAGGTCGATAGATAGAACAAATAGTAGTCTCACTGTGAAATTTCAGTACCAAGAACGCATGTTTTGATGCAAAATTCAAACGAAAACCACACGCAAACACCATTAATTTTGTCATTTTTACGTTTTTTTCGCGACCGAAATCAATCCAATCGACAAATATTTTGCAATTCGACGTTGAAAATTTCCATTTTCGTTTTCAAATCGCGATTTTTGATGCTGAAAAAAGTCATAACTCGGCTGAACCGACTGCGATTTTCAAATAGTTTTCAGCATTCGATTCGTCTTGTCGATTCGCATCTCAATTCGAACGAGTCCAAGTAAATTTTTAACGAATTACTCGGATATTCTGAGAGATCGCTCTCGTGAGAGACGCGTGAAATTTTGCATGAAAGAGCATTTTAATCGTCAAAATTCGCGATCAGGTCGATAGATAGAACAAATAGTAGTCTCACTGTGAAATTTCAGTACCAAGAACGCATGTTTTGATGCAAAATTCAAACGAAAACCACACGCAAACACCATTAATTTTGTCATTTTTACGTTTTTTTCGCGACCGAAATCAATCCAATCGACAAATATTTTGCAATTCGACGTTGAAAATTTCCATTTTCGTTTTCAAATCGCGATTTTTGATGCTGAAAAAAGTCATAACTCGGCTGAACCGACTGCGATTTTCAAATAGTTTTCAGCATTCGATTCGTCTTGTCGATTCGCATCTCAATTCGAACGAGTCCAAGTAAATTTTTAACGAATTACTCGGATATTCTGAGAGATCGCTCTCGTGAGAGACGCGTGAAATTTTGCATGAAAGAGCATTTTAATCGTCAAAATTCGCGATTAGGTCGATAGATAGAACAAATAGTAGTCTCACTGTGAAATTTCAGTACCAAGAACGCATGTTTTGATGCAAAATTCAAACGAAAACCACACGCAAACACCATTAATTTTGTCATTTTTACGTTTTTTTCGCGACCGAAATCAATCCAATCGACAAATATTTTGCAATTCGACGTTGAAAATTTCCATTTTCGTTTTCAAATCGCGATTTTTGATGCTGAAAAAAGTCATAACTCGGCTGAACCGACTGCGATTTTCAAATAGTTTTCAGCATTCGATTCGTCTTGTCGATTCGCATCTCAATTCGAACGAGTCCAAGTAAATTTTTAACGAATTACTCGGATATTCTGAGAGATCGCTCTCGTGAGAGACGCGTGAAATTTTGCATGAAAGAGCATTTTAATCGTCAAAATTCGCGATCAGGTCGATAGATAGAACAAATAGTAGTCTCACTGTGAAATTTCAGTACCAAGAACGCATGTTTTGATGCAAAATTCAAACGAAAACCACACGCAAACACCATTAATTTTGTCATTTTTACGTTTTTTTCGCGACCGAAATCAATCCAATCGACAAATATTTTGCAATTCGACGTTGAAAATTTCCATTTTCGTTTTCAAATCGCGATTTTTGATGCTGAAAAAAGTCATAACTCGGCTGAACCGACTGCGATTTTCAAATAGTTTTCAGCATTCGATTCGTCTTGTCGATTCGCATCTCAATTCGAACGAGTCCAAGTAAATTTTTAACGAATTACTCGGATATTCTGAGAGATCGCTCTCGTGAGAGACGCGTGAAATTTTGCATGAAAGAGCATTTTAATCGTCAAAATTCGCGATCAGGTCGATAGATAGAACAGATAGTAGTCTCACTGTGAAATTTCAGTACCAAGGACGCATGTTTTGATGCAAAATTCAAACGAAAACCACGCGAAAACACAAATTATTTTGTCGTTTTTACGTTTTTTTCGAGACCGAATTCAATGCAAATGACAAATATTTTGCAATTCGGCGTTTTTGAAATTTCCTCTACATTAAAAACGTCATAAAAAACGGTTTTCTCTCTTCGTTTTGTCTTTTTTTAATGTAAAAATTTGATCATCACATTCACACGATATTTATTGCATATTAAATATATTGTTTATATGAATAGTTAAATCTTCGAACCGATCGTCAGCAGTGAAAATCTCCATGTCCGTTATTATTAACTAGTGTCGATCAATCTCTTATAAGCCATTCTATATACAGCCTTAGGTCAGCACTACGATTTGATCGTAAGACCGTATTTATTAGTTGTTGTTGTTGTTTTTTTTTATTTTTATTTCTCGTTTCAGTGTTTTGTTTCTTATTTACACTGTGTGGCAATCGAACGGTCCGACATTCCGTACTTCTCGGTTGCGAGTTTTAAAAACCAGTCCCTCTGCCCACGCATTTCAACTTATCTTTCTTTCACTTTATTATATAGCATATAATACTTTAACTTGGACGTGTGTGCCGGGTATATGATTATCACATGTTACACATATATAAATTTATACTATCAATCGTTCCGAGAAACCGCTGATATCGACGAAAAATCGGACTATTTTCTTCGGTTTTTTTTTGCACTTGTTTCCCTTGCGGCTATAAAGCCGCGTACACGTTTTTAAAAAATAATAGATTTTAATATTTATTATTTTATTATATTTATAATATAATTAAATAATAAATATTAAAAATTATTATACATATAAATCTAATAGTATTTAGTATACAAATCGGTGACATAAAATTTATAATGTATATTTAGATATTGATCATATTATATGATATTAAATTACCTTCTTTGATTCGATTTTTATCTCCTTAATCGTGTCAAAACGGCGACTCCGCATTGGCGTTTTGAGTTTGTTGAATAGCCAGAAGTCGCACGGGGCTAAATCAGGCGAATACAGAGGTTACGGAACGACAATGCAGTTTAACATGATGCATTATTGTGATGAAGGAACCAAGAATATTATAGACAGTTCTATCAACCGAGGAAAAAAATTACAATTTATCTGCCTTCCTAATGCCCGGAAGTTTTAAATGACAATTTCACCCCACTTTTTGATCGCAATAGTATATATGAAAATTTTTTGTGAAATGTATGTTCGACTTTATCAATTTTTTATCATCGTACGTCTTGCACCTTTTTTTTTATTGTTCGCCATTTGTCAGGGCATCGTTCGATTTTATAAGAATATTTATACGAATATTGGCATTAATCTGTGAAAATTGCGATAAATTTTGACGACGATAGCCTGAGGGGCACGTCTCGTAATATTATTCGTGTAAAATATGAAAGCGTCAAAATGAAGAACGGTTCGAAAATTTATAACGAAAAATCTCGAAAAGGAAATAATAATCCATATAGAAAGAGCTCGAACTTAATACTATTATTTTTATTATAATATATGGTATATATATATATATTTTTATATAATATTCTAGACTGTATTATGATATTAATTATTCACAAATGTAGAAAACTCGTACGTTATATACTATATATGTGCGTAATAAATATTTTCCGTGAGCGAACATAATATGCTCATATGTCATACGTTTTAAATTAATATATTACGCATCGAACGATAGTAAATCTTAATTTGTGAAAGCTTAATGTTATTCGTGTCGCGGCCATTGTATATAATATTTCAGGATTTTACACGGTTTAAAATGTTTTATTATTTGTCGCTCTATTCGATGTCGAAAATTTCAATTATGCGCTCTCTTTAATCGGCGTTTATGTATTTATTATTAATAATTTCATAAAAGTACGAAATTTCGAAAATATACGAAAACGGTTTAGAATTTTTATTTTTAAATATCGATAGGAAAAAATGTTATTTATATATACTGAATTGATTTAAATATGAAATGAAAATAATTTTATATATATTTGTATAATGTTGTAAAGAATATATATATTGTATAATGTCAATTTTTTTCTGATACATTCACTATTTAATGCTGTCTCTGTAAACTAGAAAAAAAAATATTCTAACTGTTGAAATATTTTAGTAAATTATATATTCAACATACGAAATCCTATTAAGGTTTTAGAACGGGCATGTCTAACACGCGGCCCGCGGGCCGCATGCGGCCCGCCAATGCAAAAGTTGTAGACCACAGAGATGTGCCATTTTTGATAACATGTATAAAATTAATATTTAAAAGTAAATTTTATTTATTCTTTTACACACTTTTGTTTGTTAGTTTGTCTGGGTGGAATTTTGTAATCGATTTTTCGGACACTTTACGATGTCCGATTGGGCTGAAACTTTGCAGAATTACTCACTCTAGATGACAATGTAAGAATTAATAAACAAATTTATAAAATAATTGCCCGATTAATGATAATTAATTATATCGCATTTACGATATAATTAATTATATCGAACCGAATTGGTACACAAAAGCTCATGTAGCTCGCAATATATAATACTATGACTTTGACACCCCTGTTATAGGATATAATTTTTATAAAAAAATGTATATTTAATTTCACGAATATCTAAGCGGATACATCGCTTGTATTTTGTCCATCTTAACGTTTGACCGTTTCATATATATCTATGTAATATAAAAGGGCGAGCCCTCGGTGAAAGTTGATCCTGAAAGCTCCTGTCGACTGTAAATCCCCATAAAGCCTCTCTCTGTCATAACAAAAATATTCAATTACTGTTAATGTGGCTTAGTTCGAGAGATCCTCGAACTTGCCCTTTTTTCCCTCCACTCTAGTGTTTCTCTTGAATTACGACGACAACGCTCGATAATTTAACACACCAGAAAAATAATATCTTCAAATGGAGTCCATTCGCGTACAATATATAAATATAAGTTCCTTGTGAAGGCCTCGTGAGGAAGTGCTTATTATTATTATTTTGAGTTATTCGAAACGCACTCGTTGAACTGAGAAACTCGAATTCTTAACCTTTTTGCAACTCGATATCGACCTATGAACTTTTTTATTTAAAATTCCATTAATTATAACCACATTTAAGTACAATAAATATTATTATAACAATTTGTAAATTTATTTTTTATCAAAAAGTAAAGAGAAATTATCATTTAAAATTCCCGGGCATTAGGAGAACAGGTACTTTAAATTTTTTTCCTAAGTTGGTAAGACTGTTTATAATATTTTTCAAGCGATTGTTTGTCAAAAGGTTTAATTATCCCCCAGTTACACGTGTTTTTTACAACTCTTGGTTCCTTCATCACGATAATGCACCATGTTATACTGCATTGATTCTTCTAATTGACTCATATCGTTCCGCAACCACCTTATTCACCTGATTTGGCTCCGTGCGATTTCTGGCTATTCAGCAAACTCAAAACGTCAATACTGGTATGCCGTTTTGACACGATTGAGTAAATAAAAACCGAATAGAAGATCTTGAAAGTTATACCGGAAAAAGATTAATCCGTCTTTTTCGAGGAATGAAAAATGAGTTAACAAAAGTGCATTTTATCGGACCGGAATTACTTTGAAGGAGATGAAATTGATTTGGAAGAATTAATAAAGAATTTACATTTCACCTTACTTCTTGATCACAGTGTTACTTCTGAATACTCGACTTAAACGTATTAAATTTTCAACACTTATTTTATGTTTTTTTTTCAAAAAAAAGCGTTATTTATTATAGTAATAGTACTTAAAAAAATATTAAAGACTATATATATAAATATATATAATAAATTTGAAGTGGTAATATTTCATTTTATTTTTAATATCGTATATAAAAACCGTTTTGAAAACATTATGTTTTAATATTGCAACTAGTAAATTGAGGTCTTATCGTTGAATTTACGCGTTTTATCTTTTTAGTTATGAGTTCGTTTGATGTATTGCTTTATATCCTTATGGTTTTATCTCATTTTCGCGTCCTTTATATTTTATAGTCACAAGGAATCACGATTGCCTTGACAGTAATCTTAATGTAATAATACTGCGATTTGCTACTGACTTTCATATATCAAAATTTTCCTGCAATATTTTATGAAACATAATTTCATGCTGAAAGTTCATTTATTATTATTTTTTAATAAATTGAATTATTATAGAAATTTTAATTTTAAAATTAAAAAATAAGTAAAATTTCTATACGACATAATAGATTGAAAATTCTTGATATAAGTTTATCATTTTAATAATCATTTTTTTTTAAATTATTATTTTTCAATAGTACGGTCCACAATTCAATACACAAAAGCTCATGTGATATAAGTTTAATATGCCTGTCTTATATTATATAGAATATATAACTGACTGCGTTTTTAAATTATAATTTACGATTTTGTCGACTTAAAATTGAAAATTATGCATTTGCATATATTCATATACAAAAGGGTAATATTTTTGAAAGCTCTCCTTTAAAACTTTTGAAAGTTTTTTTCTTTTATTGAAAATCGACTGCAATTAATCGCGATTCGAGTCTTATTTTTCATCATTATGTATCGTTTTATTTTATTGTTGACATATATGGCATATATATTTTTTGCATCATCGTTGTCATAATAAATGCGCCATCGTTTTCAAAGTTTATTATAAAATATATTATATATTTGCGAGAAGGATTTATGGTAAATATTATCAAAAAAAAATATTTAGTTTATTTTTATTTATAACGATTGAGCGCCACTGAAATACAAAGGAAATCGACTAAATTCTTGAATATTCTACCATAAATATTTTTTTATACTTGTTATAATATTAATATATAAAATCAACTAACAATTCATTTAAAATATTACATCATTATTATTAAGAATAAATATAAAATATATCTTATTATTTTATACTAATAAATATATATTTTAAAAAACTTTTCGTATAATCTAATATTTTTTTTTAATAACACATATAATTTAATATAGAAATTATAGAAATATTTATTTAAGTTATTAATTATATATTAAATTTAGGCATATTCAAGATTTAACTCAGTTATATTAATTTAATCTAACCGCCAAATATGAAATAAAAATTTTGCATTGTAATATAAATATTATAAATAAAAACTATTATATATATATATATATATATATATATATATATATATATATATATATATATATATATATAAATTTATTGATATATTTCAGCATCGTTAACTTATCCCTTGATAATTATTTAATTTAACTTTTATTTTAAAAATATTAAATAAATGACATTTTTTAAGCTCTAAATATACTAGAAGATTTTATGAATAATTTTATTATTTTTAATCTACATAATTTTTTTTAACTACATAAAGTTAAAAATAAAAACGAATCTTTTTTTTTTATATAACACATTAATGGCAATAAATAAACATTAATAATTGATATATTTTATATAAAAATCAGCATCGCAATAATAAATAATTATTAATTACGAACGCATAATTGTAATGATTTAGGAAAATTGCATTATATGCGATAGGCGCGCGGTTCTTTCATATATATAATATATATAAATCTCTCGTCGAAATAATAAATGTCATAGTTCGTTTCTTTTGATATTAACTAGCGGGAGGTGCAATAAAAGCAATATATATATATATATATATATATATATATATATATATATATATATATATATATATATACATATATATTCACGTTTATATATTTGTGTGTGTGCTTTGTGCCACGTTGCTTAAAATTAAACGCATATATCATGAAAAATTCCTCATTATAACGTTCATACAATACAATGTAATATGCATGAATTTTATATTAATTTTATATATATATATATATATATATATATATATATATATATATATGGTATATATAATTTTTTGTCTGTTTAATATTTAAGGCGTCACATGTTCTTCGACATTTACGACTCATATATAAAATATTATATCGTTTTAAATGAGAAAATTTTAATCGTGACTTTTATTATCTCTTTTTATGGGTTGACAATTAAATAAGTACATTGTAGTACGTTTTTATAATATATATTTTTCGCTATATAACACGATTATTAACACAATATATATATAACATTATGATCAAAAAGTAAGGTGAATTTATATATATATAATGTAAATTCTTTATTTATTCTTTTAAATGAATTTCATCCCCTTCAAAGTAATCCCCGTGCGATAAAACGTACTTTTCCCAACTTTTTTATCAGTCCTTGAAACAGTCGAAATAGTCTTTTTCTGGTATAGCCTTCAAGACCTTCTTCGATCCGGTTTTTATCTCTTCATTCGTGTTAAAA
This sequence comes from Leptonema lineaticorne, assembly GCA_024500535.1. Taxonomy (NCBI): domain Eukaryota; kingdom Metazoa; phylum Arthropoda; class Insecta; order Trichoptera; family Hydropsychidae; genus Leptonema; species Leptonema lineaticorne. The sequence goes on from JANIJI010000001.1 coordinate 12,601,033, forward strand.
CGTTGTCCTCACATTGGCCTTTTGTGTTTGCGGAATATCCAAAAGTCGCACGGAGCCAAATCAGACGAATACAGTGGTTACGAAACGATATGAGTCGAGTTATTGGCAAAAACGTTGCGAAGAACCAGTGCAGTATTCACGGTGCATTATCGTGATGAAGGAATCAAAAGTTTTTAAAACACGTGTAACTCGGAGATAATTAAACTTTTTGACAAACAGACGCTTGAGAAATGCTATAGAATCCTACTAACCAAGGAAAAAAATACAATTTATCTGCTTTTCTAATGCCCGAGTGTTTTAAATTACAATTTCACCTTATTTTTGATCACATTAGAATGATCAAATAAATTTTATGCAAAAAATGTTATAAAATCGTATTATTATAAACTTTTTCTTAATATTGATTACGTATAATTGAAGAATAAATGAAAATATTTCACTATTAAAAGATAATCGCCGAAAAAAAAATGTCAGCATTATTCTTCAGATCTAGAAATTTTACGAGCGACGAGACATTTAATTAAGTTTTGAGCAATAATTGTAAAACGGGCAATTAAGAAACTCGACTTATTTTCCGACCATTTTCTTCGTTTTTCTTCTATATATATATATATATATATATATATATATATATATACATACATATATTTCTCTTTCGCTTTTCCTTCATCGCGATTAACTTTTCTCCGAGAAGATAATTTAAGCGAATTTATTAAGTTATTACGACGCGATTTGTCCGATAATTAAAATGCGATCAACGGATATTATTTTAATTGTGATTTTATTCGAATTTATAATGATTAAAAATATTAATTGATGTTATAAAACCGACGATAATTTCTCAATATACGAGCCTAGAGCGTTTATATAAAACGATTTTCATCAGATTATCGAAGCTGTGCGATGCATTTATAATTTCAAACCGATTAATATATTATATGTAACGTTAATACGTAGATAAAATTTATATTTTTATTGAAATAAACTCATCACTAAATAATTATTATATTTTTTTAATATATTATTATTAATTAAACTATGAAAATATTATAATCGATTCATATTTCAGCATATAATTGTACTAATAAATAGTATTAAAAATTTAATTTAATAAAAATTAAAAAAATGTTGATTATCACTGTCGATAAATATATAATATCAAAGCACTGTAATTTATGCCATTATTGATTTTAAATCAATATAATTTATAAGCGATTTTTGATGAACATTATTTCGATATTTTCCTCGTCACGATCTGCTCAAAAATTACACAATATATAATAATAATTATTATTATTATTGATATTCCAATAAATAATAATTTGAAAAATAAATATTAGTATAATTCCAAAATATATAGTATAAAATAAAAAAAATATTAACTTTTTTGCCAAAAACTCGACTCATATCATTCCGCAACAATCGCATTCACCTGATTTGGCTCCGTGCGACTTCTGGCTATTCAGCAAACTCAAAAGGCCAAAGCGGAGACGCCGTTTTGATACGAATGAGGAGATAAAAACCGAATCGAAAAAGGTCTTGAAGGCTATATCGAAAAAAGACTAAAGATTACTTTGAAGGGGATAAAATTGATTTGGAAGAATAAATAAAGAATTTACATTTTACACACAAATTCACCTTACTTTTTGGTCATAATGTTATTTTGATAGAATATTTTTTAACTAGAAAACAAGGTTGATTATGATTATAATATATTTTACAAGTATCATACAGCCTCAAATAAGCCATATAGTTTTCAAAAGAAAAAAAATCAACACTCGTATGACACTTTTTATGTGTGTCAACGATGCAGATGATCACTCGCATTACCACACTTAATACGAGAGTATAGTTCGCGCACATATTGCATTTTTCACGTGTAAAAAAAAAGCACAGTTATATCCGTCGAAGCCTTCCTACGCATTTTCAGATGCATCCGCGAGAAAATATCGCATCTTTCGACGCCATATACGGTTTAAAAAAGAACTTGGAAACATTTTGAAACGTGGGCGTGTTTCGAGACCTCACTGAGACCTCAAAAAAAAAAAATGAAAAAATAAATAGCATCGTAAAATAATAATGATATAATAATAACGTATCTGATTTTTCTCATATTATACGAGCGACATGCATATTTTCATACGTTTTAACGATCGTTTTATGCTAATCTGCAGATAAATAAATAAATCGGTGTTATTTTTTATTTTTGTCTGCGAAAATAAAATATGGAAAAGTCTGGATACCCTATATAGAATCTAAGATCTATTATATTCTATATATATATATATATATATATATATATATATATATATATATATATATATATTTATTCCTAAAGTTATATAAATTTTATTGACTATATAACGATTATAATAAACGATGTTTACAATATGAAACGATTCTATGAATTGAAAACGCCTTTTGTAATAAAAATAATAAGCAATTTGTGATGTTTTTTTTTATTTCAAATACATCTCGATTATATAACTAATAAACTCATGATGACAAATTTTAATCTCATTGCATAACTGTGTTGTATATTTTACTTGTTATTTTTTAACATTTATTATGTTAAAATTATTATTTGAATGATTATTTAACACGCCAAATATTTAAATTTTGCAAGAGGAAGATTTCCGATTTGATATGGACGTAATATGCAGTATGGAAAAATCTCGAAATGTATGGAAGGGACCCCAGACGTGAGGTCACATTAATGCAAAATTGATACCGAGAATCCGATAAACGCGAATATTTCCTAAGTCCAAGATTTCTCCATATATTTTGGACCTTTTTTCCTGGTATTGACGGTTCTCCTGAACTATGTAAGGTGCAGCCGGGTAGAATGTATGGAGAAATCCTGGAATATATGGGCCTCAGCTCCTTACACTGAGGGTCCACAAGGTCGAGGACAGGTCCAGCCGAGTGGAATGTATAGAGAAATCCCGGAATGTATAAACCTCAACTCCTGATACTAAGGGTCCACGAGGCCGAGGGCAGATCCAGTCGAGTGGAATGTATGGAATAGACCTAGGTGTGAAGTCACAACCCACCGCTCATTTCTGCGAACTTGATACCGAGAATCCGAAAAACTCCAATTCCAAAAAGTCCAAAATTTCTCCATACATTTTGGACCTTTTTGACGTGGAAGAAGCAGCCGGATGGAATGTATGGAGAAATTCCGGAATGTATGGAAGAGACCCGGGTGTGACGTCACACCCCTACAAGACTTTCCCATGCATTATGGACAATATAAATACTCTAAATTTTGATTTGAAGTTTGGGTAACGAAAAAGGAAAAACTCGTTAAAATGCGCAAAGGGTTAATAGACAATAAATAATATTTATATTTTTTATAAAATAACTAAAATTTCTATTATCTCTGATATGCATTCACAATTCTAAAATATCAACTTTCTTCCCCTAGATTTTTCCCTGGGGTCATATTTTTCATTTCTAAAGATGTAACCAAGACAGAAAGCAATCGTTTATTTATTTTTCATTTTCAATGAAAACTTTCTAAAACAGGGGTTCTTAACTTTTTATTTATATTCAAGAATATTTTAACAGCATCGTAAAGATTACGAACCCTCCTTAAAAATATAAAGAAAATTAGATTCTTTTTTATTACAAAATCTTTAAAAAAATGTTATTATAAATTTGAAAAAAATATTTCTGATTTACTATAAATTATAATATTATATTTACATATTTCATTATTAATTTCTATTTTTGTTATATTATACAGAATGAAATGATTTTAAAATATAAAATACAATATATTTTTACTAAATTTATTAACGTACATTAAGAAATTAAAAAAGAAAAAGTTAAAATAATTGACTTATACGCTTGAAACAAATACAACTTTAAAGCGAAACTTTGTTCTATAATATGTTCTGTTTTGTTTTCGTTTCTTTCTATCCGTTTCTATTGCTACTTTCTATCTTATTTTTACACGAGTCTTCCCTACCGTTACTTCATAGGACATAAATTTAGAGTCCTCGTTAGAAACTTTTAATTCGAATCGGACACGAAATAAAGGGGACACACACAAAAAAGTAAAAGAGGACGAAGAAGAATACGCGAAAGACAAAAAAAAAGATCCGAAAGAAAGATGGCAGACGGATGCTAAAGGGGTTACATAAACCCTTATCTTAAACTACCGACACAAAGTAAAACTAATAGACGTTTTCGATAATGAAAGCAACATTTATTGACATTGACCGCCCGTTATTAACTCGAACAAAACGAATACAAGTCACTTTTTTTCATATAGATAAATGTATATATATATATATATATATATATATATATATATATATATATATATATATATATATAATACATTTATCTATTATTGTTATAAGGATAGAGAAAAAAAATCAAGATAGGCAGGAAAAAAAGTTTAGAAGCACTGGAAAAAAAGGGGGTAAAGTTTAAAAGCTCGAATCTTCGTCGTTGTCAAGTTTTTTTGAACCGTTCGCGTTAACTTATCCGATTATGTGAGACTTATAACTTTAATAGAGTTTTTTTTTCTTTGAATTATATATGTTGATACGTTTTCGTAAACTTATATATAAATATGCGTGCGTGCATGCGCGTGTGTGTGTGTGTGTGTATGTGTGTGTGTGTGTGAAGATCGGAAGTTAAAGAAAACTGTTGAAATTTGTTGGAAAAATTGGGAAATTTATATGTTGAAAATATAATGCTTATACTAAACGACATATTAGACTTATTTAAAAATATATTATATATGATTTATATATATTTATTTTTATATATTTGTACTAAAAATTGTTAAAAAACTACATATTTGTTTATTTTTTCGTATACTAATACACTGATGAATATTCGAACAATGCTTAGATCAGGGGTCGGCAATCTGCGGTTCACGAACCACATGTGGCTGTTCAAAAACATTTATAAAATTTTGTTTGTTATTAAAATATAAATTAGTGTTGTATATAATTGTTTTAAAATAATAAGTGATTATTTAAAAATATCATATATGTATTATCTAATTTGTTGTAAAAAAAAATCATTACTTATGTATATGAATAAATAGATATTTTTCTTATAAATAAATAAATTAGTTTTTTTTTATCAAAAAGCTTTATTTATGCAAGTACTATTTATTTTTGGCAAGAAAAATTTTTATGGCTCTTTGAAAACTTTGAAATTTTGTAAATTTCAATATTCAACTCTTCCGACTAAAAAGGTTGACGACTTCTCGCCCAGATTATCAGCAATAAAATAGACCAGAAGTGGCCAAACTGTTAATTATTTGTGACTTTTGATAAATTTACTTTTTAATTTTTAATATTTAAATTCAATACACATATTTTATATTTTTATTTATATATTTTCAATAATTATAATTTTTTTAATATATATTAAAAAAATAATTTTTAAAAATGATTACGACTATCAAGTAGCTTGACTACCCCTGAAATAGTTTTTTATAGTTTCAACAATATTTTTAAATATAAAAATAAAAATTTCATAATCAACTATTAAAATAATTCAGTAAAATAAATATTATAATATAAAATAAAAATTTAGACACTGAATTAATGACTTAATTCGATAAAATAAAATCAACATTTATATATTTTAGACCCCCCGCGAGATTATTATGACATTGATTTATTATTATTATATTGTAATATGTTGATATTTTTTTTCTTCTCTCTATAAAGAAGTGTTTATCAATAATGATGATGAAGAATTTACGAAATATTCGAATTTTATTTATATTTATATATATATATATATATATATATATATATATATATATATATATATATATATATATATATATATATATAAAACTAATAGCAATATATTACCAATTTTTTATCATAAAAAAGCGTGTTAATTAAGATAAAAAACATCTCATTAGCACGTTTTTGAGATTTGTCAACCAAATTATGCGTAAATATAAATTATTATAATATAAAAGAACCGCGTTTTTTTAATATAAATGTCTACAATTTTTTTTACGTTTACAAAATAAAGAAATGAAACCAAAAACGAGGAAAAAATATATATAAATAATATAAAATATATAAAAGAAAAAAATCACAGCGGGTTATCTTTTGCGGTTGGCGGTCGAACATCGTTTTATTGTTTCTTTCACTTGTTATTCTCGTTAAATCGGCGATTCTCAAATATTAACTCTTTTTTTTATAGGAAATCGATTTATTTATTTTTTATATTGGGTATGTCAAACATGAGGTCGCGGCTCACATGCGGTCCGTCGAGATGTGCTGTTTTTGATAACATATTACTGTGATTAAAAAATAAGGTGAAATTGTCATTTAAAATTCCCGAGCATTCATTAGGAAGTCAGGTAAATTGTATATTTTTCCTAGGTTGGTAGGACTGTTTATAATATTTATCAAACGTTGATTTGTTAAAAAGTTTAATTATCATTACGATAATGCACCATGTCATAATGTATTGGTTCTTCGAGACTTTTTGACAAAAACTCGACTCATATCGTTCCACAACCAACATATTCGCCTGATTTGGCTCCATGCGACTTCTGGCTATTCAGCAAACTCAAAAGGCCAATGGGGAGACGACATTTTGATACGATTGAGGAGATAAAAACCAAATCGAAGAAGGTCTTGAAGGCTATACCGGAAGAAGAGTATTCCGACTGTTTCGGGGACTGGAAAAAGTGTTGGCAAAAGTGCGTTTTATCGGACGGGGATTACTTTAAAGAGAATGAAATTGTTTTTGAAGAATAAATAATGAATATACTTATTTAAATATAAGTTAAAATTAATTTAAAGTGATATTTTGATTATTTAGCTTTCACATTTTTTTTGGAATGCGTCCCGCAATATGCTATGAGTTCGACACCCCTGATTTATACCGCATTCACATTATCTAAATATGTGTTGAAAATTTATATTTTATTAGTATCGAAAATTATGCACATTTATAATATATAAAAGTACAACTTGATTTTTAGATTTATTTTATTTTATTTATTTTTTTTAATCGTTGTGTAGTTATTCTTGTTTTTTTATTCATATTTAACACTAAATTTACCGAAACTTTTTATATATCAATTCCTTACCGTGTCCGTGTCAAAATGACCGGATGATAATTAAATAAAATTAATGAAGATAATTTTTGTGCGATTTCTTTTTTTGTTCGGTATATGAATCACAATACGACTCATTGTTTTGACATTACTTTTTTTTGCTATTAGTGTGTATGTACATATTTCATCAATCTATTTCACTAATCATGCTCAATATTCTTATGCATATATTGCATCAGCCAATTTCAATACATAATGCACCATCTAATAACTTCATTCAGTTATCGCTGATCTTTTTTTATACGGTCCACCTCTGCCGCATAAAAAAAATTTCATATGTTGTTTTAAAATTATTTCTTATATCTATTTATGAAGTTTCTGAATATTTTTTTTCGTGTATTTTTTTTCTACGATTCCTATCTATCGCACAAAAACAATTTTGACTGTATTATATTTCAATTAAATTGATGTCTATTTTTTTCATGAGAGTGTCTCTATGATAGTGATTTTGGAGTAAATGATTTAAACCGTATTTATTTACTTTTATACGTTAACGTCGTCACGTATTAAAATTTATGGAACATTTTAAATATAAAGTGTGTAAGCGCGTGCGTGCGTAACGCGTACAGGTTTTGATGAATTTATGCAAAACTCTTGCGGCAAATGAAATGCGGTAGCGATCCGGTTTGTTCGACGCGTCACCTGCTCCTAATTACCATCATTATCCTGAAAAGGAACAGATATAGTCATGATAGAGATAGTAGGACAGATGGAGTGAGACGGAGCGGAAAATTTTCCGTTTTCACTCCGATCATAAAAAATCGCGTTAATGTTCCGATTTCGATAGGAAACGTTCGATTCTCGGCTCATCATTTTTCATCTCATTTTTTATCGTGTGTACGAACGATTACATGACAAATTGGATGAAATTAAGTCGTAAAGCTTGCAAATTTTCGACACCTATGTAATTTTTTTTTAAAGTATTTCGATGTCTCGAACGTGATTGACTCGGTCAATTTACGAAACCTGATTGGAATTTATCGCGACGTTAAATGTTCATGTTTCACGATGATATTTAACATTGATGTTGTTGATGTTGATAAAAGGTATATTAAGTTAATTATTTTTAATTAATGTTGAGAGCAACTAAAGTTTAAAAAAAAACACCAATCGTTATATAGAATGTAAATTAAATTTGGACCAAAATATCTTATCAAATTCTCTATCTAGAGTTGTGGAGTTATAAATTTTTGTTGGCAGTAATTTAAAATATATTTTAAAACACATACGAAATTATAATATATTTTTTAAGTATAATAACACAAAAATGAAATGGGAACTCGGGTACATTTTTATCGAGAGCAACAGTCTGATCATCAATATGTTGCAAATTGTAAAGAAAAAAACAACAAATATAATTTAAAATAGTGTTGGATAAAAAAAGATTGGGCACAAAGATCGTGTACCTAAAAGGATCAGGATCGGATACCCGAGCAACTATGACGATGACTGGCATTTAACAAAGTGGTATCATCAATATGCCACAGCCACGCGATCGGGTTCTCTTCGATGGGAAAGAGGGCTTAATTTGTGGCCGTTATTATGGATTATTTATGCTAATTAGACGTGGGCAAGGTGCGTGCTTGTTTATAAGTGTTCGTATGCGTCGGCAATTGGCGGCTGTCAACCGACAAATCGGGGTGGAGATATACCCTATGCGTCATTCATGAATTATGAGCACTCGGAGCCTTCAATTTCGCTTCGTTTTAAACGTCGATTATTTTACGCTGAGGGATTTTATTTTATTTTTGTTGCAATATCCACGTGATTTAATATCGATTCAATATCTCGATATCGTTTTATATGAAATATATCGGAGACATGACTCGAAGCGATCGGGTCTTTAGATCTCAGACTGAATAATAGAAAATTTTCGCACATAAAATTTACAAAAAAAATAATTTTTGATGATAGAAATATTAGTTAGTTTCTAATATAAAAGTTAAAGTATAATTTTATGATTTCTATCAAACTAAAATATTTTGTATTATATGTATGTTCACTAAAAATCAACAAAGCCGTTTGTACAGTTACTGTTGACCAACATAAAGTAAACAGGAAAACCAGAACGGTCACTGTTCACAATATGTTATTCAAATAAAACCATCGCCGTGCTGCAAAATTCAATTACTTTAATCTCGATTTTCTTATACGAGAACGTATTTTAATTATATTAAATCGTTCGTGAAACAGTTTTATTTAAACGTAAAATTTTAATTGCCACAAGTACGTTCTTAACACCGTTTGAAATGATTTAAAACAATCAAATAAAATAATAAAAACACTTATACGTTTATTTACAACATTTACGACGATGATGAATTAAAAAAAAAAAGGTTTACCGCTTCTGTTATAAGATATGGTCGGCACGAGTCGTCGATTTGTAACGTTGTCTAGATAAAATGCACAGATATCGAATTTATCTAGGATCTCAAATGTATCATATATACGATAGTGCTTAATATAAACTTGCAAAAGAGACAAATAAATTAATTAATTAATTAACAAAAAAAAGTATATGTGAAAATTATGATTTTATTACGATCATTGTTTATGTTATCTTAATAATTGCAGTTTTATCAGTGTGAATCTTGTTTAACTTGTAATAAAATATTATTTTATTAATAAAATTGTATTTCTTCACTGCATTTTATATAATATACGAACAAATCTGTTTATGTGCGAATCCTTTTTTTATGCGGTATATAAATCACAATATGACTCATTGTGTTGCCATCACATTTATTTTTACTATGAGTGTGTATGTATATATTGCATCAGCCAATTTCAATATCTCCGATCTTTTTTTACACGGTTTCCTTTTACCGTATTTTTTTTTCATACGTTGTGTTAAAATTATTTCTTATTACTATTTACAAAGTTTCTGAATATTTTTTATGCGATGTTTTTTGTGCGGTCCCTATCAACCGCACAAAAACAGATGTAACCGTATAGTGTTAATCATATCATCAACAGTTCAATAATTGAATAGGTTTTCATATCGATTGACAATGTACAAAGAAATAAATTATTATTATAAACCAAGTTATTTATAACATTATATAAAATTTTATAGTGTCGAAGAAAGTATGCGGTTTAATAGGTTGTTAATAAGTTTTCACGTAAAACCGTTCATTATTTTCAATTATCGCCGCTTAATATGATCGTTTATTTACTTAAGGCGCACTTAAATCTGACGATTGGTGAATAATATCTTGGTATTTCTTACATTGTTCAAACTTGAAACCTTTTACTTTTACGACGTATTGTGCTTATTTATAATTATATATATATAATGATTATTATTTTACATTTTAATAATTTTCAATTAATAATTAGATTATATACAAAGTTTTTTTTATGACAAAATGCAATATTGAAAATATTATTATTGTACATATATAGCAGTAATGTGTAAAAACGGTTCATATTTAATCACTGATTCGTCTCCGAGCATTTTCATGTTTGTTTTTGTGTTTGAGATAAACAATAACATCAAAATTACATGTTTTCATTTGCTCGTTGCATTAATGTGTTCATGTGAAAATTTTCCATCTTGTCAATATTCATATAATAAATAAACAAATAAACAAAATGAATCGAACGTTCATGCATTGCACATTTTAGAGTGAAAAAATATGTATATATATATATATATATATATATATATATATATATATATATGTATGTGTAAAATAATGTGTTAATTTATTATGACGATTATAAATACGTGATCGCTTAGATTTTATAATTTTTAATTAAAATTGTATACAGAATTCCATCAAATATTCAAATATAAAATTATGGGTAAAAGTATTATTTTTTTTTTTTGCATTTTGCTCTGACAAATTAATTAGTAAATAAATTTAAAAATAATAATAAAATTAGTTCGGCACTCAAACAGTTATGAATTAAACATCAATCACAAGTCAGTTTTAAGTCATTAGATGTACAAAAAGCTAGTTATTTGAATGCTGCATGAATTTTGTGATGAAAAATTTGTACTAATTTATATTTTCAAAATACTAAAAAATTGATGTATTTTGTAAAAAATAATTGTTAGCGATAAAAATGTATAAAATACGAGAATATCGATGTTTCATAAGATTATTCTCTATATATGGTAAGATTCAATGAAAATTGGTAAATAATGAGATTCTAAAATCTGTTTAAGAGATTGATTGTAATCTTTACTATCCGATTATATCGATAAATTAAAAAATATCGACGATAATTGATCAATAGAAAGAGTGCTATCCATTTATATAAAAAAGTCAGACCACACATAACACTGTGATCAAAAAGTAAGGTGATTTTGTTTATAAAATTTAAATTATTTATTTATTCTTCAAAATTAATTTCATCTCCTTCAAAGTAATCCGCGTCCGATGAAACGCACTTTTGACAAAGCTTTTTCCAGTCCTTGAAACAGTTTTTTTCCGGTATAGCCTTCAAGACTTTCATTTTTATCTCCTCAATCGTGTCAAAACAGCGTCCCCGCAATTGATCTTTTGAGTTTGTTTGCTGAATAGCCAGAAGTCGCATGGAGCCAAATCAGGCAAATACGTTGGTTGCGGAACGATATGATTAGAGTTTTTAGCAAAAAAGTTTAGCAAAGAACCAATACAGTATGACATGGTGCATTATTTTGATGAAGGAACCAAGAGTTATAAAAACACGTGTAACTAGAAGATAATTAAACCATTTGACAAACAGGTGTTTGGCAAATATTATATATAGTCCCACCAACCTTAAAAAATACAATTTACCTAAAGCCCGGTAGTTCTAAATGACAATTTCACTTTACTTTTTGATCACAGTAGTATATGGTATATTCGATAATCTGTAAAAAAAATTAAACTATTTTCAATATTAAAATCACATGCGATCTGATCGAAAACGTTAACCGTACAAACAATAACACACAAACACACACACATACACAATTGTTTTAGCGGATTCGCATTTCAACTGCCACTATCTATAGTAATATGCAGTTGTATTAGGTGAATGGTAAATATTTGCAAGTCGGTCGGTTTATACTTACTTAACTTAACTTAACTTGGCTTACCATTAACCTGTCGTTGTCGTGTAGATGGTAGCGTTTAGTAAATGCCGCTCCCATGTTGGTTTACCAATTAGTCCATTGTGTAAATTGCACATCTTTCAAACTCATAAACGTGTATATGTGTTAACGTTAAAGCTCGATTTGTTTTCAATTGCATTTCTATTATTACAACGAATCGCTTTCAAACTTTAAAATATTTTTTTTTTATATTAATAACAATTTTTAACTAGTATAAAATAATTTTATATATATGTGTATATTTTACTAGGGACGCCACTGGTAATTTAGAAGTGCTAGTAATTTCAAATATTATATACGTTTATAAAATTCAAAATACAACATAGTTAGTACTCGTATAATTAAAACGAGTGAGCGTAATAACTTTTAAAAGGTGCAGTAAAATTTCAAGACGTTGTTTTTACTTAAAATGCCCAACTTTTATTATGGCAATTGAATTCTTGACATATTTGGTTATAATAATGAAAATTTCGTACTTAATTAATAATTTTTCAATATTATTCTTATTTTAAATATAATTAAAAAAAATATTATTACATTAATATATAAGTTTATTCAAAAGATAGATTAAACATTTATAAAATAAGATATTTTTACTAAAAACTCGATTATTATTATATATTAAGTTATATTGTCAGATAATTTTAATGTTGTTTTAACAATAACCGTTAAAAAGTAATACGAATACTTTTTAAACACATCATTTCATATTTTGAGAGCCTCTCAAAATTTTTCAACATTAAAATAAGTTCATTAGAAGAACTTTAAAGATGTATTATAAATAACTGAATACTATAAAAAAAATGTAAATACTTTAAATAATTATTAAAAATATTTTAAATGTATTTCTCACGGTCTAAACCAAAAATTTACAACCGCATCAGCTGTTTGTAACATTCGTTAATTGGATGCTTATTAAATAGGATAGAGTTTTGAAAGACTGCGGTTTTTTTTGTAACCATATATGGTAATTATTAAACACTTTACGGTGATTCAAACGAACGCCTTATATATATATATATATATATATATATATATATATATATATATATATATGTAAACTTTGTAAAGTGCATTCAATAAAAGGACGCTCTTTGAAATCATTAAAAACTTCTGGGAAAACAACTTGAGACACGAATATGTGTTTTTTACTAGCATTTTTTAATATCCGTTTCAAGTTGAGCTTTCGCTAAATACCGTCTTTTAAACTATAGCAGCGAGTCTATATAAATTACTTACACTGTGAAATATTATCAATTAAGAATTCGTAAAATATTTAATTAGTAGTATAAATAAAGTCGGATTTGATAATTTGAAAAATCACCGGTATAAGACACATTTTTTATCATTTTCATATATTTTTAATTAATAATTTTGCTAAAAATATTATGTTTTCAGAATGGCTTTCGCTAAATAATTCATATTGTCGATACGTATCTGATGTTGTATGATTTGAAATATCATACAACATCAGATATCCGGTCAATATGCATCTGTGCATATTGACCGGATATTTTGAAAGTTTACTCGTATAAGGCACACTAAATTTTGTATCGAAGAACATTCGATCTTATATAAAATTGCAATAAATAATCCTTTTAGTATGACATTTTTATACTAGAAGCGCATGTTTCCGTTAATTTTGACATTTTTTTTGCATTTATAACATTTTATAAATTATAAATATAATAAAAAAAGCTTTCACTATCGTTCCGCATACATTATTATAATCGCATGCGTGGCTATTGACGAGTTAATTAATGTGCTGCATATATTTATCCGAAACATTATTAAGTAAACACCTGTTAAATTACAATCGATTCAACGGTGAAACATTCTGAAAACACGCGATCTTTAACATCGAACATAATTCTTATATTAAACGTTTTAAATTATTGTCATTTTGTTTTATATGTTTAAAAATCGAATATTCAGTGTTTGCAAATATATATAAAAAAAAGACAATTATCGTAATACATATTTATAGAAAATTGACGTTGACACTTGTAAAAAGTATCGAGGCTATGATTGTAGGTTGTTAAGCCGTCGCTAATTGATAATTCGCGTTAATTGTTAAAAAAAAAGGGCCAAAAGCCAACTTGACATTCGGTCATTTTAATTTTGAAATGCGAGGGCGTTAAAGTGTTTGCCCTTCCGCAACACCGGTAGTTCACTACTGCCATTATCGGGTCGACTTTGCGAGCTATTCGACGGCTTTTGTTCCCGTTTCGAGTGCTAAAATATTTCCATTGTGGTGCCTATTTGCTATCCGCTGCCCACACTGTTATTTTAGTCACGCTATTTGTCTATGGACATTCGTTAAATTTAAATAAATGTTTGCGATTTCATTCTCTTTCACAACAAGCCGATTTTATTATAATTAATTTGAATTACGCGCTACTTTATTAAAATTTTCCAATAATCTTTGTTCTTTATTATTAAAATGAATTATTCTTCATACTTTATAGTTTTTTCTATCACAATAGTATAAATTATTACTATTCATTTATTAATTGTTATATTTTGATAATTATAAAAAACATATATTTCAAAAAATATTCTATAAAAATATAACTGACATTTTGAAATTGAAAAATATGTAAGTTAAAAGTTAAAAATTCTGTAGTGGCGCTGATATATTTATGAATCTTGTATTTTAATGATTCTAAGAATACTTAAAATTATTCAAAAAATAAACTTAAATTCCGTTTTAAAGTTCAACCTTCGCGGAAAAACGCGTGGGTTTTCCAAACGTGCACTCGAAAACTTGAAAATCGTCCAAAATGAAATATAAAACAACGACAAACACTTTTCGAACACGGTGTAGGTCCATTATTATTTTTATTATTACTTTATTTTTTTACTGTTTTAAGTGTATACATATTATATTTATACTTTAGTAGGCGTGTTTGCGTTTAATTATTAACGATGGCACTTTTAACGCTAGCCGAGTTTGTTTGACGTAATTTTCCAATTAGAATCGAGGCAAACACTTCACGGTCGACGAAGTCGCGAAACTTGATATTCAATCGAATTTTATATACAATATATTAAATATGATACGAATATTTCGAAATTATAATATGCATTCTTGTACATAAACGGTGTTTGTGTTTGTTTAGAGAAAAAATTCCAAAGTCTGAACTAATGAAGTTTTATCCGAATCTAAATATTGTAATCGGAGCTCAATTAAGAATCGTCATTCATACATTCAAACGGTTCTTTAACACGTTGACTGTCGACTACTAAATAACACGCAGTTTGCGTTCTTTTCCAGGACACCAGCTGTAGGTTATTAAACCAGCTACGATTAAACTAGGAATATGTCAGTGTTAAATCTAGATATGTCTTCTGGGAAAAGAATAAAAAAAGTCAATACTAGCTTGCATGAACAAAAAATTATTAAAAAACTATCATAAAATATAATTATGAAGCCAACTACGAAATACTTTTTTTTTAGAAAAACATTTTTTTATACTTTGGATTGGAATTGGAGTTTTTAATAATATAATGTGATAAAATCGTTTTTGGCCAGATTTTTGAAAATTGTCGTCGCAGTCAACGTGTTAACAATATTGAATTATTTAACCTAACAATGAAGCAAGTATATGAATTGATTCTTTCGACATCATATTCGGAAGCTGGATATAAAATTATATTTTGAGTTCAACTTTTATTATGTCATTTCAGATAACACGTCGAAAATTACTCAAAAAATGCATTTTAGTCATTCGTCAATTGCAATAAGTTTTTGAGTAAACCATGCACGCGATAAAATTATGTTCGCTCTTAAAATAAAATGTAAAATGTTATACAAATATCATATAAGGAAAAAATTAAAAATAAATTGATTACTCAATACGTTATGAAGTACTTACTGATTTTTTGTGTCAATAAGTTTTATGCGATCGATGAAAACATATATGGAAAACGTTTATGAACTTTCAAGTTATGGCGCCACGTTTTTTGTCCACTAAATTGTTATATTTGTCACGAAATTGCGACGTTAAAATTTATTTATTTTCATTATTGCGACGTTGAAATTGATTGAAAATCATATTTTTGAAAATGGACTACTACGAATCAATGGTAATAGAATAATACAAAAAAATATTTTACTCTGATAATAAAATCCATTTTGTGAGATAAATAATCTCATGTAGTATGTCGCTATTAAAATATGAGAAATCACGGGGGTAAAAAGAAGGCTTTCGTGGAATAGTAATTTTCAATTTCATACGCCGTCGTAAACTAGTTTATTGAACGTTTAACGACATGTTGCTTTTCTTGTTAGCAGTAAGTACCCTTGTAATATAACAAATGATGGATTTGTACAACTATATAATAACAATATGCAATACTGTATATGTATATATAGGACGACACGTAAGTACGGCAATATTATAATACTGTGATCAAAAAGTAAGGTGAATTTGTTTATAAAATGTAAATTCTTTCAAATTAATTTCATCTCCTTCAAAGCAATTCCCGTCCAATAAAACGCACTTTTGCCAACGTTTTTTCTAGTCCTTGAAACAGTCAGAATTGTCTTCTTCAATTCGGTTTTTATCTCCTCAATAGTGTTGAAATGGTGTCCCCACATTAGCCTTTTGAGTTTGCTGAATAGCCATAAGTCGTACGACGTCAAATCAAGCGAATATGGTGGTTGCGGAACGATATGAGTCGAGTTCTTGGCAAAAAAGTCGCAAAGAACCAATGCAGTAAAACATGGTGTATTATCACGATGAAGGAACCAATAGACAACTATTTATTATTATTAGACACGTGTTTTTACAAAAAAACACGTGTAACTTGAAGATAATTAAACCTTTTGATGAACAGACGCTTGGCAAATGTTATAGACAGTCCTACCAACATAAAAAAAAATTATAATTTATCTGCCTTCCACGCATTAGCATGGAAGTTTTAAATGACAATTTCTACTTACTTTTTGATCACAGTATTATATACGGTAAATCATCTTAAAAAGAAAAAAAAACATTTTAATTAGTATGTAAAAATTATTTTGTAAATTATATACTAAAGTGGAAAATTTAACAGATCAATTTTATGGAAGGTGATCAAAAATATACGTTCAATTTTCGAAGTAGGTAGATGTTCATTTATAGGAAGTGTTCAATCTGACAAGAATGAACGTAATTAATATGGATAATATATATATATATATATATATATATATATATATATATATATATATATATATATATGTGTGTGTGTGTGTGTGTGTGTGTGTGTGTGTGTGTGTATTTATTCAGTGATTAGATTTGAGCTACTTTAACGCAACGATTCATATATAAATCGAGCAATTTGAGCAACGATTCATATATAAATCGTACTTACAATTATGTAATTACATTGTTAACATCGGGTACGTTAACGTGAACGTACACCGTTTTGCATATACGTATTAATGCATAACAAGAATATGCTTTGCTATGCGGCTTATTCTCTCATTAATATTGTACGTGTTTTCGCATCGATTTTGCGGATTCATTCTAGAATATTTACCATATTAAGGCGGGCAATACACTGACCATTGAATACGATTAACATAAAAAATATACGTCGGTACATTGATTTGATATTATGCGAAATATTTATTCGTTTTCCATCTTCGTTAATGAAGGTTTATTACGAGTCAAAGCATATGACGCTGCAGAAGATTCATTGTGAAACTGTTTCTTTAGTCGCGTGTATAAATCACAATATTCCACACAATTTATACGATTTATTTTACATATATTCACAATATAATTCTCATTCTTCCGTATTGCGAGACGACGATGGCAATATTAATGACGTATAACGATAAATCCAACGATCGAAATTAATTGTGAGATTGCGTGAAATTATTTGTTGATACTGTTGACACGTATGCGAAAGACGAATTTATCGCATTTCATTATTTATTATTTGCACCTTTTGCGCTTTAAAACGATCACAATTGCATATTAAATTGAAATATACAATATATTTATAGATTGTAAAGTAAATATTATATATCATAATATGAAATATTATTTGATACGATTGCGTTTAAGATGACTTAATATGGAACAGATTTCGATTTTACTACTGTAATCAAAAAGTATGGTAAGTTGAAATTATTATATAAAATTCCTAGAAATTAGCACAGCAGGTAAATTATATTTTTTTCCTAGATTGGTGGACTGTCTACAACATTTGCCAAGCGTCTGTTTATCAAAACATTTAATTATATCCGAGTTATACGTGTTTTTACAACTCTTGGTTTCTTCATCACGATAATGAATTGTGTTATACTGAATTGGTTTTTCGCGACTTTTTTGCCAAAAATTCCACTCATTTCGTTCCGCAACCGCCGTATTTGTCTGATTTGGCTCCGCGCGACTCTAAAGACCAATGCGGGGACGCCGTTTTGATACGATTGAGGAGATGAAAATCAAATCAAAGAAGGTCTTGAAGGCTATACCGTTAGAAGATTATTCCGACTGTTTCGAACGGGGATGAAATTAATTTGGAAGAATAAATAAATAATTTACATTTTATAAACAAATTCTCCTTACTTTTTGACCACTGTGTTATATGGTATATGTAAATAAATATAATTAATATTATCAATTTTTATGCAATAAATATATTTATCGATCCTCGTACTGTTTATATAAATAGAAAAAAATGTTATTAATTTATTTAAAATTAATTTATTTTTATTTTTTCAATAAAAATGATTATTTATAATTAACTATATTAAAATATATTCGAAAATAATTTTGAGTAGGTTTTAATTTTAACCATTCGTTGAAATCACTATATAATGCATTGATTTCATTGATAATTTAAATCTTTTCTTAATGTAATATAAAATATTCATTTTTTTAATTATATTATAAATATTTAGTTATTATAAAATTTATTTAAACCGATAATATTTTATATATGTCATAAATATTTATTTATTTATTTATTTTAAATTTATATACCATGATTTTTAATATTGTCTTATGTGAATGATATAAAAAATATAATATTCAATGTCTAAATAACGATTATACAGTATTTTTCATTATTGCGTCATTTTAATATGAATAAATGGACAAAAAAAAACAAACTTTGACGATCGAAAAGCGATATGAATATTTTTCGTGACATATAAAGTGAGTAATTTATTGTCTTGGAAAAAAATAACAAAACATTAGCAATTTTATACAATACATAAATATTTATTTATTTATCATATTTATATATATATATATATATATATATATATATATATATATACATTTTTTTAACACGATTAGTAATATGGCGCCAGACGCCGACGCAAAATAAATCCGTTTCGACTATTTTTCTTTTATTATTATAAAAGAAACTCGCTTTATTTGAAAGATTGTCCATCACTGAGAAAATCGGCTCCATTGTTTATTCATTTCGACATAGGATTACTAATAATATAAATACAATATAATATCTTGAGGGTGAAATAAGAACATTAATCTGCTGGAATGGGCAAGAAAAACAGACCGCAATATTTCATATACGAGGCGGTCGAAACCAAAGGATGCAAGTGCGAGAGTGTGGTTTTGTAAAAAAAAAATGACGTTTAAAATTTATAAGTATTATACATATATTAAAAAACGAAATGAACTTACATTATTATGCGTTGAGAGTGAATATAGAAAGAAGTTCGATTTAATTCCGTATGAATTGTCGATGAAAAATTTAATTAATATACGGTAATACGACTGACGATTAATAAGGGGAAGCGTAATAATACGCTTTGCGTCGTCTGATTATAAACGATGGTAATGTAATAATATGATTGAATTTTACATAGAATTATGATATCATCTATTGAATAAATACTTGGTCTGTATTAAAAAAAATATTACATCGCATTTTTCATTCTAAATTTATTCGATTTTTAATATTGACACGTTGGTTTGAGAAATACTTGCAAAATTATCCCCTTTTACGTAACAGACAGCGAAAAAACTGGACCCATGGTAAAGTGTTAAAATAAATCATTATTATTATTAAATTAAATATTGTTTGAATAAATCATGACTGAAAACGACGTATCACTGTTGAAATGTTTTCATAGTAAAGACTAGCGTTTTATAAAGTTATACTAAAATATTAATCAGAATATGAAAACGTGTTGTTTTCTTAACATAATAACTCTAAATTATATATATTTTAATTTAAGATATTCATTGTATAGTTTAAAAACGACCTAATTTATTTTAATTTAAATCCATACAAAACTTCTATAATCTTCTAAAGTAAACTTTTTAAACATTGAAAATTATATTCTGTTGAATAAATATTTTTTGAGAAAGAAATAATATAAATTTGAATAATATACATACTGTTGATATTTCACAAAAAGCGTTTCGATTCAACAACAATAAAATACAAATTTATATGTCACACATGAAACTGGAATAAGATTTTAAATTGGATTATCCGCTGCGGATCGTAAAATTAATATTTATTATACGTTCGATAAAACGGCAAATTGTTATTGAATTCACGTTGAATAAATTGATCGCTATATATTATATATTTTTATTAAAATTTTAATTTTCATTTAATTAAACGTGCGTGCCCTTTTCGATATATATATATATATATATATATATATATATATATATATATATATATATTTATATATATTATTTTTGCGTAGGTTGTTTCAATGGAAAATTCGTAATCTAGTTTTCTAAGATCATATTATATCGAGTTCTTAGAAATTTATAAATGTCACGTCTTTTTTATTATAGATATAAACGTTATAGATTGACTCAATGTGATTTAAATTAAATGATAAATAAATGTTAAAAAATATTTAATTTCGTCAGTAATCATTTGCTTGATATAAAATACAAATTGATGTCAGAATATAAAATATATTTAAAAATTATAATATTTATACTAATCTTTATTCATTTATAAATTTTTAACAAGATATATAAATACAAAATAAAGTTATTTTATTCTTCACAAATTTCATTATATACAAGCATATAAACAATACAAAAATATGTAATATTATTTATTGTTGATATCAATTTTCAAACTATATAATTCGGAGATAATTAAACTTTTTGACAAACAGACGTTTTACAAATGTTTTAGACAGTTCTACCAACCTAGGAAAAAAAACAATTTATCTGCCTTCCTAATGCTCGGAAGTTTTAAATGACAATTTCACCTCACTTTTTGATCACTATAATATAATAAAAATATATACTATAATATATATATATATATATTAATGTATTTTATAATAATTTTAAAAAGGTTAATTAAATCGGATGTTATCTAGAAAACGCATTCACTTCGAAATCAGTATAAAATCTTTAGAACGCGCAACGTAAACAATAAGATAGACGGATAAGATGCGTTTAAAGATAACTTTTATTGGAATATACGATCGCGGGTTCAAATCTTAAAACCGCAATAAAATATTTTATCGTATCGATATCGAATAAAATCGCAATAGAATCGCGCTAATATAAATTAATTTGTTTATATGCGCTATGTGCAACGTTTTCATCGTGTAATTTAATTACTATCTAAAACGGGGGAAACTTCTTCATCAGTTAGCGGATTCATTTGGTACAAAACGAAGCGTTGACAGGATGAAATATGGTTTTTCATTTGGCGTGTCGAGTCACCGGTTCCATCTGAAAAGGAATGAAAAACGATTTCGTCGTATTATTTGCCGTTGTTGTTGTAAAGAAAACGGCCGTGCGAAACCAAGGACGAAACGGTGTAAAAAGAAAAAGAAGAAAAAAACTATAAATAAACCGACGCCGTTATTGCAAAAGCTCCGAGGCATTTACGATAACAACCGGAGCTTTAAATTTAAGCACTGTAAAAAGGACGTAATATTTATTTACTTATTTTTTTTTTTTTTTTTTGAAAAGTGAGAATATATACACATTTCGAGAATTTGTCATGCGAGAACGAAGAGTGTCATGTTTCGAGTTCCAATCTTCGTGTTTAAAATAGTTGAATTTAAAATGAAAAAAAGAAAAGCTTTAAATATATTCAGTCAAAGTAAAACTTGAATTCTAAATGCATTTATGATAGAAGAAAAGGAAAGCGTTCAAAATATTTTTTAAATAATTAAGAAGTCTTGTTATTAAAAGAAAATAGTACTGTGATCAAAAAGTAAGATGAAATAATTCATTTAAAATTCCTGGGTATTATAAAGACAGATAAATTATATTTTTTTCATAGGTTGGTAGGACTGTCTAAATCATTTTCCAAGCATCTGTTTGTCAAAAGTTTTAATTATCTCCGAGTTCTCCTGTTTTTACAAATATTGGTTTCTTCATATCGTTCCGCAACCACCGTATTCGCATGATTTGGCTCTGCGCGACTTCTGGCTATTCATCAAACTCAAAAGACCACCGTTTTGATATGATCGGGGAAATAAAAATCGAATTGAAGAAGGTCTTAAAGACTATTCCGACTATTACAAGGACTGGAAAAAGCGTTGATAAAAGTTTTCTATCGGACTGAGATAATTTTTAAGGGATGAAATTAATTTTGAATAATAAACAAAGAATTTATATTTTATAAACAAATTCACCTTACTTTTTGATCACATTGTTATATATATTTCCAGCCAATCGAGTTCAACAAAAAAAATTGAAATAGCAAAAATCTACAAAGTATTTTCTTGTATTAATATTTTTTTTTTAATCCGCGATATGTGAAGCGTGAAATGTCTATGTAATAAACTTGACAAGAGGCTAGACGAAGCTCTATGTTGATTTTAAATCAGAATTATTTACATCGAAATATAAAATCATAATGATACATCAAATGTACGGTAATGTAATATGCCAACATTTAACAACATTCATACACTTTTACTGTTATGTAAAACTTTACAAAGTTCAATGCGAGGGTGGACAGCTTTCCGGCTCTCGTTTCAACATTATTCATTCGGACGCGAAGATTATCAACATCTTTGTTTTCTATAGATCACATCGTCTATTTTGTATTTATATATATATATATATATATATATATATATATATATATATATACTATATTATAATAAACCAAATCGTTTTCAACGCCGACGATATCCACGATAAATTATCGGATAATATTTACCGCGAATAGTGAGATTTTTTTCCGGAAAACACCGCGAAGCTTTTCTCGTGCTGTATTCGAAAAACTTTCGAAATAACCTCTCGGTCTTATATATCGCACTGGGAGTCATAAAATTCAACCTCTAGCACAAAAGTGTAGAAACATTTAAGTGGAGTTTATGAGAAACTGATAAAACCGAACCGTTGCGAGATATGAGATAGGTCTGAAGAGAAGAAGAAAAAGAAGAAGAGAAAAAAAAACACACGAATAAATATCTTCCGAATGCCGACGTAAATAACTTCGTTTTCAACGCCGCGTCGTAGCAAAACTTTTCCAAGGTTTTCCATCAATAATTTCGCATTCGTCGAAACTTGTTAAATTTAAACGTATTCTATTCGCACTTTATCATCGTAAGTTTGTTCGTAAAATTTGCCGTCATTTTCACATGTCAAAAATTAATGTGTAATATTAAAAAAAATAATCAATATTAGTTTTTAAAAATATAGATATTTTTCATATTTAAAATTCATACAAATTGTCAATATTAACTCATTAGAGTCCGCTGAGAAATATAACACTATGATCAAAAAGGAAGGTGAAGTTGTTTATAAATTGCAAATTTTTTATTTATTCTTCCACATCAATTTCATCCCCTTTAAAGTAATCCCCGTCCGATAAAACGCACTTTTGCAAACGCTTTTTCCAATCCTCGAAAAAGTCTTTTTCAGTATAGCCTTCAAGACCATCGATTCGGTTTTTATCTCCTCAATCGTGTCAAAATGGCATTCCCGCATTGGTCTTTTACGCTTGCTGAATAGCCAAAAGACCCACTGAGCCAAATTAGGCGAATACGGTGGTTGCAGAACGATACGAGTCGAGTTTTTGGCAAAAAAGTCGCGAAGAACCAATGCAGTATGACACGGTGCATTACATGATGAAAGAATCAAGAATTATAAAAACACGTGTATCTCGGAGATAATTAAACTTTTTGACAAACAGATGCTTGGTAACTATTATAGACTGTCTTACCAACCTAGGAAAAAAAATATAATTTACCTGCCTTCCTAATGCCAGAAAGTTTTAAATGATAATTTCACCTTACTTTTTGACATATAAACGTTGAATTTTCTCTGATTATGTCGTCAAAAGACAGTGATAAATAATATTATAAAATATTGAAAATATTATTATTTGTGTTAGAAAATCTTCTATACAAGTAATTTATGTTAAATCTCACGAACCGTAATGAGTTAATTTTGAAACCTTTGTAAGAGCTTTCGGAACGTAATATTTAAGAAAAATTGTTCTTCATTTGTTGAACAAACTATGAGAAAAATTATCGTGTCTATGAAAATTGAAACTTTCTACTGTTCGTCTAAAATTAGTCATCAAAAACATTGTTAATAACGAAAAAAGTAAAATGATCACAAAACTAAATTACAGCTGAGATTTTAAGCAACTCTAACATAAAAATGAGATATGTAGATTAAAAAATTCTATATTATTTCTTTTACATAACATATTAGATCTAAATATTTTTACTTAATATTTGAATATTATATTACTTATTTTTCGAAACTATTTTAATTATTAACCCGTTTCAAATCAGTCTTATAAATTCTAATAATTGATATATATATATATATATTTCTACTTAATAAATAAAATATAATTTAATTATTTTTTTATATTAATTTTATTAAAACAACTGTTTAATTTAAAAATAAAAATATATGTATATTTGAATCCGAGAACGGTTGGTACATTAGAACTGACACATTTATTTATATAACCGAAATGGCGATTTTATGATCAACCTGTATATTATACTGAAAGTACAAACATATCTCCATACATACTATATATATATATATATATATATATATATATATATATATATATATATATATATATATATATATATATATATATATATGCATATCCATATATACGTATGTTTGTAATATAAAAGCGTCATTTTATAAGGGCGTAAATTTGCCGTCGTATAATGAGGTAGAGTTCCAAATATTAGCATATTTACCTTTTCGCACACATCGATAAAATATTATAAAGTATTTTTTTTATTAATATATAATATATTATATATATATATATATATATATATATATATATATATATATATATATATATATATATATATATTAATGGAGAAAAAAAAATATTTACATGGCCGTATAAGTTTAGCTTGAGATCAAAATTAAAGAAAAATAATCCTTATTGACTTTCCAATGCTAAATTTATACACTCTATACGAATTAATTTGCATACTGAAAAAATAAAGGTTTTCATTTCTTTTATTTATATATTTTTGTTTTATTCTTTGAGGTTTTTCGATTCTGAGAAGTTCGCTCTTTTTTATCTTTTATATATAAGTTTAGCGTTTTAGTTCAGGGAATTTCAATTAAATTTTTTTATAGAGATGCGTTTAAAAGCTATCACAGTTTATTAAATCGTATTTAAAATATTTTCATACTTTAAAATAGAATTGAAAAAAAACGGCATTAAATTGTCACATCTATTTTTAATTTATATTCCGATAAAAAATATATCATTTTTTAATATTGTTGAACACGATTATAAAAATTTAACTTTGCACGAGACAAAAAGTTTGAGAAACTCGGCGCTCGATAAATATAAATTTTTGAAAATAATTTATATTCTTTGATCGTCGTTAAAAGGCTCAATTTATGTGTAAAATTGCGATCAAACGATTGGAATAATCAATGAATAATTTTTGAAAAATACTTTTCGCATTTTTTTTTTGCATACTTTAATTTCGTTTTTGTTTAAATATTTATGTTTTCTTTTCTATAAATCTAAATTTAATTTATAAAATAGATTTTTATATATGGAAATATGTGTTAAAATTCTAGAGAATAATTTTCATAGTGAATTTTCTGATTGCGATTGTTGAAATTCAATCTTTCGAAATGTCGACCCGTCTCATAAATACGTGAACTTCGTTATATTGCAATCTATCGATTTATTCGAACGTTTATTGTGATTTATTTGACTCGTTGTCCTGGTGAAAAAAAAAATGACCGCCTCCTTTTTTTTATTTCTTTGGTTCGATCGTAAAAACTTACCAAAAACCAAAAAAAAAAAATCACCTGCAGGGTCTTCGAAATAAATTAAATGCGTTCCCTTTTTTGTTTCCGTTTCTTTTTTCTGTTTTATTTATTTTTGAAAACAAAAAAATAGGGTCTCATCCGAAGAAGGGTCAAAATCTCATTTTGAACCGCTTATGAGGTGTTAAATATCAAACGCAAAAAATAATATATAATATATATTGCCACCGAATTTGTCTTTGAATTAATTTATTTTTATTTTCTAAAAAATATATTATATTAAAAAAAATTCTAAATATGAAAATTAAATTATTAAATAATAATAATATATATTAAATAAATTAATAATTCTCTCAAACTTAGAAAAATTGAAGAATTATAATAATAATATTATTTTAATTATTTAACAACAATAATATAGGATAAAAAAATAACTACTTAGGACATTTTAAATTATATTTATTATTTTGCAATAAAAAATATATCACATTTATAATTTTAAAAATTATCTAAAATCAAAATTTATTTGTTTATTTAGTATATTTTTTCAATTTAATTTTTTTTTAAATATTTTTTCAGTCAACGCCTCAGCAAATTTCGCTAAATAAACGATACGTTTTTTCATTCAACATTCTAAATGTTGATTTCTATCGCGAAATCTGCGCTGAAAGCGCATTTAAAAATATATAAAAAATATTTTATAAAAAAAAATATATTATATTTTAAAAAAATATATTAAAAATTAATTATTTTTTATAACGACAAACCGCCCGCTGAGAACGTTGAAAGTCGTACTAGTCGATCGATCGTTTTAAATATTGAGAAAATTGCACGCGCGCTCTCGTCTTATATGCCGAAAACAAAAATAAATAAATAAATAAATATAAATACACGACAACACTTGAACGATCGCAATTAACGACGATCACATAAAAGCGGCCGATCTCACAAAGCGGCGACTTCGAGGTGGCGAACGTCACTTAAAACGGAAAAGTAGTCTTAATAGCTTCATTAAAACGCCGAGAAGGTTTCATTATTGGGAAACAAAATAATATATATATATATATATATATATATATATATATATATATATATATATATATATATATATATATATACATATATATATATATGTATATATATATATATATGAAATTTTCGTCGCAAACTGGAATATTCCGTTAGTTTATACATATTTTCATATATAACGTGACACTTTTTATTTATAATCGAATTGAGACGTTAGCTCTATAGCTGTATCTTAATTTTTAACAAATTATCATATCATATGATATGAATAAAAAAAATTGTGATAGTATCTAATTTAAAATATCCGAGATGCTAGCTTAAATAAATTTAGACGAGCTGTGCTTAAAAAAATGTCATCAATATTGAAGAAAAATTGATGATGTTGAGTTGTTTTTCTTTTCGCATTAAATATAATCCTGAAGAAAGATTTCAGGGAATGTCTTTAGAATTAAAATTTCAGAATATATGTTCTGGATATGAAGAAATTTATTGTGTCACGCGTCGACGACGGCGCCGCGCGCCGAACGACTCACGCTAACGTCATCATATATATATATATATATATATATATATATAATATCTAATATCTAATTGTTAATTTATATTACTTTTGATCGTTATTATGTTACTTTTATATTTGAAATTTAATTTTAATAAACTGAATATATATAAAAAGGTGTATACTACTAATGACCTAATCTAATAATCAAAATTATTTATATATATATAACAGGTCTTCAATATTAATGTAACAACCTTATTATAGAAATAAAATATGAAAAATTAAACATTTATTCATCGATATGGTATATTCTGATTGATATGCGAATTCGCACACGGGTACACTTGTTATTTAATAAATGTAATTCCAACTGTTTAATTTCAAATAGATTGATTTATTTATATTAAAATTATAATGTCGATTTTTAATTATTACAATAAAAAATAATTTAATTAATTTGTGAAATACATATTATTAATAATTATAATATTATATGTTGCTAATAGAACAAATTTCTCAATATTAATTTATTTTAAAAAAAATATTGTGAAAAACCGGATTTTTTTTTATGTAAAATATTGAAATGTCAAACTCGCAATATAATATTTATTGTTACGTATCTTTTTAACGTTGACAACCAGCGCCTGTGAACACGAAAACAAAACGTACAAACGTTTTTCGGATGAACATCGTTTTCGAAAATGACGGGTTATACTATACGGTCGACCGACGGTTGACGATGACTGATGGCATCGCATGGTAACACACTTTAACGTGTTAATATGCTAACGCCGCCCGTAATAAATCTTTCATAAATGCTTTACACCTTTTTTTTAAAGAAAAAAAATATTTATATCATAATATATAATACATTTTCATCGTTATGGTTTTAATCGGATTTTTTTTTTTTTAGAATTAATTGAGATCGAATAAAATGCGCTCAAATCAATATAAATTTAATACGAATTTGAAATAAAAATAAAAATGATATGTGTTAACGCGTTAACTGTCGGCACGATAAGGGTTAAAAATTTTTCGTTAATTATATTTTATTATGAATATCAATTATTATTATGATTTTATAGTATGACATGACGATAATTATAAATAATAATTAATATTCACATTTATAAATGATTGATAAATTTATAAAAAAAAAAAACCTAATACAGGGATCGACAATTTGCGGTTCGCGAACCACATACGGCTCTTTGAATATGAAATTGAGGCTCTTTAATTCCCAGCTCTGACTTAATAAAAATATTCTTTATAAACAATAAATATAAATAATCTTCATTCAAAAATTAAAACCGAATAATCATATTTTTTTAAACACTTTATAATTCGGATTCAACATAATAATTAGATAAACCAGATTTTTTTTCTTGTTCAAGCTTAATGTAGGATTTATTTACGTACAAAAAAAATAGTATATTTCTACAGAAATGTGCCCTTCAAAGAATTTTATAAATATTTAAACAGTCTGTCACGGTAATAAACTATGGAAGTTAATGTTTGTCAAATATTTTTATACACGTTGTGTAACGATGTTTACGTATTGTGTGAACGTTAAAATTTACTCTTTAAGTACCCAAAAACTGAGCTTAAAGCTTTTTATCCGTCGTTATGAATAAATAAATGAGATAAATCAACATTTGAATATTGCTAATTTAAAGTGTTTATAAAATATAATATAATATTTATTTATGAAAATATTTATTTTATTTTAATATGATAATAAAATAATATATATATATATATATATATATATAACACTGTGATCAAAAAGTAAGGTGAATTTGTTTATAAAATGTGAATTCTTTATTTATTCTTCCAAATTAATTTCATCCCCGTTCGATAAAACGCACTTTTGCCAACGCTTTTTCCATTCCTCGAAATAATCTTTTTCCAGTATAGCCTTCGAAATCTTCGCTTCGGTTTTTATCTCTTCAATAGTGTCAAAACAGCTTCTTCGCATTGGCCTTTTGAGTTTGCGGAATAGCCAGAAGTGCCACGGAGCAAAATCAGACGAATACGGTGGTTGCGGAACGATATGAGTCGAGTTTTTGGCAAAAAAGTCGCGAAGAACTAATGCAGTATGACATGGTGCATTATTGTGATAAAGAAACCAAGAGTTGTAAAAACAGGTGAACTCGGAGATAATTAAACTTTTTGCAAAACAGATTCTTGGAAAATGTTATAGACAGTTCTACCAACCTAGGAAAAAAAATTTACTTGCCTTCCCCAATACCTGGGAGTTTTAAATGACAATTTCACCTTACTTTTTGATAACAGTAGTATATATATATGCATATATATATTATATAAAATTTTAAACCGACTTCATAAAGATGAAAATGCAATTATTTCATAACATCGCAATAATTGTGTGTATTTTTCAGCTGAAACGCGCTGAAAACGTCGCCCGTTGTAAAACACGTGTAACTGTTTAAACAAGACAGTCGGACAAATTCGCACGAAAACCCAATTATGAAAACTAGATGAAGCATGCTTCGTTTTGTTTCACTGAAAACTGTGCAAACTGTGCAACTGTGCAACGCCTTTTACAAATTAAAACCACCCTCGCGTCCACCCGTTTTCAAAACCCCTTCGTGCAGACCTCGCACTGTAAACCTAAAAACGAACACCGGCAAAAAGTTCTTCTCAACTTTCAACACACTATATATATATATATATATATATATATATATATATATATATATATATATATATATATATATATATATATATATATATATATATATATATATATATATAAATTTGTTCAAAATTTAGTCTATGACTGAAATTTCGTATTTTAGTTAATTCGAAACTTTACAGTATATTATATTATGAATTAAATTTAACATATATGTAAATTTGATAAATGTTTATGACGATTTTCACGATTAATAAAATTTTGTTTGAACCAACAATGAAGAGCTTTATGTCAAAAATTTTGACGTCTTTTTATTACTTGAATTTTTTCTTCCAAAATTATTTATATTTATAATTTCTCAAAATGTGTCAGAAGTATTGAATTTTCATTATTTTAACCGTTTTCAGTATTTCAAATTTTTTTTTCAACTTTATCCAATTTTTTTTGAATTTATTACTGTATCAAACTAATAGCATTCATAGCATTCTCCAATAATACCATATTTAAAAGTTTTTAAGATGTATTTCGATTTTAGAGTCTGGTATTAATGTATCAAGCATTATATAAAATAATCATATTGCGGACCACATGAGCTTTTAAAAGTGTATCAAATTGTGGACCGATAGAAAGATCGTTCATAAAATAGGTTCATGGGTTTCCAAAACACCACCCTCTTCTCTCACCCACCGACCCCACCCCACCGGAAATTTTAATATAATTCGCTACATCGTCGTCGTCGTCGTCGAGTACAAAACATTAGTTTTTAATTAGTTGTGCTGCGCCGCGAACAAAGCGTTAATTAAGCGTCGCCATCGCAGACTCCGAACGGATAAAGTATACGCGAAACACGTTCGAATTAATTAAATTGTACGGCTTCATATAGCCCCCCCCCCTCTCAAAACCCCTCCCCACCCACCCCAACCCCATCCTCGATGCCTCCCTTTACTTTTAATTATTTATTATGGCACGCGTTAATATGTGAATACGAGCTATGCTATTATTATGTGCCTCGTAATTAATATATTTATCGGAAAAATCGAAATTCGATTCTAATGAATCGCATAATATATAATAAATAATTATTTTAATATATATATATATATATATATATATATATATATATATATATATATATATATATATATATAGTGAAACGTAAATTATATTCACCATGAATATTATCGATATCAACTATGAATAATTTGATTTGATGATTAGCGATCGATTGAAATCTTGTTCTCAATAAAAAAAAAGTCATTCTATTCCAGGGGTGGTCAATATGATAATTTGAAATTTCTCGCGAACTGCAATTATATACGTATTTTTTTTTTAACAAAAATTATATTTATAGAAAACATGTAAATAAAATATTGCAGTGTTTACCAATCCTTTTTTGAGCGCGGTCCGGTACGAGATTTACAATTTTTATGTGACTCACCTTATAAAAAAAAACATTTATTTACCAAAAAAAAATAAAAAATAAAATAAAATAAAAATCAAATTTCAAGTTATTTGTTTATTCATTTCATTCGCAAAAAAAATAATTTTGACAGTACATTTTTTGATAATTCTTTCAGATGCTGATATTATTGTAGATGCTGTTCAATTATTGTCGATAAATGTTTTTCAAAGTAATATATTAATGGTAAATAAATTTAGATATGATAAACCTTTTTTTTTTCGTGTAAAAAAAATTGATATTTTATATTAAAATAAATAATCTTATTATTCAACTCTCCTTATAATCAATTAAATCGCAATGTAAATTGGCGTCAAAAAAATAAATATTAATTAATAATATTTATAGTAGATGTCATATTTAATATAAATAAGAATCGAATGGCGTCTAATTTAAAATCGATCCCAGCCGTTATAATTAATAAGAGACGACAGACAGAACTGAATAGTTGCAAAATTAATAAATGTCAAACCGGAGGCGATGAGCGACACGAAACTGTTACATTCAACTTTTGCCGGTTAACGTTGCCGTTGTTAATATTGTTTATTAATTATTTGCGGTCGTTAATGTCTCCTATTTCCGTAACTAGCTTTTGTATCCTAACAGGCGACGGTCATAGAACAGTGTTAATTATCATACGATTTTGTAATGCGTATTCAACTTTTAACTTGTCTTCATTTATTAAAACGCATCATTTGTGGTGAATCTCTCAAAATATGGAAAGTATTTTATAAAAAATAAAATTCAATGTAATTATTATGTAATATCAAGCATATGTTTGTCAAAAGGTTTAATTATCTCCGAGTTCCGCAACCACCGTATTCACTTGATTTGACACCGTGTGATTTTTGGCTATTCAGCAAACTCGTGAAGTCAATGCGGGGACGCCGTTTTGACACGACTGAGGTGATAAAAACCGAATCGAAAAAAAATCTTGAAAACTATACTGGAAAAACACTATTCCGACTGTTTCGAGGATTATAAAAAGTATAAGGGGATGAAATTGATTTGGAAGATTAAATCGAGAATTTACATTTTATAAACAAATTTGCCTTAATTTTTGATTTTAGTGTTATATATATATATTTTTATGAAAAATATATAACACTGTGATTTTCTTGTTGCTCTCATTCAAATGTCATCAAAATGAAACGAATGTGAAAAATTTTAGTGTGACCATACTTTTACTGGGACAAGCCGTTTCGAATCCCACGTGCGATGCATAAATACAATAATTTCCCATCGTCGGCTTCGAATAGTGAAACCTGGTTCTGGCGAGAGTCGCATACTTCGACGCCCACGCGCGTTAAATCGCCTCGAACGCACTTAATTGCATGCGAGCCAGTTCTTATTATTTTTTTTTTATATACATACATATATTTTTTTTCATTTCAATGCGTATTATCAGCTCTTTTTCTATGTTTTTTTCTTTGTATATATTATATATTTTTCTGTTGTGCTGCTCGGTTGACATTAAAAACCGGTATCGACTCGTATAACGACTCTGATACGTTTTTTGACGTGCGAGATATATAAATATCGGTGTGGGCAAAAACGTGTTAAACTCACTGTCAGCGCATTGCAATAATATAATAATAATAATATATATATATATATATATATATATATTTATATATATATATATATATATATTTATATATATATATATATATATATTTATATATATATATATATATATATTTATATATATATATATATATATATAAATATATATATATATATATATATATATATATATATATATATATATATATATATATATATATATATATATATATAAATACAAAAATTTATAATTCTTCATCTTTAAAACTTCAGAAAAATTCTCGTATACTTTTTAATTTTTAACAATACAATCTAAACTGAATCGCGACTTCTTACAAAAAAGTTCGTAAATTAGTATCTCTCAAATTTAATAATGAAATTTATTTAATTCTATTCCTTCCTCTTGGTTCCTTCACAATAATGCACCACGTTATACTACATTTGTTCTTCGCGACTTTTATGCCAAAAACTCTGTATTCGCCTGATTTGGCTCCGTGCGACTTTTGACTATTCAGCGAACTTGATGAAATTGATTTGGAAGTATAAATAAAAAAAATTACATTTTATAAACAAATTTACCTTACTTTAAAATAATAATAAAAAGTATGAATCATATAATTTTATGTGACAATTTATATAGATATAATTTGTGAATGAAAAATCTAATATTTATCATTTGTACGTTTAATAGATAAACTTATAGTGAAACGTATTAGCAAACGTACAAATAATAGCCGATATCAATGATGAAATTAATTGTGAAATACGATCATACAATATCTAATTAACGATCGTTTAATCAAGGCGAGGCAGATTGAATATTGTTCTATTTAATTAAACGATATAATATAAATTGGGAAATATTGCGCGAGAGTGATAACGAAATTAATTAATCAAAATTCCCGGTCTTTCAATATATTTCATAATCGACGACGGAAACGAATTCAACACGGGACTTCGTGCAAATAAATTAATTGAAAATACCGTTTTATTATTGAAAATATTTTTGAATTGAGCGTAAATAATCGCATATATACAATAATAAATGTTGACTATGGTGCCACTGAAATACTACAATATTTACTGGAAAACGCATAACGTGCGCTTAAATCAGGGGCGTTCAATATTTTTAACATTGCGGACCGTTTGAAAATATATCGACTCGTTCTATATTGCAAATTTATCATATAAATATATATATATATATATATATATATATATATATATATATATATATATTATATACATGGATCGCTTTTAAATAAAACATCAATTTATTCGGTGTAGACGTGGCTTAATATTCCGGGGTGAATTTTTAATCCGGTCGTATTTGCCAAAAGCGCGAATATTTTTCGACAGCATCCATTACGTGCTGTGAAAATTTAATGCGAATTTCGGCGAAAAGCCGCTGCGAAATCGTAAATATAACATTTTTGAAAGCCTTTTAAAGACACATATCACGGGCTGAAAAATGATGGAAAAATAAACACGGAAAAACGAGTCAATATTACTGTACTCAATAAAAAAAAATATTTATTCTGTGTATAGTTCATTGATTATTTCTAATATTATATATGTATTATATAGTTTAATATTAAACGTGTGTAAAGCTGGACACACATTTTATCATACGAGCGAGCGAAAATTGTGTACGTTTGTCGCAATAAACAATATGTGATGAACGCACAATTGGACTCGGTGTACCGACCAACACTTATTCAAAAAAATAATAATAATAAATAAATAAAGATTCGCTCGAAGACCACCGGTTGGTTGTCGACATATGTTGTTGTGTTGTCGCAGTTGCAACTTTACAATGCAGTGATAAGAAAACGTTTGTTTTCGAGCCGCAAAATTGATTTATCCATTCAACTGATTAAATTAAATCTTATACTTATCAGATTATCATTTTTTCTAACATAAAAAAATTGGTTCTTAAAGTAAAAATTGTCATTAAAAATATTTTTGAAAGAATTTTTATATTTTTCATCCCATTAAGTTGTTTTATAATATTTCAATAAATTGTAATCTAATGATCTAAATATATTTTTTATAATATACTAATATATTTTTAAAATTTTTATTTAGAAAATTCTTTAGAAGTATATATTTTTTTTAAATATACCATAATACGCGTTTTACTCATCATCTTTAGCTTTAATGCACTTTTTACTAATTTTCTAATTTATGTATTCTATATCTGAATGTAACATGAAATTTTTTTTAATGTGTGATATTAGATTTAAGTTAGATGGAGCCGGATCTGGAGAATAAGGCGGATGCTCCAACAATTTATATTTGAATTCGATTAAATATATTAACATTTATACTGTTATGATGAAATATGATTTCTTTCCTTTACTAAATTAAATTTTTTGAAATAATATTTTTTATGAGTTTGTAGAATTGTCAAAATTATATATGTATAATTTGAAAAAATTCAAATAGAATATAATGAAATTCATTTTTTTTTCGACTACAAAACAACAAAAAAAAATAAAGGTTGGCGACGACTGAAATTATTACGATTGTCGTCGTACGAATATAATTCTATAGTTAAATACGAGCAATACTACGTTTATGTTTAACGTTAACCGTTGCAATTTAAATAATAAAATACAAGTACGCATTGTATTATATTTTCGCATATGGAAAATTTTATATTACATTCGAAAGCTCCGTGAAAATTTCGAGTTTGCATTTAAAATGTCGACTTGCGAAATTTTGACATATATTATTATTATTATTATTATTATATAAAATATAAGAGCGTTGGTAATTTTCACGAGTCGCAATACAAATGAACCATTTCTGTGTTTGCCTTGTAACAACTGCATTAATACTGCGGACACATTAGGATATCATATGCAAATTCGACGTTTACCGATCGTATAAATTTATAATGTAAACTATGGTCCGATTTGAATATCGCACATTGCATTCGTGTAATACAACAACGTCGTTCTATACAATTGTGTCGCGATTCAATGTTTCAATCATATTTTACACCGGTTTATAAAACGCAAAACGCTAATTTGCATAATGTCAATATGTTAGATAGTGCCTTTTATATGATATGCATTTTCATTATTTGCATTACATATAACATTGTGATCAAAAATTAATGTGAATTAGTTTATAAAATGTAAATTCTTTATTTATTCTTCAAAATCAATTTTTGATTTTTTTTCCACTATAGCCATCGAGACATTCTTCGGTTCGGTTTTCATCTCCTTAATCATGTTAAAACGGTATGCCCGTATTAACCTTTTGAGTTTGTTGAATAGCCAAAAGTCGTACGGAGCCAAATCAGGCGAATACGGTGGTTGCGGAACGGTATGAGTCGAGTTTTTGGCTAAAAAGTCGCGAAGATCCAATGCCAATGAGTATGACATGGTGATGAAGGAATCGAGAGTTGTAAAAACACGCGTAACTCGGAGATAATTAAACTTTTTGACAAACATATACTTGGCAAATGTTATAAACAGTCCTATCAACCTAAGAAAAATAATTTACAATTTACCTGTCTTCCTAATGCCCGGGAATTTTAAATGACAATTTAGATCACAATATTATAAATTCAATATATGATGTGTGTTATGAGCTTGATAAAAATATAAAATAAATTAATTAAATTTTCGATCGGTTAGTAATAATCCTGAATTATATAAAAAACTCAAAGTCACGCAATTTCTTATATGAACTCATTTTTGATTATAAGATCTTATAAATTATATAATATTATTATATTATATTTTTTTCGTTAACATATTGCCTGTATATTTCAAATAAATATTTATATTTTATCTTAACACCTCTTAAATTTACAAATAATTTTTCTCGATATATATTATTTAATCGAATTTCTAAGAATTTTCAAGACAGATTCCTTCGACGGAAATTCGATCCAATAAAAATAAATCAAACTGACAAACTTGAAAAAGACACCAAGGTCTCCACAATACACTCGAGAGCCGCCCTTTTATATATAAAAATAAAAAACGAAAAAAAAAATATTAGAGAGAGGTTCCAGAATTAGCGAAAATTGTCATCGAAGGTCTCTCAATAAATTTGTTTGATTAACGTCTCGTAAACGCTTAATTGAACCCACACCGTCGCCGAAAAAAGGGACATCGCAGAGGTCGTTAATTTCTCTAAAATTGCCCATCTTCATATTATAAAAGCGCTAATAAATTTTCAAAAAGTTTTTTTCGACTAATATTGGAAGTCAAAAACCGAGAATTGATAGCGCGTTAATTGAGCTACGTGTTTGAACGACGCTAATTGCTATTTTCGACGGCGGAAAAGGGGGAGGAAAGGGGGAGGTGGGCAGCTCTTTTGGACCCCAAGACGTGAAATTAACATATTTTTTTTGTTCGCGTCGATTACGGTAATTTTTGAAATTAAGAGAAAGGTCACGTGATACGCATAGATTTTCGTTTAAGAACCTCCTTTACAAGGTCGCACGTTGAATTAATTATATTAATTTTAATCGTCAAACATCGTTGAGAGGGTTGTTTGAACGGTGACGTTAATTTTTGTTGTACTGCTGTGATCAAAAAGTTAGGTGAAATTGTCATTTAAAACTCCCAGGTAAATTAGGAAGGCAGATAAATTGTATTTTTTTCTGAGGTTGGTAGGATTGTCTATAACTTGTTTGTCAAAAGGTTTAATTATCTTCTAGTTACACGAGTTTTACAACTCTTGGTTCCTTCATCACGATAATGCAGTGTCATACTGCATTGGTTCGTCGCGACTTTTTTGCCTCAAACTCAACATATCATTTCACAACCACCGTATTCACCTGATTTGGCTCCATGCGACTTCTGGCTATTCGGAAAATTCAAAAGGTCAATGCGGGAACGCCGTTTTGACACGATTGAGGAGATCGAAGAAAGTCTTGAGGACTGGAAAAAGTTTTGGCAAAAGTGAATTTTATCGGATGGGGATTATTTTAAAGCAGATAAAATTGATTTGGAAAAAAAAGTAAAAAAAAATACAATTTAAAAAAATCATCTTACTTTTTGATCACATTATTTTTCTGAATTTGATTGAATTAATTTTAT
The DNA here is from genome assembly GCA_024500535.1 of Leptonema lineaticorne. NCBI lineage: Eukaryota > Metazoa > Arthropoda > Insecta > Trichoptera > Hydropsychidae > Leptonema > Leptonema lineaticorne. The sequence continues at coordinate 12,639,727 of JANIJI010000001.1, forward strand.
TAAAAATCTATTTCTGATACTATAATTTTAATTATTTTTATGAATATTGATTTTATCATAAAAATTTGATTTTTTTACATCATATATAAATAAAAAATAATTACACTTAAAAATGTCGAATGATTATATATTTTTTTTATTTTTAAATAAATGATAATTCAAAATTAACAACCATTTAACCGGCAATATGGATTGTAGATTTCATGATTTCAATTATAATATATTAACAATAATCGTTAATTAAACGATTTTATATTAATATTGTAAAATCACACTTATAATACTATTTATAAACAAAATATTTTGTATTGATTTTCTATATAGAAAATCAGTATTTCTATTTTTTTATATGCAAACTATTTTACATATTATGAAATAAATATTTTTAGTAATATTTTATATGAATTTAATCGATTTAATCATTGAAAAATATAGAAACAAATAAAAAAACTAGGACAAAATAAATTATATTATTTACTATTAACATAAATAATAGTGTTTGTTCAACAATTATGAATATGACGAATCTTTTAACGTGTATTGCGTATTTTTTGCGGTTTTTTTATAATAGATTTATCAAATAGATTAGTTGGCTGGCGTCTATTAACTATAAAAAATATTTCTAAGAACCAAAATATTTAATCATTCACATTTCGGTTATATTTTTATAAGATCACTTCAAATATTCGAAAGTGAATGGAATTTTATTTGTTCTCTTCTTTCCGGTCGTGAAAATTACCTTATACAGATTATTTTCGATTGAAACGTTGAGAATCAGCGATTCTCAACATTATCTTTTTTTTTTTTTAAATAATATATTTATATTTTAATTTTTAATTATGTTACGATTAGTATGAAAAAAAATGTCGAGAGAAACGATAAGTGAAATCAATGAAAATAATTATTTATCGAATTATGCAAATTATATTTAATTAAAAAAAATATTTAATTAATTTATATATAGTTATTTTTTTAATATAATTAATCAGATTTCAATGTCGCTTTTGGTTTGAAAAAAAATAATACGCTTTAACCAAAGTGTTTTTTCGTGTAATCGTGAGTAAATATATATATATATAATAGTAATAATAATAATAAATAATCACGAAAGGATTATTCAACATTTGAGAACGTTTGTTCGACATTTAACTACCATTTATAGTGCGACAATAAAACGAAATATAATAAATTATTCCGTATGAGAAAAGAAATTCAAAAAAAAAGCATTCAAAATTTCATAAATCAACATCGACATTTATATTCGTTAATATATCAATAATAAAATATCACGATTTTATTCGCATATTAAAATCACGTTTTTATGTGTACACTTTTGCGTAAATTAATTATCGTGTTTTAATTTTTATACACTTATTATTATAAATAAATAATTAAAATTCTTAGCGAATAATTAAATTGTTTAACGATGACAAAACGCATCGGCGTTATATAAAATAAATAAATTCGTCATAAACATGACGAATCCGATTGAAACGGGAAATATTTTAAATTTTAATATGAATATTTTTATATTGTAATATTATTAAAATATATTATGAAATAAATCGACGATATCGTGGGAGGTCTTGGTGCTGATTTATTTCCATTTATTTATATGTTAGCTCATCGCTTAGCTTACCTTTTAGCTTTTCTCAAAAGTTGTATTATTTTATTTTCTAATAACGTAAATAACATTTAGAATTTGTATGCGTTTTTCGCTATTTTCATCCCACTAGAAGGTTAAACGAGATATAAAAATCAATTTTTAAATATTAAAAATATTTTGATAAATTTTGATATAAAAAATGCTAATAAAATATATTCTAAAATTTGTAAAAATTTATAATATTATTTTATTGAAAATTATATATAATATATAGTTAGAGTTATAAACATTTTCGCGTCATTCGCGTGGGAATTGTGTTTAGAGTTGGAAATATTTTATAAAACGTCTAAATCTCACGGATTTACTATGCAGTTTTGCATACGTATATAAATTTTGTACTAGCTCGATGGATTTAAAAAAAGAAAAAGGAAAGATTTCGTTCAACTGGCAATTTTCACCGGACCGAAAGGAAAACGATCACGTCTCTCAAAGCTTGAACAAGACGAATGCTTTACACATCGTGTGTATAAAAATAAATAAATAAAAAGTACTCGTTGCATGCAAGCGGCGTGCCGAGTATGAAAGTTTCCCAGAAGGAAAAATATTAAACCGCAAACTTTAAACAATGGCAAATGAAATGATCCCATTTCTTACGTAGCATCGTTCTGATGTATTGGATATTTTATTTTTATTTTTAAAGACAGTACATCATTGAAGAGTTCCATGTGACAGGTGAGATTGAGCTTGGATACTTGGAGGGAGGACCACAGCTGGTCTCTTAAAGTCAAACAACAACATCGAGAAGAGTCTTAGTCATGTGTTGGCCGGCGAACGGTTCGTTCTGTTTAAAAGTCGTTTTGTCGATTATGTACTGAGAACGCCCACGCGAACGCGCGCTCGGTATAAAAACGTACACGTGCACTCGAAATCCCAGAAGAATCCCAATGGTGAACGTACAAAAAGAATCCCATAACACGGGTGCGTCCACTCGAAATCCTTTCGCCCTCGTATGAAACACGCAGACGAGTACAGAACGCAGAGAAATAAAAAGTGTCAAGGGGGACTCGCGTGGGTGACGCGTGCCGAACAAATATACGCTGTATAAACAACGATCATTAGTTGTGTGTGTCGTGTGATTTTTTTTTCTTCTTTTCGCTCGTGTGACATGCAACGGTAGCAGAGAGTGCAATCGATATTATAATATAAAAATATAATAAATAATATAAAAATAGAAACAATGAAAATCTCGAGTTTATTGTGCCATTTGATGATTATTGGAACGGTGTTAACCAACGAGATTCAGATCAAGGGTAGAGTGCGCAAAAGGAATTCTCGCAATTTTAAATTGCATCCATCCACATTGCCGTATTGTCAATTTAATACGAGCATAATAGACAATACGGATTTACTTTTGAAAACGATACAAGCGTCCAAATATATATTCACTGGTAAAGTGTTGAGCGCGAAAAATCCACCGCACAATTCAAATCTGAGACGAGCCGGCGACAAAAAGCACATATTTAAAATTTTCATAAGACGCGTGCTGAAAGGTGATCTGAACGAATTGCACAATGTGCACTTTGAAGCGGCAAAAAAGAAAAATTTCAACGGTGCCACGGTTTATGTTGCGAGCGAAAAGCGCGACGATTGTATACCGTCGTTGCGCGTACGATATTCGGCCATATTTTTGGCGGAAAACGAACGAAACTACGACGACGTCTCGGATTACGACGACGACGGCGACGTATCGTCGAATCGTGACGGTGAAAATCTTCGTCTAGTCGTGGAACCGGTGCCTTTGTCGCTTTATCATCTGGATCGCATCAACGCCGCCGTTAAAGGTACGAGAAACGAGATACTGTACACGTATATAATACATTCAACTCTTTTTTTTACACGATAGATACCTAGTGAGGTTTTAGTAGAAAAAAAATTGCAAAAAAAATGCATACGATATATGGTAAATTTGGGAATATGTATTGAAAAAACTTCATACATTTTTACAAAATAATAACAAAATCCATATTTATAAATTGATTATTGCATTGTCATCAAGAATGAGCAAGTATGCAAAGTTTCAGCTCAATCGGACATCGGAATGTGCTCAAAAAATCGATTATAAAATTCCATCCAGACAAGTGAAACTTATAAAAGTATACAATAATGTAGTATAATTTTTGGAATTCAATTTTTTGTTTTGAACACAATTTTTTTGTTCTATCCCAAGTTTTGTTTTTAATTCTATTTTAATTTTAAGCGCTTCACAGAAACTTATCTATGCAACGACAAAATACAATTGGTATATTCATAATTAAAAAAATGGCCGATTTATGCCCATAGATGTGTTAGTGATTTGGTCTATTTCATGGCTTATTTAATTTTTGGGAATACCCGATTTGTTTGACTCATAATTTCTGACTGCTATGACCTGATTATGGACGAAATTTTTCATTTAAATCAAAGTCAATATTGAATAATCACTGTACACTAATTTATTTTTTTTATAATAATTTATTTTATTTTATAAATACTTATATAATATGAATTTCATTATTATTTTTTTACACGTTTTTTTTCACATGTTCAAATTTACCACACACATATATATTTACACGATTTTTTCTACACGTTTGCTAAGGAACGTATCTACCGTGTAAAAAGAGAGTTGACATTTATTTTTTATTAGCTCCTCGCAGATGAGCGTGATATTTACAATCGTTTACAAGTTGTATTAATTTTTAACTAATATTCATAACATTTATAAAATAAAATATCTGTTTTTTATTCAGTAATTCGTTTAAAAATTGCATCCATATATAAAATAATTGATAATCGCGTTAAGTTTTAATCTATAAAAGCAAAATTCACCGCTTTATAATATGAATTTATGTATTCAATAATTAATAAATAATTTTGTTCTATAAAAATCGTTTATATGATTTTCTTTAGTAATTAAAAAACGATATATACTTATTGATAATAGAATTTTGATGAATATTTAATACAATTATTTACGTTAAAAATTAAATTTTCATCTTTAAACGAATCGAATATGTAGAAAAGCAACTATATAGAAAATGTTAATAAATCCTAGATAATTTCATACGCGTTGACAATTTGTATTGCGGTAACGTTTGCTAGATTTTAATCTATAATTGCGCACATGTTTTATTTTATTTTATTTCTATTATTACAATTAGCAGATTGTAGAATATTTCTATTTGAATTTAATCGGGCGATTCGTCAAAGAATGCGGAAAGAATAATGGAAAGTTTATTTATTTATATATATTTTATATTAAATTTATCTTACGATAAGCGAATAAATATTGGAATATATTATACATATTAATTGAGGACAATTGGTGTGTTATTTTAAATATTTTTTTTTATATATAAAATTAAAATATATCAACGTATAATAAAAACTTTCAAATTTGTGTCCCTGAATATTTTTTTTTAATATATTATTAATTTTGTATTATGAAACGATTATAGATAGTGAAATATAAATTTGATTATTGAATCGAAATCTTATGATTAAAATTGATATTCTACAATTTTTTATTATGAAGTTTTAAAAACCGATTAAACGATTAATTTTAATCTTTTAAATATTGTCCAGAATCTATGAATTGATATTTTATTATTTTGTTCATATATATAAATATATAATTAATAGACAAAAAATGTAAAAATTTGACTTTGTATTATTTGTTTATAATTTTGTAAAATTTCTGGAAGATTTATTTGTTAGTTTAAAGAACTACAATGAAACTGTCAAGTATTTCACAAATAATCTATGATAGTTTTGCACTAATGAAATTTTGTAAAATGTCAAAGTATGTCAAAACATAGTATATTTATAAGTACGTTATTTTAATATAAAAAATTATCAATTTTAATTAAGTGTTTATGACATAGAAATTTAACCTTCGAATATTTAATATAGATAAAATCAAAATTAAATTCTACACTTATTAACGAATATTTTGCATTCTGACTGAAAATATAGTACGTAAAAGCGGTTAATTAGTGCCATATTCCAGTGGCGGCACTTGGTGGAAACTCGTCGAAATTGTTTGCAAAATTTCAGTTTATGAAATATTATAGTGCCGCGTCCATACGGATCGATAAATAACAAAACGTGCATATTATATATTTCCGCGTAAAGTTTCAGCTTTCTCCGTATCGAATGTACGAAAACTAATTAGTTTTACGGGTTCGATTCCCGTTACGTCGTCGTCGAACAGAACTAATTCGATATGTAACAACGTTTGTACGTTTTCAATGTTTGCTCTTTGCTATTTTTTTTCTATTTTTTTTTCTATTGTTTTATTAACATGGAAATTTTATGTTCGAATCGAACGTAATATAGTTAAGTTGTAAGGTTTGCTCCGTTGGCGGTTGAATTTGGTAATATAATAAATTTTATATATTCGATATTATAACGTCTTACTTTATATTTGAATTGACTTAAAATCGATATTTTTCGTTTAGATTTCTCATATTTTAAAAATATCATATATTTAAAATGTGTTGCCGCGCGCGCGACGACGACGCCACGCGCCGAACGACTCACGCTATCACGCTGACGTCATCATATATATAAAATATCACGTTAATATAAGTGCGTAATAGCTGATTGTTAATTTATATTACTTTTATAATATTTGAAATTTAATTTTAATAAACTAAATATATAATATATATTATAAAAAGGAGTACATTTCTAATGATTTAAAACACACGATGTTATGATTATAAATAATCAAATTTCTTATATATATATATATATATATATATATATATATATATATATATATATATATATATATATATTAACATTTTATGATATTTTAAAATTAGATTCATTTTTTTTATCAAAGCAAATTTTCAATTTTAATGTAAAAATTTTATTATAGAACTAAAATATGAAAAAACAATCACTTATTCATCTGAATAAACCATTAATATGGTAAATTCTAACAATCGCACAATTTAAATAATACGGAAATGAACTATGGATATTGATTTGAAATGCGAAATTATGAATCAATGATTCAATTATAAAAGAAGATCAATTATGAATAATATATTACAGTTTGAATTAGTATTATTGCAAATATTTCCTGAAAAGTAGTAGTCATATATAGAGATGAATGTATATATTTATTGAACCAAGTCAAGTGTTTTCTAGATCTTTTGATCTCAGATGATTCTTCTATTATTAATATTTCGAAATCCAGAATTTTCTATATATTTATTATTATTTTTTTCTAATATTTATTAGTGACACAGGTCAGGTTGTATTGCAGATTTTAGAGATTTTTTTTAATGTACAATCGATTCTTTTAATAGACAATATACGCGTTATAGACTAGGTTCTATGATGATTGAGACGGGTTAGAAACTGTGTGTAAACAATTAATTTAGTCTCGGTTAAAGTTCAGTTAATGTTGCGTGCCATTCGCAGGAAATTCAATTAACCGAACAGTTTGTTGATTGACGGCGAAAAAGATTATCGGACTTCGAATTAATTGTTCGACGCGAACCGAAACGCAATTTTTCGCTTATTATTATCATTATTATTTATTGTTATTATTCGGAAAAATGTGCGCGATTCGACGAGTTTGTTGAGAAATGTTTAATTTTTTTTAAATAAATATTTATTATATATATATATATATATATATATATATATATATATATATATATAAAGTATATGTTATTATGAAATGTATTTTTGAAAAAAAAAATAAAAATTCAATGTTCAGGGTACGCCACTGTATACTAGATGGATTTTTAATGTATCCACGCTAAGCTTCAGATTTGAGAAAATCATAAATCTTGGTAAAAATAAGAAATCTGCGGCTTTTAAAAATCTTCTATGCGGTTTTATCGTTAACGATAAATCGAAATCAATTTTAACTATGCATACATAATATTCTAAATAAATTATTAAATTCATATTGTATTTTTATATTTATCTGTGATAATTATGATAGTGATTTTTTGTCGATATTTTTAATTTTTTCTAAATTATATAAAACAAATGAATGTTAAATGTAAACAAAAATATTATATATATATATATATATATATTTTTTTTTTTATATAAATTTCTTGTGCAATACGACATTATTTTGGAACGTTTTCTATATAAGGATAAGACAAGTTATAAAAATATGGAGATTTTATTACACAAAATACAAGATTTAAACGAAAAATGAAAACGCATATAAAATGAGACGAAAAAAAAATTATAAGAAGTAATAGCGGCGAATAATTAAATATATTTTATAATTATTTTATACGTTTTAAATTCGATCATAAATTATTTATTATGAAAAGTATTTAACGGTTTTCGTTTAATGGAAAATGTGTCGTTAATTAAAATTTGGATAACCGTGTTTTTTTTGTTTGTTTTGTGTGTGCGATGAAAAAAAAAGTGACTAAATTAGTTAATTGTACACGTTTTTAGTTTATATTTTAAATTTATATATTTTGATTAATACGACTTTTATTCAATTGATATTTATGTGATTAAAAAGTAAGGTAAATTTATTTATAAAATGTGAATTCTTTATTTATTCTTCCAAATCAATTTTATCTCCTTCAAAGTAATCCCCGTCCGATAAAATGCATTCTTGCCAACGATTTTTCCAGTCCTCGAAACAGTCGGAATAGTTTTTTTCCGGTATAACCTTCAAGACTTTTTTCGATTCGGTTTTTATCTCCGCAATCGTGTCAAAACGGCGTCCCCGCATTGACCTTTTGAGTTTGCTGAATAGCCAGAAGTCGCATGGAGCCAAATCAGGCGAATACGGTGGTTGCGGAACGATATGATTAGAGTTTTTAGCAAAAAAGTCGCGAAGAACCAATGCAGTATGACACGGTGCATTATTGTAATGAAGCAACCAAAAGTTATAAAAACACGTGTAACTCAGAGATAATTATACCTTTTGATAAGCAAACGCTTGATAAATATTATAGACAGTCTTACCAACATAGGAAAAAAAATTACAATTCACCTGCCTTCCTAATGTTAGGTATTTTATACGACAATTTCACCTTACTTTATGATCTCATAGTTTATATTATATAAAGTAGTAGAATATTATTTATGAAAATTTTCAGTATTCAATTTAATTCGAATTTGATATATATTTTCAATTATCGAAAACTTAGTAATGTAAATATTGGTTGAAAAATATATATTTTGATATAAAACTTCATTTAAAAGCCTTCATGAATAACGAATATATTTTTATCGACTCAAAATATGCGACATATATTTTTTTATGTTGTAAATGAATTTTATATTTACTTTCGTATTATGAATAGTTTAATATAGATTATTAAACATTCATTTATCGTAATTATTAATTTAAAATACAATATTATGAATGATTCATTATTTTATATTTGTCATAACTATATTGCATTTTATATAAAAAAATTGAAAATATGTACTATATTTTAAATATTTACACAAAAATTGTACATTTTAAGAAAAAAATATTTTAACTAGTAAAATTCATATATTTCCATTAAATCAGTTAACGATATAACAAAACTCAATTTACTATATTTTGCGACTATTATTCTCCATTGACGATTTATTATTATATATATAAATTGCGTCGATCGTTCGAATAATGCCAATTTGCAAAAAGATCGATACGACTGATAAGTGTGACGATACTACAACGCATCAGGCCACGGTCGCATTCAAAGCGTATCATAAATCCGATGTCTTTTATGCGCGTATAATTGGCCGAAAGCGTTACGATTTATTTTGTATTTTTATTTTTTTTATAGATTATATATAATATAATGTAAAATTTTCAATTTTCAATCAATACATTATCGAGGTTTAAGTGTAGTAATACAACTGATACGTGCTATCGATTAAAGGGGGAAGCGTAATAATACGCTTTGTATCATATGATTGTAAAAGGTGGTAACATAGTAATACGATAAAATTTTACATAGAATTATGATGTCATCTATTGAATAAGTACTTGTTCTATATGAAAAAATATATTACATTGTATTTTTCATTCTTAATTTATTCGATTTTTAATATTGACACAGTGGTTTGCGAAATGTTTTCAAAATTATCCCCTTTTACGTAGTAGACAGCGTCAAACTGTTAAGATAGTGTTTGATTAAATTTCATTAAACACGTTTTATTTTCACGTAAACACTTTAAATCGTCAATAATAATATTATATTCGTCGAAATTCCCACATTCGATTTTATTTTCTTCGAACAAACTCCGAGACACTTTTACGACACATTAACATAATTTCACAAGAAGACCACTTTAATTTATTCGTGATTACTTTTATACGTCGTCGTCATAAGTAATTCTCGTCTTCTTGTTCCGCGTATGCTTTTTGTTTTTTTTTATTTTCAATTTTATCCGTTCAATATCAATTTCCTTCTCAAATCAGCTTTGAAGTGTAACATCTGGTATATAGTTTATAGAAATATCACGAATAACTCTATATTTTATGATAAAAAACGTTTTTGAAATAATTTCATATATATTTCAATGTAGATAATTCATTCTTTTTCAAAATGAAAATTTTTGAATATATTTTTATAAATTACTGATCGAGTATCAAAATAATAATAATTAGGAAAAACATTACAAAACTAGACAGAATAAGACAAGATAAAAACATCAATCTTCTATATATAATTATTTCATATTTGACAGTCAGATATAACATATTCAAAAATATATTTCATAACATAAGTATTGATTCTATTGACAAATATACTTGCCTTTTTTTAAACAAATCACACACACACACACACACACACACATACATATTATTATGATGCGTAATAAAAAATAATAATTTAATTTAATATACACAGACATACTTCATAATGATATGTAAATTCCTAACCGATCGTCACCTTATTAATCATCATCATTATTCGACATATATAGTAATATATGTATGATAAAAATAAATAAATTGATGGATCGAGCTTTCGAAAATGTTTAGAGCCACTTTCACTAGAAACGGTAGTTGTTTGTCACCACCGAATAAGAGAATCATAAATATTTGTTTTCCTTTAAAAATGCCCTGACGCACAAACGTCATACTTGTCACGTGAAGAAAGGTAAAAATAATACTAAAAATATTTTTAAAATAGAATAATAATAATAATATATATAAAAAAAATAATAATAAGCACTTGGGTCACGTACAACACACGGATCTATGTGGGTATGTACTATATATATATTTATTCAAAATAAAGTCGTTCAAAAAATCTCTATTTAAACATTTTTCTATAGCGCAATATTTTCAAATATTTATAGAGGCCGCGGTATCTCATTGAACAGCGCTTCTCAAAATTTAATACATAACACTGTGATAAAAAAAAGATGAATTCTTTATTTATTCTCAAAATCAATTTCATCCCAGTCCGATAAAATGCACTTTTGTCAACGCTTTATCCAGTCTTCGAAATAGTCGGAATAGTCTTTTTCCAGTATATAGCCATCAAGATTTTTTTCGATTCGGTTTTTATCTTCTCAATCGTGTCAAAACGGCGTCCCAGCATTGACTTTATTAGTTTGCTGAATAGCCAAAAATCACACGGTGCCAAATCAAGCGAATACGGTGGTTGCGGAACGATATGAGTCGAGTTTTTGTACCAATGTAGAATTGCGATAATCGCACGGTGCATTATCGCGATGAAGGAACCAAGAATTATAAAAACACGTATAATTTAGTGATAATTAAACCTTTTGATAAATAGACGCTTGGCAAATATTATTGATAGTCTTATCAATCTAGGAATAAAAATACAATTTATCACAGTATTATATATATATATATATATATATATATATATATATATATATATATATATATATATATATATATATATATATATATTAAAAAATTGAGAAACACTGATAAAAAGAAAATTATATGTGTATACATATATACGGTTCATGTCATATATGACATTGAATGGATTTATTAAATGTCAAGCGCTGGTTCTGATATGCTGCAATTGGACCACTTGAAAGTGCACTTAAGCTCGATTCACATACATTTCATTAAGCTGGATATCTACTATATTACATATATATTATAGAAAAAATATATACGTAATAATTTAATTTTAAAAATCTTTTATAGTTAAATACTATTTGTTTCTTGTAGACTATTTAATCGATTCATTTACAGAAAGCCCTCGCCTCTTCGCGCTTCACCTATCGCGGATTTTTTTTTTAAATATTAATAAAAAAAAATTTGCTATTTCACAAGGTTTTGCGAAACTCGATTGGCGTGAAAAATATATATTATGAATTTTTATATGAAAAAAAAATCGCAAAATATATAAAAATATGGAAAATTATTATTAAGGGAATGGGAAAGATTTATGTAGCATATAAGTGTTGGGGGCAAATATATAAAGACCTAAAATAGTGTATATATACTTAAATAATTATAACAACTCTACTACGCTTATTTTCAACTATCGCGGGGTATCTTAGAACGCAACACCCGCGATAATCGAGGGATTACTGTATAGTAATATATATATATATATATATATTTTTTTTTTTTTTTTGTTATCTTTTTTCGAGATCGCCACCCGCAAAGTTTGTCGAAAGAGTTTCGTTTCGAACCATACATCATCTTTGGTATATGAAATATAGCCTTTCAACAACAACAACAACAACCCTTCAGCGTGACATGCCCTTACCATTGCATCTTGAGCTTGAGGTCCTTCTATAGTAACTTGATGACCCCATAAATATAAATCACTCCGGTGTAAACGTTATTAGTTCAAGGAATTCGTCTATCGTGCCTGGAATAAATAAAAGTTCCATCGGACCACGATAATCCACAACAATTGCATTCTTCAATGTGAAAGTGCATGTACCGATTTGTGCTCATCATCAATAACTCCAGCTTTTCACGACGCACAACAATACCTCTATAAACGGTAATGGATTTTGAGCGCTTATAAAGCGGCATCCAGACAATTCTACGGGTGTAAACATAATGGTGTTTAATGTGAAAAAAAAAGAAAAAAAATTCAATCATACAATATTTTAAATTCACTCTGTTCTCGCTATTGTGTATATGAAAAATTGATTATAAAATAATCGATCAAACATTTTTTCAATTTGATTTTATTTAATGTTTTCAAAAATTAACTAGTTTATTTAAAATATATGTGAGCTAGCTATATGTATATATATATATATATATATATATATATATATATATATATATACATACATATATATATATATATATATATATATATATATATATATATATATATATATATATATATATAGGGTAGATCAATAGTGGTTTAACTTTTATAATAGATTGAAAAAAAATAAGAGCATTTAAGTATGGAGCCTTATTTATCTTTCAACCTTTTTAATCAAGATAATAAATTTTCTATAATTGCCCAATTTAATTTTTCAATAGACTTGTTTGTTTGGGTTAATGAAGTAAATTTTATTTTTAAGATATTCTCAAATGAAAATCCGTTGGGTACTGGTTTAAACTACAGGGTGGTCAATTAATGTCACCTCTTTTGAATATCGATTTGTTGACGTGTGACATATTAGTCTTGTTTTTTTTTAAGAAAAAAAAACCAAATTCTTTGATTAACAAATCCTGTAATGTTGGTACAAAAAAAGTTTATATCATTCTATATTTTCAAAAGTTTAGGAACTATTGGTCCACTCTGTATAACCAAAGAATAATATAGAACCAACAAAACAAGTTTTACTTGAAAATCTTAAAGGGTGAAGAAAAATTTTTTAAATTTTGTGATATTATTTAAATTTGAAAATGATAGGTCAAATTTGAAATTTTCAACCGCCTATCGATTACTGTCGAGTTAATAATCAATTTAAAGATTAAAAGGTCAGGTTAAGTTGTATTAATCCAGATTTAAACGATTAATTCCGCGGGCAGTTCTAAATTGAGTTTCGGGTTCAACTTTGTGCTACAAAAACGGCTTCAATAGCCTAATAGAATTAAAATAAGTTAATTTCAACTTTCGCACACCATTCAGTCTCTAATATTGAATAAATCTCGCTTCGTAAAAATGTTGTTAAATTATAATTATAGTAATTATTACAAATTAACCGAAAGCGCGATGAAAAAAAATCGAGTGTTAAAAATTATTAATATAATAATATTCTTGTAATAATTATTTAAAGAAGTTAATCCTGTTTATATATATATATATATATATATATATATATATATATATATATATATATATATATATATATATATATATATATATATATATATATATATATATATATAGCGATGTAAACCGGCCATAATACAGATACGCGACAATATATGCTCAATAATTAGATAATCGCTTAATGATTATCATTAAAGCTAGATTGCGATATGCTAGAGCTTTTAAACGATCGCTTTATATTCGAATCGCGACTTCCTTAATTAAATTAACGATTTTAACCGGCAACGCGAGGCCCGGTTAACTTTTACGTTATGGTTCAAATTTCGAATGTGAGCCGCACGACGAAATTTTCAAGAATATCAAAATCGTGTCTATTGTCGACTTATTCAAAATACAGTTTAATTAAAAAAAATTCTATTAGTAAAAAAAAAATACTTTCAATTTTTAGTATTGATCAAAAATATTTTTCAGTGAATTAAAAATGATTAAAAAAATTTAATACAATTGTTTGGTTGAATTAGTTGAAAAAAAATATATACTAGTTAGAAAGACATTTAATTGAAAAAAAAAGAATATATTGTAAATAAAAACGGGACATTTATGCTTTAAAAAAAAAATAAAAGAACATCGTTTTAAAAAATAAAACTGTCCTGCCAAAAACAGTACGGATGGTCACCGTGCTTATACTATATATTTAGTGACCATAGTTCACTGTATAATGTTTTGAGTCACATAGCAGAATATATATATATATATATATATATAAATTCTGAAATTGTTCAGATCGCTACTAGTATTAATCACGTTGCGTTTTCAATGGATATCGGCGTCGAAAGAGTTAATTTGTGGCAACGCTAATCTGTCTAGGCGATCGAACGTAGAATTAACCCGTTCGCCGCCGCCGATCTAACGAAGGGATTTATTATTTAAAGCGCCCACGCCAACGTCTATACGTTTTATATATATAAATGCGATGCAAAGTGAGAAAACGTGTTCGTACGATTCGAACGATATGTAATAGCGATATTCGCAAAATCGAAATCGTAAATTCAACATTCGCAACGATCACAAATGCGCGACGAAAGTCGAAACAATTAATCGTGATATTTGTTCTATTGTTATCGACGACGTTTACGTGTTATTATTATTATTTTATGTGAAACACATATATATATATAAATATATATACAAGTCATTTTAATATTTTCAATCTATATAATGTATACATTTAACATGTTGAAAGTTTCAAGTATGATTTTGTAAAAATATAAATTTTAAATATAAATTTTTGTAAAAATATTATTTTTGTAAATATATAAATTTTAAAATATATTTGTACAGGAAAATGATTACATCTATGTTTAAAATTATTTATTTTTAACTGTAGATATTTTTCAAATACGGATTTCAAATATTATTATTTTATGAAGCATCTAGAGAAGAAAAAAAAAGTTTAACACCTTCAACAATTGAATTATTCTATTCATATTTTCGTTTTTTTTTCTAATTGGAAATTCATTGAAAATAATAACAATTATAGTATGAATAAAATAAAATACTATAAATTATTATAAATTTTGAAAATTTTCTTTTAAAATACAATTGAGTAAAATTTATAAAAGTTACTTAAAAGAAATATTCAACTCTCGTATCTTTTCCAACACTTTTCAGTTAAAGTCGAATACGCTGACATATGTATAAATTTTTAAATTAAGTTTTACACACGTTCATTTTTTATCTAGTCGTAGATTCATATATAATAAAAAAAACACACTCTGTATTTGGTATACGATACGAAAAAAAAGAATAGTTTTAAAGTAGAATAGTTTCACAAAGTCACCTTCGAGTACGTGACAATGCACTTCTTTCACGTACTAAGAAACGTCCCACGTGTCTTTTTCAAATCATAACGGTTAAGTTTCAAAATTTTAAGGTCGTTTTTCGACACTTTCACAATATATATATATATATATATATATATATATATATATATATATATATATATATATATATATCTACGGATTCTATTATGCATTCTTTCGATTTTATATGTATGTATATAACACCGATCAAAAAGTAAGGTGAAGTTGTTTATAAAATATAAATTCTTTATTTATTCTTCCAAATCAATTTCATCCCCTTTAAATTAATCCCCGACCGATAAAACGCACTTATTGCCAACGCTTTTTCCAGTCCTTGAAACAGTCGGAATAGACTTTTTTCCAATATTGCCTTCAAGACCATTTTCGATCAGGTTTTTATCTCCTCAATCGTGTCAAAATGGCGTCCCCACATTGATCCGTTGAATTTGTAGAAAAGCCAGAAGTCGCACGGAGCCAAATCAGATGAATAAGGTGGTTGCGGACCGATATGAGTTGAGTTTTTGACAAAAAAGTCGCCAAGAACCAATGCAATATGACTTGGTGCATTATCGTGATGAAAGAACCAAGAATTATAAAAACACGTGTAACTTGGAAATAAACCTTTTGACAAATAGATGCTCGGCAAATGTTACAGAAAGTCTTACCAACCTAGGAAAACAAATTTACAATAGTCGGGAGTTTTAAATGACAATTTCACAAAATTGTGATTATAAACACTAAATTCTTTATTTTATATTTCAAATATACATTTTATAAAAAAATAAAAAATAATTTCTAGCGTCTAACGAGTATAGATCGTTGATGTATCATTATCAATTACAAACAAGTTGACACATGCGAGCAGCGCTCGGCTTAGTGCAATCGGGAGCGCATGGTGCGCACGAGCAACGCTCGTCTGAAAGCATTAAGCGGTTAATATTTAAAATTAATATTCAACTAGATGAACTAGATTAATCGTCATCGATTTCGCAACTTGGTATCACACAGCTTCTCAAACGGAAAGTGTCATCTGGCAATCATTACGTTATTTATTTCCGTAATAAATTAATCGAACAATTAATTACATTTGACACCATAATCCGAGCAAACAACTAAAACGGCATTCGTGAGAGCGCTTTATTAATAATAAATCGTCGGCTGTGACATCAAAGTCTTCCCTGCAGACAAAGCGTATTAAATTCATTATATATATTATATATAAATATACATTTTATATATTTCGAAACGCTGCTATGGAAATAATCGTAAAATATAAAATTATTATGAAACGTTACAGATTATTTATCATAATAGATAAAACTCGATGCTCTTATTTAAAATTTCAAATCTCGATTCATTACTTATAATATTAATCATTGTAAATCGATAATTAAAAAAATAATAATTTCTTATATATTACTTGTGGTTGCTCATTCTATAATAATAGAATAATAAAGAATGATTAAATAAATAATTAACAATTGTTTAAATTATCTAACAAGCTTTATATGTAAATTTTTAAATTTAAAATTCAATATTAAAAATTTTATTATATATATATATATATATATATATATATATATATATATATATATATATGTAAAAACCTACGTATATGTTGAAACCTACGAGCAGCGTTCGGTTTGGTGTGTTTTGACACTCGTAGCACGCACGAGCAGTGTTCGTCTTAAAGCATTAAATGGTTAATGTCAATATCAAACATCTTTCATTTATGCACAGCATATGATTATTGTAATTAATGCTGATTATGTCAATGTATATATATATATATATATATGTGTGTGTGTGCGTGCGCGTGTGTGTGTGTGTGTGTGCGTGTGTGTGTGTGTGTTTTTATTGAATATAATAGATAAATCTTGGTGTATTGTGATCTGCGAACCCACGCACTTTTCGTTAACATCCCTCTCGTTTCTCGCGGCATTAATCGATTAATCACCTTTATACGTCATTGGATTTTAACTGTAATTTATTTTTGTCGAGTTAACAAATTACCGAAGAGCTTTCGTTGCATTTTTCATTATAATTACGTCGGCCACTCAGCACAAATTACATGAGCGAAATCGAAAACGGAAAATAACGGTAATGTCTTTTATGATGGAAATTTAAACTTCTTCATAGTTAAGCACATTCAATATTTTTCAATGGTACGTCATTATTTATATTAATTAAACGAATTATATTTTTATTATTATATTTTCAATTTATATTTTCACTAATGAATTCAACTCTTGCTTTGAAACACTTTTTTCAATAGATATCGAGATTTTTACTTTTTAAATAGATATCGAGATTTCAAAGACTAGACGAATTTTTGAAGTTTTGTTATTTTAATGTACATAAAAAATATGATAATGTGTCAAAATACCTGAATATTAGACATAAAATTGACAACTCATCAATTAAAAGTTTTGTTCTGAAAAGAATTGAAACACAAATAAATATTTCTTACACGAAATTTGTAAGTTTAACCAATTAATGCTTTTAGACGAGTGCTGCTCGTGCGCACCACTCGTGCCCGATTGTACTAACCCGAACCCTGCTCGCAGATTTCAACTTGAACGATCTGCAATCGTTGGACGCTGGATAACATTTTTTTTTATATTTTTATATAAAATGTACGTTTGAAATATAAAATATAGAATCTAATGTTCATAGTCAAATTTTTATGAAAAATATTAAATGATTAAATGAAATATAAAGTAGTGTTACAGTATATTTAATATTATTTAAAATTTAAACTTTAAAACGATAATAATTATTATATAGTATAATAGAATTTCTCATTTTAAATTTTGTATTAATTAAAAGATATTTAATCAGGCAAAATAATTATATTTGAACCGATAGTCCTTCAAAACGTATTAAATTATTCAACAAATAATAATTAGTCGCCAAAAACGATAAATGAAATTGAAATAATTTATATTATAATCGGCGAACTTGTTTATTTATCGACCTATTTCTCATTGTAAATGTATTCCGATAACATTATATAATAGTTAATTTAAACGATTGCAATATTCGTATTGATAATATTAATAATTCTTGAACTGTTATTACATAAATGTCTCAATAAATCCTTCTCACAAATATAAATCGATACGCGATGAAAATATTAAATAATTACATGCATTTATATATAATATATTATATGGTATATAAAAAAAACATTTAAATATAAAATATAAATAGTAGATATTAATCGAAGAATATTTATGTATTAACACGATTGTAAATTTCGATTTTGACATTTGATATACGGGACCACCTTTTTGAACCGATTAAACTACCGAATAATTAGTAACGTATAAAAACTCATCACGATTCATAAAAGGGCATTCGAAACATGTTAATTAATTATAGATCATGTCTAACATGAAAGCAATAAATAGAACAATCAATAACGTACAACGAAATTTTTCTATTTATTAGCCGTGTACGCCTATTTACATTTTGATTAGTTTTACAACATCATATTTCGATGTCATCTAATTGAAACTTTTTATTGTATATATATATTGATATATATATACCATATATAAATATATATATATATATATATATATATATATATATATATACCATATATTGTGATCAAAAAGTAAGGTGAATTTGTTTATAAAATGTAAATTTTTTATTTATTCTTCCAAATCAATTTCATCCCCTTCAAAATAATCCCCGTCAGATAAAATGGATTTTTGTCAACGCTTTTTCCACTCCTCGAAACAGTCGGAATAGTTTTTTTCCGGTATGACCTTCGAGACCTTTTTCGATTCGGTTTTTATCACCTCAATCGTGTCAAAACGGCGTCCCCGCATTGATCTTTTGAGTTTGCTGAATATCCAAAAGTTGAACGGAGCCAAATCAAGCGAATACGGTGGTTGCGAAACGATACGAGTCAAGTTTTTGACAAAAACTCGCGAAAAACTAATGCAGTTCATGATATCGTGCATTATCCGTGATGAAGGAACCAAGAGTTGTAAAAACATATGTAATTCGGAGATAATTAAACCTTTTGACAAAAGGACGCTTGGCAAATATTAAACAGTCTTACCAACCTTGGAAAAAAATACAATTTACCTGCCTTCCTAATGCCCGGGAGTTTTAAATGACAATTTCATCTCAATTTTTGATAACAATAGTATATATATATATATATATATATATATATAGATATATATATATATATATATATATATATATATATAGATATATATATATATATATATATATATATATATATATATATATATAAATATATTCAATTAAATTAATTTAATATCTATATCGTAAAAAAAAATATTGAATTATTCTAGTGACTAATGATATTTGTAATACGACTTGTAATTTGTGCCTTTTTTCTCTTTTAAACGAGTTGTTCTCAAATATTGTCCGAACATATTCGAATTATTTACACAGATGTTAGTATTTTTTTTCATTCGTCGATTAACATTGATTTGCCATATAAGTTACAGAGATTGAGAAAAAAAATATGTTTGTTCGTATTTTTTCTCACCTTTTTTTTTTGAGTGCGAAAGTAAATAATTGACATTAAAAGGGCTACTTTTGACACGAATTTCACGAGAATTTTCTCATCAGCGGTATTTATTTTTAACACTCGTAATATTATAAAACGTTAGTAATTTCTATAACAACAGTGCAATATGTTAAAGTGGACGTTCTAATTTTTTTTAATGAGATTCATATATAATAAAATAAGACGATTTTAATGCGTTTAACGTATTGTCTGACAGACGAGTTGTTCGTATGTTTAAAGAGGTGTTATTACGACAGTGATAACACTACGATATATGTTTAAATCTTACATCTTATTTATACGTCTCTCTATTATATCACATATGTTTTGGCTATTCACAGTTGGTTGTTTTGATAGAAACGACTTCATAAACCTATTTTTCATATATGAAATGACATATAAAACGATTTTGTAATATTTTTAACGTTTCATATTCGTCACTCGTGTGATTATTATTTTTTTTTATATATAAAATATTTATTTTATTGAATGATTACAGACAATTTAAAATATGTATTTCTGATTTTTGGTTTTAATAATCTACATCATACTTCAAATCAACATTGAATTTTATGGAATACAACTTGTTGAATTTTGAATATGATTACTTTTAATTTCTTTATCGATAATTTTTTTTTCTTGATTATTTATAAAAAAGTAAATAAAATTTATCGATAATATTAGGGGTAGTCAAACTGCGGCTCGCAATTAATTGTAACTCCCGATTAATCTATACCATTATCCTTTATCATTTTTATGTTATTATATTAAAAAAAATATTACCGTTCGTATATATATATATATATATATATATATATATATATATATATATATATATATATATATATATATATATATATATATATACGAAAAATTATATTTCTTTTTATAACAAATTTTATTTTTTAAATGATCTAAATTTTGAATTTATAAAATAATAATTTAACCGATGGATAATTTTAGTTTATATTTTGTGTCTTAAAAAATAAATAAAGAAAAAAGACAAGCGAGAAAATGCGAAGCGCACCTTTTATCGTATACGGCAGACGTGTCAAACAAGCGAACCGCGGATCTCATACGGTCCGCCGATATGTGTTGTTTTTGATAACATATATAAAATTAATATTTAAAAATATTTTTTTTATTTGTACATAATGATGGGTTTATTTAGTTTTTTTTTTTTTTTTTGGAGTGAGACCCACAACTTCGTAATACACAAAAGCTCATGTGGCCCGCAATGTGTTATAAGTTTGATATCCCTGGTATATGTGGGTAACTCTCTTGATTTGCTGACTTTGTGTATTGCGCTGATACAATTTTCATGTTTGCCTTTTAAAACACGTGCACACACACACGTGTATTCAAAAGGCAAATATGCCTTTGTTGCAATTTTGCCAATGTGCAATCCCGGACGAGTGTTAAGCTGGAGTTTAATGCATAAATTTGTAATTACACAATGTAAACCGAATTACCGAACTGCAACGGTCACAATTAGACGATTGCTTTTATACTTGGATTCTTGGAATTTTATAAATTTCACATATTAAATATTTCTTAAAAATTATATTAAAAATATTTATTTCACATTTTTTTACTTTTACATTTTACTTAATAGTTAATATTTTCTCATCTTTATATCAATTAAAAAATATTAAAATTATTTTGTTTTCTTATAATAAATAGCTTTTAATATATATTCAAATATAAGACTCGTGTATTACTAAAATATTCATACTTATACTACTGAGTAAAAAAATCTATTCCATTACAAATAAAATGAATACATTGAATTTCGTTTATTAGCATAAAAATTTAGTTAAAATATAAACCTATTATATAACATATATATATATATATATATATATATATATATATATATATATAAAATGAATTAAATATTAAATATTTGGTAATATTTTTATTCAATATCAGTATAAAAATATTTTTTTCTAAAAAAATACACACTTTTATAACGTATTACTGTATTAACAATAATATACCGTTGTATTATTATTTGTCATGTTGCATTATAATTAATATATAGTGGCAATTATATCCGAAAAACGATATAATTAATTACCATTAATTGGTCAATTATTTTGTAAATCTGTTAATTTAATCTTCAATTGTCATCGAAAATGAGCAAGTATCTGAAATTTCAGCTCAATCTGATATCGGAAAGTGTTAGAAAAATCATTTACAAAATTCGATCCAAACAAATAAGCGAAACTTATATAAAAGTTTGTAATATTTCAAAATATAAATTGAGAATCTCTGATATTTTTTAATGAAACTGGATCTTTTTCATTTTATTATATATATATATATATATATATATATATATATATATATATATATATATATATATATATATATATATATTATAACTGACAATTTCATGAAAATATATAATTACGAGCGTTACACGACAAACATACGAATTGTCTTACGTTTTGAATAGAAGAGAAAAAAAGAAACATAATATTTGAAGGAAAGCTCATTATTGTTCTTTCGCAAACGACAATATTATTCGTAGATATGAAGAAAAGCTCTGGCAATATGACGAGCGACGTAATTTTACGGACGCCGTTTTCGTCATGAAAAAGCATGCGAGTTGTGTGAGATGTAAATAAGAGTATTTTACGAGCGAAAGTTGACGAGCGTATTTTTATCAGATCGAATTATAAATGAACGTATTATATATATATATATATATATATATATATATATATATATATATATATATATATATATATATATATATATATATATATATATATAAATGTAATGCGATGCGAAGAATACTGAAAAAATAAAATAAATTTCATTTTAAAACATGAACAATAATTGAATAAAATAATATTGAAAAGCTTAGTTTTGTAGTGAGAGTTGCTGTGAATATTCAATATTATTTCATATTTAATAAAATATAAGAGATAGAATAAAAATTTACGCAATGAAAAATTATATAAAAATTAAAATTGAGATATTATATCGCTATTAAGTTGTTTATATAATTTTTATACGGAAATTTTATGTAAGAAATATTATTATTAAAAATTTTATATGAAAAAATGTACTCAGTGTGACAAATAAAAGACATACACGTGTTTTTACAACTCCCGGTTCCTCCATCAGGATAATGCACAATGCAAAAACTCGACTCATACCGTTCCACAACCACCGTATTCGCCTAATTTGGCTCCGTGTGACTTTTGGCTATTCGGCAAACTCAAAAAGGCCAATGCGGGGGACGTTTTTCTAACACGATTGAGGAAATAAAAACTGAATCGATGAAGGTCTATAACCGGTAAAAGACTATTCGAGGAGTGGAAAAAGCGTTGGCAAAAGTACGTTTTATCGAACGGAGTTTACTTTGAAGGGAATGAAAATGATTGGGAAGAATAAATAATGAATTTACATTTTATAAACAAATTCATTTTACTTTTTGATCATAGTATTATATATATATATATATATATATATATATATATATATATATATATATATATATATATATATATATATTGTATAAACATATAAAGTTTAATGGTTAAATTTAAATGAAATATTGCACGTGTAGCGATATCGATTCGGTTAAAAGCTTTATATAAACGCAATTCGTAACTCGCGGAAAGCTCTACGCCAAAGTGATATACAAAAGCGCCGTTTATTGATGGCGAATGTCTACGCTTAAACATTTTACATCAATTTTGACGCGAATCCTCGTGTATTTTGCATTCATTTCCACGTGAGATATTTCAGTATCGCATCGGCTATAAAATTCCCCTCCCCCCATACACACACACACAAACACACATCCTCTCCCCTATCTCCTCTCTGTGTCTCTCCATAACTTTATTAAGCCGCGTCCGGATGACTACTTTAAAACTTTAACGACCGCCGATTATCGTTTATTTCATAATAAATATTTTTGCTAGTACAAGTCTTTTAGACTTACGTTAGTATGATTCATCTAAAACAGGCGTGTTAAACTCGTATAATATTGCGGGCCGCGTGAGCTTTTGTGTACTAAGTTATAGGCCGTACTATTAAAAAAAAATAAAATTAAAAAACAACTATTAGAATGATTATATTATATTTTATTTATATGGAAAGTATAAATATTCCATATATATATACGAAATAGTTAGTGTCATCAAAAAATTCTAACTTTTCAACTAACTACAAATGTTACAAACTTGGTAATCGAAAAATCACTTATAATTAATTTAAACTGTACATTACATATAATTACATAAAAATAAAATTTACTTTTAATATTAATTTTAAAATAAAAAATAGCAGAACATCTCGGTGGGCCGCATGCGATCCGTGAACCTCGTGTTTAACATGCCTGATCTAAAAAGACATTTTTCTAAATTTCATCGTCTTTTCTAAATTCCAATTTATAATTTTTAATTTTAAATGGATTTTGATACATAATCATATCATTTCTATATACAATAATTTAAGATATACTACTTCTATACTTCGATAATTATTATTTGTGAATTGTTTTATTAAAAAAAAAGATTTTCCATTTAAAGATATATTTAATCATTAGATTATCAGATTATTTCCTATGAGTATATTTTAAAAATAAAATTTATAATAATATTCTGAAAAATATTGTTGAACTATAATATCTATTATGAAGTAAGCAAAATTGAACCATTCATATTTTGATATAAAACATAATAAAATATGATTGTATAAAATAAAATAAAATAAAGAAATTCTTTTAAAATTTAATATAATTCAATTTCCACGCGCGCATCTTCCCACGATCAGTGTGACCGCAGCCCGAAACCGAACAGCGATAATTTAACGCGGTGACGCATCGCACATTCTCGCCACATTTACGGCGCACAAGTGCCATCTCAGAGGTTTCCATTATTTTTATTATTGTTGAATTTTTGAGTGTAAATCGATGCGCGTTCACTTCGATCGTAAAGCGTCGTCTTTACGATTTACTGAAATACATTTTAGTGCGGCGTGTTTTTCATTTCGCACTTTTTTAAACGGGTCATTTTGCACGCAATTTAAACGGTTCAAATTGGGGCGGGTCAAACGCGAGGCCCGCGGACCGAATGCGGTCCGCCAATATGAAAAGTGGCTATAACACATCTTTAAATTGAATATAAAAAAATATAAATTGAAAGAAGATGAAATCAAAAAATACTTCTTGTTAGATCGGGCTTGTCAAACGCGAGGCAAAAGTAAATTTTGTTTCTATTCCATATAAAAAGTAATAAATATAATATAATTATTCTAATAATATTATTTATTATTTTTTTGAATAGTGCGATCCACAACTTAGTGCACAAAAGCTCGTGCAGCCCGCAATATAATACGAGTTTGACATGCCTGGTTTAAACCGTGAGAAATTGTGACAGTGCCATACAATTGATATTGAATATCATATATTATGAAAAAAAATATTAACATTATTTTATATATAATATAATATGACAATAAATTACAAAAGTCTGAAATGGCACCTCTAGATTCGAACACGTAACTTACATTTATAATCACGCTATCACAAGTTTTTACAGCGTGTTACAAAATTTTCGAAATTCAAAAAAAAAATATATATTTATCAATAATGAATAAGCGTAACCTTCGACAGTATAAATCTTTCGAATCCCAAACTGGAACCGAATTTTCTTCGTTTCGTAATAGTCGCGTAATTTAAAAGGGATTTTCCGACGTCGGAAAAGTGACTCGACTTTTCCTCGCGTCCTGTATATATACACACATACATCCACACACACACACACACACACACACACACACACACACACATATATATATATATATATATATATACATTTTCGAATAAAGTCCGACTCCAAAAGTTATAGACGCGGTGGTTTATCAAGCCTTAGATTTATGGGTCTTTCCAGGGAATTTAGTGTTTCGTCCAGGTTCGTGACTCGATGTCGTACAACAATGATCAGGCTTCGAACACGGACCATTAATTAAGGGCCAAGTGCGACGCCAGCCTCGAATGAATATTTCATCCTAGACACGAATATTATAACGTTCTCGAATTCGCGAAGGCTTCACTCGATGTGACGACCGATGTGCTCGGATAATCAACGATTATCTGTATAAGTAATAATTCAAAACATAATTAAATTCCAATATAAAAAAAAAACATTCGATTATCTACAAAACTTGAGAATAACTTTTTTTATTTATTTAGAATTTATAAACCGCACATTATAAATTCTAAATTTAATTTAAAATATTATATAAAATTATACTAATTAATTACGATTAAGATACATTGTCTGATACGAGAGTTAACTGTCAAAATATCCGACTAATCCGTAAGGAATATATAGAAAGTTATTAATCTTCGGATTCGGCTCAACGAGAAAAATCGTGTGCTGAAAACCGTTTGAGAATCGCAGGTGTTTCTGCAAAGTTACGATGATTTTTTTTGCATCGGAAATCGCGATTTCGCAAACGTAAACGGAAATTTTGTATGAAAAATTGCATAAAACTAGTGAATTTTGCGCGCAAAAACGTCAAAATTTTAACAATGACGCGGTGTTTTTGTTCGAATATTACGTTAAAAAATATATTTATGATCATAATATGCAAAATTAATAATCACGCATATTATGTATGAATCTACAATATCCTTAAATAAGATATTCGCTGATATATTTACGAGTACGCATTAGCATTATGGTTTTCTTAATTGATCAACAGCTCATTGTTTGTTATGCATTGTTTGCAAATTATTTTTTATTTTTTACCAAATCTTCTAGTTAATTATTTATATGGGGCTAAGATATATACATATATATATATATATTCAACACGTAGGTGTTTACTGTTTCACGGTGTTTATTCTGATCAATTTTAATAATTTATCCGTAAATCACGTCGAAAGATTCGCCTTCGGCAAACTCGCTCGCCGTTCATTAAATCGAACCGCTTGTATCAAAAGTCAATTATTTACAATTGCAATCGCACAATCGATGCTTTAAACGCCCACACAATCGTTCTCGACTTTCGCATGCTTCCGTAACACGAGGAGCGTCCGAGAAGTTTACCGTTTATTGATTTTCAATACTAATCTAGCGACAATATTAAAAAAAAAAATAATTGCAGTCCAAATCAAACGTTCAAATTTTCTATATATTAATGTTTCTTTAATTATTAGCTTTTGCAAGTGTATTTTAGGTTTAATTTTCATTTTTATCAAATTTTTATTAAATCCTCTTCTTATTTTTCACGTCGTCTCTTCAAGAATTTTGGCGATCCATACGGCTAATGAAACTTTCAACATATAGTCATTCGAAAAAGTTCTATTGACGAATATTTAAGCCACGAGCTTTGACGTCTTCCTATTGATTTTTTCCCTGAATTTTTCCTTCCAAAATTACCTGGTGAAGTCTATATCTATCATTTCTCAAGATGTGGCTGTAGTATGGCATTTTTCCTAATTCAACTGTTTTTAGTATTTCTGAAGTTTCACTAATTTTCTCCTAAACCTCCTTATTTATTACTTATTGATCCAATATATACTTAGCATTTGTCCTGACATTTTTTGGTTTCTGAGTCTAGTATCCATATTTCAGCACTATATGGAAGAACAGGAAAATATTTTTAATTCCATACTTGTGCTCTTAGATGTTAAAATCTTTTTCTAGACTATGAATTACTTTATAGCTTATTCTATTCTAGAACGGATCTCCTTCTTGGGGTCATAGGTTCCCAAACATTTATAGATCGTTACTAGTTCAATCCAATATACATTATTACATCCACTTCTATATTATTTTTAACGAAATTTTGTAATAGTCAATATATTTAAACAGTTGGCGATAGCAAAATGGTTAATGAAACTTTTCGCATGTACCTCGTATTAAGTGCTCGGTGGGTGATCCCGAAACCGCCTCGACGTTGCCTCGATCATCATCATTATTATCGTCACAATCATCATTATCATTATCGACGAATGTACCCTGGCCAACCCCGGGGCCTCGAAAGGCATCGTCAAGTATTATGGAGTGTGTGCGTGTTTGTTGTCTTCACCGCGGAAACATTTAATTGCAGGTCATTATTACGTTTCGCAGACCTCCAACGGAAAACCATAAAGTAAACGTTGATTTTAGTTCATATAACTAGATGTACTACACACATATATATATATATATATATATATATATATCGACATGACTTATAAAACGGTCGATCGATGATTGATATGATATGAATTTAAAATAAATATGATTCAATGGATTGTATAGATAAATCAGACAGATGAACTTATATATATATATATATATATATATATATAGGTTGTTTTTTTATAAATATATAAAACTTTATATTAACTACACTTATATGTACTTGTTTTGTCTTTAGTTTGATTATATCATGTATCGACTATTGCCTGAACAGATTGTGTATTTTTTTTACGAAAACCTTGGTTTAGTATAATTGTGCTCTTTTATAGTCGACATAAATAATAGTCCATTACGTATCGTCAATAGATGTCATACAGTTTAAATTGAAGAAGCTATTGACGTTTTGATGCAATTGAGAAAGACCCAGATGAGTCAATTCGGTATGGTGCTCGATAATTGAAGTTGTGTCCATCAATTTTATGTAGGATTTGGATTTGAAGGTTTACAAAATTAAAAACAAGAACTAAAGCCACACGATCACTGGTTAAATACATTTGGTAAATAGTTTCGAAACAAAGTTGTCGATGAAAATAGATTTGCGAATTGGTCTTCTAGATCATAAGATTTAATACTGCTGAACTACTTTTTTTTGGGACTATGTAAAATCTTTGAGCTTGCTGTAGAAATTGGACCTCCTATTTAAACTTTTCCGAGCCAACTATATAAAAATTATATTCAAGTAAAATAATATAAAATTATACATGCATTAGTTAATCTTTTAAAGGATAAAACTATTAAGCTAAATACTAATTGTTATATATTTTTTTTTGGCTTTGCTGAAACGAATGTTTTCCGCCTTCTTTTCGGACATATCGTCTTTGCTGCGAGAAAACAGCGAATTGTCTGAGCTTATAATTTTATGCAAAGGTTCCGTTCGCTGCAAGCTCTTGCATAAATTGTTCATTACGACGGCGACGACTCGACTAGTTGTAAAATAGCGTTACGTACACACAAACACACGTACGCCGTTGTCGACGAATCGGAAGTTATTAATTTGCATAATAATCCGTGCGCTGTTAACTAAATTTTACGCTCGGAAAATTCTATGTCGTTATGTTAATTTTTTTCAAAAAAAACACAAAAAATACCACCTCTTTAGACCTTTAAACCGCTCGAACGATGCATTTGTTGTAAGTCGTGAGTTTATTTTGATTTTTTTTTTTTTTGAAAAACTGGTGAAAATTGAAAAATCGACAACAGGCACTAATTTGAATTAATTTTAATAAAAGTGGATTAATTTTTATTACGGAAAATAGTTAAATATATAGAAATTTTATATACAGTATTTAGTGCAAGCAATATATATATATATATATATATATATATATATATATATATATATATATATATATATATATATATATATATATATATATATATATATATATATATATACATTAAGGAGATTAATGAAAAAAATTGGAAAACGCTGATATAAATGTTGAACTTGTATGAAATGAAAAAAAAATCTTTTTTTTAATGAAAGCGGAGGCCAACTGTATTTATAAATATAGAATTTCAGCAATAATAATAATATATTTCGATTCGTGGCAATAAATAATGTTATTTTACCGCACCTAGCAATTGAATCTGTACGAAGTACACTTGTTATTACACTTTACATACGCACATAACATACACACAAACACACACACAAACATCAGATAAGCGAAATGTGTAATTATATATATATTCACTATGAAAGTGAATCAATATTGTACTGTTTTTGATTTTATTACATACATACTATAAATTGATAGTGTAGCAAAGTAATGGAAAATTTTTGATGCAAACAATAATATAATAATTGCTAATTAAACGCGATAATATGAGAATATTATATAATTTTTTCGATATGTCAGGGGTATACAACATTATAAAATTTTAATAATTTAATTTATAGTTCGTATATTAGATTATAAAAATTGATAAAAGCAGGTGATCTTTCATATTGAACACATTTTTTTTTTCGTATCATTTTACATATTAGTTAGATCGAGAATGTAAATTGAACCGTGTAATATAGCGTGAAATATATTCGTGTATATTTGCATTCTAAATTGCGACTTCGAATCTTGAATTTATTGTGATAAACGTTTGATTGCAATTCAAGTTTATGCCGATGGAGTGAATTGAGCTGCAATTGAACGCGAAACGATTAATCATGCTCTGTAATTAAGCGCAATTTAATTATTAACGAATTAAATGTATGTACAACGGGTTATATAGTGCGATATCATGGATGCATTTATATCGTTAAATGAAATTTTACTATAATATATATATTATTGTGAACAAAAAGTAAGGTGAAATTGTCGTTTAAAACTCTCGAGCATTAGGTTGGCAGGTAAATTTTATTTTTTTTCTAGGTTGGTAGGACTGTCTATAACATTTGCCAAGGGTCTGTTTGACAAAAGGTTTAATTATCTCATACATGTAAAAAATGTCTTACTGTAAAAACTCGACTCGTATCGTTCCGCAACCACCGTATTCGCCTGATTTAATTCCGTGCGACATCTGGCTATTCGGCAAAAGATGAGATAAAAACTGAATTGCAATAGGTCTTGAAGGCTATACTGGAAAAAGATTATTCCCACTGTTTCGAGGATTGGAAGAAGTATTGGCAAAAGTGCGTATTATCAGACTGGAATTACTTTGAAAGGGATGAAATTGATTTGGAAGAATAAATAAAAATTTCGCAATTTATAAACAAATTCACCTTACTTTTTGATCACAATGTTATATACGAAAAGTTTTTATTTGATTTTTTTTTGTATTAAATTAGTTTTACTATTGTGATTGTAAAGGTTCAAAGTTTTCCCCTTTATTTTTTTTTTACTTTTAGAAGGAAAAAAGTTTTTAAATAGAAATAGTTAACATCAAATATTTAACGTATTTTGCGACGTTACTTTGACGTTATTTTTTTTTTCGAGAAAATATAAAGAAATCGATATTCATTATTAATTCCTAACTTTTTTATAACGAATATCTGCTATGTGCACTTTTTGGATATTTCGACATTTTGACTATTATAACTAGTTTATTTACTAGTTTCAGTGTTTTAAAGTTACTCGTGAATTGTTCGATTATATAAAAAAATATATATTTCATTGGATTTACAATATGCGAAAAAATATTTGAAGTATTTACGATCCTTCAAATATTCTATAGTGATTAATTTTGAAAATATTCCAAATAAAATTAAATTATAATATTTTTTCAATGAATTAAATATTGATTTAAAAAATAATAATTACATGACCATATTATTATTTTTTTATTTTTTCAAAAAAAAAATGTTCAGAAGCATTCATAAAAAATGTACTCAATTTTTCTTGATAATTTCGATTACGTTTAATCGCATTTATCAGGAAAAAAAATGTAACATAAAAGGGGTACACAAAAAATACCTCATTTTTCAGACGAGTTTTTTTTTGGGAGATAAAATAATTGAATTATTTATTGGCTGCATTTTTAAGAATGTCTCGTATTTATTATTCGTCTATAAAAATCACTGATATATATATATATATATATATATATATATATATATATATATATATATATATATATATATATATATATATATATATAATCATTTATTGAAAATCTCGAAACGATTTTACATGAATATTTTATGTAAATATTTACCGAAGATTTCGGCGTACTTTAGACGAATTTGCATTCTAATTTTATACTTAATTATTATTTAAAATATTATATTAATAATTTACGATAATATAAATTATAATATTCATGAATAATTGAAACAAATTTTCTTGTCGATTATTTTTCATTATATGTATTATATATAAATATATATATTTTTTAATCGTACTATATTTTTAGTTTATTCTTTATTATTACTATATATTATTATTATATAAATAAATCAAATGCTTCAAGTAAAAACATCTTTTGAAATATAATAAAATGAATTTTAATATATTTTTAACTGTATGCAATAAAATATTAAAAGAAAATATATTATATTATCGTCATTAAAAATATAAAAAGTGCCGCCGCCGCCGTTGCCGTCATCATTTCGTTCGTTAAATTCATTTTGTAAATTTATGTTTTTTTTTTAATTAAAATGAAATTATATTTTTTTAATTAGTAATATATCCGATTCGCGCATTTACAGGGGTTTCCAATCATTTTGAACAACAAAAAATAATAATGTTAATAATATTATTTTGAAGAATTATATAAAAATATTTTTTAAATAATTTTTAGTTCATTTTTTAAATTATATTTATATATATGACCGTATTTCTAAGTTAGAAAACTCTGTATATATCATCATATATAATATATAAAATGCTAGCGCCGCCGCGCACCGACCGACTCACGCTCTCACGTTGACGTCATCATATATATATATATATATATATATATATATATATATATATATATATATATATATATATATATGTAATACACTTGTTTTTCATATACATATTAGTTTGTTAATCCGTATTTTGAAACATTTTTACGGTTTGAACGTTTTTTTTTTCTTTGTTTGAACTCATCACGTGAGAGTTACGTTAACGTTGTGACGTTACGACATCGATATACGTTTTATCTCTTAATAAATATTTGATTTTCATATAAATTGGTCGCTTTATACGATGACCCGTGTTGTTTTTACGGTAGTCAATATTACAGATTCGTGCCTCGGGATATGAAGAAAATACGCAACCGATAATCGACACGTATAATGCTGAGGTCACAGCGAATGCGACGTACAGAAAAAAAATATAATTTTAGAATTATATTTTTTTTCTTATTTTATGTAAATATATATATATATATATATATATATATATGTTTTTTTCATAAAAAATATAAAATTCCGATGATTCCTTTTTGTTTTTAATTCACAGATATTTTTATGTAGGAATTCTCGGAATTTGCGTCCGATTTTTGCGATCACTGTGTTTGGAAATATTGTCGATATTCAAACAATTTTATTGTATAAACAATATTAATTTGTAAAATATTCACTTTTATAATAATAATACATAATAATAAAGTCGTGTAACAACCGGTTCAAATTTCACATAACACAAAAATCGTGATCGACGATGTCAATAATAATCATGTTTAATGCATTAAGTTTATCTGATATTTCTGATATAAATAAACTATCGTCGAACATTTTTAACTAATGGTTTAAAAACAATTTGTATGCACTTTTGACGATTGAACAAATGTAAAGCTGACGTCACATCAATCATTAATATTTTTAATGATATTTTGTTCACATTTAAAAGCAATTTTGTACGTGTTAACTTTTTTTTTAATTACTACTATTTTACAAATATAATTGAATAAAGCTAGAATTTAAAAATTAATGTTATTTATTACGTAACCTTTTTAAAAAGTGTGATTCAGTCTATTTTAGGTGTTAATTTTTCAATTTTGAGAGATACATAGATTTCTCACAGGGCCATTGTTCTTCTTTTTGTCTGTGGTAATTCATTAGTTTTGTTAAGTCGTTTTCAATATTCATTTTAATTGTTTTTTTTTCAAAAATTACGTAATCTCTATAGACAATGAATTAAATATAATGAACGGTTAAAAAGTGAAATATTGAATATTTTTTTTTATATCTATTGAAGGGAACTATTTTCTTAATAGCCGAGCGACGTTTGCCAATAATGGAATTATTATTTAAAATATATTGGTATATTTTTCATTATAAGTCGAGTCATTATGGACATAAGGCATCGTGATGACGGTCATTATTTTTATAACTAATGTCTATATTTACATATTAAACACTAGAACGAAAGTGAGAGATACGACACTCGGTCACGAATCACACTTATTTCAGGTGCCATGTGCCTCATAAGACTTTTATTATTGAGATAAGTGCGTGATGCTGCTATTATAACCGTGATCCTCTAAAAACATTCCGTGTTGATTTAGGGTCGATCGTGAAAAATTACTAAATAATCCCCTCGACGACCCACACGTGATTAAACCATAGAATGATTTCTATTAATGGTCATAGAATATTGTCATTTCAGCTATTATGACTAACTAGTAAAAGCAGATGTGATGCATTGACTAGTTAAGGATTAAATTGTTTTTAGAATTTAAATCTTTGTTTTTTTAAAACACTAAAACCTCCTTTCTTCCCCATTCTATCCAGGACCACCGATAGACAACAGCTTTTGTCTAGAACGGTATGATCTAGGAGTGTGATTATTAATATATTATGACATTCGTTTACATTTTTTTATATAAGTTTCACTTGTCTATTTGTATGGGTGGAATTTTGTAATCGATTTTTCTAACACTTACCAATATCAGATTGAGCTGAAATTTCGCATACTTGCTCAATCTCGATGACAATGCAAGAATAAATTATCAGATTTTGAAAATAATTGACAAATTAATGACAATTAATTATATTGTTTTTACGATATAATTGCCACTAGTAATGCAACATGATTAATAATAATACAATGTCATTGTTTATTATTGGTAATAAGACATACGATATAAAAGTGTGTTTTTTATAAAAATAAAAATATTTTTATACAGTTATTATAATTAATGATGGTCGAAAATTTCGATTATTATAATTACGATGTTGAAAAGCGGAATTCTTCAGTTCAGATATTTATTTTCTTTTGTTGGTACATCGTGAAATTTTCCTCTTTAATTTTTGTAATCTGCATTCTCTCGCAATGATTCAACTCTGAAGGTGCGAGGTTCAGACAGGAGCTTAATTGAAGGCGCCGACCGATTGATACATTTTAATGAGACGAATAAAGAAAAAAAATAAAACGAAATGATTTCTTCTCACTCACAATAATATATTATATATATTATTAAAGTAACGAACGTTTCCAAACTCTTTTGTCTCGATTGACGTGTGAAAGTTTAATTTATGCCGTATGCCGTTCATTTTGATGACCTTTTGTGTGTCAAAATATGTTATGAGAAAAAAGCACTCGAATAATTATTTCATACGAGTTTAAAAATTAACGTTTCGATCGTAATTATCGGACATATTAATTAATTTTGACGTGTTCCGTAAATTGGATATAGTTTTTAAAAAATTCACATATAGATTATTAAAACTTGATTAACAATTCTAAAATTAGTTTTACATAATTAAATATTTAAAATAACACTGTGATCACAAAGTAAGGTGAATTTGTTTATAAAAAGTAAATTCTTTATTTATTCTTCCAAATCAATTTCATTTCCTTCAAAGTAATCCTCATTCGATAAAACTTTTTTCAGTCCTTGAAACAGTCGTATAGTCTTCAAGACCTTCTTCGATTTGGTTTTTATCTCCTAAATCGTGTCAAAACGGTATCCCCGCATTGGCCTTTTGAGGTTGGCCTGAATGGCCAGAAGTCGCACCGAGTCAAATCGGGCGAATACGGTGGTTGCGGAACGATATGACATTATGCGTTATTAATTAATTTAACTTGAATATTAGTTAATTCAACATTGAAACAAACAGACGCTTGGCAAATATTATACAGTCCTACCAATCTAGGAAAAAAAAAATAAAAATTACATGTCTTCACAATAGTATAAAAATAATATTTCAGATGTGAGTAATTTAATGAAATACTCATTTTTTTCTTATTTATCAGCTCAATTTTATAAATTTTTGAAGGGAGAGATTTTTCAATATAAGTAATGGGGATGGCCCTTTAGAATATTCCCCCAAAATTTTATTTTGAGCGAAAGCTCAAATAAAAGATTTAAAATGATTAATCTATGTCGTAAATTACTTACATTCCAAATCCAATAACAAATTTAAAAAAAAAATATTTTATCAAATATAATACAAGAGGGTATATTTAATTAACTTGATGGCTTATATATATATATTATATATATATTTAATAAACGTAAAACGTATTAGCGTCGAATTATCGACGTTCGATCATAGATAATTCTCGTTTGAATTGATCTATTCATCGCTTCATCCACTCAGGTGCACTTTCTCAAATTAGCAATCATGCCTAATGACAACAGACTAACCTATTGTTGAACGAAACCTTCACATTTTGTCTAGTTCGACTCCTTATCGACGATGCTTTTCAAATATTCCCTTCTGGTAGGTAAGGTGAATTTAAAGGTATTTAATATTAAAATATATACAAATATATTCGATTTTAACTGAAAATGATAAAAATTGTCAATAATAATTTTGTTGTCATTGATACGTAGTCATGTATTAAAATGAATGAATCACCATAAAATAAGTGGAACACATTTGATTAAAAAACAGCCGTCTATTATTATAATCTATAGACTCATTTTTTTTTCTAGTAGTCTAGGATGATGCCATCGAAGAAGTCTGTTTATAATATGACTCTATTTTATGAATTTTCACGGTTGTAGCTCGTGTCGTGGCAATTGAGAACTTTCTCTCGGGACCACCAAGTCATCGGTGCACGTATAAAAGAGATAATATTGTATGGAGTAGGTTCAAAAAAAAAAAAAAAACACAATGGATTGGCCTTTGTTGACGAAAAAAGAAAAAAAGCGGGACCTTCGGCGGGGGCGGCATAAAAGTGAGGTCGTGGGACAGTACCCATATAAACTTATATGACTTCGTTATTATTGCCCTCCCCCCTATATATAGATATTTTTTTTTTACTTCAACATCGCTGTTGTATATAAATTTTTCATGCTTTCGATATAATTGATAACTGTACGTATAAACGTCTAATAATATATGAAACACCCACAAAAAAATAATACAGCAATTTTCAATTGATAAACGACATTCTTGTCTGTTTGTCCGGATGGAATTTTGTAATCGATTTTTCGAACACTTTTCGATGTCCGATTGAGCTGAAACTTTGCATATTTGCTCATTCTCGATGACAATTGAATAATCAATTAACAGATTTACAAAATAATTGACCAATTAATTATAATTAATTATATTGTTTTTCGATACCACTATAATACAATACAATGGTGCGATTGTTATTATTGGTAATACAGTAGTTCGATATAAAGGTGTGTTTTTTAACTCAATATATTATCATTGGTTTATTTATTTGATAAAGTCGAGGGTGTATTATAATTAAATTAATTGTAGAGTTGTCCATTAATAAAAGTTCAATAAAATTACAATAATACATATCTACTAATTTTTCTGTTAAAGTTATATATTTATTTATTGGCACTTGAAAGCAGTATAAAATTCGATATATGATTTTATCGCACCATTTCAAAGAATGCGATTTTGTCGAGTATCGTTGAAATTCCAACTATTCAATAATTTTCCGTTATGTTATTGCCGTAATTTAGATATTTTATTAGTATTATTGCCTTTATTGTCGTATTATTTTGTCGATTCAGAAGCTCTAATATGAATTTATCGTACTTTTTTTTTATATATAACACTTTGATCAAAAAGTAAGGTAAATTTGTTTATAAAATGTAAATTTTTCATTTATCGTTCCAAATAAAATTCATCTCCTTCAAAGTAATCCACATCTGATAAAACGCACTTTTGCCAACGCATTTTTCAGTCCTCGAAACAGTCGTATTAGTCTATTTCCGGAATAGCCTTCAAGACCTTCGATTCGGTTTTTATCTACTCAATCGTATCAAAACGGCGTCCCTGTATTTGTCTTTTGAGTTTGCTGAATAGCCAGAAGTCGTACGGAGCTAAATTATGCGAATATGGTGGTTGCGGAACAATGAATCGAGTTTTTGGCAAAAAAGTCGCGAAGAACCAATGCAGTATGACATGGTGCATTATAGTGATGAAGGAACCAAGAGTTGTAAAAACCTAGTCCTACCAACCTAGAAAAAAAAAAACAATTAACCTGCCTTCCTAATGCTAAATGACAATTTCACCTTACTTTTTGATCATAGTAGTATACATAAAATATTTAATTTCAATATTTTAGGTAACTCTTGTTACTTTTTAAACACCACTAACGTTTTGCAAGTAACAAAAGACAACAGAAAATCGATACGATGCTCATATAATTAATGATCGTTTTTGGCGTTCACCAAATTAATTCGCCATAAATTCGAAGGGTTTCGACTCGTTGGAAAATTGAAGCGCTAAAGAGCCTTCCCAAAAAAAAAAAAAAAAAAAATTAAGGGACGAGGGAAATCCCTTCGACAATAATTCGACGTAATCTCATTTCCCAGGTGACGGAAACACATAAACAAGGCTTTACGGCGTCGTACAACATTATTCAATCTCGACCAGATCTTTCCTTTTCTTTCCTATG
Organism: Leptonema lineaticorne; assembly: GCA_024500535.1. Taxonomy (NCBI): domain Eukaryota; kingdom Metazoa; phylum Arthropoda; class Insecta; order Trichoptera; family Hydropsychidae; genus Leptonema; species Leptonema lineaticorne. Next base: position 12,678,446 of record JANIJI010000001.1, read on the forward strand.
TTAAATCGAATGTGGAGGCGTGTATTCGTTTAAAATGAAATAAAATATATATATATATATATATATATATATATATATATATATATATATATATATAATATAATGTTGATTTACAGATAAAAATAAAATAAATAATAATATTCGAGGAGTGGACAAACTGATAGTGAGATCGGAATTTATGTTCATAAGTCAAAATGACGATTCATATAATATTTCATAATTAAAAAAAAAACATTTTAATAAAATCGACATTTATTCGATAATTCTTTAACTATACGCGAAACCACCCACAGTTTAAAATTTATTTTTATTATTATATAAACGACACTTTAATTCCTCCTACAATATGGAAAATGCTATAAACGAGAAACATTATCGAACTATGCTAGATATTTGAAACTTTTATGACTAATACAAGACTAGTAATTAAGATATAATTTACTCATATTCATTAAAATAATATAAATTATATATTTTTATATAATTGAACAATTTTTTGAATTTATTTCAATATATTGACGAAATATATTTTTATCGAATATTATATGAATAATATTTTCATGTAATATTGTTAAATATATAGAACAAAAATAAAATTCAAATATGTAAATAAAAATTGTGATGTTATCAGGGTTTATTTTCAGAAGTGTATCGCGATTTTTGTACTATATCTTATTTTCTAACAAAGAACCTTTAAATCTTGCAAACAAATCCGCATGTTTTCCTGTTCATCCTTCGATTTCTGAAAAAAAAATTCAGACAAGATAATATAGTCAACAGTAGATTTCAGATACGATTTTATAGCACTTGTTAGATGAAACTGTCGGTGAATCGTAAAACCAAAGCTTTAAACTACAAACCATATATTTTCTCATATATATATAGGTAATTTAGTTATATACACAGTAATAAAAGTTTGGATATATTTTAATTAATATGCTTGATGTATTATATATATATATATATATATATATATATATATATATATATATATATATATATATATATACTACTGTGATCAAAAAGTAAGGTGAAATTGTCATTTAAAACTTCCGGGCATTAGGAAGGCAGGTAAATCGTATTTTAATTCTTAGGTTGGTAGGACTGTCTATAACATTTGCTAAGGGTCTGTTATACGTGCTTTTACAACTCTTGTGTCCTTCATTACAATAATGCATCATTTCATACTGCATTGCTTTTTGGCGACATTTTTGCCATAAACTTAACTCATATCGTTTCGCAACCACCGTATTCGCCTGATTTGGCTCCGTGTGACTTCTGGCTATTCAGCAAACTCAAAAGACTAATGCGAAGACGCTGCTTTGAAGGAGATAAAAATCGAATCGAAGAAGGTCTTGAAAGCTATACCGGAAAATGACTATTCCGACTGTTTCCAGGACTGGAAAAAGCGTTGGCAAAAATGCGTTTTATCGGACCGGGATTATTTTGATGGGGATAAAATTGATTTGGAAGAATAAATAAAGAATTTACATTTTATAAACAAATTCACCTTACTTTTTGATCATTGTGTTATATATAAATTATTGAAATTATTATTTTACAATGATGCGAAACTTTATCAATAAAATTTAATTAATATATCGAATTTCATATGAAATATGTAAAGCAATTTACGCACAAGTTATAATAAAATGCGAACGTAAGAAACTACGATATCGTCTTTCATAATATGCATATTTCGATTATAACTTTATTAAACGAAAATAGCGAAACAAGAAATATATTTTACAATATAAAGACTCGAACTAAGTTTGTAATAAGCCATTATTTATAAGATTTGAAACTCAATATCGTCGCGAATGTTAACCTGTATTCGAACTGGCCAACTTTGAAATTGGAAAATATGATATTAGATATAGAATAACGAACACTTCGTCCTTTAACTAGTTTTTGTTTCTGTTTCTACGCCATTTTGTCCAATAAATTCACTATTTATATATTATTATATTATAGTTACGAATACAATCTAAGAGTTTATAATGAACGTCATATTGGAATTTAAATTGTATTAAAGACGATATATTTAACTATAAATTGTGCTAATTTGAAATGTCAAAATGATATTACTAATGTATAAAATATGTAATTGAACTATCGTAATACCGAATAGTTTCATTTAGATCTTTAAACTGTATTTCTGATTACGTGAAAATTTCTATATAATAAAGTAATATATATTTAAAATATTAGTAGTTCTATAAATAAATATTGAAAATTTTTGTTTATCTAACATGCATAAATATTTCATATTTCATGCATTATATTTTCCAATGCATAATAAAAATATTTCAAAAATGTTTATGAACAAACTCAAGTAGTTCGATAGCAAAATGTTTTTTTATAAAAATATCTTGGTTTTTTAATTTTTATGAACGTTTCAAAAAGAGTTTAGCATTTTTGATTAGAGCAGGGATCGGCGACCTTTTCAGTCGAAAGAGTCAAGAATTACAATTTACAAAATTTCAAAGTTTCTAAAGAGCCACAAAAATTTTTCTTGTCAACAATAAATAGTACTTGAATAAATAAAATTTTTGATAAAAAAAAACTAATATATTTATTCATTAGAAAAAAATCTATTATTCATATATTATATAAGTAGTGTTTAAATTACATAATATATATTATATATGGAATTATTAGATAAACACTTATTAATTAACAAACAATTTAAGATAGAAATGGTGTCTAATCTTTATTTTTCTTATGGAACGAAAGAGTCGCATCTTCAAAGAATCGTATATGGCTCGCGAACCGCAAATTGACAACCACTGCATTAGGGCATCAACAATAAATATTAGAGTATTTATTACATATTTAAATACGCGATTAGACACATAAAAATATTTTTATTTAATACATTTCTGTCATCGACAATTACGTCAATCATAATAATCGAATAATAAAATAAATTATAATTAAACAATCAATTGTCAAGTTTAAAATAATAATATTCTAATACTTTATATATATATATATATATATATATATATATATATATATATATATATATTTATCAATTGAAAATGAATAAATTTGCATTTCTATATAAATTAATATAGATATCGATGTCAAAAATGAAAAATCGCACGTCTTCGTAGCGTAGAAATCGCACCACAATCGCCGCACTACTTTAACATAACAATTTGCGCGTTCGCATTTAATTTTAATACGTGACAAAATAAAAAACGAACGCATATTTTTATCGAAACATCTAGATTGTGTTTTGTGCATGTATATTCTGACATTAAATGACGCCCGAACGGACAGCGAACTTCGATAAACAGATTTATCGAGTCGACTTCGAACGCCTACGCGATTTCGTTCGAAAGAAAGAAAGAAAAAGAAAACACTTACGCCGCCGTTTAACTGTTATTTATTTCTTGATTTTTATATATATATATATATATATATATATATATATATATTTATATTATATATACACGTATTCTTCATTTACAGAGTTTTGTTACCGTTTTTATTTTTCGTTTTTCGTTTTTGAGATACATTCCTGTTTTACACGAGTATGCAAAGCGGACATTCCAAGGAATAACGTCGGAACATTGTACAAAGCGATCGTTTAACCCTTTGTACGACGAGGACGCATTTGTAGTGCGATCGTACGTTTTGAATTGACACTGAAAACTTTTTTTTTTTGTTTTCGTTATAATTTTTTTTAAACATTAAATACGATATATCGCACAAAAAAACTCATACAAAAAGAGTCATATATGACTCTTTGTATTGGCATCACTTTTTTTTTTGCTATCTGTGTGTATATACATATTGAATTTGTTAATTTCAATACAAAATGCGTTATTTAAAAATTTCAATTAGTTACCATCGACCTTTTTATACGGTCTCCCTCTACTGTATATTTTTTTTCATATGTTGCGTTAAAATTACCGTGACAGTCAACGTGTTAATAATATTACAAGAGAAATAAGCCACCTTTGATAATGTTAATTATCGTTGCAAGCGATTATTACATAATACTAGATAATTCATTAATTAATCTCTGTCTGAAATATTAACAATACACTGCATATTATGTACATATTATATATATGTATATATATATATATATATAATGAATAATTGATTTTGTAACCGAATTATGTGTTCACTTACGTTGTAAAATGATCAATCGACTAATTGACATATATGGATTAATTTCTCACTATTCTAGAAATAGATATGCACTTTCTAGAATACCTAATTAAGCACTTTATCGTTATATGCTAATATAAATTATGTTATATGTGTACGTGCGTGGTAACCCAAATTATATACAGGGTATCATTAAATTGTTTTCATTATCATCTGAAATTGTCATTTAAAACTCTCGGGCATTAGGAAGGCAGGTATATTGTAATTTTTTTCCTAAGTTGGTACGATTGTTTATAACATTTGCCAAGCGTCTGTTTGACAAAAGGTTTAATTAACTCTTGGATCCTTCATCACAATTATGCAACATGTCATACTGCATTGGCTCTTCGCGATTTTTTGATCAAAAACTCGGCTCATATCGTTCTGCAACCACCGTATTTGTCTGATTTGGCTCCAAGCGACTTCTGACTATTCAGCAAACTCAAAAGAAAAATGCAGGGATGCCATTTTAACACGATTGAGGAGATAAAAACTGAATCGAAGAAAGTCTTGAAGGCAATACCGGAAAAAGACTATTCCTACTGTTTCGAGGACTGAAAAAAGCGTAGACAAAATGGCGTTTTATCGAACGGGGATTACTTCGAAATTGATTTGGAAGAATAAATAAAGAATTTAGATTTTATGAATAAATTCGCCTTACTTTTTAATCACAGTGTTATATATATATTTAGTGAATTATATTTATGATGTGATATTTGTTTTAAATTTAATATAAATCAGATAGGCGATGATTGAATTCGAATCCGGATATCATGTCGAAATATTCGCACACATCAATCACACGATTGGCGTCGATGTCGTGTTATATCATCACCCTGTATATGAAGAGAGATTAGGATCAATTCTATAGGCGATTAAAGCGTGTGCGTGATTCGAAACTGAAATTCGCAATATACACGTGGATATTTGCCCGGGCGAGAGACGGGTTAAGGCTTTTGGGCGCATTGATTAGGGCATTCGGGCTTATATACATTAGATTGACTGTGGGTTAGAAAGCTTACAATGTGTGGATTTATTACAGACGGGTTGTTATTGTGGCATAATGGCGTCACGAGTTAATAACAGCTCAGATGTGAAAACGACGAAGCCTATTTACGTCTAAACAAGTCGATAACTGACACGTTAAACGTGTGCCACAAACGGTGGTGGTTCAATACGTTGACAGTGCTCATTTTAAAGCACCGGAGCTTTTCAATTTCGGAAGCTTTTCGCGAACGGAATATTTCTTAAACATATTTTGGATATTTCTAATATTTCGTTGACGGTCTGTTTGCAATAGATTCAAATGATTATCTTATTAGAATTCCTTCTTTATCGAGAATATGCTCTCTACATATTTTCTCTTATTATTTCGAAAGGATTTAAAATATATTCTTATCTCAGTATCGTAAATGAAAGTACGTACGTTTCTTTTTTGGATTATCCAGAATAAATTACATGTATATTTCATTTGACGAACATACATTTTTATATAAGTTTCACTGGTCTATTTGTCCGGACGGAATTTTGTAATCGATTTTTAAAGCACTTTCCGATGTCCAATTAAGCTCAAACTTTGCATAATTGTTCATTTTCGATGACAATGTAAGAATTAATTAACAAACGATGCGATTTTTATTATTGTCAATACAATTATACGATATAAAAGTGTGTGTGTGTGTTTTTTTTTTTTAGAAAATGTTTATATAGTTTTATATATTTTAAGCTACACAAAGAACTACTATAGCCCGGGAGTTTTAAATGACAATTTCACCTTACTTTTTGATCAATATATATATATATATATATATATATATATATATATATATATATATATATATATATATATATAATGGAATCGTTATAAGAAATAAAAGTATATTAAGTACATTGTGTACGATAATGGAAAAATTGATTCTGTTATTGTGGCTACAGATGTTGTTTCTCACGCGGTTCCCTTGTCGAGTTCTTTATTGAAATATTTTTATTGCCTATTGAATATGTATTAGAATAGTATAATCACACGTTCCCAACACTCCAATAAGATTTATCTATTCTGCCGCTAAATAAACATGAGTGCGCCTTTTCTATCCGCCTTTTTTATCCATTTATATTACTACTATTTTTCTATTAATAATTAATTCTCTTATTATATAATATATATATTCATTTCATATTTGATTGTGTATGATTTTAATGTTTATATCTCATAATGTATAATCGTAATGTATCTAAACAACAGTACAAAATATTTTTTTAGAGAAAGATTTTTGTATCTAGAATATCTAGATTAGAAAGAATAGCATAGATGTCAGTTTATGAGAATTTCATAGATTCTGTCTTCTTGGTTATTTTATTCAAACACAAATTTAATTTTGTAATATTTTTGAAAAATTTACAAAAGACATTAATCTATAAATATGTTTGAAACACTAAACTCAAAGCAATATCTTAAATTAAGGGGGAAAAGTTTTTTATAAATTTATTACTTTATTTGAGATTCTTAAGAAAAATATTTTATTTAATAAATTTCGAAGAAAAAACACATTTTTTTCAAATTTGTCATAAAAAATTTAAAACTTTAAAATTTTTGCCGTATATTTTCTTATATAAAATAAAATATTATTTTTTCACAATTTAGTTTTTTTTTTTGATTTTAAAAACAAACTTTAAAACTAATATTTATCGTAATAATTATTTGCATTATATACGCGTGTTTAAACTTCGCATCGACTAATTTCTTAAAACGCCTTCGTTTGTAATTATCGGTTCAAAATTGACATCATCACTATTTTTCTATTTATTTCGTCATAGATTTCTCATAATGTACAAACATAATAACAGGATATGTTCGTATTTGAAAGAAAAAAAAACACATTGAGAAACTCTGATTAAAACATTGTACATTTATGGATATTTATATATTAAATTATATACTACTTTTTTGATTGATGAATATTTTTGTATATTACAGTGATCAAAAAGTAAGGTGAAATTGTCATTTAAAACTCTCTGGCATTAGGAAGGCAGGAAAATTGATTTTTTTTCTTGACTGTCTTTAATATTTACCAAGCGTCTGTTTGTGAAAAGGTTTAATTATATCCGAGTTACACGTGTTTTTACTTTTTTGCCAAAAACTCGACACAAATCGTTCTGCAACCACCGTATTCACCTGATTTGGTTCCATGTGACTTCTGGCTATTCAGCAAACTTAAAAGGCCAATATGGGAACGCCGTTTAGACACGATTAATTGTTCCGACTGTGTCGAGAACTGCAAAAGTGCGTTTTATCGGACAGGGATTACAATTTGAAGGGGATGAAATTGATTTGGAAGAATAAATAAATAAATTTATATTTTATAAACAAATTCACCTTATTTTTTGATCACAGTGTTCAGTATAAGAGAAATTATTATATTTAAATTTATTATGAATGATATTTTGATGTAAGGCTCACTTCATAAAAAAAGTGGATTACTTATCGCAATAATTATCAAGCGGCGCGTATAAAATTTGATAAATTTATATTACCAAAAAACGTTCCCGGACAAATTTCGAAGTGGAACTCGGTTAAGGAGTCATCCCAAAGTAATTAAATATAAAACATGAACTTCAATGGCGAAGGGACGAATCTGTCTATACAAAAGCCCCGGGGCCCCTTAAGACTGATTAAGGACAGAGGAAAATTACTTTGGCAAAGGGATAAAAGTGGTGCCGGTTACGTTGGTTTCCAAAAAGGAAGAGAGGGTCCTCGTGGTCGCGTTAAAATATCCAACTTATTGCCTTTCATCCATAAAGATGTAGCAAGGCGGCACCTGGTGCTCCAGCTATAAAAGATGAGGGGATGCCACCGTAAAATGACGCCATTCTTACTTTTACCCTCACACTTGGAAGACCGCCGTTTTTCCCCATCCGAAAGCTTCATGTAATTGTCTGCTTAATTAATAATATAATAGTAAGTACTTTCGTGTAGCGTTCTAAAATTTCATTTAATGTATTGTATATTATATTATATAATAAATGGATATCGTATAATGCAAAGGATAGGAAATCGGATTGATGCTGAGGGTTCGAATTAAAGCTTTCACATTTTGTGAGCTTTGCCACTGTGAATTAATATTATATATAATAGTACTTGCATGCGGCTCACTAATACAAAAATTGCTGTTATAGAGAAATGTGAAGGTTGTGAAGGGCAGTCATGTCAAGCACGAGGCCCGCGGACCGCATGTGGCCCGCTAATACGAAAATTGCAGTCCACCGAGGTGTTGTGTTGTTTTTGATAACATAAATGAAATTAATATTTAAAAGTATATTTTGTTTTATTTGTATGTAGTTACATTTAATAAAATTGTAGTGTGCATTTTAAATAAATTATAAGTGATTTTTTGATTATCAAGCTTGTGACGCTTGTAATTGAAAAGTTGCCACTAGCATATATATATATATATATATATATATATATATATATATATATATATACATATATATATATATATATATATATATATATATATATATATATATATATATATATACATATATATATATATATATATATATATATATATATATATATATATATATATATATACATATATATATATATATATATATATATATATATATATATATATATATATATATATATGGAATATTTATACTTTCAATGTAAAAAACTAATAAATTTACAATTTAGTACACATAAGCTCATGCGACCCGCAATATGATATGAGTTTGACATGCCTGTTATATATAATAGAACAAAGATTCGTGACGTGTAATTTGAGGATATTTAAATTTAAATGCATTTATTTAATATACGGGTAAAAATTAAATTTCGTTTATAAATTTATTAACCGGTTTATATACGATATATTATTATGTAATTGAATCTAAAATACATGAAAATATTTTTATTAATTTTGTCTAAATATATGAAAATATTTTTATAAAAATTAACTCCCTTACCGCATTATTTTTTTTGTTTAAAAAATAATATTAAATAATTTATATATCACATATTATTATACAATTAAAGTAATAAAAATGATGAAAAATATTTTGAATCATATATAATCCACTATGCGGTAAAATGTTAATATAAAATTTGTTATAATTAAACACTCTAAAAGATATTTTTTTTCTATTATAAAAATTATCAAAAATCTTTCGCGTCAGAAAATTTTTCAAATTTACATTTCAATTTTGATTTATCTTATTTCGTTTTTCTATTAAATATTAGATTTCATTTTTTATTTTTATTTCACAACCATTTCAGTCACTTAAAGCTCTTAAAGCTCACTTTTACCGAATAACTTTTTGCAACCGAAAAATGTTACAATGTTATTATTGATCTATATTCTTGAAATTATAACGAATTCGATGTAATTAAAATCCATTAGTACAAGAGTAAAAATAATTTTACTTAATAATAAAAGCTAAATATATATACAATAATTGCTATATAAATTCGCATTAATAAATATTGATCGATACTGGAAAAAAATAAAATTACGTATTAAAAAATCGCACTGACACGATCGGGGTAACCGCTCATTAATTTTATACATTTTTTTTTATTTTTTGTAGTGTTACCCCGAAGCATTTTCGTTGATTCGAGCTCGGATAAAAAAGCTCGATTTTAATAATAAGTGGGTGTCGAGTGTTGCGCCATACTGTATAAGATACTAAGAAAGTGGTATAACGAACCATTCGCCACCTACGAACTTTGCTGACGAGCGCTGGTTTTTTTTCTTTCTTCTTGTTTTTACTTAACATTAACATTCACTACAAACGAATTTACCTTTCTCCGCCATTATATGATAATTTAAAATATTCAATAAGATTTTTTTTCGTTTACAAACGAGAACTTTTTACTGTATATATGAAAATAATACTGATCAATTTTAATTTCATTCTTTTCAAAGTAATCCCTGTCCGATAAAACGCACTTTGCTAACGCTTTTTTCAGTCCTCGAAACAGTCGGAATAGTCTTTTTTCGTTATAGCCTTCAAGACCTTCTTCAATTCGGATTTTGTCTCCTCAATCGTGTCAATATGACGTCCCCGCATTGGTCTTTTAAGTTTGCCAAATAGCCAGAAGTCGCACGGAGCCAATTCAGTCGAATACGGTGGTTACAGAACGTCGCAAAGAACCAATGCAGTATGACATGGTGCATTATCGTGATGAAGGAATTAAGAGTTGTAAAAACACGTGTAACTAGGAGATAATTAAATCTTTTGACAAACAAACGCTTGGTAATTACAGTCCTTCCAACCTAGAAAAAAAAATACAATATGCCTGCCTTCTTAATGTAAAATAACAATTTCACTTTACTTTTTGATCACAGCAGTATGTCAATGGTTTATTTTAATCCATTAAAAGCTTTCAGTGAATAAAAATAAAATAGAATAAAAAAATCAATACTGAATAATAAATTATCAAGAAGGTCATTAAAAAAAAGACACCAGAACTTGACGATTTGATCTGATAAAATAATTAAGCCGTAATGGATTCGATTGCAATCGCCTCTTTGCGTTTTCAGATCTTAATCTTCGGTTTCGGAATTAATAAATAACCCGATTTTTGACTTTTACTGCACGCCGTTTTTTTTTTTTTTAGATTTACCAGTTACCAGCTTTTGTTGCATGGGCGATTTTCGGTTTTAATTTATTATGAGATGAGATGATTAAGTTGTGTAACTTTAAAAGCTAACTTGTTTTGAAGTTTCGGTGTAATTCGTCAATTAACGTCAACGTGTCCCAAGTTTGATTAAATTTCTTATATATTAAAATATTATTTTTAGATAAATTTCAAAATATTTAAAAAATAATATATAGAAAAGATATTTTTTAGCGTTTACTAAAATATCAATTTTATATATATTTATCATTCGAATTTTATAGATACATCATATGACTTTGATTTGTTCAGAATATATAATATAATTTTCAGTTATCAGTATTTTTGATATGAAAACTGGTACTTAAATTGATATATCGAATGGAAAATATTGAAAAATAATCGATTCTATGTTTTTTTTTTGATCCACTTCAAAAATAACATGAAAACATATTGCAAATTTATTTGGAAAAAACTCAACATGAATCAAACTATAGTTTTTACAAATTGATATAACTATTGCCGTCTTTTTTTCAGATGAAAATGTACAAAAACAATTTTCATTTATTATTATTATTTTCACATACAAGTCAATCATTAAGCATTTAAAAATATTTTTATTTTAAAATGGTAAAATCCACATTCAGATTATTTTTTGATTATTTATGAATTTCCATTGAATATTAAAAAAATATAATTTACAATTCTTATTAAAAATAATAATTGAAATTCTTAATCAATAATAATATATAAATCTATAGCAGGCATGTCAAATAAGAGACCCGCGAGCCACACGCGGCCCGCCAATGCAAAAATTGCGGCCCATCAAGATACGCTGTTTTTGATAATATATATAAAAAGTGAATTTTGATTTTTTTCTTACTTTTATGCAGTTTCGTTTAATAAAGTCGTAGTGTTAAGTTTAAATAAAATTAAAATTGATATTTTGATTATCAAGTTTTTAACGCTTTTGATTGAAATTTGCGGCCCGTGACTTGAATGAAAATAAAAATTGAGGCTCACATCTTTGTACATACAACTCGTGCGGCTCGCAATATGCTATGAGTTTGACACGCCTGATCTATAGTTATGTTATAATTGAATTTTCTCAGTATATTTCATTCGCACTAAAACGATAGCCTAACGAATTGACACTTTCACTAAGTGCATTAAATGTGAAAATTGTTTTTACTGTAGAAAGTTTCATATTGCTTTGAAATTTTCTTTTTTTTTTTGATATTTAATATTATATTATTATAGTTTCTATATAAACATTATTAATTAATATGAAATTGGATCATTTTGTGGTATAAATCGCATGATATATATATATGACGATACGATACAACGTTAATGCCCACTTGTTCCATTTGACCTGTCGACAATGCGACCTGCCCTTCAAATTTACATACAATAACAAAGGGATTATGTACGACGAAAAAAAAATTACCTTCCAATTATGGAAGCTTCTTATACAATACACATACGAGATATATCGTGTAAGGTGTAACATTCTTTGGGCACTTTTTTGATCTGCAGGAGGGTATTTTATTTTATTTTTTCCTCTACACTCCTACTTCCACCTTCAAAAAAAAAATAATAAGGCTTCTCTTATATTATAATTCCAACGGACCATTGTTCGTCCTCATTGTTTATCTTCAAAATTTGATGCGCATCCACAATTAATCCGTCAGTCGGTCGGTTCGTCCTCTTTTGTTACTCTATTGTTTATTATTCGCTTTTTGACACGCGTACAAAAATATTTTAATTTTTCATCGTACGTTTGAATACATATATATTTTTTTGATTACATATATATTTAAAAAATAACTGTATTAAAAATATTTTAATTATATCGTAAAAGTGATATAATTAATTTCCATTAATTGGTCAATTATTTTGTAAATCTGTTAATTGATTCTTGCATTGTCATTGATAATGAACAAGTATGCAAAATTTCAGCTAAATTGAAAATCGGAAAGTGCTAGAAAAATTGATTACAAAATTCCAACCACACAAATGAAACTTGTATATAAGTGTGTAAAAAATATTATACATCAAATAATATCAAAATTGTTATTTTATACTATGAAATCAGATTTTAATTAGTCTTGGTCAAGATGTCCCCGTTTGCCTAATTCACAGTGTCCCCTATATATCCCCTATGCTAATTCTTATAAAAAAATAATATTTTATTTTAATTAATGGTTAGAATTCTTTTTATATGGTATATTATAAATTTAATGTATATTATAATACTGCGAACAACGAGTTAGTTACACGCGAATTTTGTTTCAGTTTCAGCTTTTCAGGATGCTACTTCTTAGAATCGAACGAAAAGGGCGTTTAATGCAAAAGGAAACCGTGTCGAAAAACAAAAAATAAAATAAAACACGAAATCGGGGCGGAACCAGTCCGCCTAACAATTCCAAATCGAAATAAAACCCCATTCACATTTCGTAATAGTGAAATATTGCCTATTTTCTTACCAGTCCAGTAAATCTTCTTGGGGGGGGGAACGGGGACTGACAGTGTTCCCCATTAGTTCTCACCTATAAGTCTTGGTTACCAAGAAACCATTCAACAGTTTGGCCCCAGTTCGGTCCTAGCTACGCCCAAATACCCAAAGGGTCGGTCGAATCCAACCTCTAGTTCCATTTTTTATTTTATTTTATTTTTCACTGAGAACTTTATATATTGGCCAACTTTCGGTCGCTTCTCCCTTTTCGTGTGTACGACACGAGGGGGGCTTTCGGTTCAATTAAATGCTTTATAGAGTTTTAAAAAATTTTCTCGTTTAAAAAAATAAATTTAATTTATAAAATGAAGTCCGTTTTCAGCAATAAAAATATCATAAACGTCACACAAAGACCATTAAAAAAATTATTATTAAATACAATTTATAATATAGATACATCGATCAGGATCACGCGTAAAAATATTTTAAATTTATTTTATATTTCATGTTTATTAGTTCGTATTGTGTCAAACGAATGATTTATCGTTCAATTGTATGAGAAAATCTGCCTTTTTTTAGTGCGTTAGTGATTTATGAGTATTTGTTTAACCGTGATTAAGGATCATAAAACGTTGAGAGGATTTAAGATTATATAAAACTAAGAATTATTATTTCATGTCCAGTATATTATTATTGTTATATAAAAATCAGGAGCGTTCTCAAAAAATCGATTAATCATTATTTGAAAAAAATAATAAACAACTTGATATTATTTCAATGCGTTATTATTAACGATTGAGTGATTACATTTCATTTATTAGTTATTTTTATGAAATAGAACGGTTTTTTTCTTAAAAAATACTGTATTATCATATAAATTTATCGATAAATATACCATTGTATTATTTATTATTCGTCATATCGCGTTATCGTACTGTCGCATTATTTTAGTGGTAATTATAAAGCGACATCATTAATTACCATTAATTGGTCGATTATTTTTTAAATTTTTTAATTGATTTTTGTATTGTCATCAAGGATGATCAAATATACAAAATTTCATCTCGATCGAACATTGGAATGTGTTCAAAAAATCGATTACAAAATTTCATCCAGACAAACATACAAGTGAAACATATATAAAACCTTTTAAAATTTTAATTTTTAAATTAGTTTAGTTTAGTTTTAGTATTTCTTTTCTTTTTATTATTTTTCGTTAGGCTTTTTTTCGAGTCCATTAAACGTTTCAGCGTACGTTTCTCACGGTTAAAATAGGGTTATAATTTACTTTTAACACTGTAAGTGAGCAAGTAGAGCTAAAAACCTTCTCGGTACACTCACTCGGCAAACATCTGAGTAATTTAGAGCCCTTTTCCTAATTTATTACCATCGTGGCCATTGTGTTTTCATTTTATTTCTAGAACCCGAATTGACAATGATTAAAATGCTATACTTTTTCAAAAATTTCGACATCGCTTATAAAAACTATTTCCGTATTACGAACGGTTGAAAGTTGAATATAGGACGAATGAGATATATATATATATATATATATATATATATATATATATATTTATTAAATATTCTATAGTATGCTAAATTTAAAATCAATTAAGCGAATATACAACGGTTAATTATAATAAAATTATTATTATAAACATTTTTGTTATTCAAGTATTTTCAAAATATAAAGTCAAAATTTTGTCAAATGATGCATTTTTAAAATTGCTTTCGTTTCGTATTTTTTGTTTTAAAAAAAATTCAAGAATTAAAAATATTCCTATAAAGGAATTCTTCGAAAAGAAAATTTCCCGAATAAATATTTCTCGGATGATATTTTTGTATGCTTTAAATATTGTTTTCTAACTACATTCCTTATTTATTTATTTATTTATTTTATTTTATCATTTAAATAGCCGATAAATTCTTTTTGAAGTAAATTCTCAGACATAAAAATATTCTGAATAAAATAAAAAAAATATCGTGATATTATTCCATTCTGAAAATATATAATGAAATATTATCAATAATGAATGTTTCAGATCTTTAATATTATAAAATTAATATATATAGAGCAGGAATGGCCAAGCTCATTGATAGTTTGAACCATATTTTAAAAACATATAAATAAAAGTAAAAAATATGGGTATTGAATTTAAATACATTTATTTTGATATTTTTTTATAAATTTAATTATGAATAATCGGTGACAGCACTTTTTGGTAATTCTTTCAATAGCGTACATTTATCGTGCCGCATTTGTCTCGCGGGCCGCAGTTTGATCACCACTGATACATAGTATAATCTATTTTAATTTGAAATAAAATATGTTTATAAATATTTTAAATAGTGAAAATTCGGCTATACATATCGAGTATCATTGAATAAATATTATTATTGAAAAATATTTTAACGTATTAAATTTAAATTATTATAAATAAATTATAAGATGAAAATTTTGATATAACAGACGCAATATTATATTTTTTGTATTGGAATATATATGAAAAGAAAATTAGTGTAAACAATATTCATATTATAATAATTCTCGAAATATTTTAGTAATTTTAATAATAATATATGAGTATAAAAATAACGCGTATTATTTGAGATAAAATAATATTTTTAAGAAGAAAATTATTATTAATAAATAGCTAGCGACTACGACGTTAGATTTTACAAGTGTTTTTCCCGTGTCTACGGAGAAAATTTCGCTGGCGCGCGAAAATTACCATTTTAATTTAATCCTTTGTGAATGAGTAAAATAACAGTTTCGTCAACGACAAAGCAAAGAAACCGAACAGCCTTTTGAGGCGAAACAAAAAGCGATGGGGACCCCCCTTAATCTTGAATTTTAATAACGAAACGAAATGAGAGAGAGAGAGAGAGAGAGAGAGAGAGAGAGAGAGAGTCCGTCGTATAAAATTTATTTTAACGCAATATCGAGAAACGTTCCGCGGCACGCATTTTATTGTTCTCGGCGGTAATTTTTGAGTTTGACACGCGACTCGAATTTTATATGGACGCTTTAAAAGTTTATCTACTATTCTATGATGCCATAAGAAATATTAAAATATTTATTTATATCGTATTTTTTTAATAATATAATATATTGACACTGTGATCAAAAAGTAAGGTGAATTTGTTTATAAAATGCAAATTCTTTATTTATTCTTCAAAATCAATTTCAACACCTTCAAATTAATCCCTCTCCGATAAAATGCATCTTTTCCAACGCTTTTCCAGTCCTCGAAACAGTCAGAATAATCAATCGTGTATAAACGTTTTTTTCAGTATAGCCTTTGAGACGTTAGTCAATTCGGTTTTTATCTCCTCAATCGTGTCAAAACGGTATCCTCGCATTAGTCTTTTAAATTTGCTGAATAGCCAGAAGACGCATGGAGTCAAATCAGGCGAATACGGTGGTTGCAGAACAATACAAGTCGAGTTTTTGGCAAAAAAGTAGCAAAGAACTAATGCAGTAAAACATGGTGCATTATCATGATGAAGGAATCAAGAGTGTTAAAAAGCGTGGAACTCGGAGATAATTAAATCTTTTGACAAACAGACGTTTGGAAAATATTATAGACAGTCCTACCAATCTAGGAAAAAAATACAATTAACCTGTCTTTCTTTTTGCACGGGAGTTTTAAATGACAATTTCACCTTACTTTTTGATCACAATAGTGGAATTAATATAACGATAAATATATATATTTTAAATTTTGACGATATTTATTTATATTATTTTTCAAAATTAAATATAAATTTATGTAATTATTAAAAAAATATATTTTATAATCGTTTTTAATTTATATAGCATAAATGTCTTTTTTTTTTGTTTTAAAATAAGTTTGTAAAATCAACACTAATTACACAACGAGTTCCCAATTTGGGAGGATATATTCCATAAATGTACTGTCAATATATAATAATAATTTTAATAGAAATTTCATGACTCTAAATTAAAAGAAAATATCGAAATGAATTAAATTTATTAATAAAATATATATTAGTATTTTTCGATTTTATTAATAATCGGATAAATTTTCAATATAAAAGCTTATTCGATATCCGTAAAGTTTTCAATCAGATATTTCAAGTAAAAGATCATCATTTCAGAACTAGTTGAAGCCTCTTCTTCAACGGGATTAACGGTTAACAATTCTTCAAAGTTGGTTCTTAAGTGGTAACACTTTTTTTTTGTGCAATTTTAAAACTTTCATTGCATATACAAATTTATTAGTCTGTATTATGTGCATAATTTTTCGCTCTAATCGAATTTATCTATAAGATAAAAATATTTTTTCCAAGAATAATTATAATAAAAACGTTCGTAAATCTTGTATTATTATATTTCGCTATACTTAATACGAAATATATATTTTACACGGAAAAACTTCTTCTTTATTTTGCATACTCGATTCATGTTATGATACACTAGTTGCAAAATATTGATTTAAAAATGAAAAAGTTTTAATATTAAAACAGTTTCAAATATGAAATATATATATATATATATATATATATATTATACAACTAGATAAAATATTTTTGTATATCTATAACAGTTAGTTTCAGTCGAAGTTGTATTTTTCATCGCATTTAATAGCATTAACAGTTGAATATTATATAATATATATATATATATATATATATATATATATATATATATATATATATATATATATAAATATATATATATATATATATATATATATATATATATATATATATATATATATAAATATATATATATATATATATATATATATATATAAATATATATATATATATATATATATAAATATATATATATATATATATATATATAAATATATATATATATATATATTTAGGTAAATTATAGGCTAGCAAGACCCGTTCACTTGTGCCTTTTGAACACCCACACGTATCGAGAGAAAATCCCCGTCGATGATGGAAGACTTTTTATGTATATCATTGCGAATTTAATCGGATTATATTGAAATGTAAAATAGCGTATTTCATTATAATAACTATTTTATATAATATTTTAATATAGAATATCTCATATACTGTGATCAAAAAGTAAGGTGAAATTTTTATTTAAAACTCTCGGGCATTAGGAAGGCAGGTAAATTGTATTTTTTTTTTAAGTTGGTAGGACTGTCTTTAATATTTACCAAGCGTTTGTTTGTCAAAAAGTTTAATTATCTCCGAGTTACACGTGTTTTTACTACTCTTATTTCCTTCATTTTTTACCAAAAATTCGACTCATATCGTTCTACAACCACCGTATTTGCCTGATTTGGCTCCGTGCAAATTCTGGCTATTCAGCAAACTCATATAGCTAATGCGGGGACGCTGTTTTGACACGATTGAGGAGATAAAAATCTAATTGAAGAATTTCTTGAAGGCTATACCGGAAAAAGACTATTCCGACTGTTTCGAGGACTGAAAAAAGCGTTTTATCGAACGGGGATTACTTCGAATGGGAAGAAATTGATTTGGAAGAATAAATAAATAATTTACATTTTATAAACAAATTCACCTTAATTTTTGATCACAGTGTTATATTATATGAAATTGGTTGATAGATGAGTTAGTTTTTGATTATTTGTCACGCGTATGAATTTACTTGTCAACTGCAACGATATTTTAAAATAATGCATATTTTGTTGTTGCATTTCGATATAATGACAAATTTTCTATTAGATTGTTCTATTAGTTTTTGAATTTAAATCCATCATAATGTTACATGTCATTTGCATTAAAACGCTATACGTGTTAAATACAAAATTTATAATTAACAAACGATTTCATTATATATATATATATATATATATATATTACACGATAATGCAATATAAATATATTATATTAATTCCAATATTATTAAATGTGACACTTTTAAAATGATTAATCGAATTTAAAATTTGAATATTAATGAAATTTTCATGTTTATTTAAAAAAAACGACGTTAACTTTGAGTCTGTTAAATACAATATTTTTGCTACACAAATTTTGTATTATAAAATACGCGTCATTTTTTCATTCATTTTACGATATAAATTATATATATTTATACAATACTTAAAAATATATTCATATACAAAAAAAAAATATTTTAATATAATAATAATGTGGCGAAATATGTTGTTTAATATATAATGGATTTTAACTGTTAACATAAACGTAGTAAATTTATAATATTTAATGTTCATATTACTTAACATTATGTAAGTTATTAATGTTAAATATGATGTCGGATAGCGAGTGCCATATTTACAACACTATCAAAGTGCACACGGTTTGAATATGTAAAATTAAACAGTTTACCCGGTAAAATGCATTTATGAATCAATTTTATAACAAGTATTTGGAGAGGCTTTGATAACATTTTAGATACGGTTTCGAATAGGAAAATGTGGCGTGCTATCGAATAGAATTCGTCGAAGCGTTCAGTGTTTCTATTGAAAAGTTTCCAATGGATTTTCGTCGGTTTTCCGCGATCGGATTATAGTTGTTGTAAGTCACGAAACTAGTTCGACGACTATGCAAATAACCAATCAAACTTTAATTGAGTTCAGCATCAATCCTGACCGATTATAAAGAGAAGTTTCGATAGTGCGACGAATTTTTTTTCAATGCGTCGAAATGTATGAAAAATTTGTACAACGTAATACGTCACTTCATCACGGTATATATATATATATATATATATATATATATATATATATATAAAGGTTCGTCGTATGAAGAATGTGTATGTTTGTTTATTTTTGTGTGTTGTGCTTTTGAAATTGTACGTCGTTTGTTCTGAATTATGTCACGTATGAGGATAATATGGGTGGCGTGCGACGGTCGATGGTGTCGTAAAACGAGGTCTGAGGCCTCACGTATTATAAAAGTTAGGTGCTTTATATATATAAATATATATTTACAGTAAAATCTGTTTTTGTGCGGTGGATAGGGACCGCAGAAAAAAAATCGCATAAAAAAATATTCAGAAACTTTGTAAATAGCTATAAGAGATAATTTTAATACAATATATGAATTTTTTTATGCGATAGAGGGAGACTGTATAAAAAAAGGTCGACGGCAACTAATTGATGTTATTAGATGGCGAATTATGTATTGAAATTGACATACATACTGATAGTAAAAAGTATTGTGATCCATATACCGCACAAAAAAAAAACGCATAAAAACTCTTACAAAAAGACCGCACAATAACAGATTTGACTATATATATATATATATATATATATATATATATATATATATATATATATATATATATATATATGGCATATTTTTATTTATTTTAAATTAAATTTATCAAAAATCATTATTATATTTATATATAATATCTACGTTTATATATAATAATAGCTGTCATCGATATAATTTTAAAGTGAAAAAAATTGTGTTATTTTAAATTATAAACTATTATTTTAAATTGATAATTTATATATACGTATTTAAAAGTCACGTTTATAAATAATATTGAACGATTCAAAAGAAATGTCAGTATGCAGATTTTATTATATATTTTATCTCGTTACATTTTAATACTTTTCAAAATGAAATAATACAAAAATATATATCACAAAAAAAATATCCATTTTCACCTCAGACACATATTGTTAAAAAATATATGAAATGAAGTGAAATTATTTTCGAACGCAATTTTCCAATAAATATCATATCTTATGACATTCGATCGATCATTCTATATATATATATATATATATATATATATATATATATATATATATATATATATATATATATATATATATATATATATATATATATATATATATATATAAAAAAGGGATGTAATATTTTCATCGTAGATCGTAAACGCTTTATGCCCTTAGAAAAATTACTAAAGTTAATAAAATTATCGATACTATGTGTATCTATTGTTTATTTTTTCTTATTAAATTTTATATTTGATGTGCGTATTTTATCGGTAATAAAATAGAAAACGTTAATCAATTCTAGGTGTAAACAGTTAATATGAGAAATTTTATGATATATATATATATATTTTTTTTTTGTTTAAATAAAATATTAAAATTCTTTCATTTCTGATAATTATATCTTTTTTTAAATGTATTTAATTTAATTGGAAATTTAAAAATATTATTATAATATGTTTCCTTAAAACAATCTGTTTAAATTGAATGAAAATTCGAAAAAATCTACTCACATATATTTTCTTTGTAATTAATAACAAATTTGTAGTGTTAAATAAACTGAAATACGCTTAATTACAAACTCGTATATTGTATTATATATTATATATAATATTGAATTGCATTGTCGTGCGCGAAAATAACACGTGAAATTTTCCAATAGTTTTCCGACGTCGCCATTGTTATAATACACATTCGCGAAGGTTTATACGGCGACAAACGCCGGAAAAGGCATATTTACCATTGTAAAACGCATATTTTATTGCGCATAGTTCGTATATTGCCGGTTAATAAGACCATCTGGTTCATCTTTATTGCTGAATTTCTTCCGAAACTTGTTTTTGCACCGTGTTTTACATTTATATAATATTTACGACGATTGCTTCCAAAATTTAATTGAATCATAATATATCATTGAAAATATTTTTAATTTTATAAATTTGTTTCAATTCATACATAGTCTTAAAAAAATAAGAATTTATATTTTCTAATTTTATCAATATAATTTATTTTTTAGATAATTTTATATATATATATATATATATATATATATATATATTATACTATTGTGATCAAAAAATAAGGCGAAACTCTTGGGTATTAGGAAGGCAGGTAAATTGTAATTTTTTTCCTAGGTTGGTAGGACTGTCTTTAATATTTATCAAGTGTCTGTTTGTCAAAAGGTTTAATTATCTCTGAGTTATACTTCTTTTTACTCGACTCATATCGTTCCACAACCATCGTATTCGCCTGATTTGGCTCCGTGCAACTTCTGGCTATTCAGAAAATTGAAAAGACCAATACGGGAACGCCGTTTTGACACGATTAAAGAGATAAAAACCGAATCGAAGAAGGTTTTGAAGGCTATACCGGAAAAAGACTATTCCGACTCTTTCAAGAACTGGAGAAAGCGATAGCAAAAATGCATTTTATTGGATGGGGATTACTTTGAAGAAGATCCTTAATTATAAGAATTGAGTATTTTTTTTTTTTGAACGACACAAAGGGATCTTCTGTTCGAAAAGGCGCATTGAAATTTTCGACGTGGCGGCATATTTAACAATGCTATATTTCACATGGTTGTTAAAATAATTACATATTACCGAGTCGGCCATGTTGAACATGTGCGCGCGTTCGCGGTTTCATTTTTCTCATTTTCTCAAACCCACGATTGTAACTTTAATAAAATTTAAATATATTACACGTAACGCAAACTACATGACGGTATTTACGAGCGACGCTGTATATATATATATATATATATATATATATATATATATATATATAAGCGATACCACGTAGGTAAATCTCGTGTATTTTGAAATCGTTGAAAATTAACGTTTCGTTTCTAATTACAATCAACGCTTTTTGAGCACATTAATGATTTAAAGGATTACTATTTGAAATTGAAACGAATCGAAACGTGTATTTAAAACACGTATTCAACTGTTAAATTTATATATGTTATATTCGTTTATACTTTTTAAATAAAAATATGTTTAAAATATAAATTTAAATCTATTTTTTTTTTCATATACTACATTAAGGCGAACACTGCTCGTGCGCGCTACGCATGTTAAAACGCACCAACCCGAGCGCTGCTCGCACGTTTCAATTTGTACTTCGTATGATACATGAACGATCTACACTCGTTGAACCTTTTTTATTCAATTTATTGTATTATTTTACTATTTTTTTGTCTTTATTTATAAATACTTTGTACATTTGAAATGTAAATCTGATGTTTTTAGTTACATTTTTGCGAAAATAATATTAAGTGGTTAAATATATTTAAAGATCGAGCGTAAAGCTGATATGAAGATCATCAAAAAATGTTTTTTGTGAAAATTATTTTTAACTCGTTATAAACATAATATTGTAATGTAAAATAATATTGAACGATATTAATATGATTATTTTCAAATTGAAAACATGCGAATTCGTTTTTGAACGAGGTTGTTAATTTTGGATAGTGAATGGCCTGGCGTCCGTTGATTGTAACACATGTCGAAAGACATCAACCGAAAGGTTTCCCGAAAGTGGGTTGGTTTTTCATAGTTTCATTTATGTGGCGGTTTAGTTCGGTTTTCCAAGCAAATTACCGGTATTTTACCGGTCCGAGCACTCGAAATCGGGTCGAGGTCGGGCGATTTACGGCGCCCTTGGTGTGTTCCACGACTGCCCCACGGAACCACGAGATAAACTTCTCTCTTATTTTCCTCTTTATTTTATATCGTCAGGGTTCAAAGGCTCGTGAGTTCGTATCCCGTCTCTTGTTCCGGACACGTCCCTGAGTAATTTCACCTCTCGTTCAAATATTTGCGGTCAAATATCTCTTTTCCTTACTCGAAAGGTTAACAGTCCTCCTTTTTACCCTTCGCCTTATTTTGCCTTCGCCTTATTTTGCCTTCACCTTATTTTGCCTTCGTTTACTCTTTGCACCCACGCCAAGTTGTTTCAGAGAAGACGACTTTGGGTGATTTCAACTTTTACGACAGATCAATTAAACAAATTGATTGTAGAAACCAAAAAAAAGTGCAATTACTACGAAGACTCTCGAGAAGAAAATTGTCTGCTCTAAGAACGATTTTGTAACCACTCCAAAATTTAATCTATATAAAAATATTGAAATGAAATCCGAAATATACAACATGTTGAAAACCTCTGATCGATAGTGGCATCTGTACGTACGATCCCGTTACTTTTTTACTATACATTTTTTTCGTACTATTATACAAATATAGCAAAATGCAGTAGCGACATATTTGTTGCGAAAAAAAAATGTAGATCAATCGCTAAATATGTTATGAAAATATTTATTTTGTCCTATATTTTATTATTTCAATGTAAATTTTGATATATTTAAATTGAAAACAAAAATATCAATATTGTTATTATTGAAAAATAACAATGCAGAATTCCAAATCATTTCAACCTTTTCGAATAGTAATACAATAATAACATGCATATGTTGACATTGATAACACACTTTTTATCATAGTCAAAGTGAATCCGATATATAAACTTGGTGTATTATATTATATATGAAATGAAATTTTTTATTTTAAGTTATGTGAATGATTATATATTTGTAAAACACGATCGGTAGACTTGTGATAAAATCGAATATGGTTTAAACATTTCGTATGACACGTGTCTGAAATTTTGGTTAACATTACCGTTAACATAAACGAGGTATCCTGAAAGCAAAATCCGATACATCCTTCAATTCGGCACCGGTTATCGGTTAAATGTTGTACTTCGTATTGTCGAGTACCCAAAACACGACATTTCGATTGGACCTCGGTTCGTTATTACGTTTATACGTTGATATAATACCGTGATCAAAAAGTAAGGTGAATTTGTTTATAAAATGTAAACTCTTTATTTATTCTTTCAAATCAATTTCATCTCCTTGAAATTAATCCCCGTCAGATAAAGTGTATTTTTGCAAACGTTTTTCCAGTTCTCGAAACAGTCGGAATAGTTTTTTTTCCGGTATATATAGCCTTTGAGACCTTCATCAATTCTGTTTTTATCTCCTCAATCGTGTCAAAACGGAGTTTCCACATTGCAAGAAGTCGCACGGAGCCAAATCAAACGAATACGTTGGTTGTAGAACGATGTAGAACAGTGTAGAATCAATCACATGATGCATTATTATGATGAAGGAACCAAGAATTGTAAAAAAATGTGCAACTGTCTATAACATGTTTTACAAGAATTGTAAAAACATGTTATATAGACAGTCCTACCAACCTAAAAAAAATACAATATTACGAACGTATCTCCAAATGTCGACTGTTACAAGTGCAACGTATTTAAAATATTATGTTGTAATGCACTTTAATCGGTCGACTTGTGAGCTCCTCGATTTCCCTAGCGATGAGAAAAATGGTACACGGCAACATCAACAAGTTGGACGGCAACATTTTTGTTTTTATTTTTTTTTTTGGTTTATCCGGTACAAATGTTGAACCTCGGCGCCAAGCTCGCCCACGTAAAACTTTCGAGATGCGAACCGATGGGAACGGCTTCGTCATCATCTTCATCATCACCAACACCATCGTCACTATCATTATCATTGCCGACGCGACGTATGGAGGTTTCTTCTTTTTCTTTCATGAAGAAGGAAAAGAGTGACGCCGATCCGTCGATAGCCACCGGCTACAGTGTCCATTCTTGCTAATGACCAATCGAGCTGGGTTCCACTTGGCAAAACCATCAATAACAAAATGCACATTTTATTGCATTATCCATCAATTTCACCGTAATGAAATACACATATATATAGATTAATTTTAGCGAAGGAAATTATTCGTTAATTTTCGAAATTACGGCTCTTAATAGGAAGACGTCAAAATTCATGACTTAAAAATCATTGTCTCAACTGTTCGTCAATAGAACTCTTTTGAATGGCTGTATCGAAGGTTTTGTTAGTCATGTTGATCACCATCCTTCTATCGCAAAGATGAAGAAGTTATAAGTTTCACTTGTCTGTTTGTTTGGATGGAATTTTGTAATAGATTTTTCGAGCACTTCCCAATGTTCGATTGAGATGAAATTTTGCATACTTGCTCACTCTAGATGACAATGCAAGAATCAATAAACATATTTACAAAATAATCAATTAATTAGTGTCAATTAATTATATCGCTTTTACGATATAATTGCACTAATAATGCGGTAATACGATAATGAGATATGACGAATAATAATATAATGATATATTTATCGATACAATGGTGCGATTTTTATTATTGGTAATACATATAATATAAAAGTGTGTTTTTCAGAAAAAAATATTTTTATACAATTAATTATTTTAAGAAACCACAATGCAGCGCATTTACGCTAAAATGAATTGAATTGAATCCTGAAATCTTTCAGGATCAACATTGCATTATATATATATATATATATATATATATATATATATATATATATATATATATATATATATAAACTACATACTAGTATGTAGTTTAGATATTGACTTTTTCCCTTAAGTCCAATCTTTAATTCTGATTTTTCGATTATCAATTTCCCATAAAAATCTAGTAAAATATTTATAATATTATTTTTATTACATTTTTAGGTATATATCAAATATTTATGAATCTCGTTTTTGATACTTCATATACAAGAAACTAATAAGAAAAGCTAAAAAAATAATTTTGTAGACGAACGAACGAACGGCTTTTAAAAAATAACAAATAATTATTTTTCATTATTATTATTATTTTATAATATTAAAATTATTTTATATTGCGTCTAACGTAAAACACGTTGACGTTTTAATAACGTCGAATCTTATTTACGTTGCGTCATCGTCGCTATCAATTACGTTCGTTTCAGAGATGATTTACGACGCTATGAAAAATAACAACACTAATAATACCAATAACAACGAAAATTTCTATTAAAAAAAAAGAAAGTATAAAAAAAAATAAGCGGAAAAAATACTTTTTTCCATATTTTTCCGCTGCGAGCGATGCGAGTTTTTGTATATTGAAAAATTCGCGAGAATTAATTTATCATGGAAATTTGACCTTTTTTGATGCAATCAATTTGTATCGAATCGTATTCGATAGATTTCAGTACACCGAAAAAAAAAACAGAAAATCTGAAAAATAAAATTTGCGAAAAAAAAGTAAAACGCTGAAATATAATGGCATTATGAAACGATAATAAAATCAATATGTTACATTAATTGCGTCGTTTCGGCGATTTTGTTGATTGATTAATCATATATCGATATTGATTGTGTTATAAAAATATATTTAATTTTATTTTCAATCTTCTGTTTTCTTTCAATATATGAAAGAATTATACAACAGTTTTCAATATAATAAAAATTGATTTTTTTTTGGTTTGAAGATTTAAGATAACTAAACCCAACTCTTTTTTTGCACGGTAGATATGTTCTTTATAGCAAACGTGTAAATAAATACATACAACATATGAAAAATTTAGAGATATGTTTCACAACTATAAAAAAAGTTCTATATATTTTTCCAAAAAAAAAGTGCAAAAAAGTAATACTGAAATTCAAATTATTTAAGTATTTATAAAATAAAAAATATGTATTTGATTCTAGCATTGTCATCGTGAGTGAGCAAATATACAAAGTTTCTGCTAAATCAGACATCGGGATGTGCTCCAAAAATCTATTACAAAATTCCACTCAGACAAACAGACAAGTGAAAATTATATAAAAATTTTATGAATTTCGTGCTAAAACAAAAAAATTCGTGTAAAAAAATACATTTATTCTTATTGGTGAACCGCGTTATTTCAAAGTCGTGTATAAAAAGGAGTTAGGTGTACATATAAAATTATTTTCTTTTTTTATGTCATAGTATAAAATTGAATTCGCTACTAAAAAACAATAGGATAAGCGTACAGAATTTCCCGGAAACAAAATAAATTATACGGAAAATTCGTTCGACAGTCGAATTCGTATCTAATGGCGAAATTTTTCTATCGACCGTAAAATGATATTTCATCACATATAAATTTACATTCTGGCGTTCGTTTCGATTTGTTTGGGTCTGAGAGAACAATATATATATATATATATATATATATATATATATATATATATATATATATATATATATATATATATATATATATATATAAATTGGAAGAAATTAGGGTCACCGATTTGTTCAATCAAATATTCAAGGAATGTAAGCCTTCACGTGCGCGCACATATAGGATTTATAACCTCGGGCAAACTAGTCCGGTAGTCCGATTATGCCGACAGAAAAAGAAGGGCAAAAAAAAATAGCAAATTGATTTTAAAAAAGGGTTTTAGGACCCTTCAGGCTCCACGAAAGCCGACCGATATGTAAAAAAGCGCCCGAAGGCTCTTTGCTCGCAAATTACTACGCTTTGCACAGATATCGATGAATGTTTCAATGTTCAAAAACAAGAAAAAAATTGACAATTTGTAATATAATATATATGGTCCGGTTTTTTTCCAAAAATGACGAACAATGTATTTGTTTTTAAAAAAAATATATACAATTTCAATTTTTTTCCGTTGATTAACGTATATATCATTTTTTTACAATCGTATATAATATCAAAGATAAACTTATCAAAATACGATATGTAGTAAAACATTTTTATATACATTCAAACCTGTTTTTGTGCGATACATAGCGACCGCAGAAAAAAAATCGCATAAAAAAAATATTCACAAATTTTGTAAAAAGCCATAAACAATATACCAAAAAAAATTATGCGGTAGAGGGGGACCGTATAAAAAAGGGTTATGTATTGGAGCGTATAATAAAATATGTGTTGAAATTGACTGAAAGCAAAAAAGTGAAGAGTCGTATTGTGATTTATATACCGCACAAAAAAAAAACGCATACAAAAAGACCGCAGAAAAACAGGTTTGACTGTAATAATATTAACATGAACAATATAATCAAAATTGAAAACGTATAATATACAATACATTACCACTGGTTTAACAGAATAATTACAAGTTTATACGATAAAATTACAAGTGGTTTAACAGAACATTTTAAAATATGGTTATGTATATATACAAAAAAAAAACGCAAAATACATAAGAATTTACATTATACCTCGAAATATCGTCGATTATTAATTCCTAGATAAATTAAAAATATATTTATCAAATTTAAACTCTATATTTATTACATAGAGAGTTATAAACAATGAAAATTCGAATAATCATCACTGGTAAATAATCCGGAAGTCGTTCCATAAAATAAAGTTTCATACTCGGCCTTTCTTTCAAAAGGTCTTTTAACTAATTTAAAGTGCGCGTTTTTATGTAGCTGTGAAAATTTAACTGCCATTAAATATATATGTACACATGTTCAATGATATAGAAATGGCCTCTGAATATAACCCGCTGTGAATATTTACCGATATAGTAGGAAAGTACACATTCGTTAAAATTATTCACATGAGTTAAACTGCATTCAAATATAATAATCGTTAATTTAAACGTTACGATCTTTCCACCAGATATGCCCCGAAGGTGCACTTACAAAACCATCGTTAAAGAGAATACACACACACATACACACACTATATATATATATATATATATATATATATGACAATGTATATGAATATATTTATTTTATTATTATTATACTATATATTATAAAATAATACTGTGATCAAAAAGTAAGGTAAATTTGTTTATATGGTAAAATGTATTTTTTTTATATATTCTTGCAAATCGGAATAGTCTTTTTCCGATATAGCCTTCAAGACCTTTTTGAATTTGGTTTTTGTCTCTTTAATCGTATCAACACGGCGTCCCCGCATTGGCCTATTAAATTTACTGAATAGTTAGAAGTCGCACGGAGCCAAATCAGGCGAATACGGTGGTTACGGAACGATATGAATCGAGTTTTTGTCAAAAAAGTCATGAAGAACCGATACAGTATGATATGGTGTATTATGGCGAAGAAGGAACCAAGAGTTGTAAGAAGACGTGTAACTCGGAGATAATTAAACCTTTTGACAAATACCATAGATGCCTAGCAAATGTTATAGACAGTTCTAAAAAAAATAAAATTTACATCTTATTTATACATAGATATATTTTTTTTAATCTCACTTACGAATACTTTAATTTTATAATGAAAAAAAATATGAATATTATTTATTACATTATAAAACTCGACAAACAAACAAATATCATAAAATAAAAAACGATAAATCATCCGCTTAATATCCGAAAGAATTTCATTTTAATATAGTCAAAATTCATTTCGAACCTTCCGAGAACAACAACTATTATGTACGCGAAACGATATAAAAATATGTAATAAATCACTTTTTGTATTTTTTTCAACCCTCCTCCTCCCCCCCTCAACGTTTAATATCGTCGTAATAATTTAAAATTGAAATCTTTTTTTACTTTAAAAACTTTAATCCTGTCATGTATCCCCAATTCCTCTCTCTGCCCCCCATGCATAAGATTTAATAAATCAAAATTTATATTATATTATATATACATTATATATATATATATATATATATATATATAAATTGCGAGTTAAAATATGGTCGTTTTTGTTAAGGGCAATTTAACTTGATGCGAGTTTTTCAAATAACTTAAAATGAAATTGTATAAACGGCTCCCGGAATGGATTTATTTCGCATCATATTTTTTTATGACTGTCATATATATTTATAAAAATATTTTATAATTGTATTCAAAGGATATTTTGATAAAATGCAATAATTATATATACATATTTCATAATATTTTTTTTTCTTATTTAAATATGAAATAACTTATTCAAAATATATAGATAATCGTTTTTGATAACACAACCTTCGATGCTCTATTACACAATGTGTTTTATGTCGAAATATAAAATTTGTTCATTTTGTGTTTGAACACTTTTTTATTTTATTTTTTTGTTCGATTCGCATTTCGCTTCATTTTACCCAAGTTTCCCCGGGCGATTTAAGCATATAAACACATATATAAACATGGTAAAATGTTGAATATCTATAAATATGTGTATACATATATGCGTATGTGTAATGGTATATATATATATATATATATATATATATATTCGCAAATTTTCACATAATTTTCCCCGTGCGTAATGTGAAAAATTTTCCCACGCGTTTTTCCGCGTTTTCCCAATTTTCGTGTTCTTCAAATTTTAAATCCGATTACTCTCGATGAAATATTTTTATTTTATATCCTCACACGTGAATTGAAATTATAGTTTTATATGATGTATAATTTTTATTTGATAATTCATTGTTTTTTTTTCAGCTAACTTTATTTATTGATAAAAAAAAATGGAACATTACAAATAACGAGTATCAAATTTTTATTTGTAAGAAAAATTTTAATTCTTATGAGGATGATATAATTTTAAAACATGCTGAAAAATCACGTTGGTGATATATTTATATAATCGAAAATTCGTTCGTCTACCGTATAAGTAGGATTTTTTTTTCAGCGCATATGAATATTCATTCGACACTATCTTACTCATCGACTATTCAGATACATTTGCGTGTCGAGTGATGTTTCGATATACGAACTATGAATTATTTATGTGCGTTTCATCCGAGAATCCTCTGAAAACGATACGAGTACATATTTCAGCAGCGCGAACTCGACGAATGTACAAATTAAATTTTAATCGCTTGTCTCGAAAAGGAAATTAATACGTATATATGTATATATATATATATATTATATTTATATATTTTTTTATTTTTTTGTTACAGGTGAGTCGTTTCGAGTGAAATTGAAAAATGAAATCGAAATTGTAACAATGCTCAGCACAAAGATACAAGTGTTTGGAAGCTGAAAACGTTCAGTCACGAAGCCATCGAACAAATATTAATCGCTTACACGTATGGAATACAACGTCGGTACTCATTATGCAAACATGCACCGAGCTGTACTGCAATCTGCAGTACACAAAACGCTTACATGCACATGTTTATAAACGTGTATATTCATGTTTGTAACTTGGCGTATGTTTTTCGAATCGCAAATGTGCGCACTCGTCGTCGAAACTTCTTTTCATAGCGCGAAAACATTGTTATTTTTTCAAAATTTTATATATCAATATCAATATACAGTCAAATCTGTTTTTGTGCGATTCCTTTTTTTTTCGTGCGGTATATGAATCATAATACGATTTATTGTATTATAAAATTGTTGACATCATATTTTTTTGCTATCAGTGTGTATGTAAATATTACATCAGCCAATTTCATTAGTCATACTTAATATTCAATACATAATGCGCCATCTAATAACTTCAATTAGTTACCGCGATCTTTTTTTTATACGGTCTCCCTTTACTGCATAATTTTTTTTCATACATTGTATTAAAATTATTTTTAATGGCTATTTACATAATTTATGAATATTGTTTTTGTGCGATTTTTTTTCTGCGGTCCCTATCTAACGCACAAAAACATGTTTGAAAAAAAAATATTTTGATTTATATAAATTTATATTTTTTAATATAATTTAGCACACTTATAAAAACATATATTCATGTACAAATAGTTAATATATAATATCACAATCATTAATTTAAATTAAAACTGTAAACGATATATATATATATAACGTGAAATTTCTAAACCAGACTCTTTTAGTCGAAAACTTGAAAAAGACTGCAAAATAGCAGCTGAAAAACGACCGCTTTAAAATGCGGCAATTAATATTTACACTGTAAAATTTTCAAAAGTTTCAATTGAAATTTAACGTGCAACTTATACAGTTTCACGTTGAATTTCAGCAATATACCGATGAAATATATACAAAATTATATATATATATATATATATATATATATATTTTAAAATTCAATTTTCACTCAGGTAGTTATTTAATGTCGTACATTGCGCATACTATTTATGGCGTTAATTATATTTGATACTTACATAACAGGAAGAAAATTAAATATTTCCAATACGAATACGAAATTAAGCAGTGAGAGCACGTAGCAAGTGGCTGAACTATTCAATGAATATTATAATGAAAATTTTCCCCAGGAGCTCGAACTAAAGAGCTGAAAGTTACCGCAAAAGTGGTTTCACCGTTTCAGCGCTATAACTAAAACGGGATCCGAGCTTCAGGAAAACGCTTCAGGTGCACGCGCCATTTTTTTTTCTTTCATTTTTATTTTTATTCTGAAACCGCCGCGGAATTCGTTAGTAATTTTAATGTTTAATCTGATAAAATATATTTATGTGTGTGTGCTATACTGATTCGTTTCATCGTAAATAATTATTACATTCTTATTGTTGAACGGCTCTCATTGAATCGTTCAAAATTATATTATAAATACGCCCAACTCTCTTTTTATACGATTTTTTAAATATATCACCAATATTTTTACACGAATTTTTGTTCTAGCACGAATCACTATTTTTTTAAATTCTAATTTTATTATTACTTTTTTAATCATTTTTTTTTTTGAAAAATATATGGATTTTTTTAGAATGTATTTACCGTGTAAAAAGAGAGTTGACTGTATATTAATTAGTACATTCATCTTTCAATGACACTATAAGTTTTGGAGAATATCTAGTTTTACTTTTATATTATTTTACACAAACGAATCCCAAATGACGATTCAAGCTCTTTTGAACTTTAAAATTTATTTTAAAATATAGGAAAAATGTGACAATATTTCAAAATCTGTTAGAAAGAAACATAAAATATTTAGACACAAAGCTGACGATTTCAAATTTTCAGAATTTTTCTCAAGTATCACATTTAGAATGTAGACGTTTTGAATACA
Organism: Leptonema lineaticorne; assembly: GCA_024500535.1. Classification (NCBI taxonomy): domain Eukaryota; kingdom Metazoa; phylum Arthropoda; class Insecta; order Trichoptera; family Hydropsychidae; genus Leptonema; species Leptonema lineaticorne. The sequence goes on from JANIJI010000001.1 coordinate 12,712,190, forward strand.
TCAATGTCAATAATTTTGCATCATACATATAAAAATATTAAAAAAAAAATTAAACTTTATAGTTGTTTTAGTGATGTATATTCATATTATTAATCCGAATGTACAATTCAAAAATTTTATTTTATTTAAAACGTCCAAAATCGTATAATTATTCGACGATTATCCGTTAAAAATGCATTTAAAATAATTTTTTAGCCGAATTACATCAGTTTTATAACTCAATGAAAGCGATCGTGTTCTTTTTAATATTTTACGAGCGATAAAATTAGTAAATTTAATAGACTCGACGTCCCACGAGTCTCGTAAAAAAATCTACGAGGTCTAATTTTTAATTATATTTATTAATGTCGTGCGCATTAATAATATACATATACATATATAACGAAAAAAAAAATATCGTTCGTGTTCCAATAATTAAATGTCGAAAATATCGTAATTTTTAGAAATATGTCGACTACAAAAAAAAAAAAAATAAATAAAAATATATATGGACAACAAGATGGAGAAAATCGCTTCGGGTCAAATAATCCAGTTGTCGAGTTATAGTATATAATTAATAATAATATAATATAAGTGTATTAAACGGTAGTAATAGTAATAAAAATTATAATGATTAAGTGTCAACACAGCTGAAACGAAGATTTGTTACCGTATTTCGAAATTAATCATTCACTTTCGTCGTAAAAGTACAGAAAGACCCCGCTTTATTTGATTTTTAATTTTATAATATGCTTTTATTATGGAATATATTGATTAAACATTGATATTTTTAATGGTTTAAATTTATTAAACACATCGAATGTTTGATTTTATAATATTAATTTTAAATCGAAATATGTGCTCAAAATATCGAAGAGTGCATTTGACTTTTTAAAAAAATCGATTATATTTAATTTAATTATTTAATAAAATATACATATTTTTGAAACATACTGTTCTGAAATAATCAGATTAATATATCTATTATATCGAAATCAACAATCCTGAAATATATATAATACCGAAATTGATTTTTAGCTAGATATAATTTATAAAAATATTATTTTCTCTTTATTGCGTTGATATATTATCATTCATTGTTACAACTCAATAATCGATATTTTTAATTATTTAGAAATTTAAAAATATTTTTATTAGATTAAAAATTCATTCATTATTTATTAATAATTTTGACGATCACATTTAAATTTATGATAATGTATACAAAAAAAAATGTAAATTATATTTTAACGAATTTCGAATTAAATTTTTAACAATTTCAGAAATGCATTAAAAATTCGTGTCTGAAAATAAACAAATAAATAAATGGCAATTGACAGAATCGTGTGCGATTGAATCGGTTAAAGGTTTTCTTTTATCCAATTAATTTAATGAGCGAAACACATTCGTGTACCAATTTTATTTTAAAACTGATTAAATTGTACAAAAGAAAAATCAACTGACAAACCCCCCCACGCATCGTGACTTTCGAAACATTTTTCCATTAATTAATTAATAACTTTATTATTATTATTATTATTATGAAAAAACATATTTTTTTTATATTAAAACTCGGTGCAGTCTATTTTTTTATGAGATCCAAAATAAAAATTTATTATTTCGTCTTGAAAAATTTTAATATACCTTAAATTAAATTGATATAATTTTTAAAAATAAATTATTTTATTTTTTATGTAACTTTCTAATTTATTTAACTAAGAAAATGTTAGACATGTAAACCGCAATTGAAACTGTTCATTCTATAGCTTAAAATGCTTCTAGCTATTTTATAATTATATTTGAGATCAAAATAATATTATCTTTTATTATATAATATATTTTTTTTGTATATTTAAATAAAAATTTTAATATAATCTCCTAAAATTATGGACCATTTTATATCATTTTGAAAAAGTGACTTTCGGTACTTCAATTAGTTTTCAAACTGTGAATCGAAAAAAATATAAATATTATAATTTATTAATCATTTCCATAAATTGATAATAACGACGTTAACTTCGACGTTATACGACGTTTTAATTATACGATAACCGTTCGATTATAACGTATGTCGACTTGGAAAGCTTTTCCCGATTTCTTTTTTTTTTTTTTACTTCTAGCAAACGTGCTGGCCGTCTTTCTTTGCATTTTTTTTCCACGAATATACATTATAATATATACGTAGAAGAAAAACAAAAACAAATAAATAAAAAGCGGACCCCTAATTTGTATTCCGAACGTTTCAAGTCGAAACGGGGACCACACAGAATTCAATAAGAGTTTTCGGCACCTACAGCTGTTACCTCGTAGAGAACGATTTCGTCGTACATTTTGCCAAAATAATATCATATTTTTATGATAATTATTATATAAAAAATCAATCTCGATTTTTTTATATAATAATTCAATCTCAAATATTCAAATCCAATATCACCGATGAAAAAAAGCTTTATTCGAATTAAATCTAAAATTTCGATGATTTTTACTAAAGCTATATTATATTAGAAATTATTTTCAATATTATCATTATATTAAATTATCTTTATTTGTATTTTAATTATGCTCGCATAAAATTTGTGTATAGTATATAGTAAAAAACGATATTTATTGATCATAAACGATGTTCGGATTATATTTTATGCTATACGCGTTTATACTTCGTATATCTATATATATATATATATATATATATATATATATATATATATAAATGCGATTTATGCGTAATAAATTATATTTTCTTATCTAAATTCCATTAATATTTCGAGTTAATACAAAAACTCATTAAAATACATTTTAATTAATACCGCATACGGCATTAGGATTAATAATGAAATATGGGGGCTTCGAACGGAAAATCCGTTTAGAGTACACATTTTTTTTTGTCATATATCGGATTTAATTTCAATTTTCCGTACAATCAAATTAATTTTTACTAATTGTGATGGTGTTTTTAATAATATAAAAAAAGTATATTAAATATTTTTAATATTTAATATAATTTTTTCAAAGTTGAAATGGGCATAAATCGAATCATATTATTTTTTTTTATTCAGTGTCGATAAAAAAAGGGTTCCGTGATAGATTATATATTATATTGAGGGCGATAACTTTAAAAATATTTTTATATGGATGTTAGGATACGGGCAATAGACCCTTAAAAGTTTTGTAACATCGACGATGATATCACGAATAAGTACGACGTTCAAGTCTCTAAAGGACTAAATTACAAAAGTGAAAAGTCGTATCGGTTATTTGTTAGTGTCGATAAAATTCGTGGATTTTATTAAAAAAAATTGGTGATTTTGGTATTTTCGGTCGAAAAGGATTTTTTTTATTATTATACGTTTAAAAAGGATCATTTTGGTGTTCTAAATATGATTATTGTAAATTAAACATTTAAAATTGTAAAAATAAATTTAAAAAAATTGTCTTGATTAATTCGTATTTTTGTTGCGAATTTTTCTCATAAAATATTTATCTATATAAATATGATTGTGAGTAATAAAATATATGTACAATTTTATAAATTATATTATATAATATGTTAAAAACATACGCGATGAAGTATCGAATATTGATAATAATAAAAAAACAGTAAATTTTACTGCTGATTGAAAATCGGTAGATAGTTTTTTTATTTCAAAAATTAATGTACCATTTTAGGAGATGAAATTGTGAATAGTCAAATTTTAGAAGATTCCCGACGTTTTATACTCTTTTTTTTTTAGTAGCGATAGAAAAGTCGAACGACGTCAATGTCAATGGAAAATTATCGAAAAACGCATTCGTTCAAAAAAAAAAAAAAAAGGTCCGACTAATAAACCGTTAATGTCAAATTGGCAAAAGTCTCAATTTTTACAGGGGCGTCGAAGTTTATATCGAAATATATATTTTATTTTTTCGTTCAGTACGGCGATAAAAATAAAAGGATTTTGCAAGGTGGCCGTTTTCCATAACTTCGGAAAAGCTCACCGAATACCTGAAAACTTGTATAAAATGCCTTTTGTCGAAACAATAAAAAGCGAGCTGGCCGCCTTTGAGCCGTCGGGCATTCGTCACGAACGCGGAAACAATAGCGTGGAAAATCACAGTTAACACCTGGCATGGCAATCACAAGTCCAGAGAGTCACGGGAGCCGTTAATTCCACTCAATAAATTTGAACCCGTTGCGCCGTTAAAACTTCACGAATACCTGCCGCGACAATTAATGCGATCCGACTACTCAGACCACGGGATTTCGACCTTCGTCCGCCCATCGTCAAAATATATTCAATCTGTGTATTGTGGATATATATATATATATATATATATATAGGATTCGTAGCTATTTGCCCACTCCTTCCCGTAGATTGGACCGTTGATGTCCGATTCGTAACCATTAGTCGAATGCCAGTGAATATCGAATAATGTCCGACGAATCCGGAACGATGTTATGGAAACGTAATTGAATTCGACGCGATATTCTTGACAAATACCTAAATTCGATTCGATTGTCTTCGATTGCTATATAAAGATTTCGTGTACTGATCAAAAAGTAAGGTGAATTTGTTTATAAAATGTAAATTCTTTATTTATTCTTCCAAAATCAATTTCATCTACTTCAAAGTAGTCACCGTTAAAGAAACAGTCGGAATAGTTTTTTTTTCAGTATAGACTTCAAGACCTTCTTCGGTTTGATTTTTATCATCGCAATCGTGTCAAAACGGTGTCCCCGAATTGGCCTTTTAAGTTTGTTGAATAGCCAGAAGTCGCACGGAGCTAAATCGGGCGAATACGGTGGTTGCGGAACGATATGAGTCGAGTTTTTGGCAAAAAAGTCGCGAAGAACCAATGCAGCATGACATGATGTGAAAACACGTGTGAGTCGGAGATAATTAAACCTTTTGACAAACAAACGCTTTACAAATATTATGGACAGTCCTACCAACCTAGGAAAAAAAATACATTTCACCTGCTTTCATAATGCCCGGGAGTTTTAAATGACAATTTCACCTTACTTTTTGATCACGGTGGTATATTTTGATTGATTGATTGACAATTTTTCTTAACTGATTTACGATGATCTAGTTTAATAGTCTTTTCAATTTTTTATTTTACATACAGGACACGTATAAAATAGTGTAACGCTTTTATACATGTCTAAAAATTTTGAATATTAAATTTAAATATTAAAAAATAGATATATTCATATTTTGCTTTTATTAACATATTTTTTTAAATTTGATGAATGATTGTTGACGGCACTTTTTAATAATTTATCGAGAGCCACAAATAAGCCGCATGTGTCTCGCGAGCCGCAGTTTGACCACCACTGTTCTATATAATGAAAAAAAACTTACTATATTAATTAATTTATTTTATAAATTAACATTAAATTTAATTCAGTATTAAGTATTTTAATTTCGAATTATCATAGTATATAAATAATAATAAAATGTCGACTAAATTAATAATTTGTTGTATAATATAATACAATTAATAAATATATGGATTTGTTAATAGATATAAATTGTTATGAAATAAAATCACAATTTCGTATATATATATATATATATATATATATATATATATATATATATATATATATAACGTTAATTAACAGAAAGCTAACGTCATTCGTTATTTTCAATAGTTAATTGATACAACAGTTTAGCACGTCGAAAAAACGACAGCGAAACGAAATTATTTTATTTTGTGAAAATAAACACTAAACTTCGCGAAATTCATTATATGAAATAATCGAAAAACTGATGAAAAACGAATTTTCCGAATGAATTTCGTTCGTTCGTGACGTTTTGCGTACGTATCGATTTTTCTACGGTAAATAAACATTAATTGGCAGGTTTCATTAATCATCTATTCAAGGGGCATCTGGAATATTATTATTTTAGGTATGGCGTGCAGTGGGAGGGAGCATTTCGTTCAAGGGGGGGTTGATTAAGACGGACTATCCGGAATGGGGAGGGTGAAAGTGACGGTTATTTAATAATAACATCGCTTGAAATGCGAATTTCTATATACATAATAATATATTGTATAACGTGACGTTATCAGGGATGTGAAGTAGATTTAAAAAAAATTATCTAAATATTAAAATCGTAAATGTGTTTCAAAATTATCACACAAGTAGACCCGCGTGCGAATTCGCTCTTGTGTTAGTTAGATCATTAGAAGTACACACCTTTTCATTAAATATATTCAATTTATTAAAATTAAATTGCATATATTATAATAGTAACACATAATAATGATTACAAGTAACATAAATTAACATTTTTTAACATTTTATATTTATTTATAAATATCAATTTACATTGAAAAAAATATCAATAAAGGTGTGTTTAATATTCATATAACTGAAATAGTACGTAAATAAAAAATAATAAAAGCATAATAAACGAAATGTAAAATAAATATTTACCAATAATAATGTAAAAAAATAAATATATCAGATTGTATCTAATTGAATTTAAAAATAAAAATAACGAACAACGTCTGTGTAAGACCGTCGTCGTCGGTGCGCGGCGGCGCTAGTATTAAAATTTTTTAACATATTTCTTTTTAATATAAATATTTATATAACTAAATAAATAATAATATTTGAGAATATTTATTTATAGAACGATTTTGTTTGTCGAATTTCGACTCTAATTTCGCAAACCCTGGACGCGTAAACACGCAAGTTAGAAGTAAAACTGTAACTTTTTATTACTTCTTAAGCGTTTCGCTTGCAGCCGTCGTTTGACTCGTCATTCGTCGAATATTAACAAAATTTACGCCGCCCCCACCCCATTCCTCCCCCCCAGACTCACCCCAATAACGACGCAAAAGCAGGGCAGTATTAATTAATTTATAAGTTTACGTATTAATATAATACAACTGACGAGTTCGTACCTGGTAATGTATAAAGATATTTCATTAAACATTATTGAAAACTTTAATCGTTTATTATTTTATATTTTAAATAATCAAGAAAAATATATTAATATCATAAATAATTAAAATTTTAGTCTGTTGATCGATGATTAATTAAATTATTATTGACGGACGTATAAAAATATATATTGTTCAATTTACAATAATAAATGTATTCGATTGTCACATAATATATATATATATATATATATATATATATATATATATATATATATATATATATATATATATTTAGACGATGACGCATTGGGTATATTCGGTTCCCTTATCAATATTCTTGTCATTATCATTATCATCATCGTCGTCATTTCGTTCAATTTGTTAGACTATCATCGATGAAATTATTTGACAAATGAAAACGGACGCACGCGAAAATTGGACTGTCAGCGTCAGGAAAATATTATTCGCGTCGCGCGGAAAAATCGAACGATTTTCCCTCTTGTTTTTCGAATTTTCTTTTCGTCTATTTCGAATATTTTTATTTTTCGCTTTTTTTGTCTCGTTTTCGATTCTTTTTTTTATTATTTTATTTTATTATTATTATTTTTATTTTTTTTTGTATATTTTTCGTTCCGTCGTCGAAATAAAACAATTCGCGATTTGCGTTCAAAAATCGCTCGTATAAAAGAAAATTCATATTTTATTCAACGCATTACAATTTTTGTTTACTTTTTTTTTAAAGAAAAAATTTCTTTTTTGGAAAACAAAAAAATAACACATAAATTTCTCTTAAATATTTAATGATTAAAATTATTTAACTTTTAATACGTAATTTTTAATCAAAAAGCATATTAAATATGTATCGAATTATAAAATATTCAAAATATATTTTCATTTTCTAGATAATCTTTATCCGATCTTTACATTATAAATATTTGATAAAGATAATGTAATTTCAAAGTTTTGTAAATATCAATATTTTATATTTTATAAATCAATAAAATTAATTTTATCAAGATATTAAATAAAATGTTAATCAGTTGAATACTATAAATTCGTTATTGATATAAATAGACATTACCTATATTACGATAAGTTTTATGATTTTTTTATACAACATTTAAGCTATTATATAAGATAGTTTTCGCTGAAAATTTTACGCGGAAAAAGTATAATAAAAAATAGACTATAATACAAGATTTAATAAAAAGTGAAAAATAAAAAATTAAAAGCCTCACATACTTTTAAATAAATTTCTAAGGAAAAATCATAACACTACTTTTACGATTATGGCGACGAGAGTAGAATTAATGTAACTCGGTAAATTTTGCTTTCAGTAAAATCATAGTTTTTACTTCATTTTCTTTATATTTTTTTTTTGATTTTCATCCACTTTTGGTTAACTTTTTCCACGTTTTTAAATATGTTATATTCTATATATACCATATATATATATATATATATATATATATATATATATATATATATATATATATATATATATATATATATATATATTATATGACAGATATATTATGAAAGAGTCGTTCTGAAAACGCTCTATAGTGTTTTTTGGACGCATTAAAAGTTTTATAAGTTTTCTTTTTTTTTTTATATATAAAGCGCATAAAAAAAACCGAGCGAAACGACGTCACTAAACACGGTGAAAGTTTTACTTTACTTTGCGATGTTTCGATATACTTTTTTTTTCTTTCTATATATTTTATTTTAACGTAATAAGCGATGCTTTTAAGTTATATATTATATATTAAAAAGTATACTATATTTTTAAAATTAAAAAAAAAAATATCTTTTAATCGACGACAGTCAGCTTTATCATATTCTTGTCTTATTATATATATTATATAAAAAATTTCAATGAAATTTTATATGTAGTATTTTTTTTATAATAGATTTTTTAAGAATATAATTCTTAATATGTTTTATTTTTGTACTTAATTTATGTATGTACTACTGTGTTTTGACTAACTTTAAAATTTGCCAAACGTTTGTCAAATTTGCACGTGTTTTTACAACCCTTGGTTCCCTCATCACGATAATGCACCATGTCATACTGTATTGGTTCTTCGCGGTTTTTTAGCCAAAAACTCGACTCATATCATCCCGCAACCACCGCATTCGCCTGATTTAGCTCCGCGCAACTTCTAACTATTCAGCAAACTCAAAAGGCTAATGCGTGGACGTCGTTTTGATAAGATTAAGTAGATAAAAACCGAATTTTAGAAGGTCTTGAAGGCTATACTTATTGAGCATTGTATATATATCATATCTATATATGAAAATTTAATGCAAAAATATAAATTTACATTCATAGTCAATATGTAATCCATGTCGATCGTATAATGCAGTTTCTTATAAGCGTTGCATTTTATGATGATCCACTGTATTTGCAGTCGTCAAAATTGCACTTGACGCCATTTTTATAGTGCAGTAAGACATTTCATTACCATACTATATAACTGCACGGTTACATTCTCAATGGCATTTTTCCATTAACTTCAGTTGTGTCATCAAAAGTTAAATTGCATTTCATACATTGCAATTCTCATCGGATCGTCCGCAGTAACAAACCTAGATAAATTTACATCATAAATTGTATGCAGCTGTGTGCGGACAATTTATAAATAGTTTATCGTATATTTAAAATAAAAAATCGTAATAAATATATATTTTATTTTTAAAAATGTATGAGAGGTACCTTTATTTTTGAACTCGTCTGTATATATATATATATATATATATATATATATATATATATATGTATGTATGTATGCTTGATACCGTTAAAGCGATTAGTTGAGCAAAATTTGCGTAAATTATAAATAACTAAAATTTAAAATTTATATTTTCAACGGCTTATCTCATAAATATATGTATTAAACGAGTAGCTTAAAATTTAATTTTTGTTATGTATTTTACGTAGTGAATTTTATTTTAATAATTTTAATAAAAAGTGGCCATTCTAATATTTGAGTATGATCGAAAAATTTTAACTCAAATCCATATTCTCAATATATTGCCCCATCGGATTATCATTATTTTATATTGTTGCAACATCTTTTTAATAGATAAATTACAATATCGTTCAAATAGTAATAGAAATCTAATTTATAAGCACCAATAAGAATTTTTCTTCTCTAAAAATATATATATATATATAATATATTTTTTAAATTGTATTATATATTATTAAATATTATATTATAGTATAAATAAATGATTTGAATTTTAGAATAATATTAATATAATAAACAACAGGTTATTAAATTTTATCAACAGATGTCGCTTCTATATTGCTGACTACATTTATTCGCTTCTATGCACATTTCATGATTAGTAAATTACGAAGATTATCTGCGCATATACGAGTGTATGTGTGTGTGCATGTGTTGTTACAGTATATAAATGATAATTTATCGAATTTTACAGAAATGTTTTTTTAGACGCTTTTACAGCGACGAGCTTCTGTAATAACTGTAAATGTAAGTTGCCGTTTACGGTCATAACATATCCATAATAGGCGCTTGTCTTGTTTACGTCGAAAATTTATGTGTACACCGCCATTATTTTATTTATTTTATATAATCGAGATGTACGTGTACGTCTGTGTGTGTGTGTGTGTGTGTGTGTGCGCGCGTATACGCCATATGTAAATAATTCATTTTACAAAACACCAGAAGCAATTCTTTTTATTATTATATGATGATGATATAAACGGAAAATTTTTATTATGCGCGTTTTCACTTTTTTTTCTTCGTATTCTTGTATTATTATTATTATAATTATGAAATCGAATATTTTCAATGACATTTTCGAACGAAAATCGTTCTTCAATATGTTTACGTTTACGATAAATTGAAAATATTCAAAAGAGATACCGGGAAATTATCGTTAAGACGTTATAATATGCTTGTCAAATACCTTATTGAATAATCATTTTTTTTACGTAATTGTATTATAAAAGTGAATCTGAATTATGTTGTAAAACGTTAAATCGAAATCTTCAAATTTTTTTTTAGAAAAAAACTTAAATTTTAAGAGATGAACCAATTTAAAATTATATTATAGTAAGAGGCATAAATTTTCTGTTTTTTTTTTAGTTTTTATCGTGTTATAGTGAAGTACAGTGTAGAGTGCATACAATGCACAATATGAACGACAGTCGGCAACTGCTTTGATGTTGTGTCCATATAAAATTGCCCATGTACACTCTTTATACTTGTATTATACGTTGTACGAGTCATCGTTTTCCAACCTTTTTATTTTTTTTAAATATATAAATTCATATTTAGCTGACACTAAAAAAATAAGATACGACCACGTATAATAGTTATAGATTTATTTTTTGAATTTTTAAAATATCTTAGCATATCAAATTGAACAGTAATGGATGTAAAGAAAAATTTTGTTTTTTCGAACATTTATTTTCATAGAAAAAAAAATCGATAATCCGATGGTGCAATATTAGATGAATATGGAGCTAGTTTAAAATTTTTGATCTTAATATATTTAAATATTGAATACAAATATAAATGATACATTTATATATAATTCATCAATTTTTTTTAGTTATATAGAAATATATTTTCTCATCATCTCACATCTTTGTTCAATATTTCTATTATAACGACAAGATTAATGTGGACTTTTGATAGATTGTCGTATATATAATATATAGAGTCAAAATCTTGGAATGAAAACGGTTTGTAATCGCTGATGTTTTATCAAAAGGCATGGAACGTGTTGAATCGTTGGCGCCAGAGACGGCGCGAGGTCAACCAGTTAAGTACGCCCACGATCGTCTGCCGAGAGGCGCCGTTCACCTGCACCGCACTTAAACGGTTCAACTTGCACTACAACCGCTTTTACTACGTTTACTACAAACTGCATACACACACACACACACATACGCATATATATATATATATATATATATATATATATATACCGCAAAACTGCCTTTTTCCACTTCGTTTACAGCCGTGTCATCGGCATACGTTGTGTTAACTATACGGTCACTTTTCAACAAACAAAATTTTACATACCGCGCTATAAAAATTATACGAATATTAATAAATTATTTTAAAATTATATTAAAATGATTATCTTTTTATATTGTTAAACAAAAATTCATACATTCGTAAGTGCATTATTAACATTTTTATTAAATTTCAAGACAGTCGCGTATATAAAGCCGCATTCACATCTCGTACGTAAATTTTACATTTCGTATTGGTAAAATCTCACGTGTGCAATGCAAAATCGACGATTTCATCCCGTAAAATTCGATATACGTACATGATTTATGTATTTTTATGACACGCTGCACATGCGGCTCCCTATATAATATATAATATTTTTTGTTAGGAGTCACATTTTTTTAACATTAATAATCAAATTTAAACATTTTCTATATTATAAATTATGAAAGTATTAAAAATTAAAATATCTGTTTTCATCACATAACACTGCACATGCACACGACGTCGACAAATTAAGCGCTCGAAACTGGCGTCACATAAAAACGACGGTCTCATCGAAAGTGTTGATCGAATTATATAATACTATACGCGCAATTGTCGGTTTTAATTAACAACATTTAATATTAAATCCCGGCCTATTTTACTATAATAATTGATCGATTAAAAATGTATTTCAATCAAAGCGTTCGGCTTGTAAAGCTTAATTTTAATACTCGTATTCGGCTTTGAAATTGAAATTCAATTTAAAGTTTAACGCGCTATTGCTTTATCGATGATTTTCCAAATTCTATTATATCTATATAAATGTATATCCATTGTATGTTAACAGTGGTTCAGCTAAATATTGCTTTTATATTATATTATACTAAAAAGATATACATAATTATATATATATTATAGCGGTTTTAAGTTTTGTGTTAGCTGAATATTACATTTTATTTTATAGCAAATTTATTAATTAATTCCGTGATCAACATTAGTATATTATACGATATAATGAACACTTATTAGGCATATTTTGAGAAGAGTGCACTTTTTTATGAGCAAGCTTCATATAGATGAGCTTCGTTAAAGTTTGAATCGCTTTAAATCACTTTTTAAAAAGCCTTTAATATCGCATAGAAGCCTTGGAAGCGCAGCAAATTGCCACCGTCTCATCTTACTCCGGAACGATAATGCTCTCTTTATCTTTTTCGGTTAGTTCGAAAACTTTCACACCCTGAATATTCATACGAGGGTAGATGGAGCATTTGCTTCACGGGGATGAGTTTTGCAAGCGAGGTAATGACTTTTACCATCCGCAGCACCCTCGTCTCGTTTTGACCCTCTCAGTGTAGCAGTTAATCTGCGAAACCCAGAAAATGAGAAGAAAACGATGGACACTTAAATATCTGAAAAGTTTTCAACGCCCACGAATAATCTGTTATCGTATTAAAATTGTGAATTTTCAAAGTCGACAATGAATAAAATTTAAATAAACAAATGTATTCAATATTAATTTGAACATACTACTGTGATCAAAAAGTAAGGTGAAATTGCCATTTAAAACTCTCGGACATTAGGAAGGCAGGTAAATTGTAATTTTTTCCTAGATTGGTAGGACTGTCTATAACATTTGCCAAATGTTTATTTTTCAAAAGGTTTAATTATCTCCGAGTTACACTTGTTTTCACAACTCTTGGTTCCTTTATCACGATAATGCAACAACCACCGTATGTGCCCAATTTGGCTCCGTGCGACTTCTGGCTATTCAGCAAACTTAAAAGACCAATACGGAGACGCCTTTTTGACACGATTGAAGAGATAAAAGCCGAATCGAAGAAGAACTATTCCGACTGTTTCGAGGATTGGAAAAAGCGTTGACAAAAATGCAATTTAACGGACGGAAATTTATTTGAAGGGGATAAAATTGATTTGGAAGAATTTATATTTTATAAACAAGTTCAACTTACTTTTTGATCACATTTTTATATAATGAATATTACATATCAATAAATTCATAGGCGTATATATCTAGAATAAATTCTCGGAACATTTCCGAACTTTGTCTCGGTAATTCTATGCAAATCTCGAAGAAAACGCGAGTTTTTCTCGGCGTCGTTTTATTTTATTTTTCCGGAAAATTGATTCGAAAGCTTCCGGCTCAATCTAGTCGGGTGTACGAAGCAAGCGCTTATGGTATTTTATGACTTTTTTTCTTCGTCATAAAGACGTTCATGTTGAAGTATACGACTATTACCAAGATTCCGGAATCTTCGGATTCTACTATCAATATTGAATAATATTTAATAAGTTGAGCAAATACGTAACGGAGCTAAATATTATATATATTTTTTACTATTTAATCGTAATCATTAAGTATCCGAATCGTTGTGATAAAAAAAAATTTTTTTTTTGATGACATCTAGATTTTTGCTTTCGTTAAATCGAAGTGTCGAAATTCGAATAATCTGAAACGTTGCAGAATAGTTATATATTTTTTTTAGTGGTGTAATTCGATGGTAGTTTTCGATATCGTCGACCGCATAATAAACGTTTGAAACAACTCCCATTAAATTCTAACGTACATTACACGAGTATTTATAATACATTTACGCGTTTATAATATGCTATTTAATATCAGGCATTTCCATTTTGAAAACGGGAATACCAGAAATGACTTAACATATTCCATTCGAAACCATTTAATACTAAAATTTCATGATATTTTTATTGTTTTATATATATATATATATATATATATATATATATATATATATATATATGTGTGTGTGTGTGTGTGTGTGTGTGTGTGTGTGTGTAATCTTGTTACGCACATTTTTCCGAATCGTTGCATTAATAATATAACTTTATTATATATACTTAGTGAACATAATAATGCGTGTATCCTAAACGCCTTATATTTTAAAATGAATTATTTCTTATTTATCACAAATATACTGATTATCACATAATTTTTCTTTAACGATGAACATCAGTTTTTTTTGTTCCCTAATATTAGGATCTCGTTATTGTATATATAATATATGAAAGTATCATATATATAAAATGCTAGATAGCCGCCGTTGACGACGACGCCGCGCGCCGAACGACTCACGCTCTCACGCTGATTATATATATAAAATACCATGGTTGTTAGACGAATTGTTTGATCATTATTATGTTACTTTTGTAATATTTGCAATATAATTTTAATAAACTGAATATATATAATGAAATGTGTATGTATATTTCTAATAATCTAATACACACGGTGGACCCGTGTGCGAATTCGCACAGTGTATTAATTTTGAAAATACAATCTTTATTTTTCAATCAATTCACCGACCACAAAACAAAATATAGAACTCGGTTTTTCGGATGTGTGTAACTTCCGTTCGAATCTAGAGAATTACGGTTAACCCCATTAATTATATTAATTAAAGTTTGCCGTACACAGCGGGGATTTTACAGTGCGTTTTGTCCCTCGGTGCGAAAGTGGCGAAACGCCTTCATAAATAAACATAGGCGATGTTTTGTTATGTTATACGGGGTTGGTTGTACAGTGCGGTCCGGAAAACAGGTTGTATGAAAATAGTATGCACACACATAACACACACACACGCATATATACACGCGCGTGTTGCTCTTTTTGAAAGCTTAAAGATTTAGAATGTAAGGGCGTTCTCGTCTCATTGGGCGATCACGCGCGCGGTTTAGTGCGGCGTGCACTATGCGAATACGTAATGCGGGTTACATGTCACACAGTTTCTCAAACTTTCTTTTTAATTCGATCAAAGCATATATAATAAAGTGATTATATTGTCACTTTCATGATTAAAACGATATAGAGTTTGAAATGTGTCACATTTTTATTATAAGTATATATTAAAAATAAATTATTTTATTCTGATCTATATAAAAAAATATTGTTGAATGGTTGAATTGCATTTTACATACAATTGAAATATAAAATATAGAATCTAATGTTCATAGTTGCATTTTTGTAAAAAAAAACCTGACCATTAAATGGTTAATCGATCACAAAATTAAAGATGATAAATAATAATAATTGATGTATTTTTTTTAATATAAACATAAAAAAGGATGTAAAAGATGTTTCATGCGCCATGCATCAATAAATTTAAATTATATATTTAATACTTTTAAAATCAATATTTATAACTAAACTAATATTATTTTTTTAATATAAAAAAAAACAATTTATAATTATAAAAATATATATAATTATTAATTATGAATAATAAATTTCATAAAAATATAGAAAATGTTTATAATTTTGAGAAACACTGACGACCTTCTATGCGAAAAAGACGGACAGAGGACGCGAAGGGAGACCGAAATAGGAGAAAACCGGAAAACCAGTTGCCAAAACGGAAACGCACTCGAAGAAAGACGTTTCGAAGCGGAAAAACCCGGAAAACGGGTAAGGGGAAGCGTTGTCGAGATGAAAAAAAAAGGAAAGATTTTTTTTCGGTCACATAAGTGACAACAATGTAGCGAAAACTCAACCGGAACTATCCACAGTGACGCTTTGGAATCGAACCCAACACCGTTGCCTTCGATCTGATTATTCTATTTTCTATATATATATACATATAACACTGTGATAAAAAAGTAAGATGAATTTGTTTGTAAAATGTAAATTCTAATCCCCGTTCGATAAAACGCACTTTTGTCAACGCTTTTTCCAGTCCTCAAAACAGTCGGAATTGTCTTTTAGCCTTGTCGATAAAGCATTCAAGACTTTCTTCAACTCAGTTTTTATATCCTCAATTGTGTCAAAACGGCGTCCCCGCATTGGACTTTTGAGTTTACCGAATAGCCAGAAGTCGCACGGAGCCAAATCAGGCGAATACGGTGATTACTAAGCATAGAACCAATGCAGTATGACATGGTGCATTGTCGTGATGAAAGAACCAAGAGTTCTATATACACGTGTAACTCGGAGATAATTAAACTTTTTATAGAGAAAGTCCTATTAATCTAGGAAAGAAATTAAAATATACCCGCTTTCCTAATGCCCGATAGTTTTAAATGACAATTTCACCTTACTTTTTGACCACAGCAGTATATTTAATAAATGATTGAGGTTCGTAGTTCATATAGTATATAGAATAAAAAAAAAGGTTTCGTTTCCCACACGTTGTTCGTTATTGTTATGGACCCGCGGTTTTCGTGTCTTTGTGAACTTGTTAGGAAATTTGTTTTTGTTTCCGTTTCACGTATTCTTTTTCTCGGAGCCTCAATTTCCTTTTGCCACGACCCGCCTTCCCCCCACCTCCCAACCCGGCTACGTCATAGCGGAAGTTCCGTCGTCCATGTTTCTGGTAACCGGCAATTACAATGAAAAATTGACGACGTTTCACAGTCAAGATGCAGCCGGTCGTTTGCGCAATTGCTTTCCTCATAAGGAAACGTCTTATTCTATTGTGAACGTTGTGTAATATGGCAATGAAAAAAAATATTACATAGTATCTATTTATATAATAATAATAATAATAATAAAATTATCTAGACATAAAGTTGTTCTTAACGATTATTGCTAATAAACATACGTATTACACAGATTGAGTTAGGTTTCATATGTGTTTTGTGATTATAAAAACGAGTATATATAATAAAAATTGACATTCAATTATAAATCATTTTTATGTGCTACAAATATTAGAGAAAAAAATAGTCGTTAATATTTACGTCTTCATTGTTAATTATACTATTTTTTAATTGCATTTTGAAATTATGTCTCAATATAAAAATTGCTATTATAGACATACTTTAATGATATTTATATTTATTTTTGATTAATAAAAAAAATATATTGTATTTTTTTTTAATTTCAAAAATTTACTATACTATTTAATTTTGAATAAAAACAATGACCTTTTGATATATAAAAATTATTAAATTTAATAATTTCACAGCACATACTGATTTTTTTCACGTCACATGAAATAATAAACTCACATTTCATACGTAATATCGAGTAAAATTTCGGTTCACCGACAATTTTCACAAAATTAATTTTGACGACGTCTTTTTGCCGTCAAATTTTGACAAAATTAAACCGAAATCTCTCGGTTTATTTCAATGTGTCGGTTAAACATAAGATTAACCTGAATAGTTTAACAATGAATACAAATTAAATCCGACACTTACAATAGTAATTTTTTTTTTAATATGAAATATATATGGAATTTTAATAATAAGAAAATTTAGAATTTGAATATATATAAATATGTTATAATATAGTTACAAAATTAATATTCGTCATATTTTTAGATTAATTTCAGTATATAAAAATAAAAAAAAAACACATCGAAGATATGATTGAATTTTTTATATTTATTTCACAGTATAAATAGTGAAAATGACATTGAAATTTCTTTTTAAATTAATAACGTTGTTCGTGTATATATTTTTTTGAAGATTTATTTTTAATATTAATATTCTACAAATATCACGTTCCAAACAAATAAATTATAAAAGGTGAAAAACTATATATCATATTCTCGAAATAAGACGTGTCATACGTGAATAGCGCGAAATAAATAGAATTTTCATATAAAATTCATATTTTTATCAAGATATTGAACGGTAAAATATTATAAAATAATTTTATTTAAATATATAAGAAAATAACATTTTAAAATATTTTTTTTTAATTTTTAAAATATTTATTTATTTATCATACTGACTGTTCAGATATTTTGTATTATTATTTTAATAACAATTTCGTTCTGAATGATTTTATATAATATTATTTTTATTTTAATTTATTTCAAAATTATAATTTATATTTATTTTCATAAAAAAGCTAAAGTTTTTTATCGTTTTTTTATGTGTCGTCAATTTTACGTTCAACCTTATGTATGATTAATTTTACGGGAATATTAATATATTTTTAATAATTTTGAACATTTGTTATATATTTATATATATAATATATAATAATAAAACATCAATTCATCGCGTATTTATTATTTAGAATTGATGATAAAAAAAAACGGTTTTTTTTATTTTTTTGGGAATCGTCGCATTTAAATTAAGCGTCGTTCACAATTTATCCTGTCGTAACTTCAATTAGGATTGACATGGAGGTTTGATTTAATTTACATTTGAAAAAGGCAAAGCACGCCATTTACGACGCAGACCCTCCTTTGTGCCCAGCAGGTTAACCGACTAATAAAATTAAGTATGCGATCCTGTCGAGGACTCTCCCAAAAAAAAAAAAAAAAAATCAAATATATATTTCCAAAAAAAAAAATTGAAAATGTTGTCACAACATCACAAATGACAAAGACTTGCATATGCTTATATAGGCATATAAATACACTATGTAGTGGCTTGGATCATTTGATGAGATTGCCCTTTTCGCCATACAAAAGGGACGTGTTTTGTCCGACCAAGGGGTTGTAATTTACGCAGGACGTTTCCCAGTCCTTTTTTTTGGATATATATATATATATATATATATATATATATATATAAACATAAAATCTCATTTGTATATAAATTCGTTCATAGATGTGTGAACTACGTTTTTTTTAAGATCGAAAAAAATCTCATAAATATTGATAAAATTTCATTATCCTATAGGGTTCCTATAGGATAAAAATATATATATATATATATATAATATATTTTAATATTCCATATTGTATTTAAGCGTGAAGTTGGTTTAATTATATATTCAAAACATTATCTGGAACTGATCGTTCATTTAAGGATGTTATTGGTTTTTTTTTCTATTGTTACACATTTTTAGTTTATGCTTAATTGTTTTCGGATTGTTATTTATTGTTTAACCGCAGTTTTGGGATGTATGATAAATAGGTTATTGGTGTTAGATCATAAATTTTATGTATAACAAACAATAAAGATGGTTTTATAAAGTGGCTATATAATAAATAATAAATAACAATGTCGATAAACCGTACGCGCGAGTTATAATTATACGAATAATTAAACCGGCGTTTCCCAAACTTTTTTTGACCGCGGCTCAGTACGAGATTTTAAATTTTTATCGAGACCCGCCTTATTTAAAAAAAAACATTTATTTACAAATTTAAAAAAAAATATTTTTTAATACAAATCGAAATTCGAGCTATTTTTTCGTTTAATTTCATACACAAAAATTTCAAAATAATATAGCAAAAACGATAGTAAAGGATTGTCACCTGCAATACTCGAAAAAGTTTCGATAAATATTAAATAAAACAAAATGATATAGATTTTTTATTTTTACAATTTTTATCACGACCCAATGACCTGAATTTACCTGCGATCTGGTGTCGGGTCGCGACCCACACTTTGGGAAACTCTGTATTAATCTTACAAATTATTATATATTTATTATATTAAAAAAAAAATATTGATAAATCTGTCAAAATCGCGCTGTATATGACAGTTTTAAATAATAATGATGCGTATTTTGGGCGTGTTTTTTTTTTTGTTTCATTACTCCCTTTTTTATTATATAAATCCTTGTAAAAATGATTTATGGTTCGCATCCAAAGGGAGAAAGGGAAATTATCCGGCATTGCCACAAAGCATCTTATCTCCCTTTATAATAATAATGAACAATGTTTGTCGTCCGTTAATCATGTAATTCGATAGAGAGAGAAAAAAATGCTCTTTCGAGCGAAAGAGATTATTTATTGTGAGAGCTTTGTACTCTGAAAAAAAAATAGCATTCCTACCCTTAACTCCACCCACTTGTTAAGACAATTTTTTTCGTTATCTTCTCTCTAAACGAGAACGACATTTTCGAATTCGATTATCAAATGTCCTAATTACTTTAATTATTTTTATTTTATCAAAGAAATCGTTTTTTTAAATATATATATAAATAAAGAATCATAAATATAAAATGCTAGCGCTGTCGCGCGCCGATGGTGTCACATTTGAATACAACTTTAATTGTGCGATTTAATATTAAATAATCTGTACAACTCAAAATATACATCATCGTCATGTTGGCATTCAATTTATTATAGAATATTTCAGCGTTTACGATTCAATTTTGCATTGATTTCCTTCGATTTTGACAGCTGGCTGAAGCGCGAACATAACGATACTTTTCGTGACCATAATTTTATACATTTTAAATTTAATATTTTTTCTATAATCATCGCTTAAATCAATTAAGATATATAATATTTGCAATTTAATTTTAATGAATTGAATCTGATGATCTAACATACACACACGTTGTGTTTATAAATATTTTCCAATGACAGATCAATTAATTTATATAAGAAATGAAAGAGAGAAAAAAAATCGTTTTTTTTTTATAAGTATTTTATTAGGTAAATTGACACAATACAGTCCATCGCACATTAACAGTAACATGTATATATATTTGTTGGTCGAAATCTTGTATCTGAGTTTCGTCGTAGCATGAATACAAAATTGATCCACGTACACGACTACCCCAGAGCCGGTATGTAAGTTTCCCTTCACGGCTATTAAATAATATAATTCGGTAAGATTTGTAGAATTTAACCTAGGGTCGTTCGCTATGACTAAGTCTCTAGTTCAACAATCGCGTGCCAGACCGCAATATGTCGTCGGGTTCCCACCCTTTACGTTCGAGTCTGGAACTCGGTTTAGGTGTCCCAGGACGAATGTACACGACATTTTCGTCCTGGCAAATTAATGAGTGCAAGCCACATCATCGTGTCGTGTCCCACGGGGGGTACCCAAACAGAGATACATGTACCGAATCCGTCGTAGAAAATTAAAGGGACCATGCATACATGCCGTTGACTCTTTGCCGTGCGTTCTTCACGATACACCACATTGCCTCGACTAACTTGAAACCGGGTCGTTTTCTTTTTGACTCGAATTATTTTTCATGCTGAATTTCTATTTTTATTTTCGCTTTTTTTTTCATGTCAGACATAAAAGAATGATCATTTATATAATTGACCATTTTTTATATTATGAATATATATATATATATATATATATATATATATATATATATATATATATATATATATATATACTATCATAACAAATTAATCATCTGTAATTAGTTTTTTAGTAGAATGATTTAAAATCTGAAGATCTCCCAAAAAATCTTAACTCATTGCACTCAATACGTTTCGCAGCGTTAGAAATTAATAGTATATTGAGGTATACTGATCTACACAATCGTTTTATCATTTCAAATTTATAAGGAAAATTATAATTTTAGTAATCTTTCTGCCAAGATATTAAAGTTTAAAACAAAAAAGTTTTAAAGTCGAAAATGTAATTCGGTTTGTGGTTATGTGAAATTTAAGTGTCATTTAACACTTTACAATAGTATATAGCAAGAGTGTGGAAATTCGTTTCAAAAATGTTTTTTTTTCTAAAAAAAAACACACTTATATATCGTACCAATAATAACAATCGCACTATTGTATTATCATATAAATTTATCAATAAATATACTATTATATTATTATTCGTCATATCGCATTATTAGTGGCAAGTATATTACAAAAGCGATATAATTAATTACCACTAATTAGTCAATTATTTTGTAAATTTGTTAATTGATTCTTCAATTGTCATCTAGATTGATCAAATATGAAAAGTTTCAGCTCAATCGAATATTGGAAAGTGTTCGAAAAATCGATTACAAAATTCCATTCAGACAAACGCACAAGTGAAACTTGCATATAGAAATGTGTAAAAAAATAACATAAATAAAATCATCGAAGAGGCGAATTGAAATTTTGAATATTTCCATATTGCATTCGAACAACAATAAACTAATGCACAGTAAAATACAATTGAATAATTAATGTAATGAAATGCGGCGTAGATATAACAAATAATTAAGTACAACGAGGAAAATCGGAACGTTTTTTTTTTTAAAGGGGTCGGAAAAGCGTCGGCTTCACGTTGTGAAACAATGAAATATATCGCACTAATTACACGCGCGTGGAAACTTCAACTCGGCGATTATTTCGCCTTATTATTATTACTACTTAATACAGGCGAATTTCGTAGAATCGCCAATTTAAATAATACCGCGCCATATTATTATTCCTTCTCAAAACGAGCGTTTTGCTGTGGCAAAACCACAATAACATCGCCAAAAACATATTCGATGTGTGTTCTCAACGTTAACAACCAACAACTTATATTATATTATCGTATATTTCGCATTTTCTTATTCAGCACCCTTTATATAAATATTATATTATATATTATATATATATCAACTCGCACGTTGTTCAGTCGTAAACATAATAAATGTACCTATAATTTTTCGCTATCGAGTGCTTCTATTATTTTATTCATCGTTTTCTCGATAGATAATCATTTAAAATGTTGGATGTGTTCAGGAATTTATGTTGTAATATAGGAAAAAATTTCAAAATTTTAAACTCTTTTTTTTTTACGCTACATTTTTATGCACGATTTTGAAATAATGCGAATCCCTAAAATTTTTATTACATACTTTTACATATAAGGCACACTAGTATTTTAAAAAGCAATTGATTATTTATAATCGATCTTTTATTTTAATATTTCACTATCAAGAACACGTGTGTTGACGTAAAATTTTATTAAAAATCCTTGTATTTTTTTCAAAGTATGTACATAAATATGATTAATGAAAAATGAATATTAATCGGATAATTTATTCGAAAAGTAGAATTTATGTGACATTAAAAAAAAAACATATTATTAAATAAAAAATAATTGTGAAAAAGAAAAAGCATACGTGAGGCGCTCGTTTTAGAAAACGGTTTCTCCGTGTATTTAATTTCAAGTCTGAAGCGAAAGCACGGACACATCATTTTTCCAAAGAAAAACTTGAACCTGCATTTTCCACGTGAGACATACTCCACGTTCACTACTAGGACGTCTATATGTATATATATATATATATATATATATATATATTCGTTTGTAGCTAAAAAGGGGGTGTTCTAAGGTTCAACGGCATCCCTTCTAAGGCTTTATATATACGTGAGCCGTTTTCAAAAGCCAAGCTCTTTGTCATTCATGGCTACGAAAGATTTACGGTTCGCATCCGGGTGCCCCTTATAATTTCCATTTCGCGGTGGACAATCCAAGTCGACACATTAATCTCATAGACAAATTAACGATCTATCTTTTTTTTTGTCTATGGCACGTGCAAAGAAATTAAATATAATATATCGCGGAGCGCATCAAAAGAAAATTTAATTTCGGCTCGACAGCATCGCACCAATTGACAAAATGAATATTAAAAAAATTTTATACAATTTTTTTTTGGTGTTTTTGAAAGAGAATTTTGTATATTGTATATATATTTTTTAATATATATTTAGATTTTTATATTCTATGAATTTTCATATAATTTTGAGCCACGCAATATAAATTAATAATATATAGAAATTTGTCGTATAATAAAATCTTATGTTATAAATCATATGACATATAAAATTTTTTATATTAAAAAAGTCATTAATAATAATTATTTAAAATTTCAATAAAGAAAAATTGACGTTATACAGTTGAAAATTTTCAAAGGCGCAACAAGTTAGAACTTTGTGCGATCTCACAAAAAATATTTTTTCATATTTAAAAAAAAAATATTTCTTTGTAAACTCAAATATTAATATATATATGTAAAAATGGATATTCGAAAAAAATAATGCTTTTTATTTATAATTAAAATTTATATTAAGCACACACACACACACATATATATATATATATATGGTATATATATTAAAAATCAATTTAATATAAGTACAACATTCAATTAAATTGTTAAAATATCTTCGTAAAAATCTTTATTTTTCTTGATAAATTCCGAATTTTTTTTGAACGAAAGAAATAAAAATGTCGGTGCATTTGACAGCGGCGTTGAGATTTTCGTCTCTTTTCTCCGTTTTTTCATTCTTTCTCACTTTCACTCATTTTCGTTTTTGCTCTCGACATTTAATAACAAATTTCGGATTTTCTTCCGAATTGTTTTCTCGAAGATGCTTCGCACATAAGAGACGTAATCCTCAATAATACACCGTCTTTTCCTTTATTTAACGCTTGCGAAATATTTTTTTTTCTTCTCTGAATGTCTTCAGTAGGCTTTCAGGATTAAAAAATATCAAGAACGATTTTTTTTTCAGCGACTACTTTCAAACAAATAATCTGTCTAAATTATTTTTATACATAATTTATATATTATATATACTACTGCGATAAAAAAGTGAGGTGAAATTGTCATTTAAAACTCTTGAGTATTAGGAATGCGGATAAATTGATTTTTTTCCTAGGTTGGTAGGACTGTCTATAACATTTGCTAAGCATCAGTTTGTCAAAAAGTTTAATTATTTCCGAGTTACAAGTGTTTTCACAACTCTTGGTTCCTTCATCAAGATAATGCACCACGACATACTGTATTGAGACTTCTGATTATTCAGCATGATATATATATATATATATATATATATATATATATATATATATATATATATATATATATATATAAAGAATTTCTATATATACAACAAATATAATAAAAATATATAATATACAGGAAAAAGATTTTCGTTTTTTTGATGGTTAATTTATTTTTTATCATTTCATCATCAGATAAAATCGACCGTCATATTTCAAAAGAAAAAAATTTCTTTTTACGTATCAATTTTTTTATATAAATATAAACGTCTTGACATTTTTGATCTTATCCGATTTATTTATATGTATATTGTTATACATATATATGTATATATATATATATATATATATAATAGAAAATTCATATGTCGCTCGAAAAATTCTATTTTTATATTATATGACATAATTGAAATTGAAGATTTCAACGAGCTATCGTCGTGAGGAAAAATTTTTACGAACCTTAATATAACCTTTTGAGTCGAATTAGTCGTCTGAATTTTTATAAATATTCATAACCAAAAAACCCAGGAGAGGGTAAAAATAAAATTTAGCCTCATCCAAAAGGGCAAAATTACAAAATTGTACCTAAAAATAGACATTGGTTTACTGGTGAAATAGATATGTACGATATTATTATCGTATTGTATATATATATATATATATATATATATATATATATATATATATATATATATATATATATATGCATTTATTAATGTTACGGTTTCATTTGAATTAGGCGAATCTAAGTGAAAATTATATTCGTATAGGGAATATATTCCTAATGATGCTCTATAATATGAAAATACAAGGCGAAGGCAACATATGTGTGTGGAAGTTTGGAATTTTCAAAATACATGTCCATATATATATATATATATATATATGTTTGTGTGTGTGTAATTTTGAAAACAGTCATATGCAAAGGGCTAATCGACAAACTTTCTCAGGGTTCCCTAATGAAAACTGAATATTTACCGTCGAAGAAACATCTGTATCGACACGTTTTCGTTTGTATTTCAATTTTGTTCAACTCAAATGAAATTTATAACTATTTTAAAAAAATAATTCTAAACAATTTTTTAACGAGTATTAATTAAAATCGATTTTATTGCGTTAATCTATATTTATTGAACGTTCGCCTTTTCACTTTTCATACGACTAATTAGTCGTATGAAATGTGAGAAGGCGAACTGTAAAAAAAGGCGAATTCGCTAAATTTGACGTTTGCTTAGCGCAAAAGAGCCGTTCTCGAATGTCGACAAATAAAAGCGGTATTTTCATGTCGAATATCCGCGTCCAATTTCGTCGAATCGGCCATAAAATCAATTCTAACCGTAATCAACAGAGACGAACGACCGGATTAAAACTGTATTCCGCATTTCTTCAATTCCGCATTTTCGAAAGATTGAAGTATTCTAGCGCGCGGTCAATCGAGACCCAATTCGCCAAAAGTGCGTTTTATCCGTTCGACATCGGCCCCGGGAAAAAAGATAGACGGTCGGTGAAAACCGAGGTCGAATTTCGTGGGCGGCACACTGGGTTTAAGGCTTTCGCAAAATGGCAATTAATTACGGACGCCTTGGAGCTTGTTTGTCAAAATTTTCGCGAATGAACCGTGAACCCGGGAGGCATCTCTCCGAGTGAAACCAAAGATTAATTGCTTCCTTTCTTCGCGTCTATCTGTCTGTAAATACGTAGAATACCCGTTCGAATGTAGGGGACTGGGGGAATGGAGTCTCACTAGAGACGGGTGGGTTTTTGGATGTTATTAATGTTGCTCGTGTCTCTGGGGCGCTAATTGCAAATCTGAAAGTCGAGGTGGGCTCTAAACAGATCAACTGTGTATATTTAATATATCACACGTGTTTGAATAAATTTACACACACATATATATATATATATATATATATATATATATATATATATATATATATATATATATATATATATAAAGGATGTTCATTTTATTTTATATAATATATTCTGATTCAGTCCCATGTGTATATTAAATTAACCAATAATAATTTAAATAATTTACGTTTTATACTTAAACACAAACTATACAAGTTTTATCTTCAAAGAAGATACCATTTATTACTGTATTTTGTTGCAAGTCTCTTAATTAGCGTTATTAATTAGTAACGAATTAGTTATAAATACACATACAGATAGGAGGACATTAAAAAGCGAAAAAATAAATATCTCGGATGACATTTTTTTTTTTGAGAAAGGATCTATGAAAATTATCATATATAACATTAGATTTACTATCACAATAGGATATATAGAAAAAAAATATAATATAATGTTGGTAACACTAATAAAATAACAAGACCAATCGTAAATCTAATATAAAATAATTTAATAGATTTATTTAATTATAACTTCCGTATGCGTATTCTAGAATAGACTAAATAATAATTATAATAATGTTAATTTTAATGGGAAAAAATATTTAGAAAATAATAAAGGTTGAATGTAATATTTATTTTATAACTTAAGAGTGTATATATTTATTTTTATTTAAAAAAAATACTATTCCTTTTTACTTGCGTTTTTTTGCAAAATAATGTCATTTAGTTGAATTTGAAAATGGCATAAAGTACAAACGATCAATCGGAAATGCATTATTTTTTTCAATAATGTTAATTATATTAATTATGATAATAAATTTGAATCCTATAAAAGTCCAAAAACATAATTCAATTGTGTCATCTGTTACTCAAATTTTTAAATTTACACGATTTGAACACGAATGAACTATTTACGTCGCATTCAAAATAAATGGTCCAATTAAAAAAAAATCGCACTTTCACATCATCCTGTGTATACATATAATTCACCTTCGATAAATCAAAACATATATATATTCGGTAGCGATTAATGCTCCTTTGTGTTATTCGGTTTTATATATATATATATATATATATATATATATATATATATATATATATATATATATATATATAATATATAACACTTTGTGGAGAAATTTGCGCTGTTCGTTTGACACTTGAATGCATTAACTGACGAACAATGCTGCCTTCTTGTGTTACATTATATTGTGTAATGTGTAACGCACATGTTCGCACTTAAATCGCTTGCGCTGTGTAAACGTTTTTCGATGATTAATCGTATACATGATTGATTAATATCGATCCAAAACGGATGGTGTGTTGTTATTATATTTTTTTTATTTATTTTTTACATAAACCGGAAGCTTCGTAGCAGCGTAACGCGAGCTATTATATTTTGCTACGAAATCCGTAGCGTGCTTAATAAATTCTACGCTTGCTAATGATCATCGTAGAAAGTCAAACTATATGGCATACTTTATATTAAGAATATAACGGATCGATTTGTGATAAGATGAGCCTTATTTTACGAAATGGCATTTTCATACTAAAGCAGCGACTGGTCGGCAACCTTTGGAGTCGGTAGAGTCAAAAATTACTATTTTTCAAAATATCTTTTTTTTTAAATAGCTACAATTTTTTTACAAGAATATTTAGTGCTTGCATAAATAAAACTTTTTAATAAAAAAAAACTACATAATATATATTTATTCTTATATAAA
Organism: Leptonema lineaticorne; assembly: GCA_024500535.1. Taxonomy (NCBI): domain Eukaryota; kingdom Metazoa; phylum Arthropoda; class Insecta; order Trichoptera; family Hydropsychidae; genus Leptonema; species Leptonema lineaticorne. Next base: position 12,741,026 of record JANIJI010000001.1, read on the forward strand.
TAGTGTTTTTTCACAACAAATTAAATAATTTAAATATATGGTATTATTGGATAATCACTTATTATTTATGTAAAAAATTAAAACAATTAAATATTTACATACAACATTAACTTTTACTTCAATCATAAACAATTGAGCAAACAAATTAAATGATTTTGCATGGTTATTCAAGTAGAAAATTTAAACATTACAAAAAAATAACCGCGTGATAGAAATTGTGCCTAATTCTCGTTTTTTTTCTACAAAATAAATAATATAATAATAGTATGAAATTAATGAGCCGCAGCTTTGCATCTAAAGTGTTGCATGTGGCTCGCGAGCCGCAGGTTGCCGATTCCTGCGCTAAAGTATAATTGATTATGTTTTTTCAATGACAAAGCATTTTTTTTCTTATGAATTTATAAAATTATTTTAATTCTAAATATATATTCTGTTCGCCAATTATAAATAATTTGTGATAAAAAATGATAATGCTTTAATGTTAGCAATTGAAATTTATTTGTTTATCGTATTTGTATGAATATATTTTATTCACGATTCAGTATGATAAACGATTCGGGAACAAAATGGAAATTTGTTTTCTTTTTATGAAACGTAACAATATAATATTAAACGACAAAATGGGATCAAAATTATATCGTAGTCGAAATTTGAATATTTAAATACGTAAATAAAGCGAGTCATTGTGTTTTTAGCTTTTGAGATATTTCCGAAAGATACGTCGTAAATTATCACTTTTGTATTTAATACTCACAAAAAAAAAGAGTAAATAAATAAATATATTAAACTGGGGCTACGCTCTCGTTATTGACAATATAATTGCGATTACGTTTACAAATTTAAAATACGATATATATATATATATATATATATATATATATATATATGTATATGATATAAACGATTTGATTGTCGTTGTATACAGTAGTCCCTCGATTATCGCGGGTGTTACGTTCCAAGATCCCCGCGATAAGGGAAAAATCCGCGAAGTAGGATTGGTATAATTATTCAAGTATTTATACACTGTTTTAAGGCTTTATAAATCCTCCCCAACAGTTTTACGCTACATAAACCTTTCCCATTAACTTAATAATCGTTTCCCACATTTTTATATATTGTGTTTATTTCATATAAAAATTCATTATATATATATATATATATATATATATATATATATATATATATATATATATATATATATATATATATATGTGTGTATTTCCTGTTAATCGAGTTCCGCTGGAAAGACGCAAAAAAGCGATAATTCGCAAACTATTTTTTCTATTAATATTTTTTAAAAACCCGCGATATAGCGAAGGCGCGATAGGTGAAGCGCGAGGTGGCGAGAGATTACTGTATTTAGAAAAATAATCTGTAACTGAAATTTTTATATATTATACATTAAAGCGATTTCTTTATACTGTCATAAAGACAATGTACGATTTTTATTTTTGTGCGTGGCGCAAAGACGCGGCCTCTTTTGTGAAGTCTTCCCGGGGAAGACTTAACAAAAGACGGAGTATTGTTTTTAAAAAATCCAAAAAAATATATATATTAAAAAAAATAAAGCCAAGAATAACACACTGTGGATCTTTTGAGTCGTGTAATTAATTTTGGACTCTGTGAATAGACCGCTTTTGCAGCAATGCATCTGACAGACAAGACATGCACAAAAGGTTTCGTTGTTGCGAAAGACTCGTGGATTAGTGCAGATGACGGATAGACCGTGGAATTTTTCAAATTGGTTCTCCTCATTCCTATTTACTACTTTGCTTCTCTTTTCATTTTTCATTTATTTTTTTTTTCTTGTGTTGTTTCTGTTTTACCAGACGTCGCCATCGCGAAAAGTTTAAATCTTCGCATTTAAATAAATTACGAAGTTTTGCTTTCTTGATATTATGCGGTTCAAAATTTATATACACGCGTATAAAAAAAGATGCCGAAAAGTCGGTTAACGTGGCTGTCGTTTTTTTTAAAACTAATTATCTAGTGGAAACTATGAATATTTTATATCAATTCATATCGTCTGGAATGTGATTAATATTTATTTTATTATTTATTTAATTCATTAATTTCAAATTCCAATATAAGCAGATCTGACTCTTTAGTTAAATCTAGTCTTTCAGACGTTGATTATTTCTAAAGTGAAATAAAACGATATTTTTGACAAAAAAAAACAATGCTGATAAATCAGTCATAATATATAGAAAAATATTATTTTTAATTTGTCATAAATTTAGTACATTTAATAACATTAAATTGTGACGAGCGACTAAGTTGACAGAGTTTCGCTGTATTGTGCATCTGTGGAAGTGTTTTGAAGTTTGTTTTTTTGTGTATGTGTGTGTGTGGCTAATTTTGGATTCAACCAAGTGACTCTCGTTAATGCGAGTTTGGGTTATTTCAGCAAGCGGAGAAGCCTTCTGTGGAAATTGCAAATGAAAAGAAAGCAAATCTTGCAAGCGAAAAAGCTTGAAAGTTGCTCCATTTTTTTTTTCGGTGCAAACGAAAGAGACAGACGAAGAAAAAAAAACTGAAAAGCTTTAAAGAGAAACTTCTTAATTACTTAGTGTTAAGAAATTGGTCGAAAAAGACGAAGATTTGCACTACGGCTTATGTATATTATATTTATTTTTATATATATACTATATATATCTTTAAGACGGATTATTTTAATAAAGTTGCTGAGGCTACCGATTTGCGTGACGAAAATTATAAAATTTTATATAAAATAAAATTACGTTATGTATAAATATATATATGAAAGCTATAAAATATATAGAATAGAATGATTAATAATAGGTAGAATTTTCAAAAAGAAAACAAGACCACTCAAGTGCAGAAGTTTCAAATTTATATGGGGATGAGGTAAAACGAGCACGTGAACAAATTTACTTGGGGTGCGAGAGACAATGATAAATTTATGTTTACATATGCATTTTCCGAATGCATTTTTCACTTTTCCACACGAAACAGTCACATAATTCGCATTCGTACAAAACATTTCAACGTTTTCAATTTGATTCGAATCGCACGATTAACGTTTCAGAATTCACAAAGTGAAATCAACTCGAAACGCCTACGGTCAAAAATTTTCAATTGAAGTATTGTATATATATATATATATATATATATATATATATATATATATAATACAAATCTTTTTCCGCAATAATCGCATGCGATATAATTCAATTTTCATTTTGACAAGTTTAAAAGACCGATCCTGTGGCCTGTGCACAATGGGTTTCCATTGAAATTCTTCATAATGCCATTTTACAAAATTATTTTCTAACATCGTAGGCGTCACAAATACGATTGTGTGGGTCTTTGACTAACCAAGATATAAACTCGGATGAGGTTAACGTTCAACCGTTATATTATATTATATCCGAAGAGAGAGAGAGAGAGAGAGAGAGAGAGAACGGAGATAAGCTACGGTTAAATTGTCACGAATTCGTATCGAGCTGTGGTTGTTTGAAGGGGTTTAGTTGACGTTTAATTGTACTACGGTCGGACCTCTTCTGGGGTTTCTCAGGAGTCTAATCAGAAATATGGCAACAACTGCTCGTCTCAAAACTTGGTCGAGCAGCGCTAGCACAATGAACCGGCAGCGAGCTAGTTCCCTATCTGTTCCAAAATTGCAAATGAAATTTTCTCTAGATTTTGTCGCTGATGCTCTGGGTAAGACCTTCCGATTCGCAGTTTGTTCGCAAGTCTTATCTTTTACATTTTTTTTTTCGTTCTTTTCGACGTTTCGACGGACCCCAGGGGTCGAGCGAACTTGCGGTCTAATCGTGGACTCCGGCGCGCATTCAAGTCGTACATTTTCCAGTTTAGTTTCACTTTAAACAATTTCGTTCCTACTTTATATTCATTTTATATATGCGCCCGTTCTGAGATTTTAACTTTTTTACTTGTACGCTCGAAATTCGTTTTTATTTTTGTACTTCGTCGCTAAACACTGATCTCGTGAAAATTTTCCACGAATTTTCTTCGTATTTCACATTTTTAATTATCATTTTATAACATCATTTTTTTAATGTACATCGATAAAATATATAAATTTTATTCTAAAAATATTAATATGAAATTAATTTTAAAAAAAATATATAATTTGCATTTAGTATATATTTAGAGTTTGATATGAACAAAATATTTATATTATTATAAAAAATAATATTAATTTTTATATGAACACATGACGCTTGCTAAAAAGGGGGAAGCGTAGTAATACGACTTGCGTCGTCTGGTGGTAACAGGTGGTAACGTAGTAATACGATTAAATTTTTCATAAAATTATGATGTCATCTATTGAATAAATATTTAATCTGAATGAAAAAAAATATTACATCGTATTTTTCATTCTCGATTTATTTGATTTTTAATATTAACACGGTGATTTGTGAAATGCTTCCAAAATTAACCCCTTTTACGTAGTAGATTGCGACAAACTGGACACCACGGTAAAGTGTTAAAGTAAATATGTATTAATTTTAATATTAATGGATAAATAATATGCATACAAAATTTAGCAGTATATAACTAAAATAGACGCCCTTGTTATATATAAACGTTGACGCATAAATCAAAGTTTTCGTCTTTCACGGTTATCTGAATTAAGTTTTCTAATCTTTCTCGATTTTCCATCAAATTGCGGTTAAAAACATAACTCAGACATAATAAATATAAAATTTACGATCGAACGTAAAACTTTTGTAAAGAAAAACGAAGAAAAAAAAATGATACTTTCGAAACAGATTAAGCCGGAGAAAAACAAAGGACAAAATGAAAAGAAACGACATCGAAACGTGATTCGCATCGCGAAAACGATTAAAATATTTCGCTTTTATTTTTCAAAAACAGATTTTCATCTTTCAAAGAAAAGTTGGAAATTATTATTATTATTATTCGCCATAATAATATTAAGAGAGAAAATGAAAATGATGATGCTTAACGGTCAAAAGTATTCATTCATTTATATTTATTTATCAGTCGAAGTGCTGTTGCAAATTTTTAATTTAAATTTATTAAATTAATATATGGTTTTATTTCTATATTAAAAATATTATATCAATAATTTGCTATAAGAAAATATGATTTAATATATAGTATACATAACAACTATTGATCTATTCGCGATAAATGTATAAAATAGGTCAAAACTGTCATTAATTATACTGTAATATATAATAAATTATATCTTACTATATTTTAACGATTTTTTTATATATTTTGATGTCATATAATTTTCGAGAATAGATTCGAACAATTTTTAAAAACATCTTTATAATTTAATATTATTGTGATCAAAAAGTAAGGTGAAATTGTCATATAAAACTCGACATTAAGAAAGAAATATTTTTTTTGCGACTCTTTTGCCGAAAACTTGATTCATAACGTTCCGCAACCACCGTATTCGTCTAATTTGGCTCCGTGAGACTTCTAGATATTTAGTAAACTCAAAAGTCCAACACGGGGACAAAAGTCCAATGCGGTTAAAAAAATATTATTATTTTATATAACAACAACACGTTATAAAAATTCTAGATTTAGACGCAATTTCGTCGCGTTGATATAAATAGAACAATGTCATAAAACGAATGACAGGTCACAAATTGAAAAATGTTGATAAACTCTGATCGAAGCGAATTCGTCGCGGCATGTTTCAGACGCTCGTTTTATTTTCAGGCAATTCGTTTCAGCCGCGCTCTGAAAAACAACTGCAAATTACGACAAACACTACTATTTCATTTAAAACGCTTGACAAGTTCGCATGTAAAATCGACGATTTAACGACTCTTTACACGACACCATTTTTACAACATATATATATATATATATATATATATATATATATATATATATATATATATATATATATATATATATATATATATATATATAAATATATTATATTTTACATATAGAAGGGCAACGTTTTATTCGTTTCTTAAAAAAAAAATAATAAAATAATATAATATATAGCGATCATTTTTAAAAACGGTTTTTATTTCGGAAGAGCCTCTCCTCCCCTCCCCCCCCGTCGTTTAAGCGATGTTCATATTTTATATTCGTTTTTAACGGCGGCGTTAAATTTGCGTGATAACGGCACCACTTTTAGTTTTCGCGCTTTTTAATTGAAACGTTAAATTTTATTGCACGACAACAGGTAGGCAACGTTTGTTAACCCACTTTTTGTTTTACAAGTGTTTATTTGATGTTTTTTTATTTTATTTTATTTATTTTTTTGTTATCCTTTATTATGTAAATATTTTACGACTGCTGAAAATATATTATATCCATTTCAATATTTATTATAACCGCTTTAACAAGCGTGAAATCTGAATTGAGATCTGAAGTGGAAAAAAAATGTAAATAATTTATATATTTAACTCGTTCATTGCTATGTTAATTTATAATGTACAGTCAAACCTGTTTTTGTGCGGTGTTTTTGTATGCGGTTTTTTTTGTGCGGTATATGAATCACAATACGACTCGTTGAATTACAAAAGTATTGGCATTACTTTATTTTACTATCATTATAATTTCATTAGTCACGCTCAATATTTTTATGCTTATATTGTATCAGCCATTTTCGATACATAATGCGCAATCTACTAACTTCAATTAGTTGGCACCGAGCTTTTTTTATACGGTTCCCTTTTACCGCATATTTTTTTCATAATTTGTGTTAAAATTATTTCTTATAGCTATTTACAAAATTTCTGGATATTTTTTTTGTGCGATTTTTTTTCTGCGGTTCAAAAACAGTTTTGACTACTTATCTACCTTCTAACACTTGCAGACAATCAGTGAAATAAAACTCAGTAAATTCTATAATAATTTTAAAATTAATTACAAAATCGCAATTTAAATAAAATATTATATATTATATAAAAAATGTCTTTTTTTTCGATTATGAATTCTACTACTAATTATATTAAATTTTCATTAATTTTATTGCGCTTTCCGGATAAAACTTTAACCCATCATTAATTTTCATGAGTCATCTCCTAACACGCGATCTCACCGCGGGGTGACGCTTCATTGTTTCTATTTTTTTAGGGATTCTTCTTTTTATTTTTCATTAATTTTCTTGGCGTTATTTTTTTTTTCTTTTTCGATTTCTTCCGACAAAACCTTATCAGTGAGAACCGATCTGAGAGCGGACACGTTTTGGGCGCGTGGCGTTCATAAATCACTCGGAGTTATTTTTCAGTTCAAAATATCGATATTTTCATACGTATTGTACATATTACAAAAAAAATATTTTTATTTTTTATATAATAATATAAAATAAAACACCGTAATTCGGAATATAAGAAATTATATTTATTTCAATTTAATAATTTTCATACTTTGACGGTAACATATATAAATGCAACCGGTTTGCATAAGCAGAATCAGTTAACGTTTGTTAAACCATTTTGTTATACAAGATTTGCGATCTTTTTTACAATAAGGTTGCCTTTGTCGATTTTGAACGGTTCGTTCAAATATATATAAAGCCTATTTCGCCCACGAGAATATGCTACACAAGTAGCATATTATATTCTGAAAAATTATTATAAAAAATCCTTTGTAAAATTAATATTTGATTCTTATTTCCACAATCGTGTCAAAATGGCGTTTCCGCATTGGCCATTTGAGTTTGTTGAATAGCCAGAAGTCGCACGGAGCCAAATCAAGCGAATACGGTTGTTGCGGAACGATGCGAGTGAAGTTTTTGTTATTATCGAGATGAAGGAATACGTGTAACTCGGTGATAATTAAACCTTTTAACAAACCGACGCTTGGCAAATGTTATATAGACAGTTCTACCAACCTAGGAAAAAAAAAAAATTTTAAATGATAATTTCACCTTACTTTTTGATCACAGTAGTATATGTTTAATAAATACGATTTTATATAAAAATATATGTCAAATTTATAAATTAAAATTGCGTACTCTAGTCGTTAATCCGTTATTTACAATGAAACATAAAATATTTTTTTATGACGTTCAACATAAATATTTGCGTTATTTTATTGAATGGGCTTTTTCCATTGGCGTACGAATATTTTTATTGCTATATTAAAAAAAATCAAAAGTTAATCCTACTTTATGAACGAAGACATATCGACATAAATGACATTTGATACGTTACATGCATAATTTACTTATTTTTCTTTTATCGAATTGAATTTCAAAATAATAAAATATGATAATAATTTTTAAAACGAATATAAATTATTTTCGCATACATTTTTCTTTCGAAACATCACACATAAAATTTTAATTTATTTAATTATAATAAAACTCATAATATAAATTAATTTCAAGAAGCTGATTTATATTAAACTTTGCATATTTATTACACATTGAAACATGGCTATGTTTTTATACAAATAATATTATATTTTACAAATCAAATATAATAATAAAACTGTATGTTAACGACAAACAATCAATTTCAAAACACGCTTCTGCAATATTATATAAATAAATAAAAATATATTTATCATTGTAAATCAGCAAGCTTTGCCTGTAACGTATAGAAATTGTGATTTTTTTACGATTATAATAGAGCGAGTTTATTTATGAGCCGTTATCGCCCACTAATTTTTGCCTTTTTTCATATAAATATCTTTTTTTTCCACTTTCGTAACACAAATTCATATGTTCTAAATGACAAATGATTATAATAAACGAAAAAATCGTTATAAATATAAAAATTTTAGTTGAGATCGGCAAAAGTTATCGTAAGATATATATAATAAGACGTTTCGTATATTTATTATAATATTTATCATTTTAACTTTTTAAATTGGCCGGGTAATTTGAAAGGTGATGAAAAATAGGATATAATACTTTCATTTTGTGATAATAAGCGAATATTTCGATGCAAAATTCAAACAAAAACACGAATTATTTTGTCGTTTTTATCGCCAATTAAATCCAATTCGGTTGCGATTATCAAATAGTTTTCAGCATTCGATTCGTCTTGTCGATTCGCATCTCAATTCGAACGAGTCCAAGTAAATTTTTAACGAATTACTCGGATATTCTGAGAGATCGCTCTCGTGTGAGACGCGTGAAATTTTGCACGAAAGAGCAATTTAATCGTGAAAAATCACGATTAGGTCGATAGATAGAACAAATAGTAATCTCACTGCGAAATTTCAGTACCAAGAACGCATGTTTTGATGCAAAATTCAAACGAAAACCACACGCAAACACCATTAATTTTGTCATTTTTACGTTTTTTTCGCGACCGAAATCAATCCAATCGACAAATATTTTGCAATTCGACGTTGAAAATTTCCGTTTTCGTTTTCAAATCGCGATTTTTGATGCTGAAAAACGTCATAACTCGGCTGAACCGACTGCGATTTTCAAATAGTTTTCAGCATTCGATTCGTCTTGTCGATTCGCATCTCAATTCGAACGAGTCCAAGTAAATTTTTAACAAATTACTCGGATATTCTGAGAGATCGCTCTCGTGTCAGACGCGTGAAATTTTGCACGAAAGAGCAATTTAATCGTGAAAAATCACGATTAGGTCGATAGATAGAACAAATAGTAATCTCACTGCGAAATTTCAGTACCAAGAACGCATGTTTTGATGCAAAATTCAAACGAAAACCACACGCAAACACCATTAATTTTGTCATTTTTACGTTTTTTTCGCGACCGAAATCAATCCAATCGACAAATATTTTGCAATTCGACGTTGAAAATTTCCGTTTTCGTTTTCAAATCGCGATTTTTGATGCTGAAAAACGTCATAACTCGGCTGAACCGGCTGCGATTTTCAAATAGTTTTCAGCATTCGATTCGTCTTGTCGATTCGCATCTCAATTCGAACGAGTCCAAGTAAATTTTTAACAAATTACTCGGATATTCTGAGAGATCGCTCTCGTGTGAGACGCGTGAAATTTTGCACGAAAGAGCAATTTAATCGTGAAAAATCACGATTAGGTCGATAGATAGAACAAATAGTAATCTCACTGCGAAATTTCAGTACCAAGAACGCATGTTTTGATGCAAAATTCAAACGAAAACCACACGCAAACACCATTAATTTTGTCATTTTTACGTTTTTTTCGCGACCGAAATCAATCCAATCGACAAATATTTTGCAATTCGACGTTGAAAATTTCCGTTTTCGTTTTCAAATCGCGATTTTTGATGCTGAAAAACGTCATAACTCGGCTGAACCGACTGCGATTTTCAAATAGTTTTCAGCATTCGATTCGTCTTGTCGATTCGCATCTCAATTCGAACGAGTCCAAGTAAATTTTTAACAAATTACTCGGATATTCTGAGAGATCGCTCTCGTGTGAGACGCGTGAAATTTTGCACGAAAGAGCAATTTAATCGTGAAAAATCACGATTAGGTCGATAGATAGAACAAATAGTAATCTCACTGCGAAATTTCAGTACCAAGAACGCATGTTTTGATGCAAAATTCAAACGAAAACCACACGCAAACACCATTAATTTTGTCATTTTTACGTTTTTTTCGCGACCGAAATCAATCCAATCGACAAATATTTTGCAATTCGACGTTGAAAATTTCCGTTTTCGTTTTCAAATCGCGATTTTTGATGCTGAAAAACGTCATAACTCGGCTGAACCGGCTGCGATTTTCAAATAGTTTTCAGCATTCGATTCGTCTTGTCGATTCGCATCTCAATTCGAACGAGTCCAAGTAAATTTTTAACAAATTACTCGGATATTCTGAGAGATCGCTCTCGTGTCAGACGCGTGAAATTTTGCACGAAAGAGCAATTTAATCGTGAAAAATCACGATTAGGTCGATAGATAGAACAAATAGTAATCTCACTGCGAAATTTCAGTACCAAGAACGCATGTTTTGATGCAAAATTCAAACGAAAACCACACGCAAACACCATTAATTTTGTCATTTTTACGTTTTTTTCGCGACCGAAATCAATCCAATCGACAAATATTTTGCAATTCGACGTTGAAAATTTCCGTTTTCGTTTTCAAATCGCGATTTTTGATGCTGAAAAACGTCATAACTCGGCTGAACCGACTGCGATTTTCAAATAGTTTTCAGCATTCGATTCGTCTTGTCGATTCGCATCTCAATTCGAACGAGTCCAAGTAAATTTTTAACGAATTACTCGGATATTCTGAGAGATCGCTCTCGTGTGAGACGCGTGAAATTTTGCACGAAAGAGCAATTTAATCGTCAAAAATCGGGATTAGGTCGATAGATAGAACAAATAGTAGTCTCACTGCGAAATTTCAGTACCAAGAACGCATGTTTTGATGCAAAATTCAAACGAAAACCACACGCAAACACCATTAATTTTGTCATTTTTACGTTTTTTTCGCGACCGATATCAATCCAATCGACAAATATTTTGCAATTCGACGTTGAAAATTTCCGTTTTCGTTTCCAAATCGCGATTTTTGATGCTGAAAAACGTCATAACTCGGCTGAACCGACTGCGATTTTCAAATAGTTTTCAGCATTCGATTCGTCTTGTCGATTCGCATCTCAATTCGAACGAGTCCAAATAAATTTTTAACGAATTACTCGGATACTCTGAGAGATAACTCTCGTGTGAGACGCGTGAAATTTTGCACGAAAGAGCAATTTAATCGTGAAAAATCACGATTAGGTCGATAGATAGAACAAATAGTAATCTCACTGCGAAATTTCAGTACCAAGAACGCATGTTTTGATGCAAAATTCAAACGAAAACCACACGCAAACACCATTAATTTTGTCATTTTTACGTTTTTTTCGCGACCGAAATCAATCCAATCGACAAATATTTTGCAATTCGACGTTGAAAATTTCCGTTTTCGTTTTCAAATCGCGATTTTTGATGCTGAAAAACGTCATAACTCGGCTGAACCGGCTGCGATTTTCAAATAGTTTTCAGCATTCGATTCGTCTTGTCGATTCGCATCTCAATTCGAACGAGTCCAAGTAAATTTTTAACGAATTACTCGGATATTCTGAGAGATCGCTCTCGTGTGAGACGCGTGAAATTTTGCACGAAAGAGCAATTTAATCGTGAAAAATCACGATTAGGTCGATAGATAGAACAAATAGTAGTCTCACTGCGAAATTTCAGTACCAAGAACGCATGTTTTGATGCAAAATTCAAACGAAAACCACACGCAAACACCATTAATTTTGTCATTTTTACGTTTTTTTCGCGACCGAAATCAATCCAATCGACAAATATTTTGCAATTCGACGTTGAAAATTTCCGTTTTCGTTTTCAAATCGCGATTTTTGATGCTGAAAAACGTCATAACTCGGCTGAACCGACTGCGATTTTCAAATAGTTTTCAGCATTCGATTCGTCTTGTCGATTCGCATCTCAATTCGAACGAGTCCAAGTAAATTTTTAACAAATTACTCGGATATTCTGAGAGATCGCTCTCGTGTGAGACGCGTGAAATTTTGCACGAAAGAGCAATTTAATCGTGAAAAATCACGATTAGGTCGATAGATAGAACAAATAGTAATCTCACTGCGAAATTTCAGTACCAAGAACGCATGTTTTGATGCAAAATTCAAACGAAAACCACACGCAAACACCATTAATTTTGTCATTTTTACGTTTTTTTCGCGACCGAAATCAATCCAATCGACAAATATTTTGCAATTCGACGTTGAAAATTTCCGTTTTCGTTTTCAAATCGCGATTTTTGATGCTGAAAAACGTCATAACTCGGCTGAACCGGCTGCGATTTTCAAATAGTTTTCAGCATTCGATTCGTCTTGTCGATTCGCATCTCAATTCGAACGAGTCCAAGTAAATTTTTAACAAATTACTCGGATATTCTGAGAGATCGCTCTCGTGTGAGACGCGTGAAATTTTGCACGAAAGAGCAATTTAATCGTGAAAAATCACGATTAGGTCGATAGATAGAACAAATAGTAATCTCACTGCGAAATTTCAGTACCAAGAACGCATGTTTTGATGCAAAATTCAAACGAAAACCACACGCAAACACCATTAATTTTGTCATTTTTACGTTTTTTTCGCGACCGAAATCAATCCAATCGACAAATATTTTGCAATTCGACGTTGAAAATTTCCGTTTTCGTTTTCAAATCGCGATTTTTGATGCTGAAAAACGTCATAACTCGGCTGAACCGGCTGCGATTTTCAAATAGTTTTCAGCATTCGATTCGTCTTGTCGATTCGCATCTCAATTCGAACGAGTCCAAGTAAATTTTTAACAAATTACTCGGATATTCTGAGAGATCGCTCTCGTGTCAGACGCGTGAAATTTTGCACGAAAGAGCAATTTAATCGTGAAAAATCACGATTAGGTCGATAGATAGAACAAATAGTAATCTCACTGCGAAATTTCAGTACCAAGAACGCATGTTTTGATGCAAAATTCAAACGAAAACCACACGCAAACACCATTAATTTTGTCATTTTTACGTTTTTTTCGCGACCGAAATCAATCCAATCGACAAATATTTTGCAATTCGACGTTGAAAATTTCCGTTTTCGTTTTCAAATCGCGATTTTTGATGCTGAAAAACGTCATAACTCGGCTGAACCGACTGCGATTTTCAAATAGTTTTCAGCATTCGATTCGTCTTGTCGATTCGCATCTCAATTCGAACGAGTCCAAATAAATTTTTAACGAATTACTCGGATACTCTGAGAGATAACTCTCGTGTGAGACGCGTGAAATTTTGCACGAAAGAGCAATTTAATCGTGAAAAATCACGATTAGGTCGATAGATAGAACAAATAGTAATCTCACTGCGAAATTTCAGTACCAAGAACGCATGTTTTGATGCAAAATTCAAACGAAAACCACACGCAAACACCATTAATTTTGTCATTTTTACGTTTTTTTCGCGACCGAAATCAATCCAATCGACAAATATTTTGCAATTCGACGTTGAAAATTTCCGTTTTCGTTTTCAAATCGCGATTTTTGATGCTGAAAAACGTCATAACTTGGCTGAACCGACTGCGATTTTCAAATAGTTTTCAGCATTCGATTCGTCTTGTCGATTCGCATCTCAATTCGAACGAGTCCAAGTAAATTTTTAACAAATTACTCGGATATTCTGAGAGATCGCTCTCGTGTGAGACGCGTGAAATTTTGCACGAAAGAGCAATTTAATCGTGAAAAATCACGATTAGGTCGATAGATAGAACAAATAGTAATCTCACTGCGAAATTTCAGTACCAAGAACGCATGTTTTGATGCAAAATTCAAACGAAAACCACACGCAAACACCATTAATTTTGTCATTTTTACGTTTTTTTCGCGACCGAAATCAATCCAATCGACAAATATTTTGCAATTCGACGTTGAAAATTTCCGTTTTCGTTTTCAAATCGCGATTTTTGATGCTGAAAAACGTCATAACTCGGCTGAACCGACTGCGATTTTCAAATAGTTTTCAGCATTCGATTCGTCTTGTCGATTCGCATCTCAATTCGAACGAGTCCAAGTAAATTTTTAACAAATTACTCGGATATTCTGAGAGATCGCTCTCGTGTCAGACGCGTGAAATTTTGCACGAAAGAGCAATTTAATCGTGAAAAATCACGATTAGGTCGATAGATAGAACAAATAGTAATCTCACTGCGAAATTTCAGTACCAAGAACGCATGTTTTGATGCAAAATTCAAACGAAAACCACACGCAAACACCATTAATTTTGTCATTTTTACGTTTTTTTCGCGACCGAAATCAATCCAATCGACAAATATTTTGCAATTCGACGTTGAAAATTTCCGTTTTCGTTTTCAAATCGCGATTTTTGATGCTGAAAAACGTCATAACTCGGCTGAACCGACTGCGATTTTCAAATAGTTTTCAGCATTCGATTCGTCTTGTCGATTCGCATCTCAATTCGAACGAGTCCAAGTAAATTTTTAACAAATTACTCGGATATTCTGAGAGATCGCTCTCGTGTCAGACGCGTGAAATTTTGCACGAAAGAGCAATTTAATCGTGAAAAATCACGATTAGGTCGATAGATAGAACAAATAGTAATCTCACTGCGAAATTTCAGTACCAAGAACGCATGTTTTGATGCAAAATTCAAACGAAAACCACACGCAAACACCATTAATTTTGTCATTTTTACGTTTTTTTCGCGACCGAAATCAATCCAATCGACAAATATTTTGCAATTCGACGTTGAAAATTTCCGTTTTCGTTTTCAAATCGCGATTTTTGATGCTGAAAAACGTCATAACTCGGCTGAACCGGCTGCGATTTTCAAATAGTTTTCAGCATTCGATTCGTCTTGTCGATTCGCATCTCAATTCGAACGAGTCCAAGTAAATTTTTAACAAATTACTCGGATATTCTGAGAGATCGCTCTCGTGTGAGACGCGTGAAATTTTGCACGAAAGAGCAATTTAATCGTGAAAAATCACGATTAGGTCGATAGATAGAACAAATAGTAATCTCACTGCGAAATTTCAGTACCAAGAACGCATGTTTTGATGCAAAATTCAAACGAAAACCACACGCAAACACCATTAATTTTGTCATTTTTACGTTTTTTTCGCGACCGAAATCAATCCAATCGACAAATATTTTGCAATTCGACGTTGAAAATTTCCGTTTTCGTTTTCAAATCGCGATTTTTGATGCTGAAAAACGTCATAACTCGGCTGAACCGGCTGCGATTTTCAAATAGTTTTCAGCATTCGATTCGTCTTGTCGATTCGCATCTCAATTCGAACGAGTCCAAGTAAATTTTTAACAAATTACTCGGATATTCTGAGAGATCGCTCTCGTGTCAGACGCGTGAAATTTTGCACGAAAGAGCAATTTAATCGTGAAAAATCACGATTAGGTCGATAGATAGAACAAATAGTAATCTCACTGCGAAATTTCAGTACCAAGAACGCATGTTTTGATGCAAAATTCAAACGAAAACCACACGCAAACACCATTAATTTTGTCATTTTTACGTTTTTTTCGCGACCGAAATCAATCCAATCGACAAATATTTTGCAATTCGACGTTGAAAATTTCCGTTTTCGTTTTCAAATCGCGATTTTTGATGCTGAAAAACGTCATAACTCGGCTGAACCGGCTGCGATTTTCAAATAGTTTTCAGCATTCGATTCGTCTTGTCGATTCGCATCTCAATTCGAACGAGTCCAAGTAAATTTTTAACAAATTACTCGGATATTCTGAGAGATCGCTCTCGTGTGAGACGCGTGAAATTTTGCACGAAAGAGCAATTTAATCGTGAAAAATCACGATTAGGTCGATAGATAGAACAAATAGTAATCTCACTGCGAAATTTCAGTACCAAGAACGCATGTTTTGATGCAAAATTCAAACGAAAACCACACGCAAACACCATTAATTTTGTCATTTTTACGTTTTTTTCGCGACCGAAATCAATCCAATCGACAAATATTTTGCAATTCGACGTTGAAAATTTCCGTTTTCGTTTTCAAATCGCGATTTTTGATGCTGAAAAACGTCATAACTCGGCTGAACCGGCTGCGATTTTCAAATAGTTTTCAGCATTCGATTCGTCTTGTCGATTCGCATCTCAATTCGAACGAGTCCAAGTAAATTTTTAACAAATTACTCGGATATTCTGAGAGATCGCTCTCGTGTGAGACGCGTGAAATTTTGCACGAAAGAGCAATTTAATCGTGAAAAATCACGATTAGGTCGATAGATAGAACAAATAGTAATCTCACTGCGAAATTTCAGTACCAAGAACGCATGTTTTGATGCAAAATTCAAACGAAAACCACACGCAAACACCATTAATTTTGTCATTTTTACGTTTTTTTCGCGACCGAAATCAATCCAATCGACAAATATTTTGCAATTCGACGTTGAAAATTTCCGTTTTCGTTTTCAAATCGCGATTTTTGATGCTGAAAAACGTCATAACTCGGCTGAACCGACTGCGATTTTCAAATAGTTTTCAGCATTCGATTCGTCTTGTCGATTCGCATCTCAATTCGAACGAGTCCAAGTAAATTTTTAACAAATTACTCGGATATTCTGAGAGATCGCTCTCGTGTCAGACGCGTGAAATTTTGCACGAAAGAGCAATTTAATCGTGAAAAATCACGATTAGGTCGATAGATAGAACAAATAGTAATCTCACTGCGAAATTTCAGTACCAAGAACGCATGTTTTGATGCAAAATTCAAACGAAAACCACACGCAAACACCATTAATTTTGTCATTTTTACGTTTTTTTCGCGACCGAAATCAATCCAATCGACAAATATTTTGCAATTCGACGTTGAAAATTTCCGTTTTCGTTTTCAAATCGCGATTTTTGATGCTGAAAAACGTCATAACTCGGCTGAACCGGCTGCGATTTTCAAATAGTTTTCAGCATTCGATTCGTCTTGTCGATTCGCATCTCAATTCGAACGAGTCCAAGTAAATTTTTAACAAATTACTCGGATATTCTGAGAGATCGCTCTCGTGTGAGACGCGTGAAATTTTGCACGAAAGAGCAATTTAATCGTGAAAAATCACGATTAGGTCGATAGATAGAACAAATAGTAATCTCACTGCGAAATTTCAGTACCAAGAACGCATGTTTTGATGCAAAATTCAAACGAAAACCACACGCAAACACCATTAATTTTGTCATTTTTACGTTTTTTTCGCGACCGAAATCAATCCAATCGACAAATATTTTGCAATTCGACGTTGAAAATTTCCGTTTTCGTTTTCAAATCGCGATTTTTGATGCTGAAAAACGTCATAACTCGGCTGAACCGGCTGCGATTTTCAAATAGTTTTCAGCATTCGATTCGTCTTGTCGATTCGCATCTCAATTCGAACGAGTCCAAGTAAATTTTTAACAAATTACTCGGATATTCTGAGAGATCGCTCTCGTGTCAGACGCGTGAAATTTTGCACGAAAGAGCAATTTAATCGTGAAAAATCACGATTAGGTCGATAGATAGAACAAATAGTAATCTCACTGCGAAATTTCAGTACCAAGAACGCATGTTTTGATGCAAAATTCAAACGAAAACCACACGCAAACACCATTAATTTTGTCATTTTTACGTTTTTTTCGCGACCGAAATCAATCCAATCGACAAATATTTTGCAATTCGACGTTGAAAATTTCCGTTTTCGTTTTCAAATCGCGATTTTTGATGCTGAAAAACGTCATAACTCGGCTGAACCGGCTGCGATTTTCAAATAGTTTTCAGCATTCGATTCGTCTTGTCGATTCGCATCTCAATTCGAACGAGTCCAAGTAAATTTTTAACAAATTACTCGGATATTCTGAGAGATCGCTCTCGTGTGAGACGCGTGAAATTTTGCACGAAAGAGCAATTTAATCGTGAAAAATCACGATTAGGTCGATAGATAGAACAAATAGTAATCTCACTGCGAAATTTCAGTACCAAGAACGCATGTTTTGATGCAAAATTCAAACGAAAACCACACGCAAACACCATTAATTTTGTCATTTTTACGTTTTTTTCGCGACCGAAATCAATCCAATCGACAAATATTTTGCAATTCGACGTTGAAAATTTCCGTTTTCGTTTTCAAATCGCGATTTTTGATGCTGAAAAACGTCATAACTCGGCTGAACCGGCTGCGATTTTCAAATAGTTTTCAGCATTCGATTCGTCTTGTCGATTCGCATCTCAATTCGAACGAGTCCAAGTAAATTTTTAACAAATTACTCGGATATTCTGAGAGATCGCTCTCGTGTCAGACGCGTGAAATTTTGCACGAAAGAGCAATTTAATCG
Source organism: Leptonema lineaticorne (assembly GCA_024500535.1). NCBI lineage: Eukaryota > Metazoa > Arthropoda > Insecta > Trichoptera > Hydropsychidae > Leptonema > Leptonema lineaticorne. The sequence continues at coordinate 12,759,772 of JANIJI010000001.1, forward strand.
TGAAAAATCACGATTAGGTCGATAGATAGAACAAATAGTAATCTCACTGCGAAATTTCAGTACCAAGAACGCATGTTTTGATGCAAAATTCAAACGAAAACCACACGCAAACACCATTAATTTTGTCATTTTTACGTTTTTTTCGCGACCGAAATCAATCCAATCGACAAATATTTTGCAATTCGACGTTGAAAATTTCCGTTTTCGTTTTCAAATCGCGATTTTTGATGCTGAAAAACGTCATAACTCGGCTGAACCGACTGCGATTTTCAAATAGTTTTCAGCATTCGATTCGTCTTGTCGATTCGCATCTCAATTCGAACGAGTCCAAGTAAATTTTTAACGAATTACTCGGATATTCTGAGAGATCGCTCTCGTGTGAGACGCGTGAAATTTTGCACGAAAGAGCAATTTAATCGTCAAAAATCGGGATTAGGTCGATAGATAGAACAAATAGTAGTCTCACTGCGAAATTTCAGTACCAAGAACGCATGTTTTGATGCAAAATTCAAACGAAAACCACACGCAAACACCATTAATTTTGTCATTTTTACGTTTTTTTCGCGACCGATATCAATCCAATCGACAAATATTTTGCAATTCGACGTTGAAAATTTCCGTTTTCGTTTCCAAATCGCGATTTTTGATGCTGAAAAACGTCATAACTCGGCTGAACCGACTGCGATTTTCAAATAGTTTTCAGCATTCGATTCGTCTTGTCGATTCGCATCTCAATTCGAACGAGTCCAAATAAATTTTTAACGAATTACTCGGATACTCTGAGAGATAACTCTCGTGTGAGACGCGTGAAATTTTGCACGAAAGAGCAATTTAATCGTGAAAAATCACGATTAGGTCGATAGATAGAACAAATAGTAATCTCACTGCGAAATTTCAGTACCAAGAACGCATGTTTTGATGCAAAATTCAAACGAAAACCACACGCAAACACCATTAATTTTGTCATTTTTACGTTTTTTTCGCGACCGAAATCAATCCAATCGACAAATATTTTGCAATTCGACGTTGAAAATTTCCGTTTTCGTTTTCAAATCGCGATTTTTGATGCTGAAAAACGTCATAACTCGGCTGAACCGGCTGCGATTTTCAAATAGTTTTCAGCATTCGATTCGTCTTGTCGATTCGCATCTCAATTCGAACGAGTCCAAGTAAATTTTTAACAAATTACTCGGATATTCTGAGAGATCGCTCTCGTGTGAGACGCGTGAAATTTTGCACGAAAGAGCAATTTAATCGTGAAAAATCACGATTAGGTCGATAGATAGAACAAATAGTAATCTCACTGCGAAATTTCAGTACCAAGAACGCATGTTTTGATGCAAAATTCAAACGAAAACCACACGCAAACACCATTAATTTTGTCATTTTTACGTTTTTTTCGCGACCGAAATCAATCCAATCGACAAATATTTTGCAATTCGACGTTGAAAATTTCCGTTTTCGTTTTCAAATCGCGATTTTTGATGCTGAAAAACGTCATAACTCGGCTGAACCGACTGCGATTTTCAAATAGTTTTCAGCATTCGATTCGTCTTGTCGATTCGCATCTCAATTCGAACGAGTCCAAGTAAATTTTTAACAAATTACTCGGATATTCTGAGAGATCGCTCTCGTGTGAGACGCGTGAAATTTTGCACGAAAGAGCAATTTAATCGTGAAAAATCACGATTAGGTCGATAGATAGAACAAATAGTAATCTCACTGCGAAATTTCAGTACCAAGAACGCATGTTTTGATGCAAAATTCAAACGAAAACCACACGCAAACACCATTAATTTTGTCATTTTTACGTTTTTTTCGCGACCGAAATCAATCCAATCGACAAATATTTTGCAATTCGACGTTGAAAATTTCCGTTTTCGTTTTCAAATCGCGATTTTTGATGCTGAAAAACGTCATAACTCGGCTGAACCGGCTGCGATTTTCAAATAGTTTTCAGCATTCGATTCGTCTTGTCGATTCGCATCTCAATTCGAACGAGTCCAAGTAAATTTTTAACAAATTACTCGGATATTCTGAGAGATCGCTCTCGTGTGAGACGCGTGAAATTTTGCACGAAAGAGCAATTTAATCGTGAAAAATCACGATTAGGTCGATAGATAGAACAAATAGTAATCTCACTGCGAAATTTCAGTACCAAGAACGCATGTTTTGATGCAAAATTCAAACGAAAACCACACGCAAACACCATTAATTTTGTCATTTTTACGTTTTTTTCGCGACCGAAATCAATCCAATCGACAAATATTTTGCAATTCGACGTTGAAAATTTCCGTTTTCGTTTTCAAATCGCGATTTTTGATGCTGAAAAACGTCATAACTCGGCTGAACCGGCTGCGATTTTCAAATAGTTTTCAGCATTCGATTCGTCTTGTCGATTCGCATCTCAATTCGAACGAGTCCAAGTAAATTTTTAACAAATTACTCGGATATTCTGAGAGATCGCTCTCGTGTCAGACGCGTGAAATTTTGCACGAAAGAGCAATTTAATCGTGAAAAATCACGATTAGGTCGATAGATAGAACAAATAGTAATCTCACTGCGAAATTTCAGTACCAAGAACGCATGTTTTGATGCAAAATTCAAACGAAAACCACACGCAAACACCATTAATTTTGTCATTTTTACGTTTTTTTCGCGACCGAAATCAATCCAATCGACAAATATTTTGCAATTCGACGTTGAAAATTTCCGTTTTCGTTTTCAAATCGCGATTTTTGATGCTGAAAAACGTCATAACTCGGCTGAACCGGCTGCGATTTTCAAATAGTTTTCAGCATTCGATTCGTCTTGTCGATTCGCATCTCAATTCGAACGAGTCCAAGTAAATTTTTAACAAATTACTCGGATATTCTGAGAGATCGCTCTCGTGTGAGACGCGTGAAATTTTGCACGAAAGAGCAATTTAATCGTGAAAAATCACGATTAGGTCGATAGATAGAACAAATAGTAATCTCACTGCGAAATTTCAGTACCAAGAACGCATGTTTTGATGCAAAATTCAAACGAAAACCACACGCAAACACCATTAATTTTGTCATTTTTACGTTTTTTTCGCGACCGAAATCAATCCAATCGACAAATATTTTGCAATTCGACGTTGAAAATTTCCGTTTTCGTTTTCAAATCGCGATTTTTGATGCTGAAAAACGTCATAACTCGGCTGAACCGGCTGCGATTTTCAAATAGTTTTCAGCATTCGATTCGTCTTGTCGATTCGCATCTCAATTCGAACGAGTCCAAGTAAATTTTTAACAAATTACTCGGATATTCTGAGAGATCGCTCTCGTGTCAGACGCGTGAAATTTTGCACGAAAGAGCAATTTAATCGTGAAAAATCACGATTAGGTCGATAGATAGAACAAATAGTAATCTCACTGCGAAATTTCAGTACCAAGAACGCATGTTTTGATGCAAAATTCAAACGAAAACCACACGCAAACACCATTAATTTTGTCATTTTTACGTTTTTTTCGCGACCGAAATCAATCCAATCGACAAATATTTTGCAATTCGACGTTGAAAATTTCCGTTTTCGTTTTCAAATCGCGATTTTTGATGCTGAAAAACGTCATAACTCGGCTGAACCGGCTGCGATTTTCAAATAGTTTTCAGCATTCGATTCGTCTTGTCGATTCGCATCTCAATTCGAACGAGTCCAAGTAAATTTTTAACAAATTACTCGGATATTCTGAGAGATCGCTCTCGTGTGAGACGCGTGAAATTTTGCACGAAAGAGCAATTTAATCGTGAAAAATCACGATTAGGTCGATAGATAGAACAAATAGTAATCTCACTGCGAAATTTCAGTACCAAGAACGCATGTTTTGATGCAAAATTCAAACGAAAACCACACGCAAACACCATTAATTTTGTCATTTTTACGTTTTTTTCGCGACCGAAATCAATCCAATCGACAAATATTTTGCAATTCGACGTTGAAAATTTCCGTTTTCGTTTTCAAATCGCGATTTTTGATGCTGAAAAACGTCATAACTCGGCTGAACCGGCTGCGATTTTCAAATAGTTTTCAGCATTCGATTCGTCTTGTCGATTCGCATCTCAATTCGAACGAGTCCAAGTAAATTTTTAACAAATTACTCGGATATTCTGAGAGATCGCTCTCGTGTCAGACGCGTGAAATTTTGCACGAAAGAGCAATTTAATCGTGAAAAATCACGATTAGGTCGATAGATAGAACAAATAGTAATCTCACTGCGAAATTTCAGTACCAAGAACGCATGTTTTGATGCAAAATTCAAACGAAAACCACACGCAAACACCATTAATTTTGTCATTTTTACGTTTTTTTCGCGACCGAAATCAATCCAATCGACAAATATTTTGCAATTCGACGTTGAAAATTTCCGTTTTCGTTTTCAAATCGCGATTTTTGATGCTGAAAAACGTCATAACTCGGCTGAACCGGCTGCGATTTTCAAATAGTTTTCAGCATTCGATTCGTCTTGTCGATTCGCATCTCAATTCGAACGAGTCCAAGTAAATTTTTAACAAATTACTCGGATATTCTGAGAGATCGCTCTCGTGTGAGACGCGTGAAATTTTGCACGAAAGAGCAATTTAATCGTGAAAAATCACGATTAGGTCGATAGATAGAACAAATAGTAATCTCACTGCGAAATTTCAGTACCAAGAACGCATGTTTTGATGCAAAATTCAAACGAAAACCACACGCAAACACCATTAATTTTGTCATTTTTACGTTTTTTTCGCGACCGAAATCAATCCAATCGACAAATATTTTGCAATTCGACGTTGAAAATTTCCGTTTTCGTTTCCAAATCGCGATTTTTGATGCTGAAAAACGTCATAACTCGGCTGAACCGACTGCGATTTTCAAATAGTTTTCAGCATTCGATTCGTCTTGTCGATTCGCATCTCAATTCGAACGAGTCCAAGTAAATTTTTAACAAATTACTCGGATATTCTGAGAGATCGCTCTCGTGTGAGACGCGTAAAATTTTGCACGAAAGAGCAATTTAATCGTCAAAATTCGCGATTAGGTCGATAGATAGAACAAATAGTAGTCTCACTGCGAAATTTCAGTACCAAGAACGCATGTTTTGATGCAAAATTCAAACGAAAACCACACGCAAACACCATTAATTTTGTCATTTTTACGTTTTTTTCGCGACCGAAATCAATCCAATCGACAAATATTTTGCAATTCGACGTTGAAAATTTCCGTTTTCGTTTCCAAATCGCGATTTTTGATGCTGAAAAACGTCATAGCTCGGCTGAACCGACTGCGATTTTCAAATAGTTTTCAGCATTCGATTCGTCTTGTCGATTCGCATCTCAATTCGAACGAGTCCAAGTAAATTTTTAACGAATTACTCGGATATTCTGAGAGATCGCTCTCGTGTGAGACGCTTGAAATTTTGCATGAAAGAGCATTTTAATCGTCAAAAATGAGGATTAGGTCGATAGATAGAACAAATAGTAGTCTCACTGTGAATGTATGAATCTGTGTAAATTCTTTACGAATTACTTGGATATTTTTGAAAATTTACCATTTTATATACACTTCTATATATTTTTATATATTTAAAACTAGTTATTGTACGCTTAATATGATTTTAGCCATATTATTATATTTTACTTATTTACAATTATAATCTTTTAATGGTCACAATCATCGATAGTAAATTAAAATCCACCATATATACTACATTACCACATCGTGTTCTCCCAATTATCTTTTTCAGATCGTTTTTTACACGTATTTTTTATTTTTTTTATAGTATTTCATCTAAAATGTACATACATATTTTATTAATATTTTATATTTGAAAAATGTTTTAATTTCTTTAACCTAAATATTTTCATCAAAAATCTACGAAACATCATAAATTCCGAATATTTTTGTGAATATAAATATACTTTTGTACTGCTCAATAGCTAGTGATTATTGTATATAATTTTGTAATTCTATTATAACCATTTATTTCCAATAACTATTATATATGACGATGGTTTTGATTTGTTGGCGTTTCAATTATATATTATCGTTTCAAAATCTCTCTCTATATATAGATATCTTATGTGGGATTATTAAACATTATTAATAAGGAAATTGATTATATTTCTATTCTTTTTATTTTATCTCTTTTTCTTATTATATTTCTATTACATTAACACAATAATAATACTCATTTATCCTTTTTCTTATAAATATTCTAAAATAAAAATGTTTGAAAAATATTTTTTTATTGAAATCAATACAACTATTATATAAAACTTATTGAAAACTTTGATCTTATTGTCATTGTTACATTTTTTTATAATGATTTATAATATCATAAGAAAATTCTCTTCTGCATAAATATAATATATATTTAAAATCATATTTTATAAGACGTTTATAATAGAAAAATATTTTATTTAAAATTTTCTAATATTTTTAATTTTACTTAATTTTGAAAAAAAAAATAATTTAATTGTTATAGCACTATCATTATAATAAGTAATTTAATTAACATGGAATGTGTATCCAATTAAAATTAATAAGTCTCGAAAATGATGTTACGTAACATTTCCTGTTATTGCAATGTAACAATGTTTACTTTGCATAAATAGAATCTCAAACTGTGTAGCACAATATATATATATATATATATATATATATATATATATATATATATATATATATATATATATATATATATATATATATATATAAATATATATATATATATATATATTATTTTTATTTTATTTTATTTTTGTAACATAGAAACGACAGAAGCAATAATATTTTAAATAAATTGTATTTTTACATGCAACAATGAAATATTCTTCTATTCTGTTGATATTTTAAAATTCGATAAATTTATGATTTTTCAAAATAATGATTATAAAATGAATATTTATATCAATTTTGTGATATATTTTTTGATTTTAAATATTGTATTGTAATTAAAATTTTGAAATTAAATTTCATTAAAAGAAAATGTTTTCTCTCTATATTTTCATAATTTTTGGCCAATAAATAATCATTTCTATACTTTTTTGGCAAAAACTCGACTCATATCGTTCCGCAACCACCGTATTCGCCCGATTTGGCTCCGTGCGACTTCTGGCTATTCAGCAAACTCGAAAGGCCAATGCAGGGACGCCGTTTTGATACGATTGAGGAGATAATAACCGAATCGAAGAAGGTCTAGAAGACTATACTGGAAAAAGACTATTCCGACTGATTCGAAGACTATGAGAAGCATTGGCAAAAGTGCGTTTTATCGGACGTGGATTACTTTTAAACGCGAATAAGAAAAAATAAAGAATTTACATTTTATAAACAAATTCACCTTACTTTTTGATAGCAGTGTTGAATTTTCGTTCGTCGTTAACCATTTATAATATATAATATGTTTACTCGTTTCAAAAATAGAAAGGTGAAATAAAATGTAATATATCATAAATTTATTTTATTTTTATTATATATTCCATACACGCACACACACACACATCGCTTTATATGTTGGTCGCCTTAACAATTGTGGCGAACAAAACGAAAGTTGAATCGTGAATTTTCTCTATTTGTACAGGAAAATTTATTTTGCGTAACTATGAGAGGTTGTTATTATTGTAAGCTTTTGAGCATTGTTCGATGCCCGTCGGCGTCGACTCCTTTTATATATTATATTATATATTATATTATACATATTTGATTTTCTTTCTTCGTCTGCCCCCCCCCCACCCAACTCCTCTTTTCGCTGATTTATAATAACTCTATCGCTCAACTTAAATCCTACAATTGTGCGCGAAAATTTTTGATTTTACAATTGACTTTTGTTAGTTTTACTCTCTAACAAAACTATCGAATGATCGTGAACGTTCGTTCGTCTATAGTGCGAATAATATAATTCAATATATAAAGATTTCATGTGTAAAATAGAACTGTCATGCTATTGTTATTTGAATTACACTATAAAGCAGCGATTCATAATCTATGGTGCGCGTACTCTTAGGGGTACACAAGATAAAATTATACATATATATATATATATATATATATATATATATATATCAATCGAAACTACAATATATATAAACAATAAAAAAAACAAAATTTGCTTTTGAATATTAATTTTATATATATTATTAAAAATACAGCGTATATCGGTAAAGTTTGTCGCTAATTGAAAATTTATATTTATAAGTGCAAATTTAAGTAGAAAATAAAATATGTAAATTTTAAAATAGGCGAATAAAGATTAATATATCAAGTTGCTAATTTATTCATTTATTTTATATGCAACCGTCAAATTTGTAAGACAATTGTAAATATTTATATTCTTAGACATTAAATAATGATTTTTAATTATTTTTTCTATCAAACGGTTAAATCGAAAAAATGTTTTATATATAAAAATCGATCACATCAACAACTTTCAATTACAATATTTTAACATCAAATAATCGATATCGTGATATTGAAAAACTGATATTAAATTTACTTTTTCTTTTTTAATTTATTCATTCAGCAATGTTTCAATAAAGGTAACTTTATCAAATGTGAAATAGCTTAAAACTATCCTATCTTTATTATATATATATATATATATATATATATATATATATATATATATATATATATATATATATATATATATATATATATTTATATTTATATATATTTACATCTTATATTGAATGCATTTTAATATGTCACTCGTTAACGGAAACTTTGAAAGAGTCAAAGGTAACGTTTTTTATACTTCGTTATAACGAAACTTTGCACTCAAAGGATTTCATCTAAATAAAGTACGATTATTTTATTGACAAACATCATATATATATATATATATATATATATATATATATATATATATATATATATATATATATATATATTAAACGATAAAATCATAATTAGAATTTATTTATGAAACAACGAATGAGTCAGATGCAAGTTTAACTTATTAAATTATATATTATTATTATATATGAGTATATATTTACGATGTTTCGGGGGCGTTGAACACGGGGACAAAACCTCAACATTACACGTTATGGCTTCGTCTATATATCAACACGCTTTAACGAGACAACAATTTACAAAATAACTAACCATTAAACGTGTGTTCGTATTATTAAAATTTATATAATGACTGAACGAAAATTATTTTATTTTTATTTGATATTATGACGATAATTTTCTCATATATTATATATAACACTGTGATAAAAATGAAAGATGAATTTCTTTATAAAATGTAAATTCTTTATTTATTCTTTCAAATCAATTTCATCCCCTTCAAAGTGTAATCCCTGTCTGATAAAGTGCACTTTTGCCCAACTATTTTCAATTCTCGTAATAGTTGGAATAGTGTTTTTCCGATATAGCATTCAAGACCATCTGCGATTCGGTTTTTATCTACTCAATCGTGTCAAAACGGCGTCCTCGTATTGGCTTTTTGAATTTGCGAAATAGCCAGAAGTCGCACGGAGCCAAATCAGGCGAATACAGTGATTGCGGAACTATATGAGTCGAGTTTTTGGCAAAAATCGCGAAGAAACAATGCAGTATGACATGGTGCATTATCGTGATGAATGTACCAAGAATTATAAAAACACGTGTAACTCGGAGATAATTAAACCTTTTGATAAACAGACGCTTAGCAAATGTTACAGACAGTTCTACCAACTTAGGAAAAAAATATAATTTACCTGCCTTCATAATGTCTGTAGTATATATTTTTAATTATTTTATTTTATATGTAACGCTATTTTGAAATTCATAATTTTATATATAAAATGAGCTTAGATATCTTTTTTTTATTAGAAAATCGATTTAGAATAATATATATTATATATTTTAGATTATAGGTTGCATGACGTAACAATATATAAATGTATGTGTGTACTTGAAATATAATATTCAGTGTCATATTATGTCGTGTGTCATACTAGCATTATCATCCCACATGGTAATATTGTTGAATACTAATGTCGATATATCACGATATTTAGTTTGACGCAGTACGTTAATTATTTTTAAATCAATATTAATAATTTTATTGAATAAAAATATATATAGTTTATATATTCAGTCATCTATATACGATAGAAAATATTTTCTTAGATACTATAAATGGTAATTTCAATATTTTCAATACGAACTGGATAATAGAAGCCGTACTTTCGATGAAATTGCGCAAAGTGGAATTGCAAATTCGTCTTGGAAAATTTTCGATTAAATTGCACGGAATGAAGTGGAATGAAATTCGAAGTGGACCTGAAAAAAAAATTTGCGTCATATTGCGACCGATAGTCGCATATTCATTTTCATTGAATAATTTGTATTTTACTAATCAAATCTATTAATAATTATTTTGATGGTAAATAGTTTCAGTTGAACAAATAGCGTTAATAATAGTTAATCAATGAACGCCCGTTGAAAACAAGCAAACACTCGAAATTTTCAAAAACCCTCAGACCGATATTTCGAGTGTTTGTCTTTTGTCGCCGAGTTGATTTATCGCCACTTGGAAAACCTTCGAAATCGACATGACGACCTTTCCTCGAAGGCTTTAATATGGTATATATATATATATATATATATATATATATATATATATACCCTTCGGTTTTAATGGTGAAAAGTGTGTCGACAGGATTCCCCATCTTTGACATTCGATCGCATTGTGCGAAACTCGCGAACACCCCCTGTAGCACTTGTGTCAGCATAAATACGCACCAAATCAATCTTCATTATTATGTGTGAAAAATTTCATATTTATTCGATTTAAAATATTGTTATTATTTTTTTAATAAATTTAATACTATGATAAAAAAGTAAAGTGAATTTATTTATAAAAATGTAAATTCTTTATTTATTCTTCCAAATCAATTTCATCCTTCTCAAAGCGATCCCTGTCCGATAAAACGCACTTTTTCCAGTCCTCGAAACGGTCGGAGTACTATTTTTCCGATATAGCCTTCAAGATCTTTTTCGATTCGGTTTTTATTCTTCACAATCTTATCAAAACGGCGTCCCCGCATTGGCCTTTTGAGTTTGATGAATAGCCAAAAGTCGCACGGAGCCAAATCAGGCAAATACGGTGGTTGCGGAACGATATTAGTCGAATTTTTTGGCAAAAAAAGTCGCAAAGAATTGTAAAAACACGTTTAAATCAGAGATAATTAAACATTTTGACAAACAGACGTTTGGCAAATGTTATAGACAATTCTACCAACCTAGGAAAAAAATTACAATTTACCTGCCTTCTTGAGTTTAAATGACAATTTTGCTTTACTTTATGATCACAGTAGTATTATAATACATATTTATAATTAGAATTCAATATTCAGTTGACTTTTATCAATTAATTATAATAACACATTGCTTGCGGAACGTTTTTCATAATGTGACATCGAGCGTGTAAAAACGATAATGATCTCATCATTTATGCCATTATCATATTGAATACGACCTTATTTTTACATTTATTATCATTTTTAAATGCAGCACTAAAAAACCACGCAAGTTTTTTTTTTTAATTTCGAATTTATAAAGAACGCGAGGTTCGTACGAAAAGTTCACACAAGTTGTCAATAAAATTGTATAAAAATTATACAATTCATTATATTAATTTAACTTTGGTAAAATTTTAACTGTTTATATATGCCTCGATTTATACACAAAACAGTGTAGATGTAAAATATTAAAATATTGAAAAATATGAAATCATCTCAAGCTACATACATTATTATTACGAAACATATGCAAATCACAGACCATAATAAACAATGAGCTTTGTCTTTTATATTCTTGTTTTTTTTTTTATTCTCTTTACCGAGACGCCTTCGCATTTTTCCATAATTATCATACATGAGACAAATTTTCGAGTCTGGAATATTTATATCATTTTTTTTTATTCAACAACAAACGCGTAATTAACAACGATTTTAATATACGTATACATAATATAAATCATGATTTGACAAAATATTTTTATAAATTAATTATAATATACAGTCAAATCTGTTTTTGTGCGGTAATACTCAGATATAATTTTATACACAATATATGAAAAAAAATATACGGTAGAGGAGGACCGTATAAAAAAAAGGAAGGTGACATCTAATTGTAGTTATTAGATGGCGTAATGTGTATTGAAATTTGTTGATGCAATATTTAAGTACACACTGTTAGCAAAAAAAGTGATGCCAACTCAATGAGTCGTATTATATACCGCACAAAATAAGGAATCGCATAAAAAAAATCGCATACAAAAAGATCACACAAAAACAGTTTTAACTGTGTATATATCTATAAATATTTGTTGCGTGTTTTTATCCATAAGATCGTCTTTGAATCGCTAGTTTATTCATTATTAAATTAAAATATTTAAAAGCATTTCTTTATTTTCTGTTTTGTACATCGATTGCATTCGAGAGAAAAGCAGAAAGGGCTTATACTTTTTAAGCCACTTATCATCATAAAACAGCCCTCTGTGAACGTAGTAAACCTTTAAGGTCCGTTTGCGCCTATCGCTAAATCTTAAAAGGGTCTGTAAAACAAAGAAATAAGATATTTTCACAAAAAAAGAGTATATAAGCGAGTTAAATATGACTTCTTTTGTGCTCCTTTTTATTTAATTCTATTTTTTTTTCTTTTGACGATTTATACCATTAAATTTAATGAAAATTAAAATGTATTATTCATACTATGGTTTTATTTTTCTTGTTTTTGATTACGTCTTCTGCTGATCGGTTTTTTTTGCTGCATTAAATCTTTAAAAATAAAAGTGTAGGTTTGATAGATAAAAATGTAAATTTAAAGTATAAAAAAATGGATAAAGTTAAAAATTATATATTCAATTAAGTAGAACATTAAATTTTTATTTTTCAATTGTTTATCAACTGAAATTTTCTAGATCTATAGCAATAAAAAAGGTGTATTTTTGTATATTATAAAAAATTCAGATAATATTCATGTATCTCCCAAAATTTCTACAATTTTTTTTTAGTATCGTTTTCTATAGCGTATTTTAAATATTCGATTTTTTTTTAATTTCAATATAATCGATATATTAAGTATTATTCAAAAATAAATAAATAAATATATATATATATATATATATATATATATATATATATATATATAAATAAACGATAAATAAAGTTCACAACAATAATAGGAAAAATTGAATAGAACGACGTTCGAAAAACGACGAAGGTTCGAAACGCCCAAAAAACGCCATTCAAAAAAACTACAAAAGAACGTTGGCTCGGAGACGTGTAATTAAAGGGGTCCTCTCTTGTCCCGTGATTTTGGGTTTATATATATATATATGTGTGTGTGTGTTGAAACCTCCCACGTCCTCCAAAAGAGGGATCAAAACCTCACATTTATTGCGGGAACGTGTAACCGGACGAATAACCATAAAGCTCGCGTTGAGTAAGATAAAAGTCTATGTCGAAATCGACATGTTTGGAGTCCTGACCTCGCATCCTCTCATCTCCATAGATAACAGAAACGATTGATAGGTTCTCCACTTATAAAAAAAAAAAAAAGATGGGTGAAAAATAAAAAAAAAACGAGGGTCTTTAATTAAAACGATGCGGTGACCTCTGCGTCGAAATGTCGATATTTTTTTTTGTTTTTTGAAAGATGTCACGTCACTTTTCATTATATATATATATATATATATATATATATATATATATATATATATAAATATATATATATATATATATATATATATATATATATATATATATATATAAACCATATATTTTAAGGCTAAAATTTAATTTATTTACATTTTTACAAATTATTTTCTATTGAAATATAAATATTATTACATAATTAATGCTTAAATATTATATTAGATAAACATATTTTATTCTTGTTCATACTGCGAGCTTTCATCTTAATTATTTTTATATTTAAAAAAAAATATTCGTAAATATTATAAATAAACTATTATTATTATATATTATTTGAAATAAACATCGTATTTATGTTCTGTTTTATTTAATTGCTTTATCACATTATTTGTTTATAAACGTACATTATTATTATTATTTTAATATTTAAAAATACACATATGTTCAATTATTTCTATATAATATATATATATATATATATATATATATATATATATATATATATATATATATATATATATATATATATAATATAAGTATGATACAATTATGAACAATAAAAATAAATTTTTGATTTTAGATCATTTACCTGGAATTTTTGATATGGTTTTCGGAGATACTTTAGTAAAAATATCCAAACACAAAAATTCCTTTCCGGATTTTAGAAAAATTACGTTTATTTTGAATTCACCATACATCAACGGTTGATCAATATTTATTTCGAAAGCGTAATTTTTCAAAAAATATGTACCCTAAAAAGAGATACGGGGTCTCAAAATTTGGTCTTATTTAAAATATTATATATATATTTTTTTATATTTACCGCTGCTATAGGACAAGTTTCGGGTTGTTTAAATATTTTCAACATGTCCTTTATTTTATATTCGGCATATTTCATAAATGTCGGACATATAATATTATTTTTAAAATCGATCGTATGTTTCCAACCTCCGTCTCCCCATTTATAACAAACGGCATCCATCTAAAATATAATAGTTTTTTTTCTTCTAATACTTACTATTTAAATTGCTTAATATGTATTAAAATTATACCGTAACGTTATCATCTAAAGGAAAAGGATAAGTCATGTTTGCATCGATTGCCGTAAAAGTTCTGTTCACTTTATGTATGTAAAAATCCCAAATAATTCCCATTTTTGGTACACCGCATTTTTCCGCTCTTTTTAAATTTATATCGGCCGGACCCTGCATATTAAATAATAATTATTATAATATTAATTTCTTTTATTACTTCAATTGTATTTTAAATTGTAAATAATATTTTACAAATTTATTTTTTTTTACCACATAATTATTTTCTTATATCAAACTGATAATAATTAATTTAAAAATATTTTTACATATTATTTTGATAATGCTTACCAAAAATTGTCCAAATATAATCGGAAGAAAATATAGTATAATTATTAACGTCATCATTCTTCAATGTTTTGTGAATTAATGTATTAATTTTATTTATAACTTTGTAGTTATAATTCGTTATTTGTTTTTCAATGATGTATTCATTGAAAAATATATTTGTTTTTTTTTATTTAATTCTAGGTTTCTACAATGATTTTTAATATTTAATAATTATTTTTTATCGAGTATTTAGTGTATATATATAATCTTAAAAAATTTGTAATATTTTATATTTTTGAGAGTTGGATTATGTTACGAAGATTAATCTTGACCCAAACAACTGAATCTAATAAAAAAACTTCAAAGTAATCCCCGTCCATTAAAATGCACTTCGCATTCGTATTTTGAGTTTACTGAATAGCCAGAAGTCACACGGAGCCAAATCAGGCGAATGCGGTGGTTGTGAAACGATATGAGTCGAGTTTTTGGCAAAAAGTCGCGAAGAACCATTACAGTATGACATGGTGTATTAAGAACCAAAGGTTAACCTTTTAAAAAATGTTATAGACAGTCCTATCAACCTAGAAAAAAAATTGCCGGAAGTTTTAAATTACAATTTCACCTTACTTTTTAATTACAGTAGTACGTAATTTACAAAATTTTGAAAACATACCCATAGATTAATATCATTCTAGTTCAAAATTTATAGTTGTTCTAGATACCATTTGACAACCAGTGTTTTTATGAACTAATTATTTTTCATAATATATTTTTTTTTATAGTGTAAACATTATTATTTCATTACATTTTATTCACTAATCGTTAACATGATTGCGTGTAAATGCAAATTTTTAAATGAAAATCTATGAATCTCAATGATTTTATTTTATTTATTGTATTGTTCATCACTCATCATAGATTTTATTTAATTTACACGATTGGTCAGGGTTTTTTTTATATGAAATTCTAACTCAACTATAAAAACTTTGAAACTGATTCATACATCAATTACATTTATTTTATTCAGAAACAACATATTATAATTAAATGATTTAATAATAATAAAAGTGTTCTATATCGAATAAAATTACTATACACGTTTAAAATTATACATTTTTGTAGTCGTCCATATTTCATTTTTTTTTTTGATATAAAGTTAATGATAGCAACCTTTTCGTAACCTTTTCACTGATAAATGAGCTTCTCGACCTTAAAATAAAAGAAATATATATTTCTACAAGACAATCATATTATGTATTTATATTTGTATATAAACCGATATTTATCACAATATATTATTTTACAAAAATAATTATTTATTTTATCAAATTATGTGTAATCAAATATCTTGAGAAAAAAAATAGTAAACTGTGATTATTTCTAAATATCAATGCCATACTGGAAAATTTTCTTAACATATTTTTTATAGTGACATAATATGACACTAACAACGCATAAACCGAGGGTGTTCTCGAGTTTCGTCATCAGTTTTGATGACTCATCCGAATGTTTGACTCGTATTTTTTTTACGACCCCAAAGTTTGCGTAAACCTTCAAGATTTTTTTTTTGATAAAATAAAAATACCATTTATGACGTTATGTATATCAAAAATTTTCTTAATCGACTTTTCGTTTATCTTAATATCGTACTTTTTTGGAATTAAAATAAAAAAATTTCATTATATAGTATAACAATGTGTTCAGATAGTAAATCGAATTTGTTTATAAAATGTAAATTCTTTATTTATTCTTCAAAATCAATTTCATCGGCTTCAAAGTAATCCCCGTCCTAGAAAACGCACTTTTTCCAACGCTGTTTTATGTCTTTTTCCAGTCTTTTTCTAGTATAGCATTCAAGATCTTCTTCGATTCGATTTTATCTCCTCAATCGTGTCAAAACGGCACCCTCGTATTGACTTTTTGAGAGTGCCGAATAGCCGGAAGTCGCACGGAGCCAAATCAGGCGAATACGATATGAGTCGAGTTTTTGGCAAAAAAGTAGCGAAGAAGCAATATGATATGATACATTATTCTAATAATAGAACCAAGAGTTGTAAAAACATGTGTAACTCGAAGATAATAAAACCTTTTGACAAACAGATATTTAGCAAATGTTATAGACAGTCCTACCCACCTAGGAAAAAAGTTCAATTTATCTGCCTTCCTAATGCCGGGGAGTTTTAAATGACAATTTCACCTTACTTTTTGATCACAATAGTATATGTTTCTAGTGGACATCTCGAACAGACATTTTCGAACCCATATCGATTTTTCCAATTAATTTAATTTTTTCCATCCAACTTTCCGCTTTCAAATGAAAGCTTTCAACAAAAAGCAATAACGTCGTTTTTTTTGGACACGCGATGCCCTCGAAAGAGAACCGACCCAAAAAATCACTTTTCGCATAGCAAAAAAAAAATATCCTTATTTCACTGACTCATAAAAATATGTATGAAAATAAAACCATTTTAAATTTTGTACATGTTTAATTGCGATTGCGCTCGGAGAGCGTAAAATTAAAAATTTTAATATTATCAGTAATAAAAATTATTTCATAAAATTATTAATTATATTAAATTTTATTTCATATAATCAGTGAACCGGAATCGAGATACATTTATAGTGGAAAATTATCGTCCGATATAAATATCGATAACCGGAGTATCTCGTTAGTTTTAACTGCACATGATCCATTTAACCGCATCGTTTAACCGGATTATGTCGTCTTTTAAAAACATTCAATTTACTACAGAATTTTAAATAACGCTATCAAATAAAAAAAAATTGAAATATGATTAAAAATTAAAATATCAAGTGACATGAATTATTCAATAATTATGTATTATTTAAATTGTTTAAACAGGCGAAATTTAATTTAATCTAACCGAAGAACGTTTTAACCGTGTCAAATATTAAAACGGTTAGACGATGAATACTTCGCTTATTTACCACTGAAATAACGTTTATGTTTTAGAATACGGATAAAATGAGCATTGTTTTGCTAATGAACGCGATTCGAAACCGCAAAAGATGATACTTATGTTTATATATATATATATATATATATATATATATATATATATATATATATATATATATATATATATGTATATAAGCACAATGGGGGATAAAAATCGACACCCCTCAACTTTGAAATTCAATCAAATTTAATATCTTGAGAAAACCGCTATTCGTAATTGAATTCACTTTTGAATAGTTTCGCATCGATAAAATAAATATTATATAGTCGTTTTCCAAAGACATCATTCGTCTTACTTGTGTCCTTTGTGCATCAAATTTATCCATCGCTATTTGTCATCGTACTTTATACTGTTCTCGTTCAATTAACATTTTTATTTTATGTACTTTTATATAAATCAATAAATTATTTACATAATTTCTTCTACACACTTTATTAATATTATTTTAGCAGTTAAAAATTGTGTCAATATATAAATCGAATATTTTTATTTATTTAAACGTTATATATAAATCAATATTGTTAGTTGTTGTTTATATAAAGACGTATTATTTGTCAAATGAAACTCAATGGAAAAATATTAATAATTAAATTATCGTACAGTAAAAATATTGAATGATTCTTTATAGAACAAATGTTTAAATCTATTATTTTTTTTAAAACACACTTATATCGTATTACTGTATTACCAATAATAACAATTGCACAATTGTATTATCATATAAATTTATCGATAAATGTACCGTTGTATTATTATTCGTCATATCGTATTATTGTACTGTCGCATTATTAGTGGCAATCATATCGTATCATAATATCGATATAATTAATTGCCATTAATCGGTCAATTATTTTGTAAATCTGTTAATCGATTCTTGCATTGTCATCGAATGTGAGTAAATATGCTAAATTTCAGCTTAATCGAACATCGGAAAGTGTTAGAAAAATTGATTACAAAATTCCATCCGGACAAATAGACAAGTGAAACTTATATTTTATATATATTATTAAAAATACTATATATGGTATATATATATATATATATATATATATATATATGTATAATGGATTATGAAATCGAATTTTGAACCATGCTGTAAAAGAAAATACGAGTAGATACGTGAAAAGTTCCCACACTACCCCACTATCGAATTGTTAAGAAAAGCAGCTTTCTTTACCCCATCCCCCACCCGCCACCCCCTTATCCGCACTGAAGCCTCTTTTCACACAACAGAGACGAAGGGGGCTACGAAGGGGTTGGGGGGGTGGGGAGAGGGCAAGGGAACGACAATAAAATTAAATTATATTTTGATGGGGTGCCTAACTTTATTTCGCGAGACGCTCGCGCGCACGCAAACCTCTTATCATTGTTGCGAAGAAGGGCGAAAGGGTTATTTCTTCCACCCTTATGTATACCACTTTAGTACGTCGTGTACGTCGATAATAAAAATAATAATAAAAGAAAGTTTTTTTCCCCTGCCTCTGAAGAAGAAAAAAACGCGTAAAATATGACAAAATAGAGGAAATGTTCTTTTTTTATATATATATTTAAGGAAGATAGTGTTGAAAATATTCTTGTACTGATTTTAATCTTATCTTTTTATTATTATATATATATAAATATATATTTGATGTTTCACATTAAGACAAGAAATGTTTGAATATATTATATAAATTCACGTTTTTATATTATATAAACGTGTCTGCATAATTGCATTAAAACGGAATTTTATAATATTAAAAGAAAAACTAAACGATGATGAAAAGATGGGAGAAGTTCGAAACACTCGAGTTTCATATCAAGGCGATGGTTTTTTTTAAATTTTTATTATATATTATATATATATATATATTTTTACTTTTATCGAGTTCACTTCTAAGTTGCGCGTTATTATTTAATGAAGTTAAACGAGATCGTATTTAGTTTTGAAATTCTTGGAAATTTAATTTCTACAAATCTAAAATAAAACGGTATTCGCTTTGTAATTTTTTTTTTGTTTTATTTATCAATAAAATATTTTATATTAAATCTGGATGCAAAATAAAATATTAATATATATTTATTTATTTTTTTCAGGTAAGGAAATGATTTAAATATTATGTTGTGAAAATGGATTCGCGATTTTTCATCGGTGAGTTTTCTTATATATATATATATATATATATATATATATATATATATATATATATATATATATATATATATATATATATATATATATATATATATATATATATATATATATATATATATATATATTTTATACTAATATATTATTATTTTGTATTTATTCAGATTTTATCCAAATATAAAAAATATATGTATATTTGATATAATATTCAGTATTTTATAATAAGAAAATAATTAAGTATAAACACACAATATACGAGAACATTCCAGAAATGATATTATTTAATGATGTTGAACATGAAAAACAGCGAACATACTCTAATATTTTTATAAAACTTTTAATAAACTCACAGACATAGATTACATAAAAATATATATGATATCATATAAAATAAATATAATGCTTTTCCGTGAAAAACCGCAAGCATCTCGGATAAACTCGGCCGAGTTTTTCCCGCATTTTCAACGACTCGCCCGTACATTATAAGAATTCCTCTTTAATGTGAAAAGCGTATCTCTTGCCGAAGATTGCATACGCCAGAAAAAGAAAAAAGGGTGTCTAAAGAACAAAAAAAAAAATAACACGTATTATATATGTGCGGCAGAACGCGGAAAAATGCGGAAAAACTTTATCCGAGCGGTTGTGATTTACAGGAATATCATATTTTAACTTGCGCTTCATGCGGCGCCATCGTTTTCTTCTTCTTTTACGCGCTCGGAAAAGCCGGAAAAACTGAGAAAATTTAACCGACGTTATCAGTTTTGTGTATATTGCTTATATCTAGTATTATAGTTAGCAATACTGAAATATTCAACATGAAGTTCATTTAAGCACATTTGTGTCATATTTTACTGTGATTAAGAAGTAAGGTGAAATTTTCATTTAAAAATTCCGGGCATTAGGAAGGCAGATAAATTGTAAATTCTTTTTCCTAGGTTGATAGGACTGTCTATAAAATTTGTCAAGCGTCTGTTTGTCAAAAAGTTTAATTATCTCCAAGTTACACGTGTTTTTTACAGCTCTTGGTTCCTTTATCACGATAATGCATCATGTCATGCTGCATTGCAAAAGAATTTTATCGGACGAGAATCATTTTGAGAAGGATGAAATTGATTTGGAAGAATAAATAAAGAAAATTAATTTTATAAACATATATACTTTACTTTTTGATCACAGAGTTACCTAAATAGTCATATAAAATATTATATAAAGTGTATTTTTTATTAATACTTATACTTAGAATAGATATTTATAATGATTTTTTTCTATTAATTTTTATATGACATTTTACTGTTTGTTTCCTTATATAAATAGTTATTACGTTGCGATAGCATATTTGATTAGCAATTAATTTTATGTATGAAAATTAACAATGTTAATTTTGTTATAAAATATTTACAACAAATTTAATTGGTTATTATTTTGATACTAAATATGTAAATTATATTCAAATTGATATTTATTGTAATAAATTTTAAATACTAATTAAGTCTGGCAAAGAAAAACGAAAAATGAATATAAAATACAATATATAATATGTTTTCATGATTAAAAATTATTCATATATAAATATTTTTTTATATTATATTATAATATAAATTAGTCAAAAATATATATTTTTTTAAAATTCATTTCGTAATTCGTTATCTATCGCTAGAGAACATGTTTTAAATATTTCTATTTTATTTTTAGTTAAGGTTTTATATAATTTATAATTATTTTCGCTATGTTTAAATTTTAATACTCAAATTATACTCTGGAATGGTAATTTTGATCTTTGAAATAAATAAATAAGTGTAGTAAAATAATTTTAATACATTAATATCAAATTTTATAATTAATTATTTTATCGTTGTACTTAAATTATTCATAAAATCAAATAAATCTGAAAATTGATATAAAATCAGAAAAGTATTTCAGCAAATTTGTATTTTTTATTATTATTATTTTTATTATTATTATGGCGATGTTTCAATTTATTTTCTCGTATAGTTTTTTTGCCTTATTTTTCCATTCTGTCTCAGTTTTCCCGGACTCTAGGGTTTTTTCCCTTCGTATTTTTTATGTGTGTGTGTATTTTTTTTTTCATTTTGACCTCCGTCTACATCTCTTGGCCTCTTTAGAAAATAATCCTTCGTTAATTAAAGCTTCTGCGGACAAGTCCACATTAAACGTTACTAATTGTATCCTTTATTTTTTTCAGTCTCCTTTTTTCAATGATACAGTTTTATTTGCTTTACTTTCAGAGGCGAATATTATTTTAAATCCTTATATATATTTTTTATATTAAAAAAGATTTTTGTAAATATAAGTAGGATTTCTCTGATTTACATTTTCATTAAATTATATAATGTAAAGTATTCTTTTTATATACATTTTCATTTAATTTTAACAAAAAAAAAAATTTTGAAATTAGTTATAACGAGTCGTCATTTCTTTGATATTTTAAAATAAATATTAAAAATGACATTTTTAAAAAAATATTCATGAACTATTCAACTCATGAACAATTCAAATAGTCATTTTGATGAACTCTGAAAGAAATTTTCGTAAAAAAAAATATTAGACACACAAAGGGAAAGTTCGCATTTAAGCTCCGATTCGAAATTGATTTCAGCAAATCGAAACGCTGAAAAAAGAAAAGAATCTCGATTCCGAGTGGCGAAAGCAAAAATCCGTATATTATTTATTTGAAAGCCGAACAAAAAATTTTCCGAAAAAAATACACTCACACACACGCAAAGAGCCAGGGGAAAAAAATGGGGAAAATACAACAAATGAAAATGAAAAGAAAAGTGCAATTCGTGCGATGAAAACATTTTCGACAACCTGTGTAAAGGAACAAAAAAAAAACAAAATTCGCGTGTTCTGAATCATAATATCTAGAATAGAATTTGGAATGATTCAAATCAAAATACAGAAGGATCCCGCTTTACATATAAATCAATTAACAACACTTGTTCATATACAATACGTATTTGTATAAAATCATACTACTGTGATGAAAAAGTAAGGCGAAATTGTCATTTAAAACTTCCGGGCAGCTAAATTGTATTTTTTTTTTCTAGGTTGATAGGACTGTCTATAACATTTGTTTAATTATCTTCAAGTTACACGTATTTTTAAAACTCTTGGTTATAATTATCATAACGATAATGCACCATGTCATACTGCATTGGTTCTTTGCGACTTTTTTGCCAAAAACTCGACTCATATCGTTTTGTAACCACCGTATTCGCCTGATTTGACTCCGTGCGACTTTTTGCTATTTGGCAAACTCAAAAGGCCAATGCGGGAACGCCGTTTTGACACGATTGAGGTAATGAAAACCGAATAGAAGAAAGTCAGTACGGCTATAACCGGAGAAAGATTATTCCTACTGTTTTGAGGATTTGAAAAAATGTTGGCAAAAGTGAGTTTTATCGAAAGGAGATTTCTTTGAAAGAGATGAAATTGATTTGGAAAAATAAATAGACATTTACATTTTTATAAACAAATTTACTTTACTTTTTGATCACAATATTTATAAATAATGTTTTCATTAGATTAATAATATTATATTAAAAATCTTCATTTTTTAATATAGTTATGACCGTTTTAAAAAAAATAATTTGTTTAATGTCATTTTTATATTAATATACAATATAAGAAATTTCACTTAGGCAATGTTTATTTTTATCGGACGATTTTATATTATGAAAATATTAATTATGAATAATAAAAATAATATATACAGGTACCGCTATAAAATAAATACGTCTCTCACGAGGGTTGGTAGATGGGAAAAGCGTGACAAATCTCGTTTATATTGGACTTGGAGTACACTCTTCACCTTCGTTCTCGTAAGCTGCTTCATCATACTCGTTGTTATTTACACAGATTTACGTATATCCATATATATATATATATATATATATTAAGATTTATTTAATAAAATACCTTTTTATACTAAAAATTTAACGAATTAAATTATTTTCATCGTAAAATCTAATTTTATTTCGAGTTAAGTAATTTAAAAATATTAAAAAAAAATCGGATATAGTATTATTAATACTGTAGATAAATTTTCTTTATTTATATAATGATATCTGTTAAGTGTTTATTTAAATTTAAATTTATTATATTTTTATAAGATTAAATTTCGTATTGATATATATATCTTGCTTAAAACTTAGAGCTAAAAACAATATGTACATATGGGGTAAGATCTGACCCCAAAATTGTTTGTTTTTTTTTTAATTAATTAACATTTATATTTCTATTTATCATAATGTATCGTATCTATATTTAATAAATGATATTAAAATTTGTTGAATTTCTTCAATAATTTGAAGAATAATTATCGAAAATATGATTGTATGAAAAATATATGGAATTCAATTGTGGCAGCACTGTTGCGTCATCTTTATCCAACCGATAGACGTTAGAATAGAATAGAATAGATGCCATTAGGTCTATACAGCTCGATAATACTTTATATTTCATATTGAATGTATATTAAAAAAATATATACCAATGTTATTAGCGAAGAAAGGCTTTGGGGTCCACCATTGACCCGGAAAGAGTAAATTGATTAATATTATATTAAAATTAAATAAAAATGAAATTAAACATGATTGTGTTTCTATCTTATACAACTCTCACTAGATTGCACGTGTCAGAGACCCTTTGTGAGACGTATATCAATATCCTTGACATAGTTTCCGTTGTAACTATTAGTGTCCGTTATCAGGACACGAGATGGGGGGGGGAGGTCGGCTTTTGTTGCGGCCTTTGGAGTCTTTAATCATGGGGTCCAAAATGGCGAACGCCAGAGATAAGTCACGACGCCTTTTCCTATCTAAACAACGATATCGTGTTAACACCGTAGACGTCGTAATGTCCAACTAGACAGTTCGCCACAGGTTCAGATTACGGTCAGGGATCGTTAAATTGCTAATATCGTACACATGCGCGTCCATCTCGGTCTTTAATCCATCGCCTTGTAACCGATAGTGTCGACTGATGAATCGTGATGGTCTTTCAGTAACGTTTACTCATCCGAAAGGATTACTATATTTTCTCAATGCATCGTCTGATAATTTCGTTTTAAACCATAGAAATTAAAAAAAATATGATATATCATTTAGACTATTTTCATATATTGCGAAAAAAAAATCTAATTTTACACTCTTTTATATAAGTTTCACTTGTTTGTTTGGCTAGGTGGAATTTTTTAATCAATTTTTCTAGCACTTCCCGATGTCCTATTCAGCTAAAACTTTGCATACTTGCTCATTCATGATGACAATGTAAGAATCAATTAACAGATTTACAAAATAATAGACTAATTAGTGGTAATTAATTATTTTGATTTTACGACATAATTGCCATATAGTACGATAATACGATAAAATAAGTAATCCGATATTTTGACTTTTAATATTTTGTAATAAATCATATGAATATTCATAATTCAAAAATATAAAATTTCATATATATATTTGTATTAAATTAATATTTCAAAAATGACATGATATTGAATTTAACGTGAGAACTTTTTTTATGTTAATATAATATCAAAGGATCTTTTTGCGCAATACAATTTTTTACGCTCCTTAAAAAATATATTTAAATTTATCAAATTTCAAATCCATCCATTTAATATAAATATAATTATAATTCAAAGTAATATATTTTTACATTACATTAAATTTTAAACTTGAAATTATTAAAATTCAATATTGAACACTAATATTTTTTTTCTAAATATTTAATATTATAAAAAAAATTCATCAATTATTTATATTATAAAATTTAATATAAAATGAATAGTTATAAACGATTGGATATTTTATTGCATTTCTTCATGAAGAATCGCGATAATTTTTGTTTAAACTGAAAAACTAAGTTCAAGATAAATTTGAACAAAGTTTGCAGAACGTCTTCGAGAATCAAAAATTAAATTGAAAATTTACTTTCACCGAGAATTATATTAACTGAAAAATTATTTTTGTTTTGGCGTCGATTCAATAAAAATATTTTGCAATATACGAAATAAACCGATGAAATAGAATAAATTATGATATGTTTCCTTTCCCCTGCTGCCATTTTTTTTTACACGCATCGAACCTTTTTATTCGAAACGTATCAACAAGAGACTAAACCGTGAAAAAACTGGAAAAGCGTGGAAAAACACGAGTACATATTACACACGACGTAACTTAGTTAGAAGGCATCACGTGTACGTTATTGTGTGCCCTTTTGTAACTTGCGAACAAACAAGCTTACTTACTGTATAAAGGAGAAAAAAAAGGTAACGCACACACACACACACAAAGATGTATATGTTTTTAGATACGCAATAGAAATAAATTACCGAGTGTCTAGTTTTATTTTTCTACAAATAGCGGTTAGTATGATAGCATATTTTTCTTCGGTCGATTTTCAATTGAAAATTTGACTGTGAAAATGTGAAAAATTTTAAGTATAACACTGCGATCAAAAAGTAAGGTGAATTTTTTTTATGAAATGTAAATTTTTTATTTATTATTTCAAATCAATTTCATCTCCTTCAAAGTAATCCCAGTTTAATAAAACGCACTTTTGTCAACGCTTTTTCCAGTCTAACCTTCAAGAATAGCCAAAAGTCGCACGGAGTCAAGTCAGGCGAATACGGTGGAACCAAGAACTGTAAAAACACGTATAACTCAACAAAACAGAGATAATTCAACCTTTTAACAAACAGACGCTTGTCAAACGTTATAGACAGTCCTACTAATTTAAGGGAAAAAATACAATTTGCCTTCCTAATTACTTGGGAGTTTTAAATAACAATTTATCCTTATTTTTTTATCACATTTGATTTCAATTTGTCATCGGTATTTTTTTCTGTAAATTTTTATATTTAAAAAAAATCGGTTAACCTTGAATGAAAATAAAAATTGAAAATTCGCACCAGAGATAAAGGCTCGACGAAAATCACGAAGGTTTATTTATTTTCTGGATTTGCGCAGTAACGACGCAAGAGTTGAAACCTGCTAACGAAAAAGGGACTCGAAAATGAGGTCGAGGGGAATGTTTTTTTTTAACTCGTTCTCATTTGTCTAATTATTCCGAATTTTCTTGCTTTCGCCTTTTCAATTATGAAATATTTCGCGGTTAATTTACGTGATACCGAGTGATTTTCCGTGATTTCAATAGAAAATTTCGTAATGGAAAACTTATCATTTTATCGGTGAATATTATATTTTCCGATTGAAAATTTATTTTTGGTTATTCTCTTTGAAACGAAAATAATCTATATTAGATATATTTTAATTTTTGGCAATATATTATATATATATATATATATATATATATATATAAGAATATAATTGTTTTAAGGTTGGATATAAAATTTCAGTTAAGTGTGCGGCTCTTAGTGTTTTTCGGATCGTCAAGAAAATATTTTGGAAAATTCCAATTAATGTCAACGAAAGCACATCGGCGTATCGATATTATGTTCGGTCAGAGCCGACATTCTCAAATGTCAGACTCGTATTGTATATATATATATATATATATATATATATATATATATATATATTTACTATATATCAGGGGTAGCCAAACTGCGGTTTGCGAGTCATATGAAGAATTATTTGTCTCTCGATAAATACACCATAAATTCGATTTAATTTTTGTGTTATTATATTTTAAAATATTTATTGGTATTAAAAAAAAATAATTACGAATGTCAAAGGGGAAAATTTTCAAATTTTAAAAAATGTTTCGCACTATCAAAGTGTTTGACCACCCCTGCTATATATATATATATATATATATATATATATATATATATAATAGTACGTTCACCGGTGTGTAGCTACACTTAAAAAACCCACACCCTGTTACTATAAATATTGGCTTCGTTCACCCGTAAACCAGCGGCGCCGGTGGCACAATGGAAATTCGAACAAAGGGTCGGCCCTTCGGACCCAACGTGCGGATCGGTCATCGCAGATTTCAAACCTCCCCCCCCTCCCCATATATCCCTCTCCTAGAAAACTTCACGGGTTCGAACCGTGACGACAGTATTGGAATATTGGAGTCGAACCCTACGCCATGATCGTATGCTTTTCGTACGCTTGATTTGAGACGATATCGAATGTGCTGTGTGGAAAACCTTTGTCCTCGCCGCTGAAAGTCGAAATGTCATGAAAAAATTAACTGCCCTTTGTCGTTCGCTTATATATTATATATATATAAAAGTGTCGATATATATATATATATATATATATATATATATATATATATATATATATATATATTCAATATAAAATTTCATATCTATATAGATTTATTATATATATTCTATATATTAAAAATATAATATACCGTAAAATTTGAAATAAAATCGTACCAACGAAAAATCGCAACAAATCGCACCAACCCGAGTGCTGCTCGTACGTTTCAACTTGTACTTTGTACGATACGTAAACGATCGACGCTCGTTCAGAATCGTATATATCGTTTTCATTCTTATTTACTATTATAAAACATTCCAAAAAAAAGCAATTTATTATTATTTTTTAAATTGATCTATTATATTATTTTAATCTATTTTTTTGTATATATAAAATTAAAAAAAAACGATGTTTTTAGATACATTTTTTGCGAAACTAATTGGTTATCGTTTTAATCTTATATTAATGAATTTTATTTGTTGAAATCTTTTAGATAATTTTTGATAATCTAATTCGTCACGGATTTAAAAGAAAAATATATGTAAATTTGAATCAAATTTTGAACTTATTATTATTGTATAAATATTAATATAAATGTGACGTTTTCAGATCTTCAAGTCTTAAACTAACAACTCAATTTAAAGATCATCAATCATTTTTCGTAATTAACGTACTATTTAACAACACAGATATTGAAATTGCATTCTAATTGTCTATAAATATTTAAATAATGTCAAAAATTTACAGTATCATTTCTCGGTTATTAAATTCATTTTTTTTATTTTAAAACTAATAATTAGAAAACGTCTAAAATACTTATATTTAATATATAAGATTCACTGCTTTTGCGATTAATTTCTTCGTAAATTGCAGACGTTTACTATGTGTTTAAAATTATATTAGTTTGTCCCCTTTGACGTTCGCAGAGATGTTCCAATTAAAATTAATAAACATCAAAAGGGAGGGGGGGGTAGAGAAGGGGTTCCCGTTTATTTTATTATTTGTATTTACGTAAACGGCAAGTCTGACGAATATTATGCGAATAAACAAATTGAAAACCTCCGTAGTTTGTTTTGACTGTGCAAAGTCTTGCCGATATTACTTTTGCACAAATTAAATATAAAGATCGCTTATATAATATACATATAATATTTATTGAAATATGATCTTGATCTAGATGACATAATTTTGCGAATTTTTATTATATAAGAAAAAAATATTTATTCAGAGTCAGATATGAAATAATTGGAAAATCTCGATATATATTTATTTTAATATGTAACCGATAATATATAAATATATGAAAATATCGTACTGTTGTGATCAAAAATTAAGGTAAAATTGTCATTTAAAACTCTTAAGTATTTAGGATGGCAAGTAAGTTTTTTTTCTACATTGATAGGACTGTCTGTAACATTTTCCATGCGTCTGTTTGTCTCCTATATCGTTCCGCAACCGTCGTATTCGCCTGATTTGGCTCCATGCGACTTCTGGCTATTTAGCAAACTCAAAAGATCAATGCGGAGACGCCGTTTTGACACAATTGAAAAGATAAAAACCGAATCGAAGAAGGTTTTGACAAGGATTACTTTTAAGGGAGTGAAATTGATTTGGAAGAAAAAATAAAGAATTTACATTTTATAAACAAATTTACCTTACTTTTTGTTCACAGTATTATATTATTTGTAAGACACGACATATAATATTTTGCACCCTCTTATTTATTATATTTTCCCTTTTGACATACATAAGTGACGAATAAATTACGATTCGTATGCTCTCATAACGACGGATATAATTCTATTGAATGTTGTTGCGTGACAGGGGTCGACAACCGTTTTCTACAACACGTAATGCATTACAATATTACGCACTAACGTAAATATACACGTATAATGTTTTGTATGTATGTATTATAATATCTACATTTGTAATATACAAGTCAGATTGAATATTATTTGTGTTATATTCAATGCAAACAGCTGTTCAATCTGAGAGGTAACTCTAGATAATTAATACAAATTTATTAAATTTTATTATAATTGATTTTCTTCTGATATTTTCCGTTAACAATAATATCAATATTGACTGAATATTTTTAGCATATTCTTTTACTAGGTCGGTAGTCGGCAACCTTTCGAATTGAAAGAGTAAAACATTCAAAGTTTTTAAATAGCAACAAAATTTTTCTTGCCAACAATAAATAGTACTTGCATAAATAAAACTTTTTGATAAAAAAGAACTAATATATTTATTTATAAGAAAAATTATATTTATTCATATATAAGTAGTGTTTTTTTCACAACAATAACTAATACTTCAACAAAAAACAAAATATTATATAAATTAAATAATATTTGTGTGTGGAACCAAGGAGCCGCAGTTTCACATCCAAAGAGCCACATGTGGCACGTGAGCTGCAGGTTGCTGACCCCTTAACTATTTTAATATTACGCTGATATTTTTCAGCCAAAATCACCTTATTTCATTCAAATTTTTATAACCATAAAATAAAATGAAAAATAGAAGACTAAATGATTTAAAACAGCAACGAAATCGATAACAAGAGATGTTCAATCTGACAAGTAAATTAAGAAATTAATGATGCATTCCACTTTTTTCAAAAAACAACACAAAAAATATAATAGTTTTCATCGACTTGCATAGTTTTATTTTTTAAATTGAGATTAAAACGTTCGTAATAAAATTAAAATAAATTTAATTGCTGAAAACTGAAAAAATGAGACCTCCGAGACGTAAAGTTACCGAAATAAACGCGGGTCGTTTTTGTACGCGAAAGCCGGAATAATTATCGCAAACTTTTCGATTATTAAAGATAAACTTGGTCGTGTTTGAGAGAGAGCGGTTCAAGTGCAAAACTTGCACAATATCAGGTAAAGATAACGACACTGAAAAGTTTTAACGTTTCATATTTATATGTACCATGAAAATAGTTGAAATTATTATGATATATATATATATATATATATATATATATATATATATAAGGTGAATTTGATTATAAAATATAAATTCTTTATTTATTCTTCCAAATCAATTTCATCCTCTTCAAAGTAATTCCTGTCTGATAAAACGCACTTTTGCCAACGCTTTTTCCAGTCTTCGAAATTATTCGGAATAGTCTTTTTCCGGTATAGCCTTCAAGAACTTCCTCGATTCGGTTTTTATCTCTTCAATCGTGTCAAAACGTCGTCTCAGCATTGGTCTATTGAATTTGCTGAATAGCCAAAAGTCGCATGGAGACAAATCAGGCGAATACGGTGATTGCGGAACGATATGAGTCGCGTTTTTGGCAAAAAAGTCGCGAAGAACCAACACAGTATGACATGATGTATAATCGTGATAAAGAAACTATGTAACTCGGTAAAAACACGTGTAACTCGGAGATAATTAAAACTTTTTACAAACAGACGCTTGTTAAATATTGTACAGTCCTACCAACCTAGGAAAAAAAATCAATTTATATGTCATCCTAATTTTAAGTTTGAGTTTTTAAAGACAATTTTATCTTAATTTTATCCAAGTACAAATATAATACATCTATTTTAAGCAACTATAAAATAAAAATGACAATGTCATAAAATTTTATGACATTGTTCTTTTAATAAATTGTATCAGTTAAACAATACCAAAAAAATAATTATTTATATGAAAAAATGAATTTTATTGAAAATTTTCCTTTTTCATAATTTATATTATACATAATAAATATTTTATATTTAAACATAAATTTGTTATATATTATATAATGGATATAAAATTTTCATATTTATAAAACCATAATAACTTTTACAAGTGTTGCGCGAATTTTAAATATTTGTGCTTTATATAAAGGTTTATTTCAGTTCTAAAACGTAAAAGTTTGAAATTGCATATTAATTTTTATAATCATTTTCCTTTGATTCAATATACTTTATATTGAAAATATTTATGCATCATTAAATATTTATATTTAATTTTAGAGGATGTGTCTTTTAGATTTGAAAAATCAGAGAAATCAGATTTTAAATACTTTAATAAATAAAATTAAATAAGATTGTATTATTTTATTATATTTTTTAAAATATATATATATATATATATATACGATTTTTAATTAATTCAATGTTAGTAATATTTTTGTAACATAAATAAATGTGGCATATTTTACAATGCAAACTTTTATTCGCAACGCGTTCATAAAGAGGCATTTTACGTTAATTTTAAACGAAAATCGTTTCGTTTTTATAGTTTTACCGGGAAAAATATAGAGTGAAAGAGTAGTTCACACTAGAATATGTGCGAAACTAGGAAATGAAAACAATATTTCAGGATTAGAACTACGCGGAACCGAGAAATAACTTTGAATATTGCACGTTCTGCGCTTAATTGAACAATTGTGCCGCCGGTTATTTTTATTTTCATTTGAAATGTTTGATAATTTTGTTAGTGATATTACTACAAAAAAAAATATATTAATTTTGATGTTTGTCGATTGAAACAAAACTATTGTATATACTACTGTGATTAAAAAGTAAGGTGAAATTGTTATTTAAAACTCCCGGGCATTAGGAAGGCAGGTAAATTGTAAATTCTTTTTCCTAGATTGGTAGGACTGTCTATAACATTTACCAAAAGTTTAATTATTTCCGAGTTGTACGTTTTTGTCTTGGTTCCTTCATTACAATAATGCGCCATGTCATATTGCATTGGTTCTTCACAACATATAGTTCCGCAACCACCGTATTCGTCTGATTTGTCTCCGTGCGACTTCTGACTATTCCGACTGTTTCTAGGAGTGGAAAAGGCGTTGGCAAAAATGCGTTTTATCGGACGGGGATTACTTTGAAGGACATGAAATTGATTTGAAAGAATAAATAAATAATCTACATTTCATATACAAATTCACCTTACTTTTTGATCAAAAAAAAAAAAAAAAAAATATTGAGTCCGGCAATTTTCGAATCATTCGTCGTATGTGCATTCGAAAGCTGTATGCACATCAAAGATACGAAAGTTAACCGTGTATTAAAACTATTAGGTCGTGAAAATTGAATTTTCTTCGTGCGCCGTCGAAACGATGCTTCCGTTTTCATTTCCCAAAAACCATCGCCCCCGCCCCACTTCTCCCTACCCCTCCCCCATAACGCGTAAACAAATATGGACCCTTTAGGGTTTGTTACCGTAGACCGTATCGAGAATTTGAATATTGCGTCACGACGGATTCACGTTATGAAATTTCTCGTGAATAATTATATAACGCCCTCGTGAAAATCGGTTATCTGCCCTTTCGGAACGAAATGGCGGAATTTCGATATTTACATATTGCAGCAGTTTAGGCATTTGCTCCAATTCGCTCAATATATATTTTTTATAAAAAATAATATATTACAATAATATATAGTCAAAATAAACGAACGAATTTTTAATTAAATTCTATATTGAATATTTGAATTTTCAATATAATATAAGAAGAAAACATCAATTAATTGTAAATATAATAACTGATTGTAATAGAAGAGAATTTTCACTATAACTATTTTCCACTTCAATACCAATGTGAAATCGATCAGTTTTGAGACAATGAAAAGTTGAGAGGGCCTTTTTAGACCTATAAGGAATCTTACAGGCATGTCAAACACGAGACCTGCGGTCCGCTAATACGAAAATTGCGGCCCGCCGAATTGCATTGTTTTAGATAACATATATAAAATTAATATTAAAAAGTAAATTTTGTTTTTTTTTAATTTGTACGTAGTTTTGTTTAATAAAGTTGTAGTGTGCAATTTAAATAAATTAAAATTTATATTTAGATTATAAAATTTGTAACGTTTTTAGTTGAAACTTGCGGCCCACGACATAATATACAAAACTCGTGCGGCCCACAATATGTTATGAGTTTGACACGCCTGATGTATTAACGCCACTCGTTAAATTCTCAATAATATTTATTCTTTAAATAGTATATAAATGAAAATTATAATATTACATAATTGTCTAGGATAAATATCGAATTTTTATCAACAAATATTTTTTTTATTATAAGTTCATCTTTCACTTTATATATATTTATTAATATATCTTGACCTTTCGTCTTCTAAATCAAATAAAAATGACAAAAAATCTAATGTAATATTTTATATATTATACACACACATATTATATATATATATATATATATATATATATATATATATATATATATATAATATGAAGACATAATATATTAGATTGAAAATAATGCGATTTGTGACTTATTTTTCCGAAAAATCGAAACAGGATATTTTCCCGGAATTTTATATTAGCCCCCCCCTCATTCCCCCGAAAAAATGGAGTCAATTTAGAAATGACGCTTCTTGTTTGTTCATTGAGAGAATATTAAATTATTATTCTCGTTTCACGTTACATGAAAAAAACCTTAAATGTATAACATATATTATATATTGTATTTCAATTTTATATTTTACGCAACATAGATTTTTTAAACTTTAAATTAATATTATAATCGGTCAAATATTTATATTTGTATTTACGCATATATTAAAAATATTTCGTCGATAATTTTAAAACTGTGCGACCGTAAAAAAAATAAATATAAACAGCGAAACTTTATTCAATTTTGTTTTTATATCTGTTATATGGAAAAAAAGCGTTTTCATTTTAATTATCATAAAATATACATATTAACATAAATATGTATATACCATAAAAATACAATATTTTAATAATTTACTTTTATAAATTATTTATTGATGATTAAATAAATATTTCATTATATCAAATTTCAAAAATATGGTTGTTTAAAATGAGATAATATGCAATTTATATAGAAAATCGATCGTTTCAACGGTTTTCATTCCAAATGATGTTTAAAAAATGTTTAAATTTAATAATATTTTTAAATGAGTTGTTTATGAAACATTTTTGCATTTCATTGCTTGTCTTTATTTATTTTTTTTAATATTCAATGAATTTTAAATAAGAATTTTTTAGATATTTCTAATGGAAAAATTACATTGATTTTGTTAATTTTAGAAATACGTAATTTTTAACACGTTGACTGCCATGACAATATTCAGAAATCTGACCAAAAATGACAATGTGATTTAATCACATTATATTATTAAAAACTCTAATTTCAGTGCATAGTAATCAACAAAAAGTATAAAAAATATGTATAATTCAATTTTAATCATGAAAATATATTATGATTTTTTTGATATAAATTGTATTCAATAGCAAAAATAAAATATTTTTATGATTATATGGAAAATAATAAAAATTTGAGAATATGTAATTAATAATAAAGTTTTTCTTTCATTTATAATAATTAAATAGATTGATAGGAACCGCACAAAAAAAAATCAGCGATCATCGTGTTAAATATTATGAAAACAATCGATTCACATTATTCTAAAATTTCCATCAATTTTTTTTTCTATTACTACTTTATGTTCTAGGATATGAATCTGCATAAATATTTAAGGATTAATTCGCGTGTTTGACGCGACGAGATTCGTGAAAATTGGAAAATTAAGCAGTTATCGTAGACATATAATGTGGAAATAGGCAATTTCGAAGCGAGGCATACGTATAATGGATATTGTGCAACCGATATATATATATATATATATATATATATATAATATGTATGCGAATGGCGTGTGGACAGGTCGTTTCGTCAAAGCGATTTCGATTCGTGTCGTGATTGAGTGCGCGTTTCCCGGTTAAAAACGTCCGAAGCACTTTTGATACAGACGGACACCCCCTCACCCCGGCGCACGCCCGAATGGAAAATCGGGTAGGAAAAATAGGGACTTTCCCCGGATTCAATGCGCCTATTGTATTTCGCAAAGGGGTGGGCGCGACGGCGACGGGTGGCGAACGGATCCCATACAAAGCGACCCTTCGCCCCTTTCGAGAATTTTTAACCGAAAGGGTTGTATTTTCCGGGAAGCGGAAGGGTTTACGCGCGAGTGTTTATCATGCAGTTAAAAAAAAAGTTTCGTCCTTTTTATATATATATATATATATATATATATTATTTTATTTTTTTTTAGTTTCGTCCGTTTTGCGCGGCGGATCACGATTCGCATGAAAAATCGGCGTTAAATAAAATAAAAGGATCTTCGCTTTGTCCTTCGACGTCGTCCTTTTTTTTCTTCTTCCTATCGTTTATCGCAGACGATCGTGCGAATCGTGACCATTTTTGAAAATCAGTTCTTTGCTTTGCTCGTGTGTATTATCGCACAATCGTGATTTGTCGTCCATTTTTTGATATTTCGTTCGAATGTGTAAATATAGATTTTATTTTATTTATAAAATCGATTATTTGCAACCATTGATAAATTTTCGTTTATTAATATGTAAAATGCAAAGAATTTTATTATAAATATCAATTTATATATATATATGTGATTTTTTACTTTTATAAAAATGATAAAATATACTGAAAGATAAAAGTTTTCGAGAAAAATGCATACCGATTTTAAAAGGAGCATAGCACTTCTACGTGAATAACGTCATAATACAAAAATCTCACTTTAAAATATGAAAGATGAACCAAGAAATCAGTATATATATTATATTATATTTTATAACATTGAAATTTTGTATATATAATCGTTGAACAAATATTTTTAATACATAATGAAAATTTTAATATCATTTTTAAATTCGTTAGCGAAAATTCAATCAAACGAGTCTAGTTTGTGTGTGAAATACCGAAAACGTTTTCACCGGTTTCACGGTATTACCGAAAAGACCGCGCCCTTTTGTTATGCAAATATGCAAATTTACCGGGCGACGGTGTATGTGCATACGTGCCGGTAAATGTCCCAAGAGCGATACGCGAATTTCTTACGTGCAAGTACGTACGTGAAAGTGAGCAAAGTTCACTTGTAAAATGTATGATGTGTACACAGACCGTGTTTAAAGAGTGTGACGTATGTGTGTATAAATATATATATATATATATATATATATATATATATATATAAATGACGGTCAAAATTCGGTAAATCCCGGGGATAAACGAGAAAATCCCATGATTTCCAAAAAAAAATTGGTACAATGATTATATGGCATATTCGCAAAAAAAAATAAAAAAAATGTTGACGATTCTTTTTTTTCCATACTCTGAAATCATAAAGTTTAAGCTTAATTTGTGTCTTTGTTTAAACTTATATATTAAAGTGTATAGGAGAGGTTGAAAATGAAAAGGGACGCAATGTTTCATATGTAGTATAAAATTTGTATACTTATGACTTCTGACGTATGTGAATATTTACGTAGGGTGACCAAGCGTTCTATGCGAATAAATATTCGGTTGTAATTTTATAATTAAAATATCTAATTAAAAAAAAAGATTATAAAGTTTAAGAATATATATATATATATATATATATATATATATATATATATATAACTATTCTTTATATATTGTTATGAATCATAAGTAATATTTGTGTATATATTATATGAAAGAAAAGTTTTGTAACAAAATATATGGAAAAAATTCAATTATATGATGAGTTGTATGGATTTAAAAAAAGTGCTAGATTCTAGGTCTTTAATTTAAATCTATAGTTTCTTTGAAAGAATAAGAAACATTATTTCTTAAAAGATATATACTTTGTATAGTAATTCTTATAAATAGTATAATAATAATTTTCTATCATTATTAAAAATTAAAAATAATTATTAATAATAAGCCGAAAGCATGGTCACCATAAATTCACGTACATATATTTTGTAAATTGTAAGTTGGCTGTAGTAGCTCCCGAGAGCTGGGGTGGCTCATTAAATGAAATATATGAAAGTCACGGTGTTGCCGAGTAAAGTTTCGCATATTCACGTGGAAAATTTCACGCCGCTCATATGTATATATATATATATATATATATATGTGTGTGTGTGCGTGTGTGTGTGTGCGTAACGCTTTTCACGATGAAAATGTGCGAGAAGAGCGTCGACTGCATTTCTGTCACGCGCGTGCGTCGCATTTATTAACGTGAAACACGTCTTTCTATCCGTATTCAACGTATGCACTTTCTGGCATATTCGTGAATTTTTTAAGCGACGAAAAAAAAATCAAAAACGATGAAAACGCCTCTCAAAAACGTTCGTCGTAAACCTGATTTAAGATTCAGTTGTCATTGCGATATTTTTTTTTAAAAAAGTATTATATATCGTAAAAATGATATCATAGTAATTTTATTTTGATATAAAAATAAATATGTCAATTTTTACAGAAATGAATTTAAAATTTAAATTATTTTAAAATCAAAATAAATGAAAAATAATTAATTCAAATGATTATATAAATTAAAAATTTAAATTTTTAATCGTATATATATATATATATATATATACAATTATGGTGACGAAAAGTATGATATATAGCGTTAAAAAGTTAACTGTCAAAATCGAAGCAAAATTTAATTATAAATGCTGAAATATTTTGCATGAAATTATATAGTATGAGTTGAACATCGGTATGGCAAGGATCTATATTTTGAGTTGTTAATATTATTTAAAATTAAATTATGAGAATAAGGTTGAATTTGACATAAAAGAAAATGCTACACCACCACCGGCGCTAACATTTTATATATGATAAATGAAAGATCTGTTATTAGTATTATATTTATTCTTGTTTATTAATGAAGACCTATCTAAAAACAAAAATATTTCAATGACAATAGAAAAAAAATGGTTTAGATTTATTTTATAAAAGCAGTCACCCTATAACTAAGTGTATCCACTCAAAAGTCTCCATCGGGAAGATTAATTTCACAGATTCCACTTTAGAAAGTCGGCGTAAAAGTTTCGAAATAATAATAATAATAATAATATTCGTCGTGCAGGGGAACTAAACCGTCGTTAATCGAAACCGACCGCGTTCCCCCGCCTCGCTTCCCCTCACTCCGCTTTCCGTTGCACGAGAAGTGGGCGTGTGCCGTTGAAAATTTTGATTTAGTATCCCTAATTTGAAATTCAAATAGTGTGTCGAGAGGCCCTTTTATCCCTTTCTACGTTAGCGCCTTATACGGTCTCCCATATGACGACCGAACCAGGTGATAAAAACGTAATTTCCTGCCGCTAATTGCCCTCGACTTAATGCCGTTTTAATATTGCGCCGATGAGAGAGAACGCGACCGCGGCACCACATCGGTCCGTTTCTGTGCGAAAAAAAATATATATATATATATATATGGTATACATATATTGCACGCATGTTTCCAACTTGCTTGATACTTTGCGGCGTCGGCATTGGCGATGATTACTATAATCAATCAAAAGTTTTTATAAAGTCTAAGCAAGGGTTGAAACGTTAATATATACTCTGATTCGAATCTCCGATCTATAAATGCATGATAACGGATCATGATTGCCATATGAAGAAAATTATTTTTGTAAATATTTTTTTTTTTACAAATAGATCACACTATTTTTTATCTTAAAATATATTAAGAATAAAAAAATAATAGTATTTGTAATCAAAAAATATAAATAACTACGAAAGATTGAATCGTCTAAAAACTATGTTGTATGATTTAATATTGCACGAGTTTGACATTTCTGAATTCTGAAACGTTAAGCCATAGTCTGTTCTGCCTAAAACACAAAGCCGGCCCTGCTCAAAACTGCGACATATTAAACCGTGGAGTCCAGGATAGGTAGTCTCCAACGGGAACATGTCAAGGATATATGTATATAAATGAGTTTTCTGAAGCGTTTCATAATTCACCTAATATTATTTTGTTGATAATTGACCTGTTAGATTTTCGACATTTTGTTACAAAAAAAAAATAGCGATTTTAATATTATAATATTTTAAAGAAGTACATTTTTGTTTTAAAATTCACAAAAAATAAATCCGTATATACAGATTTATATGATATAAAATATATTTAACCAGAATTATAAATAGTGAAAACTTTTCTATGGAAAATGTCGTCAGTAAGAATCGCGTCTTGTAATAAAAAGCTTTTTGAGTCAACTTTTCTCCATCAATCACGGTAATTTAACACTCGATATTGGCGGATATAATAAAGAACTGAAAAAAGAAAAAAAGCTAAACGAAAAGGAAAAATCTTATCAAAGGGTAATTGAAAAGGTAAAAGTGATGGATGAAAATAAAAATGAATGAATTGTTATAAATAAAATATATACTACTGTGATCAAAAAGTAAGGTGAAATTATTATTTATGGTAAAGCTCCCGGGCATTAGAAAGGTAGGTAAATTCTAATTTTTTTCCTAGGCTGGTAGGAATTGCACGTGTTCTTACAGTTCTTGGTTCCACCGTATTTGCCTGACTTGGCTCCGTGCGACTTTTGGCTATTTTTGAAAGTTATACCGGAAAAAGACTATTCTAACTGTATCGAGAACTGGAAAAAGCGTTGACAAAAGTGCATTTTATCGGACGTGGATTATTTCAAAGGGGATGAAATTGATTTGAAAGAATAAATAAAGAATTTACATTTTTATAAACAAATTCACCTTACTTTTTGATCACAGTGTTATTATACAATAATATTAAAAAAATGTAAATTTTAATTATATAGTAAAAATTATACGAAAAACAATTTTTTTTTCGATCCGAATATTTTAAATATAAAAAAAATAATATTTCAGAAAATATATACGAATAAATAAAAGGGCAAAGAATCGACATAATGCAGACTTTGAACTTCGGATAGTCACAAAATGTATTGTTGTCAGGCGAGGGTTTCAATATGAAAAACGTTTTCCAAAAAAAAAAAAAATAATAATATAACATCTTAATATAAATTCAATTTGTACGTGCACGTTTACCTGCACGTTTTTCTCTATCATCGAAATGAAAAAAAAATAGATTTTCCTTTCGCTATGAAAAGTGGCAAAAGGTCATGATCAACTCGGACACGACAGATAAGTTTTCGGTCTTCTCGTTCATTCTTTCTGTTCGCTTTTTATTTTCTTTCAGCTGAAAATATTTCGTCTCTATCTATGTTCGATGTGTGTGCGTGTGTCTGTCGTCTGTGTATCGGTATCCAATTTTTGTGAAAAACTTCACCGCTTGACAAAGGTCTTGGCCGTTTTATCTTCATCAGCATGACGTCTGTTTACTGTGTTTTCTTTGTTTTTTTTTTCAGCCGAAATTTTTGAAGAAGAATTCGCTCTTATTGCTCGACTTGCTTGTTTAAATTTAATTCGCGTACTTTTTATGAGCAGAAAAGAAAAAAGGAAAATTCCGACGAAATTTATTAACATCGCCAATTATAATTGAGACGTTCAGTTAATTTATATTTGTGTCAATTTAACTAAATTACAATATATTCTTTATTATAGAGAATATATAATGTATTTAAACTATATTTATAACTTATAATGTATTTAAAGAGTAATATCAGATGAATTTTTAAATGTTATGATTATTATTTTCAACATGTTTTCATTTCAATCTAATAAACGATTTAATTAATTAATAAAATGTAAATAATTTTTTCAAATAAAAATCGTGTAGTCGCTCACTTTCCGTTTCGAAATTTTCTCGACGCCCTCGCAAATCTGAAATGATTAAAATTTTTAAAGAACACTTTAAAGTATGTCGAGGAGAAGTAATCAACCTTTTTAATTAATGGTCCAGTTAGAATTTTCGGACATTTATAACTGTTGAGAATTGTTTGAGCGCGGCGTTATTCGCCTCTCGAATTACGCAACGAAAATTAGCGTTTCACAAAAGAAAAATCGGTCAAAGTTTAATGTCGCTTTTCTTTTTTTCCCTCACCCCGTCGTCCCGTTCCCCCTCGCCACCCTTTCGTTCGTTCTGAACGTTTTTTTTTTATTTCACAGTTTTTTCACGATTCGAGCGAATCGCCCGTACCCTCGAACTATGTGTTTTGGTTCGCTTTTTTTTTTAAATAATTTTTCTCCGATTTTTTCTTCTTTTTTTTTTGTTATTTTTTCGGGGACCGGACAGAAAAATCCCAAGATTAACCCGCTTCGAATGGAAATATTACTTTTATCTCCGGACGCGAGCGGCAACGGTTGTAACTTTATTAATTTTTCGGGTTGTTCAACGTGACTCTTTTATTAAAGTGATTAACGACGAAGCCGGTCACTTTTTATCAACGAATTTACATCTGCCCACTTTTTGAAAATAAGTGACATTTCACGAGTATATATATATATATATATATATATATATATATATATATATAATATATTCAACTAAAAAAATGTATAAATTGCGCTTTCGAGTAACCGAAAATGTCATTGCGAAATATATAAAAAATAATAATTAAAACAATTTTTTCATGTTGTAACTATAAACATTGGGTTCATTATTTTGTATTTTACATTTTATATAAAAATAAAAAAAATGATATCCAGCGTATAACGAGTGTGGATCGTTCACGTATCATTATCAACTACGAACAAAGTGAAACTTGCGAGCAGGGCTCGGGTTAGTGCAATCGGGCACGCGTAGCGAGCGCGAGCAACGCTCGTCTTATAGCATTATATGATTATTATATTGAAAATCTATTTATCAAAAAAAATATTTAATATTCATCATATATAATATATTATTTTTAGTTTACTATTTCCATTTTAAATAATATATATATATATATATATATATATTTAAAAAAATATTGGATATATGAAAAACGAAAAACCCGAAAGTAGTTGCATACAACCCGTCGACAAATAGTAAACAGGTAACAAATGAATATTGCACCATATGTTCTTGGTGATTTAAGATGCACCAAGGGTTGTAAAACTGATGATAATGGCAATAATAAACAACTAAATAAAGAGGGATGCTTGATGAAGATTCTTCGATAAGAAATTGTTTTTACTTTATCTTCATTTATAGTATATTCATTATACTCTTTACGAATTTCTCCCAAATT
This sequence comes from Leptonema lineaticorne, assembly GCA_024500535.1. Taxonomy (NCBI): domain Eukaryota; kingdom Metazoa; phylum Arthropoda; class Insecta; order Trichoptera; family Hydropsychidae; genus Leptonema; species Leptonema lineaticorne. Next base: position 12,803,018 of record JANIJI010000001.1, read on the forward strand.
GCTTAACTAAATGTATACAATGCAGTAAGCACAATATATTAAATTTAGAAAAATAATTTTTATTCGATAAAAATATTTAATTCTATATATACAAGTGTAATCAAAAAGTAATGGGAATTTGTTTATAAAATGTAAATTCTTATTTATTTTTCCAAATCAATTTTATCCCCTTTAAAGTAAAGTAATTGTCCGATAAAACGCACATTTTCCAATCCTCTAAACAGTAGGAATAGTCTTTTTCCGATATAACCTTCAAGACTTTCTTCGATTAGATTTTTGTCTCTTCTATCGTATTAAAACGACGTACCCGCATTGGCCTTTTGAGTTTGCTGAGCAGTCAAAAGTTACACGGAGCCAAATCAGGCGAATACGGTGGTTGCGCAACGATATGAGTCGAATTTTTGGCAAAAAAGTTGTGAAGAACCAATGCGGTATGACATGGTGCATTATCGTAATGAAGGAACCAAGAGATGTAAAAACACGTGTAACTCGAAGATAATTAAACCTTTTGACAAACAGACGCTTGGCAAATGTTATAGACAGTCCTACCAACCTAGGAAAAATAATTTAAAATTTATCTGCCTTCCTAATGCCCGGGAGTTTTAAATAACAATTTCACCTTACTTTTTGATCACAGTAGTATATAATATAGAAAAGGCATTATTAAGTTAGAAAATAATTAATCTTCCAAAGGTGAAGTATGGTAAAACCTCATTGATCGGAACTAATTGAAAAGGGCAGATAGCTAGAATTAAATGAAAATCCTCACTAATGAAAGTAGTTGGAAAGAGTTAAGTCCATCGTAAGCTTTGCAGTAAATATGCGATGAAAAAAAAAAAACGTCGTTTCATGTACCGTTTTCAAATATTCCGGTATATGAAATTTATATATGTATAAGTATATATAGATTATAATATTTTACTATTCATATTGCGATCTAGCTTTAGAATTATTTATTAAATTTATATTTGGTAATTGTATATTTTTGTCTGCAATGAAATTTATTTATGATGTTTAATGAAAGAAAAAATAATATTTGACGTCGTATTTCGAAATTGTGAAATATTCGTCTAATACTAAAAAACAAAAATTCGCGATTCTAAACTGAATATCACAGCGGCGAAATGCGAAAATCTTAATTTGGGCGACTATATATCACGAAACAGCCTTCGTGGCCCTTTGAGTGTTTCCTTGCAGCGTCCCTTCGGAGGTTTCCATTCTTTCTCATAGCGTTTCCGCCCTAGCTTTTCACTATTTCCAGGCAATATTTTCAATATTTATTGTGACACAAGGCACTCCCATATAAAGGTGTTTCAATGTGTGTATATATTCTGAGCCGCCCTTTTTATACGTACCTACTTTCTATCTCTTTCTATTTCGTTCGCTGTCTCCCTCTGGAAAAGGACATTATGTGGATTGTAACCGATCTACCTCACACTCGCTAAACTATCTAGCTTTTTCAGACATTTATTAAAGTCTATTTTTCAACTTGCATATGCTATGAAAACGAATTATTTTTAAGTATTATTCAAACCCCTTATACTATCATAAAAACAGTGTTTTCTATATACAATTAAACCCGGTTTTGTGCGGTAGATAAGGACCGCACAAAAAAATCGCACAAAAAAAAATTTAAAACCTTCTTAAAAGAAATAATTAAAACGTAACATATGAAAAAAATATGCGGTATTAGGGGACCGTATAAAAAAAAGTTAATTACCTGAAATTGGCAGATGCAATATATGCATAAGAATATGAAATTTTATGACTAATGAAATAGATTGATATAAAAAAAAGTGATGCAAACACAATGAGTCGTATTGTGATTAATATATCGCACAAAAAAGAGGAATCGCACAAAAACAAGTTTGACTGTATACTAAATTGACTTTTTCCAGCATGAAATTTTATTACGATACATTTAAACGATTTTTTCGACTAACTGAAAAATTATCCGCAGCTCGCTCGGCGAATTATAAAAGTGATATTTTTTTTCGAATTAATACCGAGAAATAAATAGCGAGAAAATGGTATAATTTTTCATTCGCGATCCGATGATAAATCGTCTTCTGTCCCATTATAATATTTACGCAATTTTACATATTTGCGTATACGTTTCGAATAAATCACGAAATTTGTACAATTTTTTTATTTTTATTTTTTTTTTATTTCTTTTTATTGTTTGCGTTGGCGTATCAATCGAATTCGACTAAATTCACAAACGTTATGATTAATTATTCGTCATTATAAACGCGACGAATAATAAATATATATATATATATATATATAATTTTTCGACGTGCAAAATTCGTATTATAAATTGTATTTGTGAATTTTTCATTCTATACTAACATTCATTATTTTTTATAATAAATTATATTTTTTCTTATTATTATGATTGTTATTAAAACCATTACAAAAGAATTTGTTGTTTTCAGAATTATTGCAATATGAAAAAAAATATTAAAAATTAGTAAAATATTTCGTCCTTGTATTGTATTCGTAATATAACTTTTATTAAACATCTTTTTATTACGAATATGAAAGACTTATTACGAATCTCGGTTTATAACATACGCATATATATATATATATATATATATATATATATATATATATATATATATTCGCGTATGTTATGAAAATTTTCACTCGTTTTACATTAACATTAACACGACTGAAAATGACAAAATAATAACACGTCTTTCATTTTAGTGAGCAAAAGGAAAAGCCGAACGGTCGGGCGTTTTCGTTGGACGAGATTCGAAAAGAAAAATGAGAGAAAAAAAAATGTCGCCATAAAAGAAATGTGCATTTGACACATTTCCCTTCGCGGCGAAAGGGAAAGATAAGGACACGAAATAAGACGTGCAAAAAGGACAAGGAAAAAAAAACGGGAAAACGGCTTAAAAATATAACATCATCATCATCATTCGAGCGAGCAAAGTGAAAGCGCCTAACTGAAGAAACGGATTCGTTATTTTATTCCCTTTTTTTTTGGTACTTTTCCCGCTCTTTTTTTTATTATTATTTTGGTCGTCTTTTTCCTCTTTTGTAGGCTTCTTTGTACCCCCGACACGAAATATAAAAAAAAATTTCAATGGAAAGTGTCCGTCTTCTTTCCCATCTGCGACCTAGTGTTTTGACCGGTTTTCTAATTTTCTTTTCTTTTCGTTTGAATTTCAATACGTTTTCAATCGTTATTTTTCATATCAAATAAATATTTTATATTATATAATTAATTTGAAAATTTCTAATGTAATATATAAAATTTTACTATTGTTTTTATAAAATTTAATGCAAAACTGTTTGAGAAAAAATTTGTATGAAAAATAATTTTAAAATATATACAGTTTTCTACTAACATAACTTGATTAATATATATATATATATATATATATATATATATATATATATTTGCTTTCATACGTTATTATAAATAAAAAGCGATGCTATATGAATGCTTTTAAGTTTTTCACGAGTTTTACAAGAAAAGAAATAGTAACCTGCGGGCTGGGCGTCGGAAAATTCGGCGCGAAAATAAATTGATTTTCCGCGCCGTTCGAAAAAAACTTTTAGCCAGATTTTCTTTTTCTTTTTTTTTTGGGGAGGGGAGCGCACATTGTTTGTTGTCTTTCCTATTTTCCTTTTTCTCGTTTCGAATTTTCCTATTTAGAACAAGAATATATATATATATATATATATATATATATATATATATATATATATATATATATATATATATATACGACGACATTTACATTTTGATCAGATGTTCAGGTTTAACCTTTTCCATGTCGTCAAATTGCACAAGAAACGTTTCGTAATATTATTTGTAACGCGTCGATGCTTGTTTTTTTCTGCTTTCATATCATATCTTAACGGATTTTTTTCCTTTTCTTAAATCCTTTGAAGGCTTTTTTTTCTTGTTCGAGATTTTCAATTTTATTCGCATCTCGCGTAGTTTTCTGTGCGGTATATTATTTGTTCTCGCGCAAAATACGGTTATAAAACTATTGTGATAGTACATAAAACATGTTTTTCTCGTTCGAAAATATGTGTTTTTTAACAGTTTTTTTTTAAAGAATATTATAAATATTATAACAGAATATTTTTTTTAATAATCAACGATCGCGATGATATATTTATAAATAAAGATTTAATTTTAAATTAGGAATTAAAACTTTGCAAACATAATATACGGCGATGATGTTAATTTGTGTCGGTAAAATATTAGAAACACTCGTCGTTACGTATATATAAGAGCAAACTTTGGCGTCGTTAAATTATCGCCTTAATTACGGCAACCGCAAAAGTTGCTAATTCAGTACTAATAATAATTATAATACGGCAAAAGTGATTTTAAAACTTTGTTACGTGATGCGATCTGGCTTAGATTAAACGAGATTTATGAAAAAAATATATAAATATTTTTTTTTATATTTTCTATATATACATAAAAAAAAATATAAAATTTATTATTTTAAAGCAAAAGGAAATTAGCATAATCAAAAATTGAAACGGTTGAAAAGTGAACGAAGAAAAATTCTAGGGATTTTATTAATAATTAATGAGCGGTTTCCATTATCGCGTTTTCACGGTCGTTTTCGCGTTCGACGTTTATTTAGCGATTTAAGAGATCGCCGACTCTAAAAAAGGGAGACCCGTAGAAAATAGGGAAAGGTCCTTATTAAATTTGCAGAAGAATATCAATATTTATTCTAGCGAAAGCGCGGAGAAAATGAATAGACCGTCACAGAAGAAAAGTGGATTAGGACATTAATGCCCTAATTTTGTCCATTTTATTCGCGCTATGTAAATTCATTTTATGCATCTATCCACCTATATATGTATATATATATATATATATATATATATATATATATATATATATATATATATATATATATATATATATATAAATTCAAATTATCCACTTTATATTCATTCGTTCTTTACATAATTGTATTTTGATGAAAATGAAATCTTTTTTGACACGAAAAATCTTTTTTCAACATTCAAATTATCGTACAAGTTTTCAATAAAAAAATATTATATATATAACACTGATCAAAAAGTAAGATAAATTTGTTTTTAAAATGTAAATTATTTATTTATTCTTCCAAATCAATTTTATCCGCTTTAAAGTAATTTCCGTCCGATAAAACGTACTTTTGCCAACACTTTTTCCAGTCCTAGAAACAATCGGAATAGTCTATTGAGTTTGCTGAATAGCCAGAAGTTGCACGGAGCCAAATCAGGCGAATACGTTAGTTGTGCAACGAGTTTTTGGTCAAAATTATATACTATTTATATAAATTTTGAAATAAAATACGAATATTTTTAATATAGTAATAAGAATAATTATAGAGCTTAAATACATAAATGCGTACAATGCGTTAAATATAAAGTTCATCAAAGGGCACAAACGGGTTAATTGATCAGCAACAACAACTATTATATAACAACACAACAACAACAACAACAACAACAAACGGGAGGCGGTTAAATGTTTCGGGTTAAGCGTTCAAAAAATAGAAAGTTTTCATCGAAACTTTCTTCGACGGTAATCAATCATAGTGAAACTTTGGCGTTCGCGTTCGAAAGCTTGTCATTTTGAACGCGAAAATTTCCACGGTTTAACGTTATTCGGGAAAATATTAACCTGGACCCCCATTTTACACTTTCTTTTTATGCATATCCCCCTTAAAACCTCTTTTTGCGATAATCCTTTTCATTCGCCTTGAATAGCAATAATCGGTTATTATCGACGATGAAAGGCTTTTGCTGATCCGTATTCAGTTTTTTTATTTCTCTTTTTGGAATGTGGTCAAATTTTTCATTTCTCAATTTCAATGATTTTTTTTTTCATCAAAGGATTATTGTATGACATAACGGAATAATACTGTTGAAATATTCTCATTTTATTCATCGTAATCTTTATATAAAAAATCGACAAATAAATTTATATATTACCTATAAATACTACTGTGATCAAACAGTAAGGTGAAATTCCAGAGCAGGGCAAATTAAAAAGGCAAATAAATTACATTTTTTTCCCTAGGTTGATAGGACTGTCTATAATATATGTCAAGCGTCTGTTTTTCAAAAGATGTAATTTTCTCCTAATTATACGTGTTTTTACAACTCTTGGTTCTTTTATCTCAATAATGCAACACATCATTAGATGTGACTTATATCGTTCCGCAACCACCATATTTGCCCGATTTGGCTCCGTGCGACTTCTGGCTATTCAGAAAACTCAATGCGAGGACCTGTACTCTATTTTAATATTTCATAGAAAAATCACATTACCAAGGTTGCTTTTAAAATAAGTCGTATATTAATACATATAAATATGATAAAAACGTGAATATTTTTCGATTATATTTTTAAAGATACTTTATTTTAAATGTCTCTAAAATAAAAATACAGCACCTTTACAGTTATGAGGATCATAACATTATATTAAACTACCAAAGAACCTTCGTTTATATTTATAAAAAATATTATACAGATATTGAATATAATATATTTGAGAAAATATCCATATAATTATAATATTTAATAATATAATTTTATTTATTAAAAAAAAATTATTTGAAAAATTTTAAAAATAATATGGTCACCGCATTTAATGAAACGATAAACAAATAAAATAATAGGGGGGGGGCGCGGAGGTGAAAAATGGCTTAATTGCTTGGTCGGCATATTATTTATTTACAATTTCGTAATTGATTTCGGATGTGAACGGGGTGCATTATATTCAAATTTAATAACACTATGAGTTATTATTACAAAGTTCGCGGCTAATCCAAACACGTCGCTTATTTGAGTTTCCAGTGCGACCCGTGCACGTACATAATAATAATAATAATTATTATTATTGTATAAATATTGATTTTTAATAATAATTATGACGCTTGTCTATTATTTCTATTCATTCGTGTATCGATTCATATTGAATTATACGTTCGCGTGTTTAAAGTTATATATATATATATATATATATATATATATATATATATATTGCAAATTATATTTCATAGTAAAAGTCATATCTAGATTTAATTATTATATTAATTTTATTTAGTAAAATATTTCAAACATAGACTTGGTTGCAAATAATGCCTTTGAACTTTACTGATTTCAATTAAAATTGGGTCAAATTTTAAAATTGCTATCATAAAAAACGTAATGCAATATTATATATATATATATATATATATATATATATACACAGGCACTGTCCATTAGCCGACATAATTTTATAAAATAATATCGAGTGACTTTTATTTTTCCATTTGTTTGTCGCGTTTATTGCACGATAATGGTTTTTTATTTTATACAAAACGATGACTTTTCATTTTTGTCCGTCGATACACAAATTTTATTCTATGAAAATAATAATTAACGTTAATTTTGTATAATTTTATCTATACGTGTATATATATAATATTATTACACATTAAGATAATTACTTTTGTATTATAATTTAGTATAGCGACCTAAATATATATGGCGTGCATTTTTTTTTGTTCATGCTGTATATTAAAATTTATTTATTTAATATTATTTTTTTTTAATTTTTATTATGAAAAAGTAAGCAAAAGTTCGACAAATCTTTAGTATTGGATGTCAAAAATGGACAAAAATAACGGAGCACACGTTATATTGTGAAACGTCTGCGAAACCCTAAAAGTAATAATTTTACAGGAAAAAGCCACTTTCACGAAACGACGTATTCGAAATAGATAAAATAAAGTTGAATCGACAACGTCTCTCTCTCTCTCTCTTTCTTTGAAAAAAAAACCCACCTTCGATTCCCTTTTACGTCGAACGTAAAGTGAAGACTTTTGAAGTGTTTCCTGAAGGATTTATTAGTCGTACTGTGTCAAAAGTGAGTAAAAAGCGAGCACGAAACGAAACAAACTCGAGAAAAAGGAGACCCTGGCACGAAAAACTTATATTTTTTTTTTTTTTTTTGGATCAAATAAATTCGTTGCAGATTTTCAAATGCTTCAATACTATGAAATATATATCATAGAAAATAAGAAATCGTTCAATAACGAATGCAATCGAATTAACGTCCACGATTTAATATATATATATATATATATATATATATATATATATATATATATATATATATATATATATATATTTAATATGGATTATAATAACTAATTAAAAGTATAGAAAATATTTGAAAATCGGAAAAATTATTATACGTCGATAAAGATGACTATTTATATACTTCATGAAAATATTTTTTTGTCAAAAAATATATACGTTTTATTCATTTTTTGAAAATTATTCGTTCGCATTCAATTCTACTTTTCTACCCACTTGTATAAAAAAGTGAAATTATTTCAAAATATATAATCATATACAATTATTATTATTGCTAAATGTATATTTGATGGATTAAAATAGTTTTAATTATTTAATAATACTTAATTTTGATATAGAATCGAATCAAAACTGCAATACTTTATATATAGGCAAAGGGTTAAAATATAAGTGGTATTATAATATAGAACACTGTGATCAAAAAGTAAGGTGAATATGTTTATAAAATGTAAATCATTTATTTACTATTTCAAATCAATTTCATCCCCTTCAAAGTAATTTCCGTCCGATAAATAGTCTTTTTTCGTTATAGTTTTCAAGACCTTATTTCCTCAATTGTGTCAAAATGGCGTCCCTGCATTGGCTTTTTGAGTTTTCTGAATAGCCAGAAGTCGCACGGAACCAAATCAGGCGAATGCGGTGGTTACGAAACAATGCAGTATGACATGGTTCATTATCTTAATAAAGGAACTAAGAGATAATTAAACCTTTTGACAAACAAACGCTTGGCAAATGGTATAGACAGTCCTACCAACCTAGAAAAAAAAATACAATTTACCAGCTTTCCTAATGTCTTATGGAGTCTTAAATGAAAATTTCACCTTACTTTTTGATCACAGTAAAATATATCACATATAAAATATTATATTTTTATGTTGATAAAAGAAATATTCTAAATTACATTTTATTTTTGATTTATATATATATAAAAAAAAATATTAACACACGATGCGTATGCGAAGTGTTATCGAAATCGTGTTTTGCATATTTCACGTGGAATTCCTCATCTTCCATATTCTCAGAGCCTCTTTGAAATCCTTAAAGTGCCCGCCTTTGCAATGAAAACATTATCAATAGGGATCGCAAACCTTTGAATAATTTAGTAGACGATGTCGATAGGCAACAAACGTAACTTTTTTATTATTCCACTACTACTACATATTACTATGTGAAAAAACAGCGTTGTTGTTGTTGTGTTTTTTTTTTTTGCTTTTCTTTTGGTCTATTCAAAGAAAGACAAATAAACAAAGTGCCTCTTTTCTAGTACTCGATGTATATATCTCCACTCTGTTTGTTTATTTATTTATTTATACTGTCTGTCTCGCGGCTCGTAAGCTATAAAGCCTTTCGTTTATACTCCAAAATGAAATTTGTCCATTTGCGCGTCGACTTCGTTTTGTTTTTCGTTTCTCATTTTCATATTAACACATTACCGGGGGAAAAGAGTAATAAAACGGCTGACGCCTGCTATCGGTTAAAGAGGGGAAGCGTAGTAATACGCTTTACGTTGCCTGATAATAAACTGTGGTAACATAGTAATACGATTGAATTTTACATAAAATTATGATGTCATCTGTTGAATAAATATTTAGTCTATATGAAAAAAAATATCACATCGTATTTTTCATTCTCAACTTATTCAATTTTTAATATTGACGCAGTGGTTTGCGAAATGCTTGCAAAATTACCCCCTTTTATTGATAAATCGAACCCCATAGAAAAGTTTTAATTTCGTTTTTTTTTGATATTACAATAAAAAAAATATTAATTATACTCTATTTATTTATTTATTGTGATAAATGTGTAATAAAATTCAAGAGTTTATATGGTATAAACAAGAGTTTAGCCAAGGCGAAAGTGTGTCACTTTGTTAAAACCCACTGTCCGAAATGTCGTAAGTTGTAATTTAACCGGATAGAGTTAATCCTAATCCCGACTATGAATCTGTTGGACTCCAAAAGCTCATACGTGGCCTTATCATGCAGAACAGACTCATGCGACTATATAAAAATGAGTATAGAATGCGCTTGAACGAACTTAAAATTCAAAATGATCCGACGGTCAACAAATTGCATTTCATTTTTCTATATTATTATATATTCACCTTAAAATTAATTTTGACATATTAATATAATACAATATCAATTTTATTGATATCTGATTTAAATATTCGGACAATACGATTGATAATTAAATAAAATGATTTTTTCATTACTAGATTAAAATATATTTACAAAGTACGTATGAAAATAATTCACCGTTCTTTAAATATTGTAAATATTATTAAATTTATTTTAGATTAAATTTGATAATAAAATGTAAGCTATATTGCAGATTTCAATTTGTGAACTTTTGATTGCAAACGAAGATATGCTTAGAAATACAGTGTGATGCATTTATTTTTATTAACTACTATGTTTTTGATAAAATAATAATTTTATTATAAATAATATTTCTTAAACAAGTCGATGGATTAAAACGAAATTTTACTAATGCTTTCTATTGTTATATTTCTTATTTCTATTTGTATTTATTTCGTTGATATACTTCAAATGGTTTTCTGGAAAGTCTTAACTATAAATATATTTTTTTACTTTATGAATTTTTGAAAAATTAATTCTATAAAAATATTTTTTTCTAAAAAAAAACACACACTTTTATATCGTATTACTAATATTAACAATCATTGTATTATCATTTAAATTTATCGATAAATCTATCATTGTATTATTATTTGTCATATCTAATTATCGTATTGTCGCATTATTAGTGTCAATTATATCGTAAAAGCAATACAATTAATTACCACTAATTGATCGATTATTTTGTTAATTTGTTAATCGATTCTTGCATTGTCATCGAATGTGAATAAATATGCAAAATTTCAGCTCAATCTGCGATTGGAAAGTGTTCGAAAAAATCGATTACAAAATTTCATCCGGACAAACATATGAGTGAAACTGATGTAAAAAAAAAACGGAGCATGCCGTATTCATTTCAGCGGTATCAAGTCACCGACGGACGGCAAACTAATTTCGCATATTCGCCCGTGTAAAATACGGATAAGGCGTTCTATAAATTTCGACGGATCCACATCGTTCCGTTTCAGTCGCTAGCTCGCATCATTTCAGCGAGCGACTCGACTTTGTCATATTTATATATACATATAATATTCGTCGACGTGAATTCATAGTGCGGACAAAACGGCAGGTGCACAAAATGTAACCGTGTTTTGTGTACGCTTTCTTGTGCAGCGTACTCCCACTGTATTAACTTAACTTACGTGCTGCTCCCGCTGAAACTTTCCTGAAGACTTTCCAACCAAACGTGCCGCGTTGAATTTTGTCAATTTCGATCATATCAAAACGTTCAAAGCGTACGCCTTGTTTCATTTCATTTTGATATTTTTCCATTCTGCATATTATTATATTTCACATTGTTGTTATTATTTTTGTTACGCCGTTTGCAATTCGCATCTTCGACGAAATTGTTTATTGAACGTTGTTTCGATTTAAATGTTTTTCATTCGAAATACGGACAACGTAAGCAATATTCGGTAATTTTTTTTTTTTTTTGAATATATGAATATTAATTATATTATTTCGATTCGTGTTTTTCATTTCAACAAATTTACATTACGGTAAATTGTGTATTTTACAAAAATGGCAATCCAAGTATACGTTGATATAGATTTACTTCAATCGATATTAATTGAAGAGAAAAATTATATTTTATTATTTACACGTAATTTATATGAAATGAAATAAATTTCTATATCAAATTTATGATATGTTAAATATTACGTTTTATCTCATATTCTCTTATTTAACACGTTGATTGCCACGACAATTTTCAGAAATCTGGTCAAAAATGATAATGTAATTTAATCACATTATATTATTGAAAACTCTAATTCTAGTGTTTTCTTTAAAAAGGTATAACGAATTATCTCGTAGCTGGTTTCATAATTATATTATTTGTTCGTTTTTTAATTAATTATCGGTTCATGAAAATCAGCATTTATTTTTTATTCTTTTCCCAGAAGCCATGTATCAATTTTAGCATTGTTAACATATTTCGATTATAATCGTAGGTGTACAAAAATGACAAGTAAACACAGTACGAGATAACTCGTTGTCGGCGTCCTGAAAAAGAACGCAAAATGCGAGTTATCTCGTAGTCGGCAGTCAACGTGTTAATATATAACTGTCGTGCGATATTTCGTAAAAAAAAATCATTGTCGAACCATAAATTAAATTCTGTTCTGAAATATTGAAGAGAAAAATTAAAAATAAAATTAATATTAAAATAAAAAGGTTGACACGGAACGTGACATGGGAACGTGCGAAAGTCACGAAGCTCTAATTCGAAAGACACGAAGTACGGTAATTGTTAGGGGTTGGCACTTCACGTATCACAACCGTCACAACCAACCCCCTTATATATATATATATATATATATATCCACTTAAAAATGTGACGGGGCTGTGATTTTTTTAGTCCATTGACGAGTTTTGCGCGAGACTCTTTAACGGTTTTGTGATGTGGAAATGTGAACCGGGGACACGAATGGAGTTGAGTGGTGAAACTGCGAGTACTGTTCGCTCGATGATTCCATCCACAAGTATCTTGTTTATATATATATAATATTTAAAATAAAAATTATTGTGATTTTATTACAAATTGAACGAATATACATAAATTATTTTGAGATTTTAACACATTTAAAGCGGAGACAGTTTCTAAATCAAAATATATTAAAATATAATAAAGTGGGATGTCAATTTTTGTTACTCACTATAATGATATAATTTTTGTTAATAGACATTTTCATCTTCCGCAAGCGACTAGATGAACAAAAAAAATGAAGATTCTCGTTTTCCGCATAAGATGTGTTAATTTCAATATATATAATACTTGAAATAAAATTTATTCTATATTTACATATTAATATAATTTATGATATATATTTATATTTTTATATAATATAAATATATAGTAAAAAAATCGAAATTTACAAATCAGTAAAAATATATAATAAAATTGTGGAAAAAGTTTAAATCCCTTTGTGTACTTCAAAATAAACTAGAATAACTTTTCACGGCGTTGCCTTTGTTAAAATAATCTAAATTCGTTTTCTTCAATTTCTTTCGCGTCGACAGATTTTATTTTAAGAAAAAAAAATTTTTTTCCGATACGAAAATTCGACAAATTCTCCCTGGCAGTTTTAAACATTTACGCCGAAAACAAAAAAAAAAATGGATCGTAAAAATACAGAATGGCGAAAGTAGGGGAGAAAAAAAAATTATATTTTTATTTTTCGATGTTAAGGCATGCGTTTAAAAGCTCCGAAGAATAAAGGATAACTTTTAACGTCAGGTATGATTACGTTTTAAATATTCAAGTGCCGCGAAACAAAGTTACACAATTCCTCCAAATTGCTATATTCGCCCTTCGACGATTTTCCGCCAACCCTCGTCCAATTTTATTTTTCCAATCTGAAAAGAAAAAAATTTTTTTTTACAATTTTTCACAATCAACTTTATCAATTTTATAATTGATTTATTTTGTCTTACAACATTTTAAAATCAAAAAAAAAAAAAAAATATATATATATATATATATATATATATATATATATAAAATACGATTTTCGAATCGTTCGTTAATAAATTGAGCAATTTTCCGGAAGCAGTTTCGATTTTTCCGATTTCGTAATTTTTCGGATGATTTATTACGTTAATATTGCGTTGCGCGTATTAATTATGAGCGCGTGCTTTTGGGAGAACGTGTAAATATTTGAGAACCGGCTGAAATTAATTAGCATATTTATATCAAACAACGTTGATTGATCCCGATAAACAACTGATATAAACCGGGCCGATAGTCGAAACTATTATATTTTCTATTATTATAAAACGTAACCATTATTACTATACAATATTGTGATTAAAAAGTAAGGTGAAATTATCATTTAAAACTCCATGGCATTAGGAAGACAGGTAAATTGTAATTTTTTTCCTAGATTGGTAGGACTGTCTATAACATTTGCCAAGCGTCTGTTTGTCAAAAGGTTTAATTAATAATATTGCACCATGTCATACTGCATTGATTCTTCGCCATTTTTTTGCCAAAAAATTGACTAATATCGTTTCACAATCACCGTTTTCGCCCGATTTGGCTCCGTGTGACTTCTGAGTATTTAGCAAACTCAAAAGACCAATCGAGTTTTGACACGATTGAAAAGATAAAAACCGAATCGAAGAAGGTATTAAAGGCTATAATACCGGTAAAAGACTATTATTTTGAAGGTGATGAAATTAATTTGAAAGAATAAATAAAGAATTTACATTTTATATACAAATTCAAATTACTTTTTGATCACAGTGTATATATTTATATATATATATATATATATATATATATATATATATATATATATATATATATATATATATATATATGTTCAATCGATTTGTCTATATTAATAATTTATATTTTTTAAATATTTATATTTAATTAAATTATATTTATCGTATATATTATATTTATAAGATATTATAATATTCAATTTGAACCGAGTTCTTTTGTTAATCAATTTCGCATTGTTTACAATAAATTTTACGTATAATAATAATTTATATTTTAACGTTTATTAATTAAAATATTATTTTTGTATAAAATACAATAGACATCATATATTTTTGTATAAATATTTTAATTTTTAATAAATATTAAGAAATTATAATTTTTTAATGAAATTATAGAAAAAAATTATTTATTAGAAATTGTTTGAATTATATTTCTATATATGATAAAATAATTACATTTAATCCTCGAAAAAAACAATCGTGAAAATGTATGATATATGTTATGTTAAAAAAATAATTTATTTATAGTTTATATAAGTAGTTCATGTTACAATAAAAATTATTAAATATATACCGCAACCGTCGGATATGAATGAAAAATAAATATGTTAAAATAAAGAGTAGTATAAAAATTTATATACACACACACATATATATATATATATATATATATATATATATATACTTATTTTTCCTATAATATTTCATACTTATGTTCACAAAAGGGGTAAGAAAAACGTTCCACTTTTCACCGTAAAAAGCTCACTTTTATTCGTCGAAAGTCGCGTTTTCGCGATACAAAAAAAAACAGAAAAAGCAAAAGAAAACACAAAGCTTCGGCACCATCGCAACAATTGTGTTTCTAATTTTGGAAAATTCATTTTCTTATATATATATCATTAGCGTGCTCGAAATGACGATTAAAGAATATTTACTGTGTTTCTCAACATTTATCGCGCGTGTCGATCGCGAAGTTTCATATCGCCGCTCTGAATATATGCGGCGTTAAATTTTTTGTACGATTGCATTTTTCATTTTTCGCTTCGCCCCCCCCCCTTTCTCGTTGAAAATCAAGATTTTCACGTTTATTTTATTCGTGTGTGCGTGTGTGAGTATTGTGTAACATATTTCGTTTACAACGATGCTATTGAAATATAGTTTCAATATTTTGATATTTGATGTGCTTCATCCAAAGCGCTTTAAATTTCAACACTAACGGAGCCATATTTGGCGAATACGTAGGTTGAAGTATTATTATACTGCTATTTTTGCCAAAAATAGACAAATTCTCAATAAAATAACGAAATTAAGATTTTTTGTTATGTTGATAAACACGTCTAATATACTAATAAACTTTTCTATAAATATTTATTTTCAAAAAATAAAATCAAAATTTACGTTATATTTTGAACACGCATGTATATATTTGTTAATCAAAAATACGATATCTATGAATTTTTTTATTGCAAAATATAATTTTTATACGTATTAAATATATTGACATTTTTCACAATAGAAGTAGCGTATTTATTACTTTTATAAAAATAATCGCCATTAATACAACGAGAGTAATGTGATATTTGATGTCTAGACAAAAAATCATAAAATTATAATGAGACTATTATATTCGATAACGATTTCGGATTAAAGTGTATAGCTTTTTGTTATATGTATTTACTTTCATCTTAAACATTTACTTCTATAACTATATTATTAAACAAATTGTAGTGGAAAGATTTTTATAAATGTCATATAATATAAAATTTTGAAATATTCATATGTGTATCTATTTTAAAATTTCTCTCTTGTGTGAAAAAATAATAAATATTATATTAAAATTATTTATAATATATTTATATTTAAATTTTTAGCAGTGTATTGCTTGAGAGTAAAAATGTACTGTGATAAAAAAAGTAAGGTGAATTTGTATATAAAATGTAAATTCTTTATTTATTTTTCCAAATCAATTTCATCCCCTTCAAAGTAATCCCCGACGATAAAACATATTTTTATCAATGCTTTTTCTTGTCCTCGAAACAGTCGGAAAATAGTTTTTTCCAGCATAGCCTTCGAGACCTTCTTCAATTCGATTTTATCTCCTAAATCGCGCCTTTTGAGTTCACCAAATAGTCAGAAGTCGCACGGAGCCAAATCAGGCGAATACGGTGGTTGCGGTTGATATGAATCGAGATTTTGGCAAAAAAGTCGCCAAAAACCAATGCTGTATGACATGATGCATTATTGTGATGAAGGAACCAAGGACTCGGAGATGATGACAATTTCACCATATTTTTTGATTACAGTAATATATATTGTATAATATATATAAGGTGTGTGAAAAAACATGTTAAAATTTGATTTTAATTTATTATTATAATCATCATCATCGATATAAACGCGTTTAAAATTCTAAATAAAAGGAAAACGTCGGGGGGGAGGGGAGGAAGTGGGTGGTATGAAAAAAAGAAAACACGGCGCATAAAGGAAACGGCGGGTTGAAGTTTGATTTAATCTGATGCATTTACGTGTTGTATACAAGCTCGCGCGTTTAAGGGTCGAAATTGAAAAACGGCGTCGCGGCGCCACCGCCCCTCCTCCTTGAAAAAAAAAGACGCCCGCCTTACCTTTCGCCACCCGCAGCCCCATCCGATTCACCCACTCTCCGTTTGAAGCGCACCACCGAATAATATTTCTTACCCTCTCGGACCGGTGCCATATAACGGGTGAGAAGGGGGCGGAAAACGAACCCTTAGTGGGTGTGAGACGGGCGCCCGTTCGCCAGTCGACCGCGAGCCGCGAACGGAAACGCACTCACTGTGACCGTTGTCGACTCGTTTACGCGACGCGCGAAAGTGAATTTTTGCATCGGAAAAATTATCCGTTTTTCACGTAATTGATTCACGTTTATTTTAATTATTTTTTTTTAACGCATACAATTTTTTTAATCGGCGACCATATATTTTCAAACTTCATATTCTCCGCATAATCAATTCAAATTTTATATTTTTATATTGTTGTTATTTTTTTTCGTACAATTAAATTTTTATTTTATTTATATACATTATGATAAAATAATAATTATTTTTAATTTTATCTTTAATAATATTTTTATTTAGATATTAAATATTTTTCATATTTACTATAACATATTTTTTTGTTATATATACATAAAAATATTTAATACAATACAAAATTTTAATAATCTTAAAAACTATGTTTTTTTATAATATAAATTTGAATAAAACAATAATATCAACTTTGACATATTACAGGTATGATATTTTATGTCATAAAAATCTTTCATATTATGATCGTTAATTTTGTTGAATTTTATTTTAGTTGAGTTGTATTTTATATCAAAAAAAAATATTTATATCAGATAAAAATATTATTTAAAAATATTTTATAATTATTAAAATTATATCAAAATCTATATTGATCTATCCATTTTTTTTTCAGTGTTAAAACCCAAAATAAAATCACTGAAACTCGACAAAAAAAAGGTTCATTCAACCCTTGTAAGGTTTATTTGTTTTATTCTAATTAAAACATAGAATCTCTGTGAATTGTTATTTTTCTAAAGTGAATCGAATTTATTTTAGAAAAATCCCTTTTTATTCTAAAATCACATATATATATATATATATATATATATATATATATATATATATATATATATATATATATATATATATATATATATATATATATATATATATATATATATACATAAAAGAACGTGTGCATGCGTACGTGCGTGTTGTCCTCATGAATCATTTATGAATGGAACGTCGTACGACAAATCTGAAATATTTCGATATATACGGGGCAAAAAAAAGAAGAAAAAAAAAGGAAAAAATCCGGAGAAATATTGCTTTTTCCTCTTTTCACGAAAAACTTCCATATAAAATATATTTTTCATATATAGTTGCACATTCGGATATTAAATTGTGTTTCGTTTCGACGGTCGTTGATTTTCGCATTTTCTTCGAAATCATCCCCCTTTGTTTATTTTTATTTTTTTCTTCCATTTTCTTGACGGCTTATTAATATGAAAAATTTTCGGAATTTTTCTCTCTATATTTTCGACGATATGAACTTTTAAATATTCTTGCAATCTATTATTTTTTTTTTATAATAATTAACGACTCAGATTTATGATTAGCACGTATTTAACATAATTCGCATAATATTTGAATTTTTATATCTAAAATATTTCGATGATATTTACGTTAAAAATTACTACATTTTTTTCTTTTATGTTAAATTTACATATCCTAATAAATAATTTTTCATTCATATAAAATATTATTTTTTAATACAATTTATATACGATATATTATGATTAAATAGTATATCAATATTTAAAAAAAATATCTGAAATAATAATTGAAGATTTGACATGAAATCGGTCAATTGAAAGTATCTCAAGAATTAACGAAATATCTTTTATTATTTTTCTTTTTTTTATACTCTTTATATGTATATAATATTATCCAAAATCTAAAAAGTTATTCTAGTATTAGTTAAATTTTTCTATCCATTTTGCAATTTTATATTAATATTTATTCGTTTCGTGCGTATCGTTCGTATTTCAAATCTAGTATGCTAGATAAATATTTTCACTTTGAAGTCGTATATAAAACTTTAAACGGTATCAGATCACAAATTTTGTACACATTTAAATATGTGGACTAGAAAATTTTCATCGACCTCAAAATACCATTTTTTTTTAATATGGTTCTGTATATTTATCGCACTTTGTGTTGCATGCCATTTTAAAATCACTTATTTCGTATCACTCATATTAAATTTGTAATTGTTGTAATTACGATGTAATTATGTTGGTTTTATCAGTTCCACTTTTTTTATTATACTATAGTTTCATATTTTTTAGAAATTTTATTATATATAAATTTTCTAATTATATCGATTTCAATGATATTTAAATGAAATCGTATAAATTCTATACATTTATCTATTGGATATACTGAAAATGATGGTAATTTAATTACAAAGTTTATACTAATGTGATTAAAAAGTAAGATGAAATTGTCATTTAAAACTCTCGGACATTAGGAAGGCAGTAAATTGTATTTTTTTTCTAGGTTGGTAAAACTGTCTATAATATTAAACTATCTAGCCAAGCTTATGTTTATCAAAAGATTTAATTTTCTCCAAGTTATATATATTTTTTCAACCCTTGCGATTTTTTCACGCAACCACCGTATTCGCCTAATTTGACTGCATGCAATTTCTGGCTAGTCAACAAACTCAAAAGGCCAATGAAGAATAGAAGAAGGTCTTAAAGGTTATATTGGAAAAAGACTATTCCAACTGTTTCGAGGATTGGAAGAAGCGTTGGCAAAAGTGCGTTTTATTAGACAGGGATTACTTTGAAGGGGATTAAATAATTTGGAAGAATAAATTAAGAATTTACATTTAATAAACAAATTCACCTTACTTTTTGATCACAGTGTTATATATTATATTATATTTAAAATATTGAAAGTATATTTTAAATTTTTTTGAATTTGTAAAATAATTTTTGTTTATGTGAAAAAAATGAGAAGGAAAATATTAACTTCATTTTGAAATACTGACATCTATAAAGCGATGCATTTATAAGTATTCTTTTCATACAGTCAATACAATGGACCTCATTTATATATATATATATATATATATATATATATATATATATATATATATATATATATACATGTTAACAAATACAATATTTACGTCAAAGTCTTGACGTTTTTCCACACTTTTCTTTAGATACAATTCCGAGTGTGATGGAAAAGTTTCAACGTTTCACCTGCCCTCTATTTTTTTCGTAAGGGTGCGAGAAAACTCTTCGGAAAAAAACCTTAAAGAAGGCGGCAAAGGGCGGATTCTGCGGGGGTCATTATTTATTTATAAGAGTAACGGGTTCTGTTTGTTTTCTTTCCTTTCCAACTTTCACATTTAACCGAGTGACGAAACGTCAAAGTTACGATCTCGCCTAACTGCCCGGGTAAAAGGGACGAACAAAAAAAGAAAGAAAAGAAAAGCGAAAAAAAACCGCTATTACCCCATGGAAAAATTATACCCCGTCGAAAAAAAGAACCGCCACTACGGCAACCGCCAATCTATCCCTTTCTGGCGTCCGGAAAACTCCTTAATATTATGAAGAAAAATGATTTTCTCCTTTTGCGACGCCGTTTCAAAATGCACTCATTTGTATAATAATACGGTTTTTTTTCATGTTCGTCATATTTTTCTTTTTAATAATTCTACATTATTTTGAGGAATATTGCTGCTAAACATTCGTTTTGAAACATCTGTACTTTTTAATATTATATATATATATATATATATATATATATATGTATACATGTTATGCAATTGCTTCTTTTATATTTTTATACTATATTAGTAAATTAAATTTTATCAGATTTGTACGCATTAATAAAAAAAATTAATTCAACTCCAAAAAAATACACTTATAATTTAGAGAAAAATTGTTATAAAATATATACTAACAATATTATAAATTTTTACAAAGCCGAAAAATCCTCTTTTAAGCACATTTTAATTTTAGTTTGGTTTAATGTAACTTATTCAAATCGCCGCATCAATATTCATATATTCGAATTGAAAATTTTCCAATTAAGATTCGAAGGCAAATAAGCGCAAGAAAGCATAAACTCTCCCGAACAAAAGGAAAACTCTCAATGTGGAAAATGTTTTTTTTCTTCTTCTTTTTTTTACGGCAAAGTTCACGGGATTTTATGGAAATTAAATATATTTTGAAACAGAATTCGACGAAGCGCGTTAATTATGCGTTCAATTTTCTTTTTGTCGACCGATATGCATTGAATAGTATGGTACGTATATTATTGGGTTTCGTCGGCGGAAAATAGGGGTTGTATTTGGATAAGAATAATTTAAATTATCAAATTCGAAAATTTTCCTCTTTCGATATCGAAATAAATATTTTATCTAGATTTTAATTTTAAAATATTTGTTTTATTTCAAAACCGTTTCGCATTCGTGTATGGAAAATTTAGCTATTGCCGCTTCTGATCGACAACCAATTATTCGTGTCGTTGCATCGCAGCTTTGTGCAGCAAATTTTATCAAAAGCGACCCTAAACTATAACCCCAATTTTATATCGCTATATGTATCTACGTATGACGCAAACCCCATTTTCGATAATAAAATTGACCCGTATATGCTTTAACCCTTTCGTCCCAATACGGTTTTGAAGTCAACCCTTGCCAAGAGGGCCTTACTTGAACGGTTCGGATTTTAATTTTATTATTTACCGATAACTATTCACATATATATATATTATTGAAATTTCTCTTGCAGATTTTTTTTATATATAATATATAAAAAAATACATTTTTCTATAAGTTTCACTTGTTTGTTTGTTTGTATGGGTGGAATTTTGTAATCGATTTTTAGAGCACTTTCCGATGTTCGATTGAGCTGAAACTTTTCATAATTATTCACTATCGATGACAATGCAAGAATCAATTAATATATTTAAAAAATAATTGACCAATCAGTGGCAATTAATTATATCGCGTTTACGATATAATTGCCACTAATAATGCGACACGACGGTACATTTATCGATAAATTTATATGATAATACAATGTTGCGATTGTCATTATTTGTAATGCATACATGTATCTATAAAAATGTATATATATGGTATATTTATATATAAATGTAAACATAATACGAAATGCGGAAAACGGAATCGAAAGGGTTAAAAGCAATTTTGCAACGAATTACAACGCCGATTAGATTCTAAGCACGGATGGGATTTTGTTCTGAATTTTTACTCTATTTTTTTTTTATGGGTATTAAGCTTTAGAGTCGCGAAGATAAATTTAGCTTCAAGTCGCCGGCAGCTCGATTTGGCAGCGACGTCGCTTAATGCGATCACCTTTTTCCAACGAGACGCCACTTAATGTGATCATCTGTTCTTCAACAAGGCGCCGCTTAATATTATCGCTATGTTTTTGTATATATATATATATATATATATATATATTTATATATGTGTATGTATTTTTTTACGCTTTTGCCTGACAGCGCGTGATTAATAACGTTTTTGATATCTGGTCGCGTGTCAGACTCGCCTGTCAGCCATGAAAATGAGCGTTTTGTAATTAGTGCTGAAACTGAAGCTTTTTCGACCGTGTTTATGCTTTTTTTTTCATTTTTTTTTTTTTGAATCCACAGTTCCAATTCTACACCTCTGACCCGTCGTTGAGCGGTTAATATCAATAATTAATTCGATGTCGTTGCACTCTATATCGAATTGTAATTTTAATGTTTTTTTTTTTTTGTCATACTATCATAACGATCGTCGATCGATGTAAAGAGCTTTTGTATAAGAAAAAAAATGCTTCGAAAAATAAAAATATCCAATTTCAATTTTTCGAAATGCTTTAGAATTCTTGAATGTAATAAAAAAAATATTAAAATACGCAAATTGGCATAGAGGAACGGTTGCATTTTTCATAGACGAAGTCCTTAGAGTCTTTCTGTGTCTCCGTTTTGTCGCTTCTGCATGGCAGTCATCAATATGAAAAATTCAAAAGCACTTCAGCATAGTATCGTTCAAATGCATCTTCAGCAAGAAGTAAAGTTTATTTCAATTTATTCCACTTCGACTGGCAGTCGGAACTCAAAAACCAGCCACAGTCTCTTTTTATATCTCAGAGAGGAAACTTTGCATAATATTATATAACATAAAATATTTTATATAATACAAAAAAAAATTTTCATTTTATATGTAAAATAATTCTTTACGTCATTCAATAATTAAGAATCATTGTATGTATAAACCGGAGTATAAAACCTTTAAAAAAATATTTTAAAATAGAATTTTACACACATATATGAATATATTTATAAGATATTACTTCTTATTTTGAAATTTAAACTGTATATGTAAATACGTATATATATATATATATATATATATATATATATATATATATATATATGATGGTCCCAAAACTTTATTATTACTTCTGGAACAGGTGCTCCTCATTTTTTATTACGGTTTATATTCGCGATTTATATGTATATATTTTTCATTTTTTAAGATGAAAATATTTATTATTAAAAAATAAAATTTGATCCGAAATGGTTGCTCTTTTACAAAGAAATTCTTCAATTTTTATTAATCTCATAACGTGAGTGGATGCTGGCAATTCGGCTGCTTGTAACTTTGTATTTTCAGGGAAAATAGGTCGAATCGAATATCCGTTTTTCCTTCGGGTGCATTTTTGCACAGAAAAAAAATGGCTTCCACTTCCTTCTTTTCATTTTCTTCTTATTATTATTATTGGCGAAACGATAAATTCGAAGACTTGTGCAACGTCGAACACGTAATTGACATGAAAGGAAACGTTTTTTCCCTTTTATTTTATTTTATTTTTTTTTTTTTTGGAGATATTTTGTAGCATCAGCTAAATGACAATATTTTATTCGATAGTTTTAGACAGGCTCGCAGTAATAAATTTTCAAACTTTTAATCGATTTAATCGTCAAATTATTATATATAAAATTTTCGAATCAACGGTTTATAAGTGTTCATCTATTATTTCGTATCAAATTATAAAATGAATCTCGATGAGGTCATCGTTTTTTTTTTTTTTTTTTTTGTTCATCGGTCGTATGCCCTATTTTTCCTTTCCGAAATTTATCTTCATTAAGTTTTTATTTTCCGTCGGAGTTTTCAATTTTCCGTTCACCTTAAAGTTTTCCAATTTTATTTCGGCATTTTTGCCTCGCCTTCATTTTTTCTCACACTCTGTTCGAGTTACCTGAGTATGATTATGCGGAGAATTTAAATTTTATGAAATCCTTCATTTCTTTCCCAGAAAATATTAAAAGAACATGCTGAAGTTTAACATCGTTATCGTATAATGTGTATAAGGTGAAGTTAAAATAATAATAATAATAATAATAAACTAGTACAGTTTACGTCAAACAAAAGTGGTGATAATATGTGAAATTGAATAATAATATATTAAAATGCATAGACCTCCCTATGAATACACTTCGCCGCTCAACAATTACTACGCAGGCAGAAATCATGAATACGATACAAATTTCGGTCAAATCCCACACGAAATATACCCGAATGATCCCAGATATAGCCCTTCAAATTACAACACAACGAACACCCATATCGTCGCTCAGAGACCGGATTTGTACGAAGGCAACAACGACAACACACTCAGAGCGGAAGAGAGAAATTGGTATTTGGAAAATCACAGGAACAACGTCAATCATCAATACGTAAGACCGCACGAAACATTACCGAGAACATCGAAAGAACAACGAAAAGACGACGATAAAAAGCACGACGTCGAAAATGCCAACGACGTGGCCAGAAGAACACCGACAACAACTAGACTGCGACGAAAAGAAGACAGATGCTCGTGCGAATGCTGGCCAACCGGAAGTCCGGAAGCGACCATAAACAATGATAATTCCCAACAGAAACCAATGCATCAATCTGCCGTAGATATGGTCGCTTCTTACGGAGTATACCAAAATCCGCAAGAAGACGACGATCAGGCGGGTTTTGTGCGAATAACCAGAGGATGCTCGTATCAGACCCAACAACAGGGTGTCGTTGTCAATGAGACCGGCGACAGTTCGGTGGTACCTAGAGGTACCGAAGTAGTCGATAATGCTGCATCACAGGGAAACTTTATTCAAAAGTGTTGCACTTTTATAAAGGGAACCAATGGAACTCCGGCACCCGGTAACCAGGACGTCGACTGCTGGGTCACATGCTGTAAACCGGCCATTTTTCTGTTTCTTCTCGTGCTGATGGTGGTCGTTTTCGCATTAGTTTCCGGACTGCTTCTCTACTACAATTGTAAGTATCGATTTATTTTATGTATGCCTATTTATTGTTTTATAGTTTTGAAACAGACACATTTTGGTAGCCATCACATGGACACCGTGAAGATACCAATGACGAGCCCCCTTTTTTTGAAAAGGCTAAATATAAAAATTCGACGTCTATAGAAATATTTAATACATGACATAAAATTTTGCGCCACATTATAACGAGATAGCTATCGTATAATTGCACTACATGTAATATAAAGCAATTATTTCTATATATGTATAATATATATAGAAAATTCTATTCATGCAATGAATTTAACTTACGCCCACTGTTACTTGGAAAATTATACATATTTATATTTTATTTATTATTAAAATTGCGTACCTCGATCTATATATATATATATATATATATATTTCTTCAATATCGTCATTATCAAATTTACTAAATTGCCCGACGGCAATTTACTGAATATTAATGAAACTGTCTAGACAGGAAAAATTTTTAGTAGTTTTCGAAAGTCTAAATGTATTTCATTATTTATTTTTTTTTAGAATTTTGAGATAATTAATCATACGCTTTTTGCAATTATAAATGTACACTATATTAATTTGGATATATATATATATATATATATATATATATATATATATATATTTGTTAATTAATTTAATTATTTTGTCGTAATTAATATTGCTTTTGAAACGAGATAACGTCGATCTACTTTAAATTTATTTTCTATCGTATTTAAATATTAAAAAAAAATATTATTATCGTTCTAAAAAAATCGACGTTTGTCAATATTTTACGTATATATAATTTTATTAATATATTCATAAATAAAGTTCAGATTAATTTAGTAAAATGTAAAATTTTTAATCATGACCTTTTTAAAATCGTATCAAGTTTTCTAATATCATTTCGTTCTCGGGAGATTTCACGGATTGAAAGTTAACAAACTTTAGTTTTAATAAATTTTAATAATTAAATTATAATTATATTTATACAAAATATATCAATAAATTAATTATACAACATTTTTTTAATTGATAATAATATTTTATTAAATATTAAATAATATTTGATATTACTGTGATCAAAAAGTAAGGCAAAATTGTCATTTAAAACTCCCGGGCATCAGGAAGGCAGATAAATTGTATTTTTTTTTTGCTAAGTTGGTAGGATTGTCTGTAACATTTGAGAAGCGTTTTTTTTTGTCAAAGACTTGATTATCTCCGAATTAGACGTGTTTTTACAACTCTCGGTTCTTTCATCACGATAATGCACCATGTCATACTGCATTAGTTCTATGCTTCGCAACCACCGTTTTCGCCTGATTTGGCTCCGTGTAACTTCTGGCTATTCGGTAAACTCAAAAAGCCAATGCGGGGACGCCGTTTTGATACAATTGAGGAGATAAAAATCGAATCTTGAAGGCTATATCGGAAAAAGACTATTCCGACTGGATATATATATTGGCAAAAAGTGCGTTTTATCGGACGGGAATTACTTTGAAGTGTATGAAATTAATTTAGTAGAATAAATAAAGAATTTACATTTTATAAATAAATTCACTTAACTTTTTGATCACAGTGTTATGTAGAAAATTTATTTCTACATAAAAAAATTTATTGATAAAAATAACGATCAACGCTCAAAGACAAAAAGTACAATTCGCTGTTTGACGAAGAGATTTATTTGAGGGATAATAAACCGTGCATACAGTTTAATTATGATATGAGAGAAAATTACTTTATATACATTAATAAAATATTTCACCGACGTACACTAATTAAACATTACACGGAACGGAATCAATTAACAACTTTCTTCCCGTTCTCCCAAAAAAAAACTCATATCTGGCAGATATGAATTATTTATTATAATATTTTTTTTCAACGCTAATGCAATTCGCTTGTACGTAAAATTCTTTACGGATTTTTTTAATATATATACAAATATAATATTACGTATAAATTTCATTTTTAGGCGTTCAAATGTTAAAGAGCACTCTCTCGTTCGCTTTAGCTATTAATCAGAAAAATGCGTTATGCGAACACAAACTCTCACGTCTCGCATATTAAAATTCACACGCGCCTTACTTAATATATATTATATATATATATATATATATATATATATATATATATATATATATATATATATATATATATATATATTAAAGATGTTCTAAAAATAATTATTATAAAATTACAAATTTTATAGAAAAAGAACGACAGATCTTAATTTTAATTTCATTCTTGAACAAACTCATCGTCGTACAAAAAAAAACATTCAAATTAACCATCTGCATTTTATTGCGGTATTATTTTTATGAATACTTTCGACGAAAAGCAAAAAAAAATATATAAGAAATCTCAACTTTTTCTTCCTTTAAAGCGTGGAGCTTTTAAAAAATTTACACGAAGCCATAACACCTCTATAACGTTGAATTTTCAACGCTTTTTCGAAAGTGAAAGTAAAGAAAAAAAAGCTTCATAAATCTACCGGATTCATATATATTAAAAAAAAAATAGAAATATTTCGTGAAACAGAAGTCAACAACATTTTTTTTTTTACACTTATTTATATTATTTTAGTATTAAATTTAAACAATATTCATACATTTTTTAATCGTAGAAATATTATATAATAATAATGAAAGCACGAAGAAAATATTATTTTGTCAATGAAAAAAAAACTGTAATAAATGTCGCTTTACTGTCAGATAAAAGTCTTTCATTGAATTTTATTCGTTCAATAAATTTTACATATGTCAATTAAATATTTTTCATTGAAAATATTGTATTTATTTATATTTTTATAGACATTTTTTGATATCGCTCATGATCGATTGAACGAAAATTGTAAAATATTTGAAAACGAGAAAATTTATTACACATAATAAATGCGTGAAACAATATTTTTTATTGAATTTATTTTATATATTAAAATGTAATCAATGTTATAGAAAATTCACATTTTAATTGAAAAGATAAAATTACTGGCAATCTCTAAAATTTTGTACATAAAATCATTTAGAATTAATTGAAAATATATTTTTAAAATAAAATGTAGAAATCGTTTTATTAATAGAAAGCTTTTAAAATTAATGAATGTCTAAAAATTTTAATAAATAAAGTCTTTATATTTTCAAAGACTTCAATAACGTTAAATTATTTATTATGAGAAACAATACTTCATGTTCAAATATTCAAATTATTATTTCAATTCTATGAATCATGATTAAAATATCAAATAAAAAAATATTTTATATTATCATTAAGAATCATATATAAATCAGAATATTTGGTATTAAAATTACATAAAAATATATACGATTTTATTCTGATTTACATAGTATTGCAATAAGTCAGCGTTTCCCAAACTTTATTTACCTTATAAAAAAACATTTATTTACAAAAAAAAAATAGTGAAAATCAAAATTAAAGTTATTTTTTTTGTTTATTTTATTCACAGAAATTTTTGACAAGACCCAGCGAATTTTTCTGCGACCCACACTTTGAGAAACGCTGAAATAACTCGTATGCTATGATTTCAATAATTTCACTCTGTATATATGGTATTGTAAAATATATTAAATTTATATTTTCATAAAATTTAAATACATAGTAGAAAACACACATCCACGTGCTAATTTGCACACGGGTCTGCTTGTATTATATATAATATATGTCAAATTTTAATTATGTATTATTTAAATGAGAGCAAGACTGCTTGCCATAAACTTACGTTATAAACGTTGCTTTCAGAATTTTATCGTTAAAATTATTATTAAAAATATTTTCCGGTTACATTTTGAGAACCGCTGATAGAAATCGACTTTGACGAAAAGGAAGAAAGAACGCATTCGCACTTTTTCCGTCCACCAAGTAATTGAAAACTCGATTGTTTGCGCAATGTCCACTCGTGTCTAAAACGCTTACAAACACTCACTATACGTATCTCTTCCGCATTTTCCGTTTTGCGGAAAATGCGGAATGAGAACATAGAAAATGGAAAATGGAGAATGCTCCCACATATCCAAACAATATATAAATATAACCACATACACACATGTCGTGAGTAAAGTGCGGTATATTTGGACATAGCGTCGTCGCAATACGTCAGTCATTCGTTAAATGAACAGTGGCAGGAGAAAAAAAATATAACGCTAAATTCGTTTTTGTACAATTTTCATTCCATGAAAAATTAAACGATACAAGCGTGACGTCGAATAATACATGAAATGGTTCCAAATGTTACCTACTCTCCTCTACTTATATTATATATTCATATACGTTCATATGCTTGCGGTCGACTGGCATGACAATTTACAAAAGTGAATCGGAAAATTGAACGATGTTAACGAAATTTGTTCCATTTTCCAAATAAAAATATAAATATATATATTCTATTATATTATAGGATATGCGCACACATAAAATTTGCTTTTTCTATAAATCTCTTTGTGATTTCATTTTATATATATATATATATATATATATATATATATATATATATATAAAAGTCAATATTAAATTGATTACTCGATACGTATACAGTAATCCCTCGATTATCGCGGGTGTTACGTTCCAAGACTCCCCGCGATAAGTGAAATTCGAAGTGGTGACGGATTACTGTAATAATTTTTATTGAGCGATATTATTTTACATCTTAAATAGATTTCTAAAAAAATAAATAAATAATTTCATAGATGAAAATTTGCAGATTTAACGTGGAAAAGTATGTATATTAAGGGTTGTTAACGTTGATCAACGCGAATACGGTTAAACTTGGTTATTACGATATCGGATATAGTAGAAACCCGGTAATGTGACAATTAAGTGAGTCGATACTACTATCGTCGTATATATATGGTACATCAAGTTAACCCTCGGATATGACGTAACTCGATTATATCGTTAATTATAACAGCGATCCCTTAAACGTCGCTCGAATCAAAACCATATTACGACACCCTTCTAAATATTTTATAATACATACACTATGAAGATCGATCGATTCGGGGGAGAAAACGAAATATTTTTATGTAAAATATTTTAAAATATTATAATATAATACTGTGATCAAAAAGAAAGGTGAAATTGTCGTTTAAAACTCCCGGACCTTAGGAAGATAGGTAAATTGAATTTTTTTCTTAGGTTGGTAGAATTGTCTATAACATTTACCAAGTGACTGTTTGTCAAAAGATTTAATTGTCTTCGAGTTACCATGTTATATTCTGCATTGGTTCTATGCTTCGCAACCACTGTATTCGCCTGATTTGGCTCCATGCGACTTCTGGCTGTTCAGCAAACTTAATAAGCCGATGCGGGAACGCCGTTTTGATACGAATGAAAAGATAAAAAACGAATCGAAGAAGATCTTGAAGGCTGTACCGGAAAAAGACTATTCCGATTGTTTTAAAGATTAGAAAAAGCGTTGGCAAAAGTGCGTTTAATCGGACGCGGATTACTTTGAAGTGTATGAAATTGATTTGGAAGAATAAATGAAAAATTTTAATTTCAATAAACGAATTCGCCTTACTTTTTGATCAGAGTGTTATATTCATACGTATTGTGAGAAAGCGCTAAATGAGAATATGCTATTTTACTTTGCAACGGTTTTAAAGTTTCATTATCAAAAGATGCACTTTACACTCTGTAAGCAAACAAACAGTGCACTATTTTCCACGAACAAAAGCTTTAATCATGAACCATACATGTATATTCATAAATATAATATTTGGTTTGTATGAAAATATTCTAATTTATATTTTATGTATATTTTTTTCATAAAATAATTAAATCCATTAATAGAAAAGTGTATCATCAATCGATATAAAAGTTGAGTTGTTACTGTTCTATGCTACTATTTTCTTGCAATTAATTATATTTGTTTGCTTTTGATTCAGAATTTATAATTAAAAGACACACTATTATATGATTTTCATCGTTAGCGAAAAAATGTCATAATTTACTATTTTTATACTAACTCACTCATTTATGAATTTATGAAACTTTGATAATAACGAGCGAATTTTTGAAAAATCGATGTAATTTTATGTTTTTTTTTCTACGTATTCATTTTAAAATAATTTCAATGGAATACAATAAATGCGTAATTTTTTTCGAAGTTTAAAAATTTTTATTCTATTTTATCTGAATTTAAAATTTAAAATTTTATTTTAGTTTTCTCGAAAAAATATATATATATATATATATATATATATAAATATTTTTTTACAGATTGGCATACATTTATGTAATAAATTTATACAATTTTACATTTAAAATGTTTTCTAATAAAAAATACACTTACAAAACTATACCAATTTCATTTATATAATTTATATATTCTATTTTCAGAATATTTTATCATTTATTTCAACGGTTACAATGGAAATTTTATTTCATAAAAAAAAATCGTAAAATTATAATATGTTCTTTTTTTTAGATTGTAATTTTAGGAATTATCTTTGATATTCTGCATATTAAGAGTATAAAAATAATTTTATAAACGAACTAAAATAACAAAGAATATATATACTATTGTAGTAAAAGTGTGTGAATCTGTAGTGCACCTGTCGTTATGTCACGTAGTGTTTGTTACGTTCACGTGAAAAGCTCTTTTCACGTAAACGAGGCTCTCTTCTTCTACGGTTCCGCGATGCATCTACGTGTCTAAAATTTAATCAACAATTCAATTTAACCGAAAAGAAAATAACATTTAATCTAATATATTATATACACGTTCGTCAATTATTTTACCGATAGTCAATCAATAATCGAAAACTTTCATTTCGTGTTTGTTCTTTTTCCATTTTACCCTTTTCAAAAATAGTTCTAAAAAAAATTTACACGAACATAAATCATTTTGAAACAGTCGCCTTATTTTTGTTGACTTTTTAACCCGCCCCCTCGCCCCTCCCCGCCTTCGTCGATGAAAATATTATGTTACGTACGTCGATTATTTTCCGGGGAAAATCGTAATTATGCGCAAACATTGAATTTTCCGACGATAAAAATAAACCGTAACATATGGAATGAAAATTGTAATATATTTTCATATTACGATTATAAGATATTTGTGTTTATCAAACGATATTAAAATTAATATATTTTTTTCTTTTTATTTTAATAATACGTAAAATAAATAGATTAAAATATGAAAATTTTCATTTTCCATTTAATATATTGAGTTTTCTTTAGAAATAGTTTTATTTTAAAAAGATCAACATTTAGATAAACCCATAGAAATGAAAATTATGATTAAGGAGAAGTAATTTCAAATATAAAACTAACTTAATTATTACATAATATTATATAAGACAGGGGTGGCCAAGCTTTTGATAGTCTGAGCCATTTTTCAATTAAATGTTAGGAATTTTTATTTTTTTTCGTTACATATTTATTGTCAGTAATTTAAAATATATTTTGAAATATATAGGAAACGATAATATTTTTTAAAAATATAATAGCATAATAATGAAAATGGAAATTTGGGTACTTTTATCAAGAGCCATAGTTTGACCACCTCTGATATATAATATCATTTTTCTAAAATTTGTATCGTTTTTAAATTATCATTTAAATAACGAAATAAATTTCTTCAATGGTTATATTAACTGATAGAATTTCGAATAAAAATATACATTTATAATATAAAATTTGAATCAAATATTGATGATATTCTATATAAAATATAATAAAAAAAATCATAAATTGAAGTATAATCGATAACATATACAAAATCGTATTTCTTTTATAACATAAATAAAGAAAAAAATTACGATGGTATATTTTTTCGAATTTTTAACTATTATATATGCATTTTTCTAGTATGCGAAATTCACAGTTAAAAATTGGATAGATATTTTGCGAATCAATACGAAAATATACTACATACACTAACTGTAATAAAACCCTTATCTGGACATTCCTGAAAATTCAGACTGGAAAATTTTCATTTCAACATAATACAGTCATCTACGTGTGTGTGTGTATGTGTGTTTGTATGTCATTTTTATCGCGTGGCTCGTTAAACTTGCATTTTCAGCTTCAGATCTATGCGAAACGTACGTCCTGTAAATATGGGGACACATCTGGAACATAAAAATCGTCGTAAATTTTTCACTGTAATTTTTATATCGGCTGAAAATTTTTTTTTTTTTTTTGGTGATCCTCATTTTGCGTTTTTTCCTGTTTGAACATGTTTTATATATATATATATATATATATATATATATATATATATATATATATATATATATATATATATATATATATAAGTCGTATGCGAAAAACCGCAGTGCTGATAAGAACCGTTATAAATACATAATAAGACAATAAAACATAGCATAAATCAATTTCCGCTATATAAAAATGTGCATTCATATTTTACACCTGAAAAATAATACTTTATATAAAAAAAATTATTATGATAATAAGAATATATATAGTTGATTGTTCAATTCTAAAAATATCACAATATAAATAAAACACGTTCATATTTTTCATGTTTATGAGATAATCTACCGTGAGCCACTGGTGGTACACGTCACCAGATGATAGTCTAACGTGGGCCACCGGTGGTACACGCCGGAGTGAATGTGTTAGTGTTGATTCAAATAAAAAACTCGAATATATATATATTAAAATAAACGTTTTTTTTCATTTATTTTTTTTTAGAAAAATATGTAAAATCAAATAAATTAAAGTCAACGTAATTATTTAGATACGAATCAAATTGAAGCGTGTTTACTTATATTTTTATATGAAATTCTTTACGTATATCGAATTAAAGTATTATATCGTACATTATATGCGGTGGTTTGTCAGTGTGTCCGTATGTCCGTGTGTAACATCAATTTAATGTAATATTTACTTTGTCGTTCTATTCGATTACATCTTTTGTCCGTCTTTCGAATGCCAAAGAAATATTGATTCAATTTTGTGTGTATGTACTCACATAAATAAGCCCGTGTACTCGTACATTTATATAATAATATATCGTTGAATAAAATATTATAAATTTTTATAATATAAATAGAATTATATAATATGCATGCGTAAAACTACTATATATATATATATATATATATATATATATATATATATATATATATATATATATATATATATATATATATAAATAAAATATAATATAACTATTAATGCTAATCGAAGATCGATCTTATAATCACTACAACAAATGAAAATTTTAATATTATTATTCTCTATATATTTTTTAATAATTAAATTTTTCTTTTTAAATGTTCAATAATTTTAATAGAAATTATAATTTACAATTTTTTGTGACAATTGTCAAAAATTTTGCATTGATTCGAAATGTATAAAAATAATTAAGGTTCATGAAAAATTATTTCATATAAATTTTTCACTCATTTATTCATTTCAAAATGAATTTATTTAAAAATATTTACAATATTATAAATTATTTAAATTTTTGTTATAAAGTCGATAGTTTAGATCAGCGGTTCCCAACCTGTGGTACACGCACCCTTAGGGGGTACGAAAAAACACACAAAGTAAAGAGGTACACTAATGAAAAAAAATTGAGAACCGCTGGTTTGAATAATATTTCGCAAAATATAAGATGCGCCTTTATATTTAACGGCGCTACGTTTAAAGCGTTATATGGTAGATACTAGAGTTATAATGAGTTTTCTTAATAGTTTCTGGGAACAAAATATTACGTATATTTATCTATAATATAATATAAAATAAATACAGAAGATCCATGTTACAATCATTATTATTATAAAGACTTAAAATGAAATGTCGCCATAGTTTTGACCTTCGTTTTCGGGATTGTACGTTTTGCGCGCGTGGATCCTTTGTGCACGGGAGGCTTCGTATATATTTGTTTTGAATATATGCGGAATTACACGTTCTTACTGCGATACCGAACACTATGAGTAGTCCTTTGAGTCGTACATCCTTATATGTGAATGGCTTTTCCTTGTTTGTCTTCGTACCCAGGATACAGTGCACGTGTACAGCCTTTCATATATATATATATATATATATATATATATATATATATATATATATATATATATACACATATATAATATATATGGTATGTATTCGTATATATAATACATTTGTAACACGTGGCTTTGTGAATATCTTAGCAGGATTACCATTTGTCATTTGGTGCTAGAGCTGAAGGCGCCCTTTGTCAACCGATAGTGACTTGCAGCGGTCGCGAACCGAAGGCGCGCGTTCTTCGAAAACAAAAAAAAAACGACGATGTTCGCGCTGAAATTTCAGCATCTGAAATCCGAAAGTCAAAATGCGCGTTGTTAATGTACTGACATTTCGGCGTTGACGTTGAAACATTGAAGCTTTTTTTATTTCAGAGATATACGTTGTTTGTTCTTTGTCTTGCTCAGCGTGTTATATATGCTGAAAATGATGAAAAAAAGGCTTTATATATTTATATATATATATATATATATATATATATATATATATATAAGTAAAATGCGATGACGTGAACTGATTCTTTACGTCGGATGTTTTGTTGTTTTGATATGTAATACGCATATTCACATTTGTTATTCGGTAAAATGAAAGCCTTAAAAATATTACTTCATTTCTATCGCCATTAATATATAGACAAAGTATTATTAGTTGTACGTCTAGTTTTTTAATTTATAATCTCTATGAATTTAAAGAATGGTCATTTTTTTTTTGTTTTGGAATTTAATTCATTCAAATCTACAAGTTTATTATTAGTTAAAAAATAATTTAATGTAAACGAAAAAATGTAGATATACCAATCTTTGAAATGTTTATATAAATAATTATTCACTATTCTTATGGATTATAAAACCTCATTAAACACGAATTAAAAAAATGTGAATATTTTAATTGAAACACGAATATAAAAGCTCTAGCCAAGAGGGTTCTACGAAAGCCAAGATGTGAAAGACTTTACAACAGGCATGTCAAACACGAAGCACGCGGACCGCATGCGGCCCGCCGAGATACGCTGTTTTTATTTTAAAATTAATATTTAAAAGCAATTTTTTTTATTTTTATTTGCATATAGTTCCGCTTAATATAATTGTAGTTTGCAGTTTAAATAAATTAAAAGTGATATTTTGATTATCAAGTTTGTGACTTGAATAAAAATGAAAACTGCGGCCCGCAATATGCTATGAGTTTGAAACGCCTGCTTTACAATAATATATATATATATATATATATATATATATATATATATTTAATAATTTATTATGCATTTTGTGCGATGATGAATTTTTCTCTTTGGCGAGGAAAAAGCCACAAGACAAAGATTACCTTCGTATAAATTTATATTTACATTCTAATTTGAAACGCGAAGAAATATAATGAATAATGTATGCGAAGATGAATTAAAAATTGCTCGTAAAATTCCACTTCATATTTTATTCAAAGGTGTTTTTTTTTCAACAACAAAAAAAAAATCAGCGTACACATTTTTATGCCCAATATAAAAAATTGTGTTTTGCAAAATAATCATTCACCATACTTTTATATTAAATTTCATACGACGCGATGAAAGTGAATCAAAAATCAATTTAATCACTGTTAATCCGTATACAATTTTTCAAATATATTTATGTTCAAAATATTACACGTTAGTAATTTTTGCAATAATTTGTGTTCTTTGTTTTTTTTTTGTATTTTTGATCCATTGTATGCCTTTATACAATATACGCATTCGTATATTGTGTAATTTCAAAAAGTTCTAAAACCTTCGCGAAGCGTGCAGCTTAAAAGGAAACCTTTAGTTAATTAACCGCAGCGTTCTCTTCTCACACCGAAGACTAATCACCTTCCCTTTTGGCAAAATTCGGGCACAATTCCTCATTTAATTATGCACAGAGGATATATACTTAGTGTTGTACAAGAGGGCAATTGTACGACAGAGATAAATACATTAATATATAGATATATATATATATATAGGAAAACGACCTTACATTGCGCAATATATAACGGACAACAACAACCTTTGCATTCGTGAATGCTCCAAAGGGAAGACCCATTGCGTTATGGCGTAATCAAATATGGATTAACGGCAAATTGGTCCGGTTAATCGCCGTGCTTGTCTGCTGTATATATTCGGTTTAGGCACTGTTCCACATTTGAGTATATGCCGTAGGTTCAAAAAATTTCCGGAATTCTGTTTAATATACCTTTATGCGCGCATTAAAATTCCTTTTATACCCTGCATATGTGCTGCTGTTTCTTCGTATTACTTTCGACGAATGTGCAATTCGAATTTTTAATGTAACACCGTTATCAAAAAATAAGGTGAAATTATCATTTAAAACTCTTTAGTTATTCTTTCAAATCAATTTCATAGCCGTCCGATAAAACGCACTCTTGCCAACACTTTTTTCCAGTTCTCGAAACAGTCAGAATAGTCTTTTTTTTCGGTATAGCCTTCAACACCTTTTTCGATTCGGTTTTTATCTCCTCAAACGTGTCAAAACGGCGTACACGCATTGGCCTTTTGAGTTTGATGAATAGCCAGAAATCGCGCGGAGCCAAATCAAGCGAATACGGTGGTTGCGGAAAAAAGTCA
This sequence comes from Leptonema lineaticorne, assembly GCA_024500535.1. Lineage (NCBI taxonomy): Eukaryota > Metazoa > Arthropoda > Insecta > Trichoptera > Hydropsychidae > Leptonema > Leptonema lineaticorne. Next base: position 12,841,015 of record JANIJI010000001.1, read on the forward strand.
ATGCATTGTCGTGATGAAGGAACCAAGAGTTATGAAAACCTTAACCTAATTTAAACCTTTTGACAAACAGATAAATGTTAAAGACAGTCCTACCAATGTAGGAAATATATTTACAATTTATCTGCCTTCCTAATATCCGGGAGTTTTAAATGACAATTTAACTTTACTTTTTGATCATAAGTGGTGCATTTGTTTTGATTATATGGTACATACTTCTATTTTACGATTAGATTCAAAGTAATAATAATATAGCAATGTCAATCTCAACGGTGCAAAGGTAGATCAACATGGATAGTTTTTAATGCCATGGGCAGGATCACGATGATTCCCGTTTGAACTCCTGCTTCAGGTGAAATCCATTAGTTTTAGTTCGAGACAAAGTTTCAGTTTGCTGGCTTAGAAGTTATGATCGTCTCGAAAGGAGCTTTTCGTTCGTTGGTTGTATTGAAGTTCGATGTTTTGAGAGATGATAACACGCAAACAAATCAGATTATCAAAAAAAAAAAAAAATCCGATAACTTTTCAATCGCACTCGTGCGTGTTCTCGCACGTTTATAAATGTATGCGAACGTCCAGATCATTGGGGAACAGGCTCAAGTGTCATTAGTCCTGGAATACAAATGAGAACGTTCGACGTTTGAGCACTTCGTAGATAATTGCAAATAATAGTATCAACACGATCGAAAATCATGAATTGGTCTTGATCACGTGTTAAATAAACACATTTGCATTTCAACACTATCATATAAATTAATTAATTACACTGTATTTTTATATATATATATTTAAATTGAACATTTTCATCGTATAATATTTTTGAGGTTCCGAAAAATATGTGTACACAAAAGAGAATTTTTTTTTTTTTGGCGGGTACAAGAAAACGCAAAATATCGCTCGTTTTTTCTGCTGCGCTTTTATTTTCGCTACGGTTTCGTTGTCAAAACAAATTCATTTCAAAAAAATAAGAAAGAAAGAAAGAATGAAAACACCGCAAATGGTGCGTATGTCGAAATATAAAATAGAATAGACAAAAAAAAAAAAGAAAAATATGTACAAAAAGAACGACTAGATTTCACAGAAAGAAGGTACTTATAAAAGGAAAAAAAAATAGGAAAACTCGCTCGGTCAACATATTAAAGAGGTTTCGCCGGGAAAACTGTTTGACCCATATGTGGCCGCGGCGACCGCATTTATTGTGTTAATGAAAATTTTTCTATATATTTATCAAACGAAAATTACAATAATATACAATAAAAAAAACAATTACGAATTTTATATTATTTATATACAATACTAGATCGATTTTCGAAAAAATATTTTTTTTTTATATTAAAAATATGTGGAATTTATATTCGTTTCATTATTATTATCTCTAGAAACAATAATTTCGAATATCAGAATATTATTTTTATAGATTATATATAAAACATATCGAATTAACTGTAATATATTACGGTTAATTCGATATGTTTTAGTAATTTAATATTATACTATTTTGGCTCGTGGAATATTTCATTTTATATATAACAATAAAAAAATCAGATATAATAATATATACACAAGCAAAATTCGTGATGAATATTTTATTACATATACGTTTTTTTATTTTTTAGAATGAAATAAAATGCTTTAAAGCTCGCAGCAAATTTAATTTATGCGTCTTTTTGAACCTCTCATATCTGTTGGTACGTTGAGAATGTCATTTCATTAAAATAAAATTTTAAGTGTGATAAGGTCATAATTGTGAATTTGTTGTATTCAGAAATTAATTATATTATAGTGTTGATGAATTGTAATTATTTCTGTTTTAGGCGACCATTTCTGCTTTATGATGCGTAATTAAAAATGATTTTTTTTTTTCTAGCGTAATCTGAGAAAAATTCATTTAGATTTATATATATATATATTATATAAATCTAAATTTTGAACAAATACAGTAATAATGAAACGTCGATGATTGAATGCGTGATTATTATATGACGATCGCGATGCGAACTGAATAATATCGCGCATAATTATTTCGAATTTTCCATTAATCGATTTTTATTTCATGTGGAAAATTTTCCGTATTCATTCCGCGTATTGTGTATGAATATTTCATCGAACGCTTTATTTTTAATTCATTTATATATTTATGTGTTAATGGAGGCGTTTTCTTTCAACGAACCGCAAACGCACCTCAAGTGTGCTTGGAAATTATTGTAAAATATAAAATTACTCTTATGCAGATTATATATAAATTGAAAAAAAATATATAATGCTGTGAATCAAAAAGTAAGGTGAAATTGTCATTATCTCCGAGTCACACGTGTGTTTACAACTCATACAAGTCATATGTGTGTCATAGCATTGGTTGTTCGCGACTTTTTTGCAAAAACTCATATCGTTCCGCAACCACCGTATTTGCCTGATTTGGCTCCGTGCGACATTCGGCTATTCGGCAGACTCAAAATACTAATGCGGAGACGCCGTTTTGACACGATTGTGGAGATAAAAACCGAATCGAAGAAGTTCTTGAAAGCTATACCGGAAAAAGACTATTTAGACCATTTCGAGAACTGAAAAAGGCGTTGGCAAAAGTATATTTTATCGGACGGGGATTACTTTAAAGATGATGAAATTGATTTGGAAGAATAAATAAATAATTTACATTTTATAAACAAATTTACCTTACTTCTTGATCACGGTGTTATGTAATATATTTTAATAGAATGCAGAAGACAGAGCTTAAAAATATATATGGGGTGAAAGGAAGAGGGAAAGCGAGTTCAATTAGTCTCACCGCGCTTTTCCGCGAAAAGCTTTTCCCTTTCGAGTCTCGCGATGTATAATTAATTCGCAGTGACTGGATCGGTTTAAAGTTTTCCTTCATTCCGCTCTGAAAGCCTTCGACAATTTCTTTGCAAGCATTCGATAAATTCACCGAGGTTACGCAATCCGGAATTTCCGTAGATTTTTCCGGATGCATTTTTTCTAATTATAGAAAAAACTTTATCATTATTTATATATCATATATATATATATAATAATAATTTTACGTACAACATTAAATATAAAGCAATAAAGCCCAATGCGTGAAAAGTAAAATTTTCACTTAATCCAAAAGTGTAGAGCAAGCTTAGTGCTGAATGCGAACACATTTCTACAATTTCGGATTTAATCTTCAACATTTAAAATGCCACATTCAAAAACACGGGATTTTAGAATTAATGCATCTTTGCGGCACAACGTTAAGCCTATCTTTCAACATATATATATAATATATACTATATAATAAAATAAACATTTTAAGGCTGCTCTATACTCGTTTTTAATTTATAAATTTTAATATTTCGACTCAATACGCAAAAACATTTTTATCGTGTCGATGAAAAAAAAAATACAAAAAAAAAACAAAGCGATAAGAACGCGCCTTTGACATTTTACATTGTAATGCGAAAATATGACGTTAAAAAAAGGCTCTTTTCCATACGTGTCACATTACATATTACCCTATAGAACCGTTATCTAGAAAAAAAAGGGTTCTGCTATTTTTGTGAGCGATAACAACGTTCGCTTTCAATACACGAAACTTCAGCTGAAAAAAATAAAATAAACGGATGTAAGAAAAATAACTTTCAAAATGAATGTCATATATGTCTGTCTCGTAAAAAGTCCATTATCGCGTTGATTTTTATCTATATAAACGTCAATATTTTATATAAATATTATTTGCTTAAAAAAAATTCTAATAAATACAGTTAAAACTTCTAATTGACGGTTTCCTTATTCGCGGATTCACTATTTGCGGGTTAAGAAATTACGCCACAGTTCTATATTCATTGTTAAAAAATTTTAAATGTGTTTTATATACACGAAAGTATATTTTTTTAATATTCAGTTAGTTTAAAAGTAGTTTTCGTGTAAGTAGAAGGAAATATCGACAAGTATAAAAGATTTAAAAACAAATAAAAAAGGATTTTAAAGTAGAAATCGTTGTTTTCTAAAACATTTTATTCGTGTAAAAAATATGTAATCCAATAGACAATCAAAAATAGAATTCGTGTTATAAGAATTATCGACCATTATGCTGTAAAAAAATAGATGAGAATATTTGAACATCGCTCAGAAATTAATGAAATAATTTCAACTAATTAATAATTATTTATTGAACTTAATTTATTTCGATATATTATTTTTTATTAATTTAGAACCATATAATCTAATACAAATTACGAATCTTTTATTGCAGCACATTAAATTATTTGAAATATTAATTTTGAAAACTTTTCACGATATAGTCATTAAATTGATTATACGTAAATGGAAAATTTTCTAACAATTTTACCCGTGAGTCACATTGACATTTATGAATTAATTTGTCTATTTTAATTAAATATTCAATATGCTTAATGTTGCAAAACGATTTATAATATAAAAAAAGAATCTCGAATCAGAATCGTATAATTTAATTCGAAAGTTTAATATTATTAGAAAGACAACGTTGTTTGGCATTTAAATGCACAATATGAAAACTTTCACTAAGCCTAAATATATATATATATATATATATAGCCTAAATTTAACTTTTAAAAGCGTTCCGGTTTAAATGTAAACCGGATTAACCGTTTCAGCTGAAGGGTAGCTTACATTTAAATGAATTACACGATTCTTTGCGTGTCATATTTTCCTTATATATATATATATATATATATATATATATATAATATTACGAAGGATATTTCAAGTCCTTTGTACTCATATTTATTTTCCTTTGTATTCGAATTTTCTTTGATAATTTTCAATATTTTTTTTATTCTCATATGTTATTCGCGTATTTTTCTTGCGAATACATATAATGAATTTTTGAAAGTTTATTAATAAATATGTAATTATTACATGTTATAATATAATATTTTATTATACTTAATTTTGTATTACCATATAATATGTAACATTCATTTAGTATAATATTAATATATAATATTGTATTTCTAAATATATTCTACGAGCACGTTTAGATTTTATATCAAAATATTAGTTTAATTTTATAATATTTAATTTATATATATATTTTTATTTTGTTAATTAACAATACAAAAATGAGATTTTCATATTATTTTCTATTAAATTATATTTACATAACTATATAAATATATAAATATATATATATATATATATATATATATATATATATATATATATATATATATATATATATATAATTGCATTGCATTTTAATTTTAAAAATATTAAAAATTTATTTCGATCATCGTTAAAATTATTTAATTAATTATAATGCATTATATAACAATATATTATTTATAATGAAGGTTATCGAAAAATTCATTGTAAATTTTTGAATTGTTCGTAGATAAATAAATAAAATGATCTCTATAATTTGAACGAAATTTTTGCAATATTTTTAAATGTTAAAATTTTATATAATAAAAAAAATCTTAAAATCAATTATCGTTTTCTAATTTGCTCCATAAAATATTTTTTATTTGGAGATAAATCTAAACATAAATTAATATATATATATGAAATATTTTCTAGTTATATATAATTATATGACTTGTAATTATAATTTGTATCGATTTTAATAATAAAAAAAAAATAAATTTAATATACAAAAACGGGTATATAAGTAAAAGATTTTGTTGCAGATTATTCGGACAGCGTTCCAATACCACGCAGCGGTTCTCATCGTTTTAACAAAGGTAACAAATAAGTGTGAATATGAATGTTTTTTTTTTTGTAATTTAGACATTATATAAAAAGCCTGCTTTCTTTGTAAAATAATAATATGATGTATTTTTGTGTATATAATTTTTCCGCACAAACTCGAATGCGCTTCGCGGATTTTTCCTCACTTGTTGTTCGTTCGCATCGGCTTTTCTTATTATATTTATGTTAATGACATGTTTCTATACAATATGCCTTTTCTATTTTTATATTTTTCCTATGTAAATGTCCATCTCTTTGTGTATATATTATAATGCTTTTGATATGAAATTCTATTGTTGCTTTCGTTGTATATTATATTATCTATTCTATTGAACGAATGATATGCTCTATCTATTTTTATACTATGTGATTAAAATATATGGATATTTCAAGTTATTTTCTATGGATTCAGTTCAATATTATATCATAATATTTTTTTCAAGAAATTGAAAGTTTGTCGCTGTCTACTACGTAAATGGGGGTTAATTTTTCAAGCGTTTCGCAAATCACTATGTCAATATTAAAAATCATATAATTTAAGAATGAAAAATACGATGCAATATTTTTTTTCATATAGATCAAATATTTATTTGACAAATTTTATGTAAAATTCAATCGTATTACTACGTTATCATCGTTTATCATCAGACGACTCAAAGCGTATTACTACGCTTCCCCCCTCCCCTCCTGGTAATGTGTTAAATAATTCTTCAATTGATTCATTCTGTTTTTTATTTAATAAATTGTATAATAACAATTGTATATAATAAGTATAAATGTACGATTAATTAGCACGTTTAATTCAGTTAACCGCCGACCGCAAATGAAATCGTATATAAAATGTTTTCCTATATATATATATAATATATAATTATTGGGAATTTACGTCAATTTAAATCGAATTTATTATATACAAATTTCAATTATAGACATTGATAAAATTCGATATTGTAAATCAAATGGCGATAATATTCATATATAAACGTTCTCGAATAACATTGTAATGCAATAATTTCGATATTTACGTGTACAACAAATGCAATAGCATATTATGGTATATTTAGTTGAGTTAAAGTTGATTTTGTACACGACGTTTACATTTTATGATATATCGATGTCGTAACGCAATAGTTGTTGATATTATGAAAGGTTAGATTGCGCAACACGAACCCCTAATATCTAGAAAGGTCTAAATAATTGCGCAATTTCACCCTAGTTGCTGTGCTACTATTACTATTATATGTGTTGTTTTTAGACGAAAATCTATATAGTTATATACCATATATACTTTTATTTGTATATATATATTGTTCGATATTAACCCATCATATATGTTTTGACTTAAACTATATTATATATTCTAATTGAAATCGGCCTATATAAACAACTTATTGGAATATTCCGAATAGCTCCGTTAATTAAATCTAAAACTGATTCTCTCTCTCTTTCACACACTATATATATATATATATATATATATATATATATATATATATATAATCAAACCTGTTTTTGTGCGGTATTTGTGTATGCGTTTTTTGTGCGATTCTTTTTTTTGTGCGGTATATAAATCACAATAAGACTCATTATGTTGGCATCACTTTTTTTTATGCTATCAGCATATTGCATCAGCTTATTTCATTAGTCATGCTCAATATTCTTACACATATATTGCATCAATGTATTGTCGCCGACTTTTTTTTTATACGGTGCATATGGTCAATACCGCATATTTTTTTCAAATGTTTAATATTTTTTTTCTGCGGTCCCAGATATGACTACATATATGTACATGTACATGTATATATATATATATATATACAATTTTTAAAATCCCTTTGAAAAGTTTCATCGTAATTGAACTATAAGCCGTCAATTATACGATATTAATTGTATATGCGGAACAATTTGATTTGTCAACACAAAGAGACTTCAGTTTGTGATTGATTTATCGTCAAGACGTCAATAATTAAATTGAATACTGTCAGTTTAATAAATCAAAATTGTCGAACAATGTAATGCGGCGTTTTGTTAAATTGTTCCGAGGGCGTCGAAGGAATTTTACGCGAATTAATTTTCGACGTAATTTTCTGAAAATTCCTGACGGTCGTGAAATTTTTTCAATTTCGCTCCACTATAAAATTGTTTTTTTTTCCTCTTTTTTGTTTCATAAGGAAAAATATAATAATAAAACAAAAATGATATAAAAATGAAAGTCTCATTATGTAAATTAAATATTTTTTTTTATTTTTATATCGCTTAAACGAGTCTCGCGGGGGATTTTTATCTACGAATGTTTCGCTTATATAAAAATGACTTAAAGTCATTAATAATATAATATCAAATATCTACATAATATTTCTCATTCAATTTACGGGTAAATCGTGTATTTGATTCTTCAAAATTCACACGTAAAATATTTTTAAATTAAATGTAAAATTTTATACATAAAATAAATGATTCGATACCAAAAAGAAAAACTTTAAATCGATATATACATATACTGGAAATTCAAAAAAAGAAATAAAAATGTAAATAAATTTATTTAACGTTACCGATTTACAGATTCAAATGAATTATATATATATATTTTTAAATTCGTTTTCATATAAAACGTGAAAGCGAACTTTTTACTTGTATATTTTGCAGATAAACAAACAATCCGAAAATGCTTTTTTTTTAATCAAGCACACATCACTCTGAAAATATACTTTTATCATCGTAAAATATAGGAAAAAAAGCAAACAAATATCGAAACAAAACAAGGATATCGAAAACAAAGCGATATTTTTCGTTAGAAGGAATAAAAAATACGATTTTCATATTTTTTACTCTTTGATATTGCATCGTCATTTTTATATGAAAAAATGTTGCGAATATACGATTTCAATTTTTGCATTATTTCGTTAAACTGTTTCAATGTTTTTTTTTTAAAAAGCTATTTTTGTAATTTATTTTATAGATGTATAATAATTGAATTATTAATTTGTATTTATTAATATACAATTCAAATAAACAGTTTACTGTTATTTTTGAAACATTTAAACTCGAATTAACTAGTCGAACACAATAAAACAAAAAAAAAAAAAAACACGTATTCGTGTCGAAAACAGCGATAATAATAACAGTCCGATTCCAATATTCGCGATTGCGATCATTAAAAGCAAACTGCACTAAAACCGTGATCACTTTAAGCGGGATTTTCCGATTTTTATTGGCCGATTAAAAAGTTTTGAGCGAAAAACAATTTACGAACGAGTTTCGCGTTTTAAAATTGATCCCGCTGCGATGCTTTCGTTACATTTTTATATGTATAATATATATATATATATATATATATATATATATATATATATATATATATATATATATATATATATTTATATATATATATATATATATATATATATATATATATATATATATATATATATATATATATATATATATATATATATATATATTTATATATATATATATATATATATATATATATATATTTATATATATATATATATATATATATATATATATATATATATAAAAGTGCTCATTGAATAACAAATCAATTTCCATTTTGAAATATCGTAACTATGATTATATAATAATTAATCGTATTATACATATAACACTGTGATCAAAAACTAAGGTGAAGTTATTTCTAAAATGTAAATTCTATATTTATTCTTCCAAATCAAGTTTATCCCCTTCAAAATAAACCCCGTCCATTAGAACCAATGCTTTTTTCAGTCCTCGAAACAGTTAGAATAGTCTTTCGATTCGGTTTTTATCTCCTCATGGAATCAAAACGGCATTTCTGCATTAGCCTTTTAAGTTTGATGAATAGCCAAAAGTCGCCCGGAGTCAAATCAGGCGAATACGGTGGTTGCAAAACGATATGAGTCGTGTTTTTGGCAAAAAAAGGCGTGAAGAATCAATGCAGTATGACATAGTACATTATTGTGATGATAATTATAACCGAGAGTTGTAAAAATACGTGTAACTCGGAGATAATTAAACCTTATGACAAAAAAACGCTTGGTAAATGTTATAGATAGTTTCCAGTCTAGGAAAAAAAATTACAATTTTATCTACCTTCATAATGGCCGAGAGTTTTAAATGACAATTTCATCTTACTTTTTGATCACAGTATTATGTATACGATAATTATACATAAATTTTATTGACGATTTGTTATTTTTAAAATTAATTAGTAGTATAAATATTTAACGTTCCGATCGCGCCCCTATTTGTAGTGATTTAAATAGGATGTTTCACGGCATTCTCTTCTTTAAATATTAGCTTCGTTTAGGGAAGTTCGCACGCTTTTTTATTAATTTTTACGATAAAAATAAACCCGGCCGAATAAGTTGCGCACTGACGATGGTGAAAAAAAAAAGAAGAAAAAAAGCGAAAGGAAAAATACAATATAGACTGGGAAAATGAGAAAAATGGGGAGAAGATAAAGAGTCTTCTCATGAGGGTGGCCCCGTTTTCGACGAGCTCACGGTGATTTTCCTTCGAACAAACAAGAAAACAAACTCACCCTCTCGGCGATCTGGTAAAATTAACTTTTGACGCTCAAAATGATACCCCAGGCGATAATGTTTTTTTTTCAGTACACATCTACATATAATATATTTGTGAGGGGTGCGTTTTGTACGTTTTTCGAATATAAAAATTTTGAAAACGCACGCTCCCCTAATTTTTTGTAGATTAATGCTCTTTTATCGAACGTTCAAACGAAACGTTTCTATTTTAATTTTTGTATTAAATTTACAAAAATAATATCGTATCGTAAAAAATATCACACTCTTTTAAGACCGCCATATATTTTCCACCGTGGAAAATTGGCGTGCGACAAGATTTTCCACGGCCGAATGAAAAGCGTTTATTTTTTTCGTTGCGTTTCGACATTCGTATAAAGTGCGCCAATTAACAATTCTTTTTTTTATTTATCGTTTATAATAATACGCAATCGTTTTATTTTTTGTGTACTCGAAACGATCGCGATTAAAATATGAATGCGTTCCGGTCGATATGTACGACTGTTATGGCCAAATTTCCAATGGGGGAAAATTGATGAAAACGTTTGTAACAGTGTTTAATTACAATTTGTCATTGCTGTTAATGAATATTTACATCTTTTAGTATTACATTTTTTTTCTATGCATATTATTATGTTGAATTTATTCGTTAAGTATGAAAATTTAATGTAGCAAAAAAATACAAAAATAAAATGTAACAAGTGTTACATGACCATCGATTAACTCGCTAATTCCCATTCGAATAACCGTTTAAAAATAATAAAAAAATAACAACCGAAGCTTGGAAAAATCGGAACGCGAGCAAAAGTGGAAAATGGAAAACTCCATTTAATTTCTATAGAATTTGGAATAAAAAAAAAAGGTTAAAAGGCTAAAAGCAAAGTGCCAATAATGGTTTCGCTCGTCTTCCCTTTATTCGTTCGAGATTTTCATTAACGTTTTTAAAAACCTTTCCCGCCCTTTTATTTTATTTCACGATTTTTTTCTTATTTCCTTCCCGTTGTTCGACTTTCCGTTCCGTGCAGTACTAACGGAGAAAATTCAATTTTGCTCGTAATTTTTGAAAATCTTTTCAATATCTCAAAATCGAATCTTCCTCTCCTGTACCTATGTACGAGTATATACATATATATATATATATATATATACACAATTTGTTGATTAGAGTTCGTTAAATGAGGAGTTTTCAGCTGAAAAACTCGCTGGAGTTATTTTTTTTGCCTTGTCTCCAGTGCCTCTTATCTCATATTTTCTGAATTACAATTAAATTGCTTTTGATGTCAATCACTTTCGATTTTCTTTCTTTGATTTATTCAACTTTATGATAATCAGTTTCGATTTAAAATTATCACATTTTCTTTCTTCACACTTTCATTATGAATATTTTACCAAATGATGTTGTGAAGTGAATACCGTTATTTAATTTTATATTTATAAATTATTGGATTTAAACAAATATGATCACATTTCTTAATATTTTGGTTAATATTTAGTTATAAAGATCATTAATATCCTGATTTAAAATGTTGATATAAATCATTCTTTCAGTCTCATTTGACATACAATATATATATAAGAAAAAAATATTAAATGATTTATTATTATTATGGTATTTATATTTATGTTTGATATATCTACGCAATCTGTTTCCGGAAAATAGATTATTTCACTAACAAAATAAAAAAAAAATATGAAACTATGCGACTGTCGAGGTTGAACCGATAACGACGCATAGATGTCATTTTTTCCGGATATCATTTATCCGGAAATGTGCCGGATGAAAGAGAATATCCCGGATAATTAATGCTCGAGGGGAAGAATCGAAAATGTCTGCACGAGAAAAAAGGAAAAATAAAAAATATTAGAGCAAGAGGAAAAACATATAACTTCCATATAAAATATATACAATAGAATTCTTTGTTTGTTTATCGTTCTGCACTATACATATATATATATATATATATATATATATATATATATATATATATATATATATATATATATATATATATATATATATATATATATATATATATATTCAAAATTATCAAATACAACCTGCCTTCGAACGTGTGTAATGATTTAAAAAAAAAGCGGAAAGGATGAATTGTTCGAGAAAAAGATTGCAAAGAAAAAAAATGGCGTCCGGAAAAGCGATTCGAAATCTTTTCGCCGCGACGTCTTTGACAATGGCCCGGAAAAAAGCGTACGTGTGACGTGAAAAAGACACCGGAAAAAGTGTGTTGTTGAAAGAGTCATTATTCATTTTTGTGCCTCACTGTTTTGCTCTCCATTTTTTTTTTCGCTGAGTGTCCGTATGTCTGTTTGTGTGCGCGTTACGCTTTCTATACGAAAGAGGTTGTCATCATTTTTTGCACCGATTAAGCTCTAACGTTTTTCATTAATCTAAGTTCGATTTTCTTCTCTTATTCAACGTTTCTATATATATATATATATATATATATTCACAACAATCTGTTGCTTTGGTTCTATTGTTTTAAATTATCACATTCAATATTTAACCTTTAATTAAATGAAAAATATACGTATACTATTTTTTATCGTTAATTAACTGGGAAAATTGCAGTGAATAGGCAAGTAAAATAAAATTAAAACGTACTTTTTATTTTATTTTTATATTTACAACCCAGAGTCGTACGTTTGAAGGCAAAACATTTAGCACGTCACACGTTTTACGAATGTAGACATGTAAAAAGATTAAAGTTCTAATTAAAAGTTTTCCACCTCCGTGAATCGCCTTATTAGGGCGACCGACGTAAAACCGGAAAAATTTTCTCAATTTAGACTCACAAACGATACGAAAAAAAAGTCATAAATATCTATATATATATATATATATATATATATATATATATATACGTTTGTCGCTTCAATAACGTTAAATATAATTTAAAATAAATATTCACATATATATCTTCTAAATCAAGTTACTTATTTTTATATGTCGAATTCATTTTGAAAATTTACCATAAAGTATATAATTTACTAATATGATAATATAATTAGCAAATCCGCACACAAACGCATTTATTACACTTTTCTAGTTATATTATTTATTACAGTAATCCCTCGATTATCGCGAATGATACGTTCTAAGACCCCCGCGATATGTGAAAATCCGCGAAGTAGGTTTGTTATAAATATTGAAGTATTTATACACTATTTTAAAGCTTTATATAAATAACAATATATTATTTATATATTACCAATAATAGCAATCCCATCATTGTATTATCATATAAATTTATCGATAAATATACCATTATTAATGGCAATTATATCGTAAAAGCGATATAATTAATTTCAACTAATTGATCTATTATTTTGTAAATATGTTATTTGATTCTTATATTGTCATCGAGATTGAACAAGTATGCAAAGTTTCAGCTCAATCGGACATCTGAAAGTGCTCGAAAAATTGATTACAAAATTCCATCCAAACAAACAAACAAGTGAAATTTATATTTAATCTTAGTAAACATTAAAATTAATACGTTTTATGTAGATATTTTAATAAGTTTACATAATTTTGTATGTTTTAGCGTTTGTAAGTTGTAATTATTATATGTGTGAAAAAAAAATAGTGAAATGTCAAACCGCCATGTCATGTTTAATATTTTCATGTTTTCTTTTGTGTTGTTTCAGACATGACCTACAAGCCGAGACAGTCCGTACCCGAAGGTAATCCAATATTCATTTTATTTTCTTGCAAAACGTGTACATATATATGTTATATATGTATATATATTTTTTTTACATTAATGTCCTTTTTCATAATATTGAAATACGCAACTTTATACGAGCAACTTTGAATTACGGTAACATGTTTATAACTCTGTATTTCCTTTCGTGTTTACATAAATTTCGTTTTCTAATATCTGCGCATTTTGCCTTATCATAAATAAATATATATTTATTACGATATCTTTATGTAGTTCAAAATTATCAATTTGTATTAACAAAAAAAAAATATATTGAAACTATTTTTCATATAAAATCATATTGAAAAAATTCATATATTTTTTATTGAAAATTCATAAACGTGAATAAGATTACGTCGATGTATGGAATTATTAAATTTATAATTTTAAAAATATTTAATAATTAATTTTTATTTTTTTAAATCGTAAAAATAAACGAATTTATTTTATTGAATATTTAATGCGTTCAAAGTATTGATTTTAAAACTAATAAAAAATATAATATGAAAATTATATTTCTAATAGAATTTCAATTATATATTTTCATATATTAAAAAAATATATTTGTATTAATATTACGAAACAAAAACGATATTAACATAAATTATACATTGCCTTGATAATTTACAGCAGGGATCGGTAACCTGCGGCTCACGAGCCATATGCGTTTCTTTAGTACAATATGCAAATATTATTTATTTTATATAAAAAAAAATATTTAAAACATTTTGTTTTTCAACTCTTTCGCCTTAAAAGGTTGCCGACTCCTGACTTACAGTATGAAAAAAATAGTATTTAATAATGTGTAAACACATGTTGGACATTTTAAGATAGATGGGAATTAATTAACCGGTTTTTGTTAGCACAAAAAGATAAATAAATATATTTATATAATAGAATTAATGGTGCGCGAAAATAATACGTTTTTCAGCCGAACGACCCGCTTTTCGGCTCCGGAAAATTTCGACCCCTCCCCCTCCTCCTTCCAAAAAAAATATATATACAATATTGTAGGAAAATAAGCTCTTCGCATTTAAGCGCGCCTATATCGGATACATAAATTATTAATATGTAATATTATATATAAACGGTTTTTCAGCGAAACTGAAAAGACGTCGTTTCATATTCGTGGCGCTTTTCAGTCGTTATGAAGCTGAATAGCGTTATATGACGATAAAAAAAATATTACCTTAATAACGGTAATAGCCGTTGTAATTGATTGCTCGTGGCTTATTAAGGACTCTCATACTAAATGGTCTGAAAGCATGAAAACTTGCACGAATTATTTATACACATATACTACTGACAAAAATATATATATATATATATATATATATATATATATACATATATATGTAACATTATAAATACATTTATTTAACACATTCACGACGGCGTGTACCACCGGTGGCTCACGATAGACTTTCATCGGACGGTGAAAAATCAAATATTGTAAGGATTATATTTCGTGTTATATAAGAAAACAAACAGCGAATTATTTATAAATCGGTCCCGACGTGTACCACCGGTGGCCCACAGTAGACTTTAACATGTTCAATTCAATATATAATTTGATATCATACAGATTTTATATACATTTCATATTTTTATTACATAAATATTTTTGCATGTTCATATTGATAATTAAGTTTTTATAATAAATTATTTTTATTAAAAATCTAATATATTACACTGTTTCAAGTCTTGAATGACTAATTACTTTATGAAAAGTAATTAATATTTAACATCTAATCTTGGAAAATTAACAATGAACAGATGACCATCTACTAACATTAGATTTTCAACTAATTTATATATATTTTTCTACCGTAATAAATCAAAATATAAAGTCGTAATTTTTTTAGAATTTCTTTTTAATATATCTAAATCGCTATTTATCCCATAGCTAATAAAAATTATATTGCTAAACGGTTATTTATAATACACTATTTAAGACTATTTTTAATCTAAACCGTATGAATAAAGAACGGGGGGGGGCGTTTATATTATTCTTCCAAATTTTCGTCGTGCCAATTTCACATAATTTTCGTTTTTTTCGGTATGAAAAAAAAAAATTTTTTTCCATAAAAAAGGAAAAATCGATACGAGTTTATTTAACGCTTTCGAAAAAAAAACACCCTTCTTTCGACGTTCTCCGATTACTGTAACTGTTCGACATTTCCGGCCCCCCCTAAAAAAAATTGTTCGTGGAACATACACTTTTACGCGTATAAAATGCGAAATTACCAACGGTGTATGTGCGCCTTTGTAAATTTGTAATTTACGACATAATTTACAATAAAACGCGGCACCGTTGAAATTTTTCATTTTCTTGCGATTATTGCAATGTTAATATAATTACCGACTACAATTTATATATATATATATATATATATATATATATATATATATATATATATATATATATATATATATATATATATATAATCGTAATTGCTATGTTTTTATTTTTTTATGTGTGTGTGTGTGTGCTTTAAAACGGTTCGAATTTTTCAGCTACTTTTTTTCACTCTCGTTCGAATTTCTTTACTTCGATAATGACTTAGCGTTTCGTAAAAATTTCGCAATTTGCATTTTATTGTTTTATTGTCTCGTCACGAAAGGCATTATATATATATATATATATTTTTTTTACATATATAATTTTGTCCTTAAGGGTTGTTGCCTCACATAAATAAGTCGTGCATATTTTAAAATGTGATTTTATTATTGTATAATATATTCGAAAGCATTTCTTTTATTCCTATCAATAATTTTTACAAATTTCTTCAATTCAAAAAAAAAACGTATTTTATTTACAATTATTTCAATTTAAATTGACAGCATCCAGATATAGAAAATCAAATAAAACAGTATATTTTTTGCATAAAATATCAAATTTATTTCATTTAAATCAGGCGTGTCAAACTCAAGTTTTGTGTATTGAGTCGAAGGCCACAGTTTTCATTTTCATTCAAAAACGTTACAAGTTTTATGATGAAAATATCACTTTTAATTTATTTAAACTGTATTAAAATGAACTACATACAAATTAAAGAATAAACAAAATTTACTTCTAAATATTAATTTTATAAATGTTATTAAAAACAATGCAATACAATTTTCAAATTGGCGGACCGCATGTGGCTCGCGGGCCTCGTGTTTTACACGCCTGATTTATATAAATAGATTTAGATAATCTTAATAAAGAATTTTTCAAAATGTACTTAATATAAAAAAAAACTTTTTTTTTTTACATACCTAAAATTTCATCTAAATACTTATATTTTATATAGACGCATCAATAAAAAAAAGGTGTAAATTTTTCAAATATATTCCAAACATTGAAAACATACCTAATTTTCCCGCAGTAAAATCATACTTAATTTAATTTCACATAAATTTTAATTGCATATTTACGTGTATATTAAAAAATTTACATAAAGTTCAATGACGTGGCGATTAAAATCATTATAAGGAGTAAGTAGTAAATAAATTCACTTCGGAACGTTCGCTCCGAATATTATAATATATATTTTTCTCCCTTTGAACAAACTTATAAAAGTATGCGAGTGCACGCGCGTGAAACGTTCGTTTTCTACTGTGTATTTACAATAAGTAATTACGCCGTTAACGAAAACATTTTAACGAAAATTAATCGAAAAACGCGCGTTGCATGTTTTTGAACTATACACTAGTAAACAAAAAAAGACCAAATATTACAGATATACATATAAAAATGTATAATATGTATATATATATATATATATATATATATATATATATATATATATATAAAATACACAACAATGGCCTAAAAACCATTATTTCTTAATAAACTTGCTCCAATACGAATTTCGGTATTGTATAAATATCTTTAGAATAAAGGGAGCGGCTACTTTTAGATAATTGAAATTTTATATGATGTAACTATTTTCTGTATTATAATTTGAAACTATTTTATGTTAACACTTCACCATGTGGCCCTGTTTGTCGCTGTTTGCTACGTAAATGGGGGTAATTTTGCAAACATTTCACAAATCATTGTGTCAATATTAAAAATCGAATAAATTGAGAATGAGAAATACGATGTAATATTTTTTTTCATATAGACCAAATATTTATTCAACAGATGACATTATAATTCTATGTAAAATTCAATCGCATTACTACGTTACCACCCTTTACCATTAGACGATACAAAGCGTATTACTACGCTTCCCCCCTTTAACTTATAGCAAGTGTCGGTCGTATTATTACGCTTTCCCGCCGTTAATATGTTAATATAAATCGTTGAATAAGTGGAACGAATTATATGTATCGCATGCATCGATTGTTTCAGAAATGTTATGCGGCTGAGACGTTTTCGAAAAAGGTTGACTATCGCTGTGGTTAAAAAAGGGTGATTTACTCGCTAGACGTTCGTTCATATCTTTAAATCTTGTTAGCGTGAAGTAAACTTGCGATTTACAATGCGAAGGCCGATATTTGAAATAGTGATAGTGTTACACTATTCTAGCCTACCTAAAATAGAACATTAAATAGTTAACATTGCGGAAAATTGCAATTAATATTCATTTATTTCACGCGTAACAAACTAAAAAAAATCAGTATATTTTTTTTCTCATAATCAAAAAAAATCAATATGATAAAATTACTATTATAAAATAAATATTGAAATTTTTAAATTATATTGAAGTAATATGTAAATAAATTAAATTTTCTATAGAGAAAATCAATTCTGAGAAAATTTTTCTATTAATTACCATATTATTGTAATCGAAGAAAAAAAAGATCTATTTGCGTTGTTGGATAGAGGACTAGAAAATGATCGTAAAAATAAAAACAGCTCAAAAGTTATTAAATAAATTGCGTATTTACGACGAGTGTCTTCGAAATACACGAAAATCGCACGATTTAAATGCATGAATTTATTTTTACGTCGACGATAATGAAAAACGGAAAAAAATTGTTCGCGCAAAAAGAGAATAGAAAATGCAAGAAAAAAATTGCTGTTAAAATATACGAAACTTATAAATATATTTTCTATATGAAATTATATAATAATATAAATTATATGATTGTAATAATAATAGTTTTTCATTACTATAATGTGTGTTTATTTCATTATTAATGAAGAGAAAGCAAATATAAATAATAAAGTTTTAGGAAAATTAACTTTTCTATAATATAAAGAAAACGAAAAACTAATCGCTTCTAATTACTTTTTTAATATATCTTAATAACGTAAATACATTTATTTACGAGTCTAAATAAAAATTAGTATGTTTTACATTCAAAACAATATTTTTTAAATTATATTAATTTAATTTTATAAAACATTTATAATTTATTATAAACGAAAAGAACGAATATTTTATAATATAAATCGTGTAAAAAAAAGCATAGCTGCAACGTATCGCAGTACAATGAACTGTCGCGTTCGATAAGGTACATAGGATTACGTACAAGAAACGGGGGGCTAAGACCCCGTAAGAATTACGGGCCTCTAGGGGCTTAAGGCCCCTCTACAGCGTGCGCACCACACCCATCAATTCGACACATTAACATTTTAACTCGACGTGACTTTGAACCGATGGAGACTGTTGTTAAACCGACCGACATATGAAAAATTTAATCTATCGCGATATATTTTCAGGATATAACACTGTGATTAAAAAGTAAGGTGAATTTCTTTATAAAATTTAAATTCTTTATTTATTCTTCCACATCAATTTTATTCCATTCAAAATAATACCCGTCCGATAAAACGCACTTTTGTCAACGCTTTTTCCAGTAGTCGAAACAGTCTGAATAGTCTTTTTCCGGTATAGCCTTCAAAACCTTCTTCCACTCGGTTTTTATCTCCTCAATCGCATCAAAACGGCGTCCACGCATTGACTTTTTTAAGTTTGACGAATAGCAAAAAGTCGCACGGAGCCAAATCAGGCGAATACGGTGATTGCGGAATAATATGAGTCAGTTTTTGACAAAAAAATTACGAAGAACCAATACAGCATGACATGGTGCATTATCGTGATGATAATTGTAACCAAGAGTTGTAAAAGTACGTGAAACTCAGAGATAATTAAACCTTTTAACAAACAGATGCTTGACAAATATTATAGACAGTCCTACCAATTTTAAGAAAAAAAATTCAATTTACTTACCTTTCTAATGTGTGGGAATTTTAAATTATAATTTTACCTTTGATTTTGATCACAATAGTATTTTCTGTTGTATTAAAAACATATTTATCCATTATTAAAAATTATTCATTTTTTACCATTGAAGAACGTCACTTTTTTAACTTCTAACCAATTTGCTAAATCCAAGTAATCAGTGAGAGAAAAATTGAAAAATCTTATCGAAACGTTTCGATAACCGCAATTTATAACTAGAAGTATTGCGTGATCGGTTCAATTAATGGTAAAATTATTATGTAAAGCCGCAGTTATGTGATAAAAATATGCATACATTGAACTACTATTATATATCATGCGATATGATATCTACTGCGGTACATATTTATACAATTTTTTTTTCTATTTAATATAAATGATCGTTATTTTATTTATATAAAAAATGTCCTATTTTTTTCAGAATTTCAGTACATATTGTTTTTCTTAAATTATTTCTAAACGATAAAATAGATTTTGTCATATCGAAAGTTTAATTTTTCATACGTATCTCAAATCTTCAAGTCTCGCATATAACCAATAATAAATATTAAATAATGATGTACCTCATCAGTTTTATCCAATATCGATCCTGTTTTATCGTGTTTTTTTTTTTTGAAAACTGCCATAAAATACAAACTAGCAGTATCTGATTACACAAAAACGTACATGTATAAACACACACATACATATATGTGTATTTATACGATAGGTAATATAATAGAGGCGTCGTAAAACTTACAGTTTAGTGTGAAATCGACACTAAAAATTTAGTGCGGCTTATAAAATATGCCTGCGCATCGCGTGATAATGACATACAATGTTATCGGCAACGCCACACAACGATGGAAATTGTATTTTATTTTTGGGGGGGGGGTCAGAAGGGGGGGGCCTGTCAAACTTTATCAATTTAAGAACCACCATAAAAGCGAACTTTACAAACAACAATAATCAGCAAGATCGTCTGCAACATACCGATATTTTCATCGAAAATTGCCATTTCGATTTTTGATCTCATTTTTATTTTTTTATTATTATGTGTTTTGTTTATGGTTTAACACGAATGAATCGACGTTTTCATCTAATAAACATTTTGACGCTAACGAGGCGCGAATATTAATTACGGTTAAAGACGCAAAATGAGCAAAGACGTATCCGTCGCATAATTCAATGTCCCGAAACGAGAATGACGAAGACACACCCTATTCTTTAGGGGAACGCTTTGGGGTGGCCATAATGGTGGGCTTCTAACCCATTACGACCTCTTCGTCAACCCCTTTCTACGGTTATATCTAAACGCGTGTAAATTCTGAACCCTCATACTATATGTACTGGATTCAATCTCAATTCCGAGAGTCATGGACAACTTCTTGACGCCATTACGATCCGTGATTTACATGCCGAATTCACCCCTAAGACATTATCTTCTAATGCAATAAAGCTCAATTTCAGTTCGAATGCCATTATTTAAGTCGACATCGCCGTTGTCATCTCGAATAATAGCGATAAAATAATACATTAAATGGACAGTTTGTTTTTTTTTTTGCTCAAAATTTGACTAAAAAAATATATCTATATGTAATATTAATGTAATAAAATAAATGTTATTGCGGCGGCGGTACTATAATATAATTTATGTCATCGTTGTAACAAAAACAAACAACAGGTGCCCAAAAATGAAGTAGAAACAGTTTCCCTTCGCCGAACAGAAACATGAGCGTCGGTCCATGTTTCGGGTTAAACTGCTGGGATGGGTTTCCGTGTTAATTAAACATGGCATTCTAGCCAGAGTTAACCCTGTCCTATGTAATAAAGTGCCTCGTAGTTTACTCACTAAACTCGGATATTTTTTCCTTATTTTTTTCTTTTTTTTTTTTTTACCCTACTTTCGTTCGACCCAAACCATCTCCTTTTAAGAACGTTACGACTACTTTGGACGTCACCGGTCGTGCCATTTGTATTTTTCGTGTTGACTCTCGCCTAATTTCTTACTTCGGACACGAATATATATATATATATATATATATATTTTCGTTTCCGTTTTTACCGCTCCTTGAATTTTTAATTTTTTCCTCTCGAGATCCTTCACTTTTTTTTTTTTTTTTTGTTGAGAGCGAATCAAAATAGCGGACCAGGAATTAAACGTGACCGAAAAGCGCTCCGACATCAAGTATAATATAATATAATAATATTCGTCTGAGTGCCTCGCTTCGGGGGGCTGCTTACTTTCGACTGTGCCGTATATATATATAAAGTGTATAAGTCGAATTTGCTCGCGATTAAATTAACGGATAATAGTCGAGTTATGCTAATTTCAATTTGCCTCTCTGGAAAACGACTCTATAGCCGTATGACGTCGACTCTGGCGAATTGAAAACGATTAACCGACTCTCCTTATTTGCCATAATCTCGTTTATTGTAATTTAATAATTTCACTCTCTTCAACGCATTTATAATTTTTATATATAATTTGTATATATATAAATATAAAAGGAAAAAAAAAACACGACGGCGAACCGAGCCGCTTTTAATTATGGCTTACATATGTACTCAAAATATAATACACGTTGCTATCAAGAGATAGCAACCAACAATTGAATCACCGGATTTTCATTACAAAGCGCATGTTTTTTACGACCATCGTTATTTTACATTTTATGCTTTGTATTTCATTTTTAATGCTATATATACAGTATGTTGCGGAATTAAAGAGGATCGTTATGTTCTAACACTGGGATATCTTTTTTTTTTCCTCTCTAGTCCACATTTAAATAACACCATTCATTTTCAGTTATTTATTACATTATACACTTTTGGAATGAATATTTTTGCAAATAATCATTTACGAAATTTATTATTATTTTTTCTTATTAACACGTTCATGTTGCGATCAATTTTAGCCGCCAATGTGACAATCAACTGTGGACCAACGGTGGTACACGCCGGCGTAATCGTTTTAAATTTAATAATTTATATTTAAAATTTACTCTAAAAATAATATAAAAATATAAATATTTTTGAAACGCATCTCTGATAATGTTTTGTTTTTCTTCTAGTTATCTTTAAACGTTTACCAAATCACGTTTGTAAGTTAAATTAATCTACTCTGGTCATTTGGAGAGGTCGTAGTTTATCTGAATTTCCTGAAATATCTTCGTAAACTCACTTTTATTTTATTTCTCTTATATTATATCTTATCACGTCCGACGTAATACTCATAAAACTAACGATATATTTTTGTGTACTTTTTATTATATAATTTTTTGCAAATATATCGAGTATATATATATATATATATATATATATATATATATATATATATATATATATATATATATATATATAATATATATACGTTGTGGCCGTAGTAACCCAGGTTCGAATCCTGGTCACGGCAGTGCCAATAACACTGTCATGGCGGACTTTTCATTATTTTTTTTTCATATTTTCAATTAAATTATAGATCGTGTCTTTTTTTATTAATTATATATTTTTATAATATGAAAACAAAATATCATTTGGATAGTTATTATTATTATTATTGTAAAAATGTTGTTTTTGTTGTAATTTTAGTAAATATTTATCGAATGAAATTGAAGTAAAAATTCTTACCTTTCACCGGCTTCGACAGCCGTGATCGTCTAGTGGTTAGGACCCTACGTTGTGGCCGTAGTAACCCAGGTTCGAATCCTGGTCACGGCAGTGCCAATAACACTGTCACGGCGAAGCCTTCTTTTTTTTAATTAATTTAATATAATAAATTTGGATTATTTTTTATAATAAAAATAAATATCTATTTTCCACTTATGATTTTTAAGAATAATTTTTAATTGAAATTACGAATTAAATATTTGATATTGTAATTGTAGAAAACAAAAGATGTTTTATCATCATTATGAATATATATATATATATATATATATATATATATATATATATATATATATATATATATATATATATATATATTATTAAAATTCTGTCATAAATTCAGATTTTCTCAGGCGATTGCTCCACAAAAGCCGCCTTCCCCTTTTCAACATAACATTGTCTTTGATAAACAAATTTGACAGCATCCATTCGAGCCTTAATTAAGCCATTAAAGTCGACGGAATTTTATTTATCAATTGCGAGCAAACTGAGTGCGATTACGAAAATTTTGATAAAATCCATTGTGTCCGTCTGCGAACTTTCAGATACGCGGCCCCCGTACGTTTTTCCTTATTATCACGATGATAACGTTTAACGCGAACGTGAGAATTCGAGCATCCCTTTAATCCACACGTTTGAATATACAGATTATCCCCACCGGGAAAACTCAATGCTTAAGACCGTGGCACAAAGAAATATCATCATTACAAAAGCAGAAGGGAACAAAAATATACGGAACGGGAAAGATATTCTAACCCTGTCTGCGGACCCCCTTCGCCTCCTCGATCGTTATCCTTTTCGTTTTTCGCCAAAAGGATATAGCATCGTCTCGGAAAAAGAGACACAGGCTTGAGAACGAGACCCAAATTTGTTCTCGTTATGTTTGAAGCCTTTCTTCTTGTTCTGCCATGAGGGAGAATACAGAAACCTCTATCCTTCGCCTCTCATATTGCTCGACTAGATTGCCGTATTATACGAAAATTTATCTGGAGGTTATTCGTTTCCACGGCCCGGATTTGAACAATGGTGATACGACATGCATTTTATGCTAATCCCGGGTGTACGTCTCGTGTGAAGAGCGCCTACTGTTAAAATAAAAGGTGAAATTGGAGCCAAATAGAGGCGCACTCGAAATTTTACCCCAAATGTCCCCGAAAAAAAACACCCCTATTTTTCCTTTTTAAATGAACACAAATATGCAAAATTACGATTTGGTATCGCATATAAATCAACTTGTTTTTCATTTAAATATGTCATTTCGTATCGAAGATTGGCAATTTACAATCGAACTATCATTTGATAACTTTATTTATAATAATTATATATCTCAATTATTTCATTCTTTTTATGCATGCGGATAAAGACTGTTTTTATCACTATTTTTTTTCTACATTTAACCAAGTTATTCAACGTCTAAATAAAACTAAATTTATTCAACTATTTAAACGTCAATTTGCCTTTAATGTATTTATCATAAGTCGTAGCAGTTCTATTTTGCAGTTTGCATTCGAAAAATGTAAAAATTCCACTTGCATATATTTTCTCGTAGCGAATATAAATTCAATAATAAAAAAAAAGTATTCGATACGTTTCTAAAAAGTCGAAAGATTGAGAAAATACAAGAAGTTATGCGAGACAAGTATTTCGTAAGATATTTTCGAAACGTTTCGAAACGTGTAAATTTTATAGTATCGACACTATGCGAAAAATGTCGCTGTTTCGGCGACAAATTTTCCCATTTTCTTCTCTCTGTTTTCACACAGGGATACTAATGTTGGAGTCGAAAATAACGTATTTCACTCAATCTAAGTCTAGACTATAATTTTAGTTATTATACATTTTTAAATATTTTTCAATGCGATACGAAATATTTATTGTATAAATTTTCATAGAAATATCGTATATGATATTTTATAAACAAATATTTTTTTTTACTATTTCATCTTAAAAAACAAAGATAAAAGTAATAAAAATTAATATTATATATATCTGGAGTCTAAAAATTTCGCAGTCTACTCCGCATCCCTGCTTTCAACATGCAAAGAGCAAATTTCATCCCTTTTCTTCCGTCGAAACTCTTTCTCACTCCCTTATCTGATACAAAGTAAACGTGACACTTTCGTATTTTGAATTGTATTTTATTTGCAGAAGATGTTCTCTTAAGATAAGCTCCTTTCGTACCGTTTTCTTCTTGTTTTCTCGTGCTTCGTCCCATTTTCATATTTTTCACGTAATATATTCGCTCGTATGCCTTTATGCGTTTATGACCTGCATTTTGCGTGTATATCAATTTTATTACAGTTTTATATAATTTTATTATTATATAATAATATATACTCAATTTATGAGTAGATCGATGAAATGTACTATTATTAAATAATTGTTGGAAATATTTTTTCGTATTAGAATTTGAAATAACTCGAAAAAAAAGCAACGAAAGGAATGAAAATTGCCATTAGAATGCATTATGTATATATAAAAATATGTCAAGTAAGAAAAACTCTCTACTATCTGAAGACTGCGGCAATTGTCAAACGCGAAAGTTTCCCGACAAAGAATAGAGAGAGGAAAATCGTAGCCGACTTGAAAAAATAAGTTCTCCCTCATTTTCCGCGACTTTTCCTTTTTTATTTTTTATTTATACAAAAATATACACACACACACACACATACACAAATATACTAATGTATAGGCAACAATGAAAATGAAAGCGGTGTGGCATTCAACTTTCAGCGAGTGATTGATGGAGCGACCACTTGTACGATCCGAATAAAGGAGAATGTTTAAGTTACAATATATCAAGTGGTAACAAAATCGAAGAAAAAAAAAGTTATATCCATATGTATTGTGCTCGTATATAATACATATTCATGGTAGGCGAGTGCTGAAATTGATGGAAAATTGACCTGATTTCCGAAATACTTCAAGCTCTTTTTCCTCTTTAATTTTCACGCGTGTGACATAATACGTGCTTTTTTTGAATTGAAATTCATTTTCACTTTGATCGAATGACGCGAAACATCAATATAAAATTTACAATTATCTTTGATATTTTTGTCTAGAATTTTCGTAAAGAAAATTACGTATTTTCGTGAAAATAGGTGTTCTGGAAAAAAAAATATGATCACATTAACGAGCCATCGGTTAAAAAGGGGAAGCGTAGTAATACGCTTTGTATCGTCTGATGGTAAAGGTTGGTAACGTAGTAATATGATTAAATATTATATAGAATTATGGATGTCATCTGTTGAATAAATATTTATTCTATATGAAAAAAAATATTACAATGTATTTTTCATTTTCAAGTTATTCGATTTTTAAAATTGACAAAGTGGTTTGAGAAATACTTGCAAAATTACCCCCTTTTAAGTAGCTGACAGCGACAAACTAAGCGCCATGATAAAGTGTTATATTATAATTAAGATATTTTATAAAATATAAATATTTTTTTTATTTGTATTTAATCGAAAAATTTGATACCAAAAATTCACCTCATTTTAGCAAATCTATAAAATTATCCATCGTATATTTTGGGATTCAAATGAAATTGTATATTATGCTATTTTAGAATTCGTTCAAAGGATCAGTTCTAATAATTTCAACAATTATACATTGTAATTTAAATAAAATTAATTTGTGCACAAGAAAACAAATTTATTACTTTTTTTTAATACCGCATTTTAACGATAAACATATCGTATTACATAAGTATTTTCGTAAATGACGTATGTTTGTAGATCCGTTTTTCCTTTATAATTACCGAAATGGTTGTTTCGATGTGACTTATCTTTATCTAGATCTCGACAACGATACAATTTGAAGGGTATGTTTCAGACGAAACTTAAAATGACTTTCAAAGCTATAAACCGATCCGAAACCCGAAACTCTGTCGCTTAACAACGGCCAGATGGTTAGAGTTTTGATTTTCCCGTGAAAAGCCTTCGAGTTTCGAATTTTCCATTGATTACATTATATTCGAACACAATGGTTATTGTTGTGTTCTATTATATATGGGGTAGACGAAACGATACAAGTACATAGAGCGTACTTTCAAGAAAACAATACTATTCAGTTTTTTGTTCAATTGAATTTATATATACCTCAATGAAATTTTTAAAAATGTAGTTAACTTTTTACTTGTATATTTATATATATTTGTATACTACTGTGATCAAAAAGTAAGGTAAAATTAAATTGTAAATTGTATTAGGAAGGCAAGTAAATTGTATTCTAACTGCTGGTTCCTTCATCACAACAATGCACCAACAAAACTCGACTCAAAACCACCGTATTCGCCTGATTTGGCTCCGTGCGACTTATGGCTATTCAGCAAACTTATAAGGCCAGTACAAAAATGCCGTTTTAAAATCCGAATCTTATCGGAAAAAGACTATTCCAACTGTTTTGAGGACTGGAAAAGGCTTTATTAATTTGAAGGGAATAAACATTACTTTTTGATCATAGCATTATATACTTTATGTCTAAATATAATTACTGGGTACGCTTGTCGATGATTTGTCAGCCTTTCGCGATTTTTATCTCGGCGTCATTTTTCGCCTTAAGTGTGAAAAAGAGCTGAACAAACACGCCTCGCATATAAAAAGCAAACAAGGTGCAACGTTGGAAAAAAAAACCTAACGAGTTATAGTGGTGGCGGTTGATGGAAAACGAAACCAAAAAAAAAATAACAACGGACCCGGAAAATCTTAGATGCGGATGACGAGATTTTCTCTCGGTTTTCCCGGGAGCGTTTTCCGAACCGCAAAAACTCGTTAACGCACGACCGCGTCGCGAATTCAGAATGAAAATCATTTTCGTATTAACATTCATACATTTCGCTTTTGAATGAATATAAAATAGACATTGTTTTCTTTTACCAACTTTGTATAATGTTTTATATATTGTATCATTCGTATGAATTACACTGTTATGTGCGGTTTTAAATTTTAAATTGCGAAACGTTATTTGTTTGATGAAATCTCCACATCTGAAGTAAATTTTCCTAAAAATTTCAGTCTATAATTAATTAACATTTCTACGAATCGATACCATCACAAAGTTAATGATAATATTTTCTATAATTAATATCTCCTCAAAATATATTTATATAATTTATGAGATACGTCTATATCGATATAAAACTTTGCTTTATTATAATGAATATATTTTTATAATGTGTAAATATATATATAGTAGATATTTTCCCAAAGTAAATAACACGGGAATGATTCAAACGTGTTTTTCTCTTCGAAATTATTACCATTTCTATATTTATTTCGCGATTCCGTTGATAATATTAGATTATACTCGAGAAAATCGAACGTTTCATCCAATATTCATTCAACACAAAGCCTCCGATTATTATATCAAAATGTAAAATGAAAACATCTATACAAATCGATATCCTTGTATTTGTATGTATATATATATATATATATATATATATATATATATATATATATATATATATATTGTCTGACAATGATCCTTGAAAAAGTCTGTTTTTCATCGAGAAAATAACATTTTCAGATAAACGGACATCAAGAGTAAGCAAATTCACGGAATAAAATGTTTTCAATATTGATTGAAAATAAAAAGCAGTAATTATTTTATTATATTTACAAAAAAAACATTCTTTATATATCATCAGACATCAATAAGAGAATAATATGCAATATAATCAAGACTAATTCCACATAATCTTCTTATCAATATATGAATAAAAGACATTCGTTTCTTTGCAAAAAAAAAAACATTATTCGACAACATAATTTTACTAAATCAATCAACATGTGAAATATTATAAATAAAATATTTCACGCCGGTACATTTATGATTTTCTATCACATATCGCATGATATTTAGATAATGAGTTTTATATTAGATAATCTTCTCGCCGGAAATAATTGAATTCGATTCCGCAATCCAAATTTATCCCGGAAATTATTTACGGTTATAAAGTTTAACTTAAAATATTTCATATATGGTATATATATATATATGTGTGTGTGTATGTATATTTGCAAAACAATTTCAATTATTCGAATTGAGCAAAAGCGAGAAGCGAGACCGGCGCGAGTTTTCTTCCCGCTTTTCTCCCGGAAAAAATATTTCCGGGAACGATATTTCCAGTCGGCGTACACATTCGTAGAAAAAAAACGGAGGGAATGCGAAAAAAAATATGAGAGAAAAAAATTGCGTCGTTTTGGGACCACGCTGTAAATTTACAAAATAAAGTGTGCCAGCGGAGCGTTTATCCTAAACAATATGGAAATTTTCCGAAGCGGACGCGATAAGGTGATGATATACATCTGTGGGGGGTGAAAAAGCCTCCCATCTATTTGTATATGGTGAATTTTTACGAGTTTTTATCATAAAAATATGTTGGTATGTGCGTGTGTGCATATTACGAATAAATGAAAAATATATTAAGGGGGTTCACATATATATATATATATATATATATATATATATATATATATATATATATATATTTTTTTTTTATTTAATTCGCAAACGAATTAAAATGTCACCAGATAAGGGTCGCGTTTCGTGTATAATTATATATAATATATATTTATGTTTTTATATGCATCGCTGATTGATTTCAATGTTTTGTTTGTCGACTTGATAAAAATGTTGCCAAAAATATCATTGATTAACAACACGTTGATTGCCACGGCAATTTTCAGAAATCGGACCAAAAATTAAAATTGCATAATAATCAATAAAATATATATATATATATATATATATATATATATATATATATATATATATATATATTTTAAAAAGGTATTACGGATTATCGCATAGTTGGCTTCTGTTGGCTTCATAATTATATTTTTTTTTTTATAAATTTTCTGTTCATACAAGTCAACATTGATTTTATATTCTTTTCCCAGAAGTCATCTATTGATTTTAGCACTGATATATTTCGAGTTTAATGTAAACACAGTACGAGATAACTCGCAATTGGCGTCCTGGAAAAGAACGCAAACTACGCATTATCTCGTAGTCGGCAGTCAACGTGTTAATAAAATATTTGCTCTTTAATATAATAATGTATCGATGTACATTTTTTAAATTATATCGATTTTATAAATAATATATATATATATATATATATATATATATATATATATATATATATATATATATATATATATGCATGTGTGTGTGTGTACACAAACAACGAAATTATGTTTGGATAATAATATTGATTCAACAGTCAAATATACTTAACGTGTTATCGACGAGACAATCCAGTCCTATATAAATATGACAAAAATATTGAAATACATTGATATTCTAAATATTTTACATTAAAACTTAAAATGTATTAATATGAAAAAAAATAGGACTATCGAGAATTTTATAAATTGTTTACGCACTTACAATGTTACTTATTTTTTTTACAATTTAATATTCAATTTCGAATATTAAAGAAAAATTTTATATATTTATCATTCATATATTAATATACCATAGTAAATACCATTTAACGGTTTAATTATTATAACTGTCGTTCATATTGTACACATTTCGATGAATGTATTATGTTTGATACTCATAAAAAAAATATCAAAAATTATTAACATATTATAAATCTCTAATGAAATACGTTATATACACTGTGATCAAAAAGTAAGGTGAATGTAAATTCTTTATTTATTCTTCCACATCAATTTCATCCCCTTTAAAGTAATACCCTCCAATTAAACACACTTTTGTTGCGCGGAGCCAAATCAGGCAAATATGGTGGTTGCGGTATGATATGTGTCGAGTTTTTGGCAAAAAGTCGCGAAGAACCAATTCAATATGACATGATACATTATTGTGATTAAAGTTGTAAAAACGCGTGTAACTCGAAGATAATTAAACATTTTGACAAATATTATAGACAGTCTTACAATCCTAGGAAAAAAAATACAATTTACCCGGTAATTTTAAATAACAATTTCACCTTACTTTTTGATCACAGTAGTAGATCACATTGAAAATTATTTTCATCTATTTCTACTATAGTATTCATATAAAATCGACGATATTCAAGTAGATAAAGAGTTATAAGTTTGTACTAAAAATATATATATAGTATAAAATCGTTATTTTATATATATATATATATAATACATAGACTTCATATATAGTTCGACGTTGTGCGATATCTTAACTAGTTTGCGACAGTTATTCGGTATGAAACGTAAGGGCGAATATGCGCAAGGCCGTATAAATATCAAAATTCGAAATCTTCAACAACACACAGCCTTAGACCAGACGTGTTAGTATTCATCGATGACTCTAGGCAACACTAGCTAAGTAAAAGTAGATATCGGTTTTATCTAACGTTTCAAAACGAGCCACGAGGTTCAAAGTGACACGGAAGTGTAAATCCTCGTGCAGCCGAGCAAAAGAGAAAGATATTGCACAGCGCGCGAAAGAAGGGCGAATAGGGTTTTTGTTAAAATTTCCGAGAGTCGACTTCGAAACGGAGGAGGTCCGGGGTTTGGTTGCTTTTTTTTTCTTTTTTTTTTCGCCGAGATAAAAACGTTCAGAGCTTTATATATTTATAGGCGGGCTTATTTGAATCTTGGGCGACACGCATTTATTATACAAACAAGGGCGACAACGTAAAAAAAAAGGAAAAACGAAGACCTTAGAGCCTGCAGGGTAAGAAAAGTAAAGTCTCTTCGGCCATTACGCTTCGTATCTCTCGCGAGACGATGTCTTATCCGAAATCTGCAGAGTATATCGCGGAATAAAAAATATATGTATATACAGAGTGATCCAAAAGTGTTGCGTCGATACGATCGATAACACGCGTCTAGAATTATTTTTATATCTAAGTTTCAAATTTGATATCAAAACTGATTCAAAATTATCTATCGTACATAACTATAAATTTATTAATTATTAACTATCATTAAATATCATATTAACACATCTTTTGCGGGACATAATGAATACAGTCCTAAGTTTACCGTGTGCCGTATGGGGGAGACTGTAATCACAGTTTACGAAATACTGACACCAAATACGGACGACTGTAAACTTGAATATTAAACTAACATTTTCAAAATCGAAATATTTTCTAAAATCTATTCAATATCTTCCGCTATAAGTGTTGCATTTATGAAATCCAACCCCGCAAAAGATGTGTTAAATTTTGCAGCTTTATATATGATTTTACAAAATAAATATTCTAATCATCATGAATGAATCAAAAATTACACATTCATTTATAGATAGATTAATTTATTTCAATATATTTTTCATATATAAAGCATAAAGTTAAATTTAATCACTCATCATTCACATGTCATATGTTTCAAAATTTAAATAAAAATATATTTTTTAGTATATATTTATTAAAAATTGAATGTCGAAAGCGTTTTTGATGTTTTTAGGTCAAAGCGTATTCGACGGATATATTCGTGTGCGTCGTTTTTCGATGTGGCAAAAATTCAACATCTTCCCGAGTTTTTGTTATAAGGCACCGGATCACAGGATCTCCCATACGATAAGGTCATCCATTCTAGTCCCGTATTGAGCCTGAAAAAGGTGGGTTTCCTGGGACTTTAGCAGTCGTTTCGGTGACATATTATTTTTCGCGTTTAGGTCCTTCAGAGAATAAAACCCAATTTTTCAGCGGGACGTCGCTCTATATATCAAAAGCGAGCCGGTGTTAATGCGTCAATTCGGACATCGGATAGACTACTTTTCACGCTCATTTTTCTTATTAAACTTTAACGTTCGCCTCTTGCGGGAAAATCCGAGGAAAATCCTCCGGGGCGTAGTCGTTTACGTTGCGCGTGAAAAACGGTGATCGTGCGAAATGTGCTCGTTGACGCTCATATTATTTTTTTTTTATTAATATTTATAAAAGAGGTTTAAATTTTAATAATTATTACTTATTTAACCACTTAATGCTGAAAGACGAGCACTACGCGTGTAAAAATGGCACCAACCCGAGCGCTGCTCGTATATTTCAACTTGTACTTTGTATAATAAATGAACGATCTACGTTCGTGAATATCGTTTTCTTTCTTATTATAAATCATTTCAAAAAGGCAACTTATTAATTTAATCAGTGTTTTTTTAATGGATCTATTATATATATTATTTTACTATGTTTTTATTAATATTATTAACTATTTTTATTTATAAATAATTATGTACATTTAAAATATAAAATAAAAAAACTTGATGTTTTTGTTAAACATTGAGTGAACATTGAGCACATTTTTTTTATGTATTTTGGTATCGATATTTCGTGATAATATTAAAATATATAAAACGTAACAGAAACGATGAAAACTTTTATTACATATATTCAATTTTGAAATTTTTATTACTAAAAATCGTACACCAGAAAACATGTTCCATGTAAATGGAATAACTCGTTTTTAAAAATCGATATTTTAGTTACTTCCCTTATAAAGTTTAAAATATATAAAATTTTAATAAACCGTATAGCTCTATATATAATACTTTAAAAGCGAAAAAATGAATATATATATATATATATATATATATAATTTTTCTGTCAATAAAGGTGTGACTTCATTTCTCTCGTTCAATGTGGACACAGCCTAGAAGCTAAATAAATAAATATATATATATAAAGATATAATAATCCACAAAAACAAAAGAGCTCGCATCCGATGTAAAAAGATGAAAAACAGCGTTACGCCGAATATTACGCAGTTACTGTGAATGGATCTTGAAAAGTTGACATCGTTCTTGAAACCTTTAT
Source organism: Leptonema lineaticorne (assembly GCA_024500535.1). Classification (NCBI taxonomy): domain Eukaryota; kingdom Metazoa; phylum Arthropoda; class Insecta; order Trichoptera; family Hydropsychidae; genus Leptonema; species Leptonema lineaticorne. The sequence continues at coordinate 12,875,582 of JANIJI010000001.1, forward strand.
TTGTCATTTCGAAAATTACACTTGACGTTGCCGCTTCTGCTGAGACAATTCACGGTAGACTTGCGGATAAGCACCTCTCTTTTTTGGGGTCTTTTTTTTAATATTTCACCCGAAAAAATATATAAAAAAGTGCAAAAAAAAAAAGGCGAAGTCTTTATATATATATATATAAAGACGTTACGATATTTTTTTTCTATTACATTTTGACGTATAGAATATTTATATTAAAATATGTTGCTGGATTAATATTATTCTTAATATATATACGCGATTATTGTTTCAAGTAATTTCACATGTGACATTAATTAAAATATAATTATTTCATTCAATTTGTTACTCTATTAACATTTTATATCGTTCTTATGATTTTGATAAATTTTGAACGATATAAAATGCTCGGTTCTATGGTAGAAAAAATATATAGTTTTATCAGATCAAAAATAAAATTTTAATTATCAATTCAGATTATAATATATTATATTGGGAATTAGTTTTAGATAAATAAAAGATGAAAAATATGAGATTAATACATTTATTGAACATTTTTGGAGATCGATGTCTTCTAGATACGTATAAAATTCAGTTTTTTTTCCTATTTTAGCACTTTTCAAAGATGGTGTTTCAGTTTTTATTATATTTAATGGATTTTTGAGTATTTTTAAAGATGATTTAGTCGTCCAAATGAAATCGTTTAATTCTTGATAGTCACCTCATAATTATATAATGTATCTCTCAAAATCCGAAAGTGCATAAATTTCTCAAATCTTCAATTATACACCATAATTCAAATTATACAATATAAATTTAAATCATATTATTATACGTAAAAGACACCAAATATTCTTTAAAAAACATTTTTTTTAAATAGTACACTTCTAGCTTAAGACATGTTAGAGAATACATGTGAATGTTTCAATTTTATAAAATTACAAAATTATTATTTTTTTTAAATACAATTATAAAACAGTTTTTTTTTCAGTATCATAATAAAATTTAAATACATTTTTAAAGAGTTCAATAAAATATATTAATCTTTCCAACCAAACGCAAATAACAAAGATAGATATAAAATTAGTGAGCAAACGATGATTTTTTTTTCTATTTTACAAAATAAACTTGTTCTACAATTTAAACTTTGGATTCGAATTATTTATAAACAACTATCTTATATTCTGAAAATATAAATTTTAAACAATCAAAAATATAACTCACTATTTGTAATGTTAGACAAAAATTTAAATTAATAGACCCCAAATAAATCTATGTATATATAAAATAAAAGTACAATTAACTTTTAAATTATACATTGTTTATTTGGCGTGAAATTAATTAGATTGAATATTAAAAATATAATTGAATCTATCTTTGTTGTATTTTATTTTGATATATTAAAGCGTCTGATAAATTGTTGCAAACGCTTTAATATTTATTATCGTTCATTCAGAACTAATTATGCAGATATTAATAAAAAAATAACGATCGGTAACTGTTGTTACTTAAATAAATAATTTAAAGCTCAATAAATAACAAAGATAAAATTTTTGAAAAATATAACAGAATATAAAATTTAATAAATTATTCACGAACAAGTAAATGAAATCGCAAAAGATATTTCATACAAAACAACAATCACAATTATAAAATGGAATAGATTTTATATACCTTTCTTAATTTTTAAATTATGAAAGTTGATACAGATTTAATTATTACGAATTTCATTGTTGTTCGTGAATTTATAACAATTATTTTTTGCGTTCAAAAATTCACAAACATACTTCACACTTTCATACTTCGTTCTGACTATCGAATTCTATGTCGTATATTTTATATGTTCGTTTCCAAATATTTCAATATGCAACAATAAATTAATATTTATTATAAATCAATATATTCATCATAACACTATGATCAAAAAGTAAGGTGAATTTGTTTATTAAAATGCGAATTCTTTACTTATTCTTTCATATTAATTTCATCCCCTTCCAAGTAATATCCGTCCGATAAAATTTTGCCAATGCTTTTTCCAGTCTTCGAAACAGTTAAAATTCCGATTTTTATCTCCTCAATCGTGTCTAAACGGCGTTCCCGCATTGACGTTTTAAGTTTGCTGAATAGCCAAAAGTCGCACGGATCCAAATTAGGCGAATACAGCGGTTGCGGAACGATATGGTACATTTTCGTGATGAAGAAACCCAAGAGTTGTAAAAACACGTGTCACACGGAGATAATTAAACCTTTAAAATAAATTACAATTCATCTGCCTTGCTAATGCCCGGGAGTTTTAAATGATAATTTTACCATTCTTTTTAATCATTGTAGTATATTTAAAAAAAATATATATGTCAATTTCATCAAAGAAACATCGATTCGTGTGAAATGTCATTTTTATATTATAGAATCTATCATAAATTTATATTTAAACGGTTAAAATAATATTTTTTTTTTTTGCAGGTACTGTATAAAAATGAAACGTTCGCTAAATATAAAGTGAAACGTTTTACGATTATGAAACGACGGTAAATTTCGTGTTCTTTTTCTTTTCTTTTCTTTTTTTTTCTTTTCAATGAAAAGGTGACGTCTAAAATTCATATTTTGTTCAAATGGCGATCTTATGCCTTTGATATTAAATATTTTTTCATTCTACAAAGTGGTTGAAAAGTTTTAAAAACATCTTTAGGATGTATAAATATAGACCTCAGACTGTTGAGATATTATAAAAAAATACTAAAATATTTTTTTACAAAGTAATAAATATTATTTCTACTACGGTATTAGTATTCACGTATTTTAAAGTTGAATATATTTAATAACATAACCATAAAAATTATTTATATATAAATATTTTTTTAAATATGTAATACATGTGCATTTAAAATAATGCATGTTTTCGTGAAATATATTTATTTTTCGATAACAATGAATCGTCGCAAGTATAAAACATTGTTTTATACGGCCGTCGCAAAATCGCATAATCAGCGAACGATACCTGGCTTTTCGTTTTCCATTAGGAAAATTCGAAGTTTTTCCTCTGAAAGGGCGGAATTTTTTTTTTCACTTCCGCTTCGACGAGCTTTCGTCGGCGCGTCGAACGAGATATTCGCACTTTTTTCATACTCTTTCAGATTGTTATATTTTTTTTTATTTTTCTTTTCAGACGTCAGTTAGAACGTGTTCGTATTAAAGCATGGCATTTTCTTATATATTTGTGTGTGTGTGTGTGTGTGTGTGTGTGTGTGTGTGTGTGTGTGTTTCGATGTAATCTCTTTTGTTCGATTTGAAATTATTATTAAATACGCTAAACTTCCATAATCATCATTATTATTACAACAAATATAACATTTCATATTATATTATAATATTATCATATATAATATTGTCCATAATATTTATTCAACATTATAATATGTTACAATGTTTTCGCTGATATGATATTATTTATACAGATATTTAAATTATTATATAATAATTTATATATTACAATATTATTAAAATGTCAATTAAAATATATATATATATACTAATATTTCTTGTTTTCAATTCCATATCGCGTCAATCTATCAAATTTAATCCAAATGATTAATATTCATATTGCTTCACAATTATTTTATATTAATTAATATAATAAAAATATGATGATAAAATGTAAAGTAATAAAGAATGCACTGATATGATTGCAATTAATATTGACATTTTCAACTATAAATTCCTTTCAATTAATATTCTATAGTATTATTTTATATTTAAAATATTTAGTATTAATGTTATATAAAATTTTCAAAAAAAAAAGTATTAAATTAGAAACATTATTATTTGTAATTTATGAGATTCAAATATTTATTTAACTGTGTTTAGTTCAAGTCAAAATATTATGATGCAATTAAAGAAATCACAAAACTATTACCTATTTAACTATATGAGTAATTAAGATTTTTTTTTGAAAAATTTCAATTCGGAATAACTCGAGCGTAATTAATTGGCATTCTGAATTTTATCGTAAATATTATATATATATATATATATATATATATATATATAATATGGAAACGATTAATCGGTTGATTTGTTTCGTTTATAGCAAAATTGACATTATTATACGCTTATCGAACAATATTCCAGTAACAGAGAGCCAGATCTGTCGTTTCGATAAGTAAATTTTCCAATGATGACAATGTTGTTCGATTAAAACGACTGTGAAGTGAACTTAATTAAATTATGAAAAGGCATTTAGAACCGGTTAACCAACAATTGTTACTTTAGAACTCGATCTAGATTCGCATTGTTCGTTTTCGCTTCATGATTTTATATAACTATGTATGTATATATATATATATATAGTCTGATATTTGTATTGATAAAAGAGATTTAATGAAATTAACAGCAATAATAATAAATTAAATATTATTATTATTTAAAACATTGCCAGTTAAAATTATTAGTTTGATTAGTTTTAATTTGGACATTTTATTAAGACATATCGTTTTCAAAGAAAATAAAATTTCAACAAGTAACCGAGCATAATAAAGTAATTTTCACTCCGACGGCAACTAAATGAAAACTTTGCATAAACACACACACACACACACACACACACACACACACACACACACACACAGTGTGCATGTATATGTAGAGAATTAATTCTACTTCTTTTCCCAAATTACACGAGAAAATTTTTCACTTCGCTAAATGCGAATATCGTTCGTCCCCTAATGGTTTTCCCGTGTAGCCTCGTACTTAGAGAGAAAGCTGCGCGCGCCCGCTTCGGGAAAATTCTCGGAAAAATCAGCGCGAAAAAGTCGACTGCGGCACAGAATTAACCCCGGCAACAACAACGACCGGCCCCAAAGTGAATACTTAATTCCAAACAGACTTCTAACCCTTAAATGCCGCCAATTTTCCACAAGTATCCGCTTGGAAAACTCTCTTAAATCCGAATCCGGACCTGGTCGATGCTCCCAAAAGTATAAATTAATTCGGAGTAAGCTCGAAATCCCGACTAGAATTGCTCCCAAAATGGAGCCCGGCGCCCGCCCCTCTAAATCCTTGATCCGTCAATTTAACTTTAATTTTGAAAATTGTCACTCGATTGTTTTTCGCAGATAGACGCCAGACTGATGGATTGAAAATTCGATTTTAATGAACGCGCGAATTATTCGAAACTTTTACAATTACATTTAGATTAAATCTCTAAAAGTTCCATAAAAATCTAACTACACTTTAAAACACCTCGTTTTCAATAATAATTTCAATATTGAATTTAAAAATATACACATTTATATGATAATAAACGATTATTCTCATATAAAAAGTATATGGTATATTCATTAGAAATAATAATATAATTAAAATTGAGATCGAGTAATATAATACGCCTTCATCTTTCAGGATTAAAACAAAAACCAGAAGGTGCACAGACAAAGAAAAAAGTTTTTTTTTTTTGCTATAGCCGACTGCGAAACAAAATTGAATTGTCGACAATCGAAAAGGCATAATAACCAATTATAAATTCCGAGTGGCGTCAAAGATTCAAAGCAGTTCGGTTCAATTTATTCCGTGAAACAGTTATAATCGAGTTCCCAGAGAGGAGAGCCACTCGAAAAGTTTTCCCTGGCAGAAAATATAAAGCCCACCGTGAAATCGCTTGCTTTTTGAAAAATGTACATAAAGACATTTTAACACGGTTTGAATAATTTCGAAATTCGATTTTGACACTTTCTTTCTCGCCTATTTTATTTGATACAATCTTAAAATCGAACGTGTAACAAAAAATATATGTAATCAAATAATTATGACTCACTATTATAATGACGGGGAAAATAAAAATGAAAAATATAAAAAAAAACATCAAATAATTAAATTGCATCTGAGTACAATTATATTAATATGTTTATTATATTTTTTTATACAATTAAATATTAGCTAATCGGATAAATGATTTTCATTACTTACAACGATGTAACTGTAATATTGTGTACATTATCTTTCAATATATAAGAACTAAGCAGTCGCTTTTCCAAGAGGGATTTGGAAAAACGGATGAGATTATTTGCGAAGGATTATCAAAAGAAAAGCTCATTCATTCGCTTTTGTCGAGCAACGGATTTCTATTGGACACATGTCTAAAACATTTTAGACGATTTTTCGATTAATTCATTCGTATACGTAAAGAAAAAATAAATATATGAATAAAAATGATATTCGTGACGATTATACGATACGCCTGTTTGCTTGAAAAAAATTAAAAGTTCTCTACGTGTATAAAAATTTTTTTTTTTAAAAAAGTTGTTTACATGAAAATTGTATTTACACAATAAAATATTGCGCGAGATTGTATCGTCGGAGCTTTTTTTTATGTATTATTACGAAATCGCTCTCTACACAAATCAAATATGTCTTTTTAATAATTAATATTTGGCATTTAGCTTTGGATGCATCGCGTGACTAAACCTTTATCGTTCGCCTTTATTTATTCCGTATAATAACAAAAAAAATCTATTTCAGCTATATAAATTTGCTTGAATGTACTTCAAAACTCTAATATAACAACAGCTCAATTTTACGTGCACTTAGAACTTTGTCGTGTTTTTTTTTATTATTTTTATTATTGAAATATACATAATGGATATTTTTTTACATGTTTCATTTGTCTGTTTGTCCGGGTGGAATTTTGTGATCGATTTTTCGAACACATTTCAATATTCGATTGAGCTAAAACTTTGCACACTTTCTCACTTTTGATGACAATATAATAATCAATTAACAGATTTACCAATTATTGTCAATTAATTATGCTGCTTTTTATTTATTCCATACTTGCCACTAATAATGCGATATGACGAATAATATAATACGATGGTACATTTATCGATAAATTTGTATGATAATTCAATACTTCAATTTTCATTATTAATAATACATTTTTTTAGATTATATATTAAATACTGTATATGAAATCAAAATCGATTTAATATTTAAAATTGCAATGGTAAATAACCTGTTTTATGTTTTTCGATATATATTAACATAAATCGCTAAAATTGATTGACTTTATAATATAATTCACACTTTTTATATTTAGTTATATTGAAACGATCATTTTAAATCTCATACAGATAAATTTATTATTATAACAAATAAACGTTTTGACTTATTCAATAGAAATATATCATAAATTTTATATGGTACAAAGCGATATTATTATTATTATTAATAGTAATACTTTGATATTATTAATTAAATAGAAGCAATTCTAGATAGTTTTACAACGCTGTTAATCCGTTATATTTCCAATTTCAATATTTGTTTAAGAACCTTTCAATATTGTACAATGTGAAAAAGGTTCGCTTTTACGTTATATCAAATAAAATACGTTCAATATAACCTTATATTATAATTGAAATTTTCCATATTTTTTAAATAAAATATTATGTTATTTATTCTGAATTATATTTACACATATAAATTTTTGTTTATATCAATGAAATAAATAGTACTATGATGAAAAAGTAAGATGAAATTGTCACTTAAAACTCCCAAGCATAAGAATGCCAGGAAAATTGTATTTTTTTTCTAGGTTGGTAGGACTGTCTATAACATTTGCCAAGCGTCTATTTGTCATAAGATTTAATTATCTCCAAGTTACACGTGTTATTACAACTCTCGCTTATAATTATCATCACGATAATGTACCATGTCATACTGCATTGATTCTTCACGCCTTTTTTTGCCAAAAACTCGACTCATATCGTTCTGCAACCACCGTATTCATCTGATTTGACTCCGTGCGACTTTTGGCTATTCATTAAGCTCGAAAGGCGAGTGCAGAAACGCCGTTTTGATACCATGAGGAGATAAAAAGTGAATCGAAGAAGGTCTTGAAGGCTATACCGGAAAAAGACTATTCCGTGCGATGAAGTGCGTTAAAGTGCGTTTTATCGAACTTTGAAGTGAATGAAATTGATTTAGAAGAATAAATAAAGAATTTACATTTTATAAACAAACTCACTTTACTTTTTGATCAGTGTTATATAAATTTTTGTTCATATCGATAAAATAAATTATATATATATATATATATATATATATATATATATATATATATATATATATATATTACATATATATTATATGTGTGTGTGAATGTTGACCGAATGTTCGGTGAAAACACGAGTAAGGCTTTCACGGCTCATAATCTCTTTTGATGAGGCCATTCCTCGGGTTAATAATGGCGGAATGGACACGAAAGGCGAAGAGGTAGTTTTACTGTCGGCCATCCGGGAGAAAATGTCCTCGGTCCTTCTTCACACTGGAAAACAGTTGTTGTTATATATACAAGGAAAAAGAGATATCCTGCTGTGTAAAAAATGATATTGTCGCCCCCTTAGACTGTGGACATAACGCGCGCGAGTGTCATCCCAGACTGAATCCCGAAAGTATTATTCTTATTTATAGAACGTACATCGAGCGGAAAATATTTTTTAAAAATTTTTCCTCTTTTCACTCGACATACACTTTATATTTTATATATTTATTTTTTCATTATCCTAGTAATATTTATCATCCTTTAAAACTTTTTAGTCCTATGGATCTGAAGAAATATATTATTTTCGATTCGCTTGATATTATAGAAAGAAACGGTATCAAGCATATTTTATTTTATTAATATTTATTTTGTCGCATCGTTGAACTTTGATCTGTAATATTTTTAAAATGGATTAATATATTAATATTTTATAACTTGATTTATTATTTAAAATTTCCATATATGTACAAAATATATTTTTAAACTGTAATATTTTATAAAAGAAATTCGGTTTTATGACTTAAAATTAATATATGATTCACATTAAGACGAGCGTTGCTCGCGCGCGACACTCGTGCCCAATTGCGCTAACCCGAGCCCTACTCGCTGGTTTCAAACTTGTTGATACACGAACGATTTATACTCGTTGGACACTGAAAATTGTTTTTTTTATAAAATGTGCATTTGAAATATTAAATAAATAGTTACATTCTTGTGAAAAAAAAACGTACATTAAGTGATTAATTTACCTCAATATTCTTGTTTATTATTAATCAAGCTTCTAATAATCGTAGAATTTAAAGCGCAACTTTAAAACCGCATTCATAAATCATTTTATATAATAATAAATTCAAAAGTAAAATTTGTAGCAATCGATAGAGCTTTCAAGTCATCTGAATATTTGTTTTGAATTGATGTATCTGAAGAGCTTTCGGTGAAAGCTTAACAATGACAAGCGCACACGATTCGACGCGATGTCAATTTGGAAATTTTTATGTTGTAAAATTTTGCCGACTCAAACGAAAAATTTAATATTTTATTTTGTGCAAATTTATTCTAAAAAATTTTTGTAAAATAAAAATGTGCGATATTTTGATATTTTTCAAAATTTACGTACATATTGCACTCGATCTAAAAATATATTATATACAAAAATTTTAATATGAAAAAATATATAAACATATTTATATAATTTCTTGATCTTAATTATTGCTATATTCACGTTATACAACAGTTTATATAATATAATAATTTCATAATATCGCGTATACAAGACGTGTATATTTACATCAATGCCCCATTATCTTTTATGCTTCAACCCTCTTCACAAACGAAACGAAAAGATATTTTCGCAGGAATCGAACTCCGAATCCCACAAGAGATTATCTACAATGTTATCCATTTATCTCGGGGTTGTAAACGCCCAGCCTACGAATAACCCTCTAGTAGCCGGAAATTCCCTCACGTATGATTCACGGTCGGCTTTTCGAAATTTTAAAGTAGTTTCGGCGCGCAAAGTTTTAATTTAATTTTTATCTCTCACAAAACCGGAGATACCATAGTGCAATATTATTATTCTCCGATCGTATCTCTTTTTTTTTAATATAATATAATAAGTTTAATTAGATATCGTGCTCGAGAGCATCTTTTTTCCGAAATACGCGTTCTGATAAAAATTATTTTACTTCAAATCTTATCCAATTCTATTATATAAAAATGGACTAAATTTAATTCGGATCGATTTAATTTATTCAACGCTGATTAAATTAAAAAATATTATAGATTAAATTTAAAAAACATGTTCTATATGTTTTAAAAAGTTAGTAGTATCATAAATATAAACCCTTCCTTAAAATATGAAATATATAAAATTATTGTTTTTTTAATAATAAATACTTTTTCATAAAATATATTAATTATTTAAATACTGTAAATATGACTAAAATATTTAATTATAAAAAATAATATTATATTATATACAAATATAACATATATGTGTGATGAAAAAAAAATTTCCAAAGCATGCCACACGAGAAATATATTATGTTATATAAATAAATATACGACAAAATTCACGATAATGATGACATAGTAATCGTTTAAAGCGATTTTCGACGAAATTAGATAAAAGCCGAAAATGTACACGGCGAGGGATGAAATCGTATTTCGCACAATTTACCATTATCGAAACGGGCATTTTTCATTTGATACACGTGAAACGAAGCGCGCGTATAAATCCGTACGTGTATCCTTTGGCATGCGAATGTATTTGGGACAATCCGTATCTCGGCCATATATTGATTACTGCGGGTCGTTGTCTGTAAATTGGCATCGGTTGGTCTTGGATACGTGTACAAATCTAAACCTATATACCATATATATATATATATATATATATATATATATATATATATATATATATATATATATATATATATATATATATATATATATATATATATATATATATATATATATATATATATATATATATATATATATATATACGATTTTCTACTTTTGTGAAATTCTGCGATTCGTACTAAAGGTGCGAGTTTTCGTGTTGATTGAAATTTTTATATGTAGTTAAAATAGAAATAATGTCAGAAGGTTGCATATAAAACTAGCGGACTGTCGTGTCAATTCTGTTTTTGTGCGATAGATGAGGCAGAAAAAATATAAATAAATGACCGCATAAAAAAAATCGCACAAAAAAAATATTCAGAAACTTTGTAAATAGCTATAAGAAATAATTTTAACACAACATACGAAAAAAAAAATATTTTTAGGCGGTGGAGGGTGACCGTATAAAAAAAAGGTCGGCGGCAACAAACTGAAGTTATGAAATGACATATTTTGTATTGAAATTGACTGATACAATATGTACATACACACCGATAGCAAAAAAAGTGCTGTCAACGCTTTTGTAATTCAACGAGTCATATTGTGATTCATGTACCGCACAAAAAACGCATACAAATAGGTCGCACAAAAACAGGTTTAACTGTATAAGAATAAAGATAAATCTATAAAGTGGTTTAGGTTTATCACGGATTAAGGATTATAATGTTGATTATTTACAACTGATCAGTTACAGTGTGTAATCACGCGTAACGCATATATCTTACTAAGGATTGTCCATTAACGCTAAGGCATTACGAACAAATTCGATGTCGATCCCTACGGCATTTAATGTGTTAATATTGATGGGTTGTGATACGTTAAACTCTATGTTAATACAAAAAAAATTGATTGTATACTTTATTATTTAATTTAAATATAAAATAAGTGTTCTAATTAAGGAATAATAATGTCCAATATAGATTTTAAAAAATATATTATATCACCTTTATGTTAATCTATTCGATCAGTCCGAATTGAAAAGTGTTAAATCTAACACTAATATATAAGTGTATTAATAGTAATAGTAATAGCAGTAGTATAGGGATGAACGAAATTGATCGGATAAAGCGAAAAGGGGTCGCTAGAAACCTTCGGCAAAGATAATAGAAGCGGAAAACGAGTGATATACGAGTCGGTCTTGCCATATAGGATCGTACGTCTCCATTACGACGCGTTTTAACGCCGTTAAATTTGCGACGAAACGCGTTAAATTAACGACGATTACGGCGTTAACCCCGCACCTATATATATTTCACTTTGTTGGGCGGCGCAAATCTTACCTTATTACCGAACCCCACTTGAATTACGTTCTTTATTATTAGCGAATATATATATATATATATATATATATATATATATATATATATATATCTATATATATATATATATATATATATATATATATATATATATCGGTCGTTGAGAAATATGCAATTTAATACGTCACTAATTTATTTATGTGTTGCTGTATATACATTCGATCGAATGAAGAAAAACAATGGAAAACTCTACAATGAATTGTACTAAGAAAAGTCTTTGGTGCGAACAAATAAAAATAAATACGTTTTATCAAAAAAAAAATATTTTAATTTATTTATACTGAAATAGGAATTTATAGTTCAATACTTATATATATATATATATATATATATATATATATATATATATTAAATTGATTTATTATCATAACGATTTATGTGATTAGATCGGGAATAAAGTAAGCGTGATCTTTTTAGATAAAAAATGCTACCGTATACGTGTTATGTTTTTTTTTGTAGTTTTTAGCTAAGTTATAATTATTAAATATAAAGTATAATATTTAAGAATGAATTTGAAAAAAACTAGATGAGATAAAGAGTGGCTTTTATAATCTTAAGTACAGCTTTTCGTCTCTTGGTGATGAGGAAGCATATTTTTGAAGATAATAGTTTAATAGCCAACTTAATGTAACTTATAAGAAAAGTCTAAATATTTTCGATTATTCCTTTTTCTTTATTTCATGCAACCTCCATGAAAAAACATTGTGAAAACGTGGCTTTTACGTACTAAATGGATTAGGTTAATTTGTTTAACACGTTTACGCCGGGGCCGATTTTCATACTTTTCGCTGGGTTTGTTTTAATACATAGCTTAAAATATAATCGTACAATATTTGATTTTTTACCGCCCAATGAGACAGTCTACTGTGGGCCACCGGTATTACGCGCCGCCCGATGAAACAGTCTAGTGTGAGCCACCGGTGGTACACATGTACAAATTTTTTAGTATTAAATTCCATATCTCTCAAAAAAACAATTCTCTCTTATAAATTTATAAGAGAGATATATCGGCATAAATTAATTTATTTGTTTTTTTTTTTATTTGGAATAGCAAAATGTGCAAAAATACAAAGTAACCATTTTCGCCATATAATAGTAAAAACATCGACAACAATTCTTTTAAGGTAGTGAACTAATCGACATTTTACGGTTACGGACACAAATTTACCCGAATGGCGTAATCCTTCACGTCGCTCCCGTAAAAGTTGGATCCATTGAACCGAATGTTCCGAAAGCATACGTACATCACGTTTGTGCACATTGGCTCGGCGTTCGTCGTATTGCTCCTTCTTTTTTTTATTTTTTATTTTGGAACAGATTCCCGGTGCTTTATCAGCTTTGCCGACCGGAGTCTCTCAGAGTAGTCAGGAGTTGGAGAAAAAGTGTGGGCGGTCGAACGGAAGCTTCACATAAATATGGATGCCGTTTCGTAGAAGAAAAGCTCGACGGAAAAGTCTCTTTTTTTGTCCGAGACATCTAATTTCTCTGTACAAAAAAATATACATTAATTCAAAACACAATAATTCGAGTTCGTCTATTTTAGATCTTATATACAATATATTTTAAATAATTTTATATTATTATCGTTAATATGTTAAAATTGATATTGTAAATGATTATTATTAAAATAGATAAAATTTTGTTATTTTTATTATATAATTTTAAAATTTCACTTGTCTGTTTGCTGGGTGGAATTTTGTAATCGATATTTCTAACACTTTCCAATGTCAGAGTAAGCTGAAATTTTGCATACTTGCACATTCTTAATGACAATTGAAAAATCAATTAACATATTTATAAAATAATTGAACAATTTGTGACACTTAAATGAACAATTAGTGACAATGCGATATGACGAATAATAATACAATGGTACATTTATTAATAAATTTATATGATAATACAATGGTACGATTTTTATTATTGGTAATACATTAATAGTTATTTTTCTCTTCATAATCAATAATCTATAGATTTATGCCAAAATATATTAAAAACTTTTTCTTGAATTTTTCTATCTATGTTTTCCATAAAGTATCCTTTTTTTCTGTACGATGAACTCTAACGATAACACATATATTATATTTTATTTATATTATTTTTTTCGGACAATTTTGTCATATATATATATATATATATATAATATGTGATAGAAATCGAACATCGAATACAAAATAAGAGTATAATGAGGATCATTATCCAGATTTACTTCTGTAACGACAAAGTCCTTTTTTTTATATTGCGCAATATGGCAATGACGTTTTCACTCCATTATTGTAATATATTATATTATATTATACGTACATAAAAATCGTTTACGTCTCTAGTCTGTGTGCCCTTTTATGACGATGTTATGTTGTGTTTTATTGGCTCGATTTGATTGTGGTTTATTGAACTTATTTTTCCATCGCCCATACCAATCTACCCTTTTCAACCTCCCTTCATTCTCTCTCTATGATATTTCATCAAATTCGATTCCTGATAATATATATATATATATATATTTTTTTTTCTATTATTTACTCTAGTCAATTTTGTCTTATTTTTATTCTCTATTGTATATGACTATATTAATCCATACGTATTGTTATTTTATATACTTTATATATTTATTATCATTTTTTTTGTTGTAGTGACCAATATTTGTATTGTGACCTTGAATATTTCACAATTTTATCTACGTTATTTTTTTTTAATGTATTATTTGATATTTTATAATATATACACAGTACAAAAATAAGCGTGATTTTTTTATAAAATAAAATATATTTTATATTTATTAAATTAAAAAGCTGAAAAAATATAAAAGTTTTAAGCACGTCAACTTATTATTATTATATTAAAAAATAATTTCTTATTAGAAATTTTATATTTAAAAATACCTATTTTAATGCAATAAAAATATATAAATGTAACATTTTTTCATATATTTTTTTTCGTAAATTCAAAATCAAATATTTGAAGAAATTTATTAAAATTAATAATTGCTATTATATACAATATGTTATTAAACAATAATCATAAAATAAGCAACATTATTTTCGTTTCGTCTAGAAAATATTATAATTTCATTTTTTCCGCTTCGTGTTCATTCATCTGCACTTTTTATTATATAAAAATCTAAATTTTCCATTTCGTGCCTGTTCGTCGATGGAAAAATGACAAATTAATTAAAAGTAAAAAAAAATTTGATCGGACGACCGAATGAAGAATATATATAAAAAAAATCCACCGCACGTGAACTTTTTCTATTTTAACGAGCACCGCGTATTGAAAATAACGTATCTCGTTATAAAAGGGAACGAAAAATAACAATGGGGATGGAAAAAATCCTCGCTATGACAACCGCGGCGATAATTAAATTCGCCGCTGTCCGGAAAAGCGACGAAGCTTTTTTCAATTTTTGCATCATTTGAATATTGAAAGTTTCACTTCGTTATGACGACCATTGCCCGGGATTCGTCCCACATTTTTTTCGAAAAAAAAAATAATAAAAAATGTACCACTAACGTGAATAAATCTAGACGATTGTTTAATGTAACACAGTGATCAAAAAGCAAGGAGAATCTGTTTATAAAATGAAACTTCTTTATTTATTCTTCCAAATCAATTTTATCCTCTTCGAAGTAATCCCCGTTCGATAAAACGCACTTTTACTAACGCTTTTTCCAGTCTTCGAAACAGTCGGAATAGTCTTTTTCCGATATAGCCTTCAAGATCTTCTTCGATTCGGTTTTTATCTCCTCGTTTGCTGAATAACCAGAAGTCGCACGGAGCCAAATCAGGTGAATACGGTAGTTGGGTTACGATATGAGTCGAATTTTTGACAAAAAAGTCGTGAAGAACCAATGCAGAGTTGTAAAAGCACGTGAAACTCGAAGATAATTAAACATTTTGACAAACAGACAAATTTTATAGACAGTCCTACCAACCTAGGAAAAAAATAAAATTCACCCGCCTTCCTAATAATGTTCGGAATTTTTAAATGATAATTTCACACTTAAAGAAGTCTATCGAATTTAGACATATTCAAAATGGTCGATTCTTTAATAACATAAAAAATCTGTATATTTTAATCATATTATGATTTAATTTATATTTTTTTAATGACAGTTTTTAGTTTTAAATACGTTTTTCCATACCCTTTTGTCGTTCCGTCGGAAAATTGACGATAATTAAGCTCATTTTCCGAGCGAGTTGTTTTGGTTCGGAACGTTAGCATTTTAACTTTTGCTCATTATTATTTTCTTTTGTATGTATGTGTACGGGAAAAACGGGTGATTTTCTTCCTCCCCTTCCTCCCCTCCCCCCAAATTACTGCGATTCGCATTGTC
Organism: Leptonema lineaticorne; assembly: GCA_024500535.1. Lineage (NCBI taxonomy): Eukaryota > Metazoa > Arthropoda > Insecta > Trichoptera > Hydropsychidae > Leptonema > Leptonema lineaticorne. The sequence continues at coordinate 12,891,940 of JANIJI010000001.1, forward strand.
GGTTTGTCGATTTGTTTTTTGTCCTCTTGTAACGCAATATAACGTCGAAAAGGTCCGCCCTCGGTCAAATTATACGAGCGCAAAGCGTGGAAAATCTAAATAAATCGTTACAATATTCGATTTCGACTATTGTATTATATTATCAAAAGAAGGGTGGGGGGCAGGCAGAATACTGGTTTGATATAAACGATGTAAATTACAAGGAAATCGTGTTACAAACGTTCATTTTCCTCTCTCCGATTCGAACGAATTGCGTAGAATTTTCCTATTTACCACTTCAAAGTATCGGGTGTCATCGCAATTATGCTCTAACATTTGTCATCTGTGACAATTAACAACAAATTCTACTCTCGTTAATTTATGTTTTTGTTGTTTTGATGAGTATAAATAATGTATTTATAGCAAAATCGATTTCTTCTCCGTAATAATATTTATGTTATAAACAAAGCATAGAAAGTTTTCTGTTGATTTCAACAGATCGAATTCGTTGTTATTGCTTTATTAAATTATAATTATAAAATCAAAAACTTTATAACGTATTAATTTTCATTACGAATAATAAATAAAATATTATTTTTTATACAATGATAAAATTTCATTCAATATATTTATTATTATTAAAATGCTATATATAATTTTTAAATTAGAAAATATAATATTTTTTATATATAAATATTAATGTGTTTAGTAGAAATAGCGATTAGTGATTCAAATGTATTTTAATTTTAAAATTAATATATTTTTTACATATTTTACATTGTATAATATCTTGAATGAGAAACGTTTTTAAAATTCAAAAATAAACCAACGATAGTTTTCATTCATATGTAAATTGGTTGTCGTCGTTTTCATCACAATAAATAAAATAAAAGACGAATGTAACATTGTAATAAAAAAAACCGGAAAAAAGATGTGGAAATTGTGGAAAATTCAACAACCGTCACAGGTAGACTGTTCTTGGTTATTTTTAAAAATAAAAATTGTTCGCATATTCATATATTTTTTTCATCAAATGTATGCGGTTTTTAGATTCATATTTGAATAAAACATGTTTATATATGAAAATTGTGTTATAATTTTTTTCATAATATATTAAATTAATTAGTATTAAATGAGCATAGTCAAATGTGTTTGTATATATCAATATATTTTTATATACATTTGACAACAACAAAAAATATGATAAACATGAATGATTAGTTTCATGAAAAAAACTGATTTCTTTATAGAAAGAAAACTTTAAGGTCAAAAAACCTTTCTCTACATTTACTTCCTGTCCTTTCAGGTTTTCTTGAGATAACATCCTCTGTAAATTCAGATACTAGACCAAACACTTATAGACACGTGTGAATATAGATGTTTTTTCTTTTGTGAAATTTTATCATTCGAAGGAAATAGCTTTCATCTAGATCTTGCAGGGCAACAAAGACCAACCGTCACGTTTACTTAAATTATTGATGACGATTTTTCGCACTAAATTTTCATTTATTCGCATAGAAAAATGTAACATCTGCCGAATAGAATCGTTCGTTAGCTTTTTTTCCGATTTATTATTCTGATATTTTATACGATCGACATTTTTGCGAATTTTCACTGCAGCGAGTTGAATCGTATTTTTTTTTTTGGTTCATTTTTCGACTTTTTGCGTTGATAAATTTTCTTAATTTTTTTCCCCACTTTAAACTCGAATAAAAAAGGTTTGAATGTGGGCAATTCTTGGTTTCAAAATTAAAATCACCGGTGCACTATAAAATATGAACAAAAATTATACAATCTAGATTAAAATCGTAAAAATTAAATTTTTGATGTATGAGTGAATAAATTCAATATATAATACTATATGTAAAAATATTGAATTTAATTTTGTAATATTAATTTTAAAAAATGTTATTTCAAAGAATCGCTTACTTAACAGTTCTTTAAATATTTATGGTATATAATTGAAGGACTTATTTTTCAAATCATCAGAATTACGTTCAATATATGTTGATATTAGTCCAATGTATTAAGCTATTTTTATTTTTTATTATTTTAACTTTTATATTAGATTTTTGATCTTATTCAGATGTTTGTATATAAGAAATAATTTAATATTTAATAATTAAAATATTATTTTTATATATTTGGTGTTTTTCCTTTAAATACCTCAAAAATGTTATTCGCATAGTCGCAAAACATCGCCGCTCATATTTTTTTTAGTTTACACAAGTAGGCTTTCTTTTTATTACGAAAACTTTTCTTTCTCCATCGTCGGACGTTACTTCTTCACCCATTTTTTTTTGTCCTTATATATATATATATATATATATATATATATATATATATATATACACACAAAGAAAACCCCACGGTAAGGAATAAAATTCGTCTGAGCCGAAAGTTTTTATTATCTTCTCCGATGGTCAAAAGCGGTTTTTTTTCTTACTTCTCTCAGTAGGGTAGCAATGCTCAACAGTTTTCCCACTGACCCGTGATGTATTATAATCGTTAAGGTCCGTGATGAAGCATTCCCGTTCCCCTTTTGCTCTTCGTGGCCATCGGCCTTTATTTATACGAGGACGCGATGCTTTACGAAGAAGGAAAAAGTTGCCATGAGAACCAATTTAGTTATCTTGCCACTGTCGGCCCATTAACCGCTCATTGTTTAGCAGTTAAAGCCCGGACAAGTAAATAAACCACTTTTCCGGCAAACCCTCGGACCCACTTTGTGTTCCCTTCGCGATGAAGAAAATGGGAACAATTTCATTTGAACTCTGGAATAATTAGTTCGACTCGGTTGCATGCTGAATGCAACTAGCCGGCAGCCCATTGTTACGGTTGCATGATGCAACATAATCAATCAAGCCTATTTTTTCAATGGTAACCCGATTTCATTACCGGTAAGGCGTCGAATTGGAAGTAATGTCGGTACGGTAACAACCACCTTATTCATGCTGCACGTACTCGTATACGAGTCTTGTTAAAAAGTACAAAGATTTTATTTTAAATTTAATTTAATTACGTCTCTATTTTCATAATGTACTACTGTGATCAAAAAGTAAGATGAAATTGTCATTTAAAACTCCCCGATATTAGGAAGGCAGGTGAATTGTAATTTTTTTTTCCTAGATTGGTAAGACTGTCTATATCATTAGCCAAGCGTCATCACGATAGTGTACTGTGTCATACTGTATTAGTTCTTCGCGACCTTTTGCCAAAAATTTGATTCATATCGTTTGACAACCACCGTATTCGCCTGAATTGGCTCCGTGCAACTTCCGGTTATTCATCATACTCAATAGACCAATGCGGGGACGCCGTTTTGACACGATTGAGGAGATAAAAACCTTACTTTTTAATCACAGTGTTAATTTTTTTTTTTTTAATTATTATTCTTCAAATATTTTCTGTTAATTTTATATGTTTTCTTAACAGATATCAAATTTAATACGAAACTTTTAGATTATGATGGAACTTTTTAATGAACCCTTAATATATGTATGTTTCAAAGATAGTTAAGGGTGAGGACAGAACGCTGACGAGCTACCAAACTACCGACAAACCCCTAAGGTCTCCAGTCAAAACAATTTGTCAGATTAGCTCACGCCAACCGCATATTAGGCGTGTCAGGCATCGGATAGTTAATGCAATTTTCACAAACTACACGTATTATTATTATTCATTATATATTATATACGTTCAATAATGTTTTCTGTGTTATATATATATATAAAATTACGCCGATTTCAGTTTAAAATTATCGATTCAAACTACGGCAATTAACTCGACTAATCCACTGCTTTACAATCGAAGTTTTCGTATTATCGTATGGCGCTTAGTTTTCAAAGGAATAAAAGCTAATTAAACCGACTTCATATTATATATATATAATTGTGCGATTCGCAACGTTGCACAATTGCTTATTCAATTTATTATATTTCCCATTTTGAAAAATATATTTCATCGTTAATAATTTATGAAACGTACTGCTGCGATAGTTTTTTTTTTTGTCGCGATGTCACAAATGTCCGAATGCTGTTTTGCAAACTCGTTTAAAATATATATATATATATATATATATATTAAGATATAACGAGCACTGTATAATTTAATAAGTTAAGCATAGGAAATGTTTTGCAGTTTGTCGACAATGCAATTTGCATGGCACATACACACACACACACACACATATATAAAAAGACGATGCAATTTGCTGCAGCCACCGTTTGCAGCCGTTACACTGCGCTGGTTATTACGGCTGCACTTTCTAAATAAAGAAAATACCTTTCGGCAAACGAATGCCACTGAAACACGAAAACAAAAAGGAAAAAAATGTATATAAAAATATACGCAAAGCACGGGAAGGAGGTGAGTGACAAAGGGAAAAAAGTCAGACGGACTGTGAAGCACGTTCATTTGTTTGAACTGGTGTTACTTATGTAAGTTCTCCCCGTTTTTTCCTTTCTTGCCCGCGCACCCTATATTCCTCTTTTCTGCTTTATTTGTTTGTTTTTCTGCCATTTTTGCCTTTGATACACGTTGCAAACACGTGTTTGCGATGTTTTTCTCCTCTGTGCCTACCTACTCGTAATATATATATGTATATCTTATTTTAATCGTGCGTCGTAAATCGAGATCTACTAAAAATTGTAATCTCTCAGAAATCTTATTTAATTTAGAAATGAAAATGAAGATATTTTTAACATTTCATATCTACAAATAGAACGTATATCAAATTTGAAAAAAATATTTTCATCAATAAATATGTTCAAAAATTAAAATAAGTTGGTTCATATCCATTAAATTCTATAAAGATTTGCATGTAATACAAATTTATAATTTTTAATGAACGTAAAAATTTTGAAAAAAAATATTTAATATATAATAGGTTATGTACTAAAAAACTGTAATAATATTTTAAAAACATTTTTTTAATAATATGAAATACACATAAAAGTACATCAACACTTTTTAAGTAGAAATAATAATTAAAATTTATATACGAAACTATAGATTTTACTTTGTTAAATGTAAATCAACATCATGAAATGTTGGCTTATAATTTATGTTGCATCACTGTTTCGCCTTATTTTAAATAGAAATATTTTAATATTCATTTCAATTTTGAAAAGTTGCTACACGTATGAATTAAAATATTCAGAGTTTTCTGCAATATTCTCCGAAATAACACAGATTTGGAGAGTAAATTTTCAGAATCCATTAGCCAAAGTCGAGAAAATTGCCATAACATTAAATTATACATTTAGTATTATTAACTTGATTAATATTTGGTTCGCATAAAATGGGAAAAGACTTTCGTTTTCGACGTGGCTGTTAAACTTTACATTTAACATAATCCAGATGCTAATAATATATATTTAAATATACAATATAAATATATTTTAATATGTGCGCGTTATCTTGTATTCGGTGATGTAGTAAAAGCGAATTTTAGAACCGCCTCGCTTGCTTACAACTAGAAACTTATTATCTGTGGATTGTTCGCTGAAAATACCTGCCCCGAGGGAATGAGAAGATCCTGGAAAATCGCTTGCACGATAACAGAACAGGATTAAGATAAAATATAACAAGAACTTAGGATGCAAGCGGTGCTCGCTTGAGAAACAACAGTGCGCCCGGGGAGTGAAAACACTGTTTCTTTTTAAAACGCTAATTTAACACTGTAATCAAAAAGTAAGGTGAATTTGTTTATAAAATTTAAATTCTTTATTTAATCTTGCAAATCAATTTTATGCCCTTCAAAATAGTCCCAGTCCTAAAAAACAGTCTGAATAGTTTTTTTCGGTGTAGCCTTCAAGACCTTCTTCAATTTGGTTTCTCTTCTCTCTTCAATCATGTCAAAACGGCGTCCCCGCATTGGCCTTTTGAGTTTTCTGAATAGCCAGAAGTCGCACGGAGACAAATCAAGCGAATACGGTGATTGCGGAACGATATGAGTCGAGTTTTTGGCAAAAAAGTCGCGAAGAACCAACACAGTATGACATGATGTATAATCGTGATAAAGAAACCATGTAACTCGGTAAAAACACGTGTAACTCGGAGATAATTAAACCTTTTGACAAAAAGACGCTTGGCAAATGTTATAGACAGTCCTACCAACCCAGGAAAAAAAATTACAATTTACTTGCCTTTCATTAGAAATGCAAGTTTTAAATGAAAATTTCGCCTTACTTTTTGATTACAATAGTATATCAACGAAAAGAAATGCAATTTACCATAAATAAACACTCTCTATGATTATTATTAGCTATGACGAAAATTTTAAATTTTTCGTTAATTTTAAGATATTTCAAATATAATTAAATAACAGCGTACTTATATAGTTGGATGCAAATTTGAATTGCTTTATTAAGTTAGTAGCAAACAAGCAAGCATCGATATCGTTAAAGGTGAACGTTATATAAACAAAGCGTTTCTCGACTTTGATTCTCAATTAGCATGGCCACAGAGAATCAATTCAGAATTGATTCAAAACGATACTTGAGCTACGTGCAAAAGTTTCAAGATGCGAACCGGCTAATTCCCATCGGATTTCCGGACCGAAGTTTATAAGCAAAAACGGTGGCTCGTTTTCTTACACGACTGCGAAAACAAATCATCCGCGATGGGAAACCGTAAGGTTTTGCAACCTCTAGGAAAAATGGTTAACGTTTCGTTTTATTGTTTTCTCGTATTTATTGTACTGTAAAAAATGATTTGTGGCTACCGTACAAAACTCCTACAATAATAATACTGAATTTAATTTACGACTGCCCAAGCTTAAGACCACCTATACGTTTCTACGGTACGCTATACTTTGGCTCGATTGTAAATCGTCCTAGTTTAAGTTATATCCTTGCTCTACGTACGACTCGTAAATAAAACCCGAAGGATAATTTAGAATCAATAAAGCGATAAATGTCCGAAGACTTTGAACGCGACCCGTCATACAAATTTCGAAGGCGTCGTTGTGCCGTTATTTGCCCTTTTTTTTAAAAAATAAAATAACCACCTCGATAAATGAGAAAGGAACGGAACTATGTTATATTATCAGAGAGTATTTTACTTTTTTATGTTATATATATATATTTTTTTTTCCCTTCTGCCCTTTGTTTCATGTGGCACTTTGGCTGAAATTTAGGTGCTTTCGCGACCACGGTTTCTTCTACAGAAATCATAAAAAAATTCACTGAATGTAGATATAATAAAAAATCTACTAATGTCGCTATTAACATAAAACTTGGTCCGGAACTTTAAGTAAAATAATATATCCTATTTTATGTCTTGAACAGTATGAACATGAAGTATGTACGCGTAAATAATATTTATTTTTAAATTTATTTTCATATTCAAATTAAACATTCCGTATTCAATATAAATAATATACGCAATATTTTTTTAAATATTTCACATTTCATATTAAAATTAAAATGTACGAATGTAAATGAAGATGGCGCAGTTTTACATCGATGTAAACTATTAGAATGGGCGTTTTCATAATCATCCGTTATGTTGTGTGTGGTGGGGGGGGGGGAGAAAGGGCGGCCATTATAAAGGGCAAGTAGTAAAATGCGAAATTATCATTTCCGCTTTTCTCTTATTTTCGACTCACGACATAAAGTTTAGAACTAGAACTATGGCCTCGTACGTTTTGCAAAGATTATGTCGCATTACGAACAGTACGGGCGCCATTACTATGAAAATATTTCACGCAGGAAATGGAATGTAATAAAAAAATGGCGATTTCCAACATTATATATATATATATATATATATTCCGATATTAAATTCGACAAATACAAGACCTACGCTATTATGAAAATAAACGAAATTACGCTTTGTGTGAGTTGGAAGCATTAATTTCTTAATTTCATTTCTATTTTACAACACACACACGCACACACACACAATTCTGGAATTGAATTATTATATAAATAAATTTACATAATTATTAAATCAATTATGTTAAGATAATGGCTCGTGAGATGAAATCTAAAAGTGCTGCTCAATATAAAATATTAATGCAATTACTTTTATGAATATTAATCGTATGAAGCATACTCAAGTTTAACACCGCCGAGCGTCACTAATTATATAGTATTCGTAATTAATTAAAAGATTTAAAATCGTGTGAATCGATAGTCGAAATTCGATTCGAGTAATTAGGGTGCAATATTGAAATTAATTACCGAAAAATATGGCGCTTATTCGTCGTGTATATTAAGGCGCTTTCGGTCGCGTGGCGCAATTTTTCACCGGAAAGCGAAAACTTTAGATTCCGCGAATACTTGGTACTTAAATTAATCTTTTCCGAAGAAAAGCCAAGTTTTTGCGAGTGGGCGCCTTCCCCTATAATAGCGACCCGTTTCTCTCTGCAAACAAACGCAAAATTCACGCTCGGTAAAATATGATCCGCTTTCACCCTTTTCCGTTTGAAAAGTGGATCCGTATAACATTGGACATTTATCATTCAAAGCCTATCGAAGGAGAATGTTGTTTTAATATAAGAAATGTATTATATATGCTTTCGTATATTATAAATTGTTATGTGCGCTTATCCGTGTGCTATTCCTATATATCTTACAGCACACATATATATATATATATATCATATAATATTATATAATGCGCGTACTTTTTTCATATATCACAATAATACAATATTTAATATTTAAATTGTGACAAATTTTGTATGAAATATTTTTATGTTGAATAATTAGAATGAATTTATAATCAATAATTTATCTAAATACTTCTTCTTCTTCACGCCATCTCCTCAAGAAAGTTGGTGATTCACACGGTTAATGAAACTTTCAACGCAGCCATTCGAAAGAGTTCTATTGACGAACAGTTGAACCAACGACGAAGATCTTTAAGCCACGAGTTTTGACGTCTTCCTATTGATCTTTTCCTCTGAATTTTTCCTTCCAAAATTGTCTAGAGAAGCCCGTATTTATCATTTCGCAAGATGTGACCGAGGTATTGAATTTTCCTCAATTTAATTATTTTTAGTAATTCTGAAATTTTATTAATTTTCTCCATAACCAAGATATACTTAACATTCTCCAATAGCACTTCATCTCGAAGGCTTCCAGACGTTTTATGGTTCCAGGATCTAGTGTCCATGATTCAGCACCATATAGAAGATACGTATTTTTAATTTCATGCTTGTGCTCTTAGACGTTTAAAACTTTTTTCGTTCTAGCTTGTTCTATTCTAGAACGGATCCCCTTCTTGGGATCGTAGATTGCTATGATATACGTCCTCATTTATTTATAGAACGTCACTTATATATATATATATATATATATATATATATATATATATATATATATATATATATATATATATATATTTGTTGGTGTTGGTATTTTGAAAACACTGACCATTCACAATGTTCAAAACAGTATAAAGTCAACGTAAGTGACATTTTCTAGCTGAATTCAGCGGAAAATAGTCGAAAAAGCGTATGTATGTATGTATATATAAAAAAAGAAGTACGTTAACACTAAACAGTTTTTACGACGTGTACGAGACCGCAAGTATAGAGCAAATACTGCATTACACACAAGGGAGAAAGTGTCCAAGGTATGCAGCGTGAGAAGAAGAAGAAGAAGAAGAAGCGGCAACACGGCGTCAAGGGGTTATTTATCGGCATACTTACGTGCTTCTGGCGTTAAGGACCAGTAGGTAGTAGTGTCTTTAATGTCGCGCGACGCGAGTAACATGTTAAAGTTAAAACTTGTACCGTGACAACTTCGAACCAACGGCGCTAGAGAAGGGGAACGCTTTAATGCCATGATGGTCCGCCGTTTGTATGCCCGGTATATGCTCGGTGACCGCAAAATAATTTATGCTCGACAACCTCTCGTGCAAAACCCCTGCGCCGCGCTATCTAGACTCCGCAAACAAGTGACATGATAAATCTATGTCAAGTGAGAAATTTAATAATTAGTATTACGCGGACGTTTCCACTATATCAAACCGAAACCGTTTCTCTCTATATACGTTCAATTTATTATTATTATTATTTTATTTTTTTTGTTGTTAAATCTTTTATTTTATTTATATATACCATATCTGGTAGTGGAAATATTATTGAGCGATTTTTTCCCGTTCGATTATAGTGTTTAGCGCCAAAAAACATTCTCTCCCTCGAAAATTCTCATTTCATCAGACTTAGATGAGCCATGAAATGACTGTTTGTTAAAAAGTTTACCGTTATAGAAAAAATTGAGAAACTTTTTTAAAGTTTTAATGCACCCTGAAGTACGTTATACATATTTAGAAAAAAAAACCTATATCAATTTGTTTTATATTTAATATATAAATAATACGATGGAAAAAAAATTTGTATCGGATAGAGGATTCAAAAAATGAACGAGTTTTAATCGTTCATCTTACCTAAACTAACCTGGACAATTAATTAGCGAAGTTTTTTTATGGACTTTGAACTAAGATGGAATGATCTAGGTGTATTTTTTTAGCCTTTCAATAGTATTATAAAGTTTTTTTATTCTCATAATGTGTCTTATAGCAACTTAATATACTCTTTCTATGAGGACCAGTCTTCCGGACAAGATTCTCCAAACTCCATATTTTTATCTTATCACTTATTTCATTTTTAAAACGGAAGAAGCAATATGAAGCTAAATTTAATATTCTTACCGTATTTGGAACACGTTGTATAACACATGAGATCTTGTCCTGCATTATTTAAACTCAACTTCCAATGATTCCTCTAGCAGATCTTAAACGAAAGAAGATATGAAAAAAATGATGCATCACTAGATTGGATGAGGGAATAGCTCAATTGCGATCTACTTAGATTCTATCAACCCTTATATGTATCATCCCTTCACCAACATTTAGTTTTTTTTTTATATTTACAACTCCTAACGTTAAAATGGTGGTCACTGTACCCATCATCAATCAGCCAGAATCAATGTGTTATCATGTCATTGATTCTGATATACAATATATATATATAAATATATGGTATACTGAAGGTATAACATAAAATTAATTCGAACGTATATTAATTTTTCATATTTTATAATTAATTAAAAAAAACTTTTTGCTTTTCATGACACGCTTTATCCAATTATATATATATTGATAGACGAGCACACTTTCATAATGTAATTATATAATTGGCCTAAATTGATCACAATTTAGCGTGAGACGCACACGCGCATACGCACATCCACGGATACGTATGCGCATATTTAAGTGAATTCGTATCGATTCACATACATTTGATGACATAAAATATTCACACGTATATTATTACATATCCGTAATAATAATACGTTGCGATTATTCCAATATGTGGATCGTTTTTCAACTAAATTCTTAATATCCTGTTATATAAAATACTCGTTTCCGGCATGTCTACGATTGCGCATTGAATATACGAAGTATTATATATTAGTGGCACAAAGGGCGAATTCGACATGAGATCACTCGAAAAAAAAAATTATACATATTTTTCGTATTTTGAAAACGTCGATTATTTCTCGGTATAATTTGTATGAATTCTATTCGTACAAATTATTAACGATATTTCTGAACAGATAATGATATTATAAATTATTCGAATGCTTGAATCGTACGATTTATTGTGCGATAATAATACGATTTAATAACAATAAATTAAGGGAATACACGTCACAATCGAAATTCAATGAAGTTTATTTATTTGGAAACGGCTCGGTTATCGTTGCGAAATTGTATAAATGCCACATCGCGAATTTCCACTAACTCTAATCTGGTCTCGTTCCGAAGTGGTGGAAGAAAATTTGAAAAGCTCATTTTCAATTGAAATTTGCGGATCCGGTTTCCATAATGAATATTTAAACGAACTCACTTCATTGTATCGTCTGCCGTTTGTCCTTCCTCGATCCGGAGACGAGCGGCCCGAGAATTTCGCGAGTTTTCCTTTTGATTGCCAAATCGAATTACGAAAAGAAAGAAGTGACTCGAAAACAAATCTGATTTGTCCATTTCGTATTCTGAAAAACACTTTCTCGAATATTAAATATAATTATATATTTAAAATAAAGTAAAAAAAAAATAACGAAACCCTTCTAATAATATTGTGTTGTTTTTGTTTCTTTATTTATTTTTCCGACACATTTCTGTCGAACGTGACAAACGGGAAAACTTTGGAAAAATATTTCTATTTATTCGCGTTGAAATTTTTCTTTATAGAATTCCGTTATATCATAATATAATCTACGTTTCGAGTGAAAAATTTATAACCTTTTAAAATGTTTCTTATTCCTGTTTACTCTCGAGTAATGGAACTTTGAATATTATTTCAGTTGCCGGAGTAGAATAAAGCTGAAATAGTTGACAATAATATATTTATATTATTTTCACAAATCAAAATTATCACTTACTGATAATTTTCATTTATATGTACATATAATATAAAAGTTGTAATTTTTTCAAAATATAACTTTTGTTAATTTATTTTTACGATTTTAATTATTGTATCGAAAAAAAAAGTAATTGAATATAAAGTTCACAACCCGATTTATGGGCCAAGGTCCCTCACGACTCGTAGCGCAACTGATCTAATTTATCACCCGCCAACATATAAATTATATTAAATGTCACGTTGCTTTAGTCAGTCAGTATTATACGAATATGTTGTGCACATGAATAATTTTTCATCTTAATTTATTTATTCGCATAATATTTCAGATTTTATCACATTTTCATTGAATTATATATATATATACACACACACACACACACAAATATATATTTATTTATATTAATAGATACATCATGTTTTGAATATAATATGAGTGAGTACCTTTTCTTTTCTCATACTTCCAACTTTTCTACTTAGAAATGAAACCGTAAGAAGTAAACTCAATCCCATTATCTCATTATTTCGAATTGAACGAACGCATTTTGCCAACGTTCGATTTGGAATTTTAACGGCAATAATAACAACATATCCATTTATAAGAAATATTTCTTCGGCACGTGACAATTTTACGTTGAATCTCCAAGGGATGTATCAAAAATACTTTATACAGTATGCTATAAAATTTACAGTATCCATTATTTTTTATTAATGTTACACTGCAATCAAAAATTAAGGTGAATTTGTTTATATAAATGTAAATTTTTAATTTATTCTTTTAAATCAATTTCATCCCCTTCAAACTAATTCCCGTCTTTTTTCAGTCCTCGAAACAATCGGAATGGTCTTTTTCCGGCATAGACTTCAAGACCTTCTTCGATTTTATCTCTTTTATCTCTTTAATCATGTCCAAGTCGCATGAAGCCAAATCAGACCAATACAGTGGTTGCGAAATGATACCTGAATTTTAAATGACAATTTCGCCTTACTTTTTGATCACAGTAGTACATTGTGCAAAATAATAATTAATCAATCAACAAACATTAAACATGACTGAATTTAATTAAAAAAAAATACGAACATGATAACATTTATATTAATAATCTCTCGAAAAAGTCGTAAAGTGCACCGAAAATAAAATTTATTTTATGTTTATATTTCTTAACACATAACAAAAGGAAAGCTTGAAATTTAAAAACTCAACAAGAGAATATTGGAATGTTTCCCGTACGACCCTTAGGAGATCGGTGCAGGGAAAAGGATCGAAAAAGGAGCTTCCGCAGATAGGATGGGGTGCTTTTCTAAAGCCGCTTAAAATTCGCAGCGAGACACGAAAGCGGATTTGAACCCTTTTTTGTTTGGCTTTTTGAATACTATCCCCAAGATTACTAACCTGTGCACTTTATACCTGTCCTTCTCGATGCGATTTTTTCCCTTCACCACCCTTCTGTGTGTAATTTCTTTTTATCCACTTTAAATTTCAGATTTGTCTGTGCTTAGCAAATTTTTTGTACGCTTCACGCGTCAAATGTGCATGATCGATTATTAAACGTTATTCTTCCAACTTTTAAACATCAAACAATATATAATATTATCATAATATAAAATATATCATTTAATAGATACAAAGCTTCCAAAGAAAAAACAATTTATATTAAAACTAATTTTAATATCTCAATAAACAATTTCACCTTTAATATTATATAAAATCATAACGTGTATTAAAATAGACATATTGACATATTTTTGAAATGTTCTCGGATAACTTATAATAACCAAATATGAAATTATAATTAAGATGGTGTATTTTATAATTGGATTCGAAAATATTTAGTTTTATGAAATGATTTATATTTAGATCAAAATTGGATTTTATAAACGAGGTCACATTTTCAACATTGATTCACCGCAAACAAAATTTTTATTCTAAATTTAATCTGTATTTTGTTAATCGAATTCTAAATATTTGATCGTTTCAACAAATTTTAACTAAATAGTCATATCGTTTCATTTTGATAATACTATTTAAAACGAAATAACAAATTACATATAAAGAGTAGAAATAAAAATATATATATATATAAATTTTCAATATATGAACTTGTTATGGCTTTGAAACAATGTTTAATATTTGATTCTATATATAATATTTAGTGATTAAAAAAATTCAATTTTGGATTGAATAAAAAATGAAATCGTTGTATATATATATATATATATATATATCTTAAACATATAGTATAACATACGTGTGCCACATTTCTTTCTTAACGATTTCGTGTATCAACAGCCTTTTCAGGGCTATCTGTGCAAAGAAAATGAAGAAAAAGGCGCTATCGTGGAAAAAAAAGAGCTGAAAAACTGAGATCTTTCAACTTGGATATTGTTAGGTGTGATACTGAAAACCTCGTTCCGTAAAAAAAAAAAAGAAAAAAAAGACTATAATGTTGTGAAACCTCAAATGTGAAGACCAAGACCCATTACTGAACGTAGTGCCGGAGCAAAAAATATATGTGTTCACGTGCGCACGTATACTTGTTCATTTCTTTATCTCCTTAGACGTTCATTCTCGTAAATAAAATTTGTGGTTGCTTTAAAAGGACTCTTTCACGATCTAAATAAAATTCATATAAAATGTATTTACTATTATATTATTTTCATTATGTAGATGTATTACAATTATTAATAATGTAGATTTATATATATATATATATATATATATATATATATATATAAATGATAATTTGGTATATAACGAATGGATCTTGTTTAAGTGAGGGATCGAGATTCGATCCGCGACCAGACCTTATCGCGGGCACACGAGTCGTTTCGGATCGTTTTAACCCTTTAGTGGCCCCAAAATAAGCTGCACATACAATGGCGATCTCCGGGCGCGAGTCTAATGAGCCATTAAACGGGGCGATAACGCACAGGCAACTTCTGCTTTAACCCTGCAAACTGCCAGGGTAGATCCGGATCGACGATAGGACCGCAATCGGAGCTCGGGTATAACATACCCCCGGTGACCTCTGCTTTAGAACATTATCTCTTGATACAGATAACTCTGAAAAAAAAAATACAATAATAATAATAATAATAGTAAAAACCGAAACGTCTGTCTGACCCACTTTGACAATTCGGTTTCTTCAAATTAGAGTATCGCATTAAATATTTATTAGGCAATAGCATGTCGCTAATTAAAATGTTGAATTTTAAATTTAGGCTCGAATGGAAAATTTTGATGGCATATTTTATATAATATAAATAGATGCAGCTCGAGGGTGATTCATTCTATGATATAATCCACGTTGCAAGAGAGATACGTTAAATATTAACGTGAGGGTCTGAATATACAAAGTAATGCTAGCGGGCATTCGGGGGTTCAACCCTTAATATCATCCATCTTCATTTGTGTGCTTTCATTTTCATAACATCTCCCTTTTTTAAATATAAATATGTGTGGACATTTTTTGTACATATTTTTCTATAATAATACCATAGTCATATATATGATCAAAGAACATCAATTATGCATTATAACTAATTTTAAGAATAATAATAAAAAATATTCGTTGCCATTTGAAAAATAATTCACAACTGGTTATCCGGTGGTTGTAGACAGTGAGTAGGCTCGGTAATCTTAATTCAACCCTCGAGTATGTGTTCGCAATGAATAGTATCTAAACTAGAATCTGCTTGTCGAGTGTAGCATACGTTGTAAAGTCGCATTCATACACGAAGTTTAGTAAGATCCGTGTTTTGATATACGGCTTTGTGTGTACGAGTGCTCGTTTCGTGCTCAATCTTTGTTTTCATAGAATTAAACTTCTCTCCTTGTAGACCGTTAATAACGACGTAATTTATTCACCACTGTCGATACGTATTACTGTTAATTGCTAACGGACGAATAAAAATGACGTCACGCGCTTTGTGGCATTCAGATTTTTTCGATTAATATATATATATATATATATATATATCCGTCGGATAGTCGGGCACGTAACACGTACGTTATACCGATAACCCATTAATCGGGGTGGCTTATTTTTAAGCGACGCTGATGGATATAAGGGAGGCGTCGTTGTTTACCCCGGCGATGGCTCAACGGTTAAGCTTTCGCATTATGAACGACGTTCACGTAATCCGACTCTCTATCTTGCAGACGCCACGTGTCTTGTTGTACCGACGTCGCCGTTTAATCACTGGATCAAATAAAATGAGAAACGAACCGCTCCGATGGATACAACCTTCGGACAATTTGTATAATTTCATCACTAATAACCAAACCCGACTGACCGTTCGTGTTGCTCTATCTTTGAAATTGTGAAACGCTTTACAGCGTTTTCTAAAGTTGGGTCGTGGCAAGTACTGCAAACGGCAACCGTTTACTATCGTTTTTAATAATTCGAATTTTGATATTTATTAAAAAATAAAATTTGCGGTTCTGAAAAAGTTTGAGAAACATTGCGCCAGTATAATTTTATGAAAGTAGGACATTCTGTATGTTAAAACTCGTTGATCTACTTATGTTAATTTTTTTTTTTTTTTGAGAGATAGCTACGTGTCAATATATCAATATATATTTTTTTTCCCAAATTTTTTTAAAAATTTTCAGTTTTTTTTTACTTTATTAAACATAAAATTGATTACATATATATATATATATATATATATATATATATATATATATATATATATATATATATATTTAAAAATAAATAAATAAACGAATTAAATTCACAATGAGAAGAGAATGAAAATCATTTATTTTAGTATTTTATCGAGTAAATCGGTTAATTTGAGATCTAATATTTGTATAGCATACTGTGAATGTTGTACGGCGCGTACGAATATATAAATTTCTAACTATATCGCAATATTACCATCCAGTATTTAATCATCGAGCACAATTTTCAATTAATTCCTTTAATTTGAACTTCAATATGTGTTGAATAGTTTCAAATTGTCTACTATTATATGTAAGCAGCGTGCCGACAGAAATTCACTTTCAAGGGATCACAACCCTCAATGACGTGAACAAACAACGGGAATGTCACCGCATATATAACACTAGCTACATATCCGTGTGTACATATGTTTGTAACATAACTATTTCGCCTATGTGTAAATACTTTGATATTGCTCGAATTAAATCTAAAACGAATTAGATAATCTGTCGCACTTCTGAGAATTTATACTGTGACGTCAAATTTGATCGTACGAATTTTCGATATAAACAACTTTAATGAAATATCGATTATTTATTATATAAATTTATAATGGAATGCTGTATATATATATATATATATATATATATATTTATATATCAACGAAAACTATCGCGAACCGCATGTTTGGAAACTTTGTGCCATGTATCGTACGTTATTATCTAATAACGCTAATCTTATCAAAACCTTCGACAACTTGATCGTCTGCTTTTCCATTATTGTATCTTCTATTTTCGCTATATTAATTTTTTTTCTCGTTAATGCAATTTTCTTTGTTTGAACTCGCTAATGCAATATTTGTATTTTCTAATTTTATAAAACAATGCCTAAATTGAGATACTTAAAAAAAATAAAATTACACAATATGTAGATAAAAAATTGTGTACTAATTTTAAATTTTAATAAAAAAGATATGCATTTTAGAATACTTTCTCAATTTATAGATTTTTTTTTTTTGATAATTATATTTTCCGAATATTGTTTGTGAGATTTGAACTTACTTATACTCAATTTTGATTACTTAGTGAAAATTATTTTACTTCACATTATTTTTTAAAGTATTGATATATAGAAACTTTACTCTTAATATATTCCATAAGATAATGTCTATAATCGTTAAAACTGATGATCGCGATGACCATAAGAATATCAATTTTTGAGGATTTTTTGAAGTATGGTAATTAAATATGCTGTACATTTGATTTAGTGATTTGATTTAGACTTAAACTGAAAATTCGTTTATTGCTTTTTCTATTTTTGAAGTTCTAACTAGATTTGGAAGATATTTAATTATGATAAAATTTACATAGATTAATTAATTCGTAACTACCATGAATTCATATTACCAATAACCGAGTTTGGTGAATTGGATATTAAACATTTATCCAATATGTGTCGAAATAGCTCTTTTATTCGTCTATTTTCCGAGTATTGGCCGTAGATTTTTTTTCATCTATAAAGACGTTGAATTAGGCGCGCGAATGTTCGCGAATGTTTTTAATTAATTTTTCGAACGGAAGCGTCTCTCAAATTATGTTTGTCAAAAGACAAGACAAACACAAATATTGGAAGCGAGTTTGAACATATTGAGTTAGCAGCGTCGCGTTCAAAAGATCCCTTTTCTCTTCGTATTTTGTCGCAGGAATAACACCAGGAATTCTTATTCTAGGTCCCATATTTATTGGCAATACAAATAGAAAAGTTAAGTCAACAGACTAGGTTCCCGCTCTATACGGCTTAACGGTGTGTCAGGCATTCTCAAACTTTTATCTATTCAACATCATCGTACGTGTCAATTTTTTTTCAACACATAAAATGTATAATATTATATTGAAAATATTTTCACTCGATATTCAGATATTATTATCGTGCTATAATCGAAATAGAAATATGAAATGAAAAATAATTGGTATAAAATGAGATATCGCTTTTTCCACCGAGAGAAATAATGAGATTTCATCCATGTTATTCGATTCGATAATATATATATATATATATATATATATATATATATATATATATATATATATATATATATATATATATATATATATAAATATATATATATATATATATATATATATATATAAATATATATATATA
Source organism: Leptonema lineaticorne (assembly GCA_024500535.1). NCBI lineage: Eukaryota > Metazoa > Arthropoda > Insecta > Trichoptera > Hydropsychidae > Leptonema > Leptonema lineaticorne. The sequence continues at coordinate 12,911,131 of JANIJI010000001.1, forward strand.
TATATATATATATATATATTTACATATTTTTTTGTTTTCTTTAAATATATGGATTTTTTAACATATTGTTACGACCTTGGGGGGTTTAATATAAGAATTAAATATAATTACTGCAGGTAAACGGCATTTAGTTAAGTTAGAGATAAGATATGGAAAAACCCTGTTCTTTATAAATGTAAAAGAAGATAGACAAGATGGATTACGATAACAATGTTAATGGATTCTGAAAACTCAAGCGACGCAGATAAACACAAAGTAATAACGTGGACGGGATTTCCCATATTTAATGGGCGTTACCACTTCACTATTAGCTGAAACCGATAAGGACTGCAGGTCGGCCGCCTATAAAACGGGTGTACGACCAGTATACAAAAAGCTTCGTCTGCGAGCAGCCTTGGATAGGCGAAGTTCTGCCCGACTTCACATGTGAGAGCCTTGGCTCTGTGAAGCTCGGACCGGATGGATAGATCGAGGAAGGACGTCAGACTACGGTGAAGGACGATCGGATGTAGGAGCGGCCTGGTCGGCATCTGGGAGCTCTACGAATCCAGAAGAGTGTCTGGAAGACGTTCTTCGAGAAGTCTCACGTTGGATATCTACGATCTGGTTCCAGAAGGAGTAGCGGTTATACTCCAATCCGGTGGATCAACTATGGAATATGGGTTTAGAGATTAAGGTTTTGGTAACCAGTAATTAATCCCTTGTCGCTCTTGTTAGTGTAACTCATTTATGTATGTCTTTTATTAATTGACGTATGTCCATTATTGTTATTAACTGCTTTGTAATTGATTTATATTTGTATACCTGATTATTGGCATTCAAGGATTTATGTTTGTATCTCTAACTATTGGCATTTAATGATTTGTGTTTGTATCTCTGATTAATGATTTATGTTTGTATCTTTGATTATTCTTATTAATTGATGTATTTATTCTATTGTCTCTGTTATTTATAATTCTTGCTGTATTCTTGTACTTTGTTGCCGATTATTGTAAACCTGTCAGTAATAAAACCCCGTTGGTAAGACCGATATACCCAAATAGGAGCGTATCATTTTCTATCCTAGAAACCCCCGCCCCCGGGGACGTAACAATTGGTGTCAGAAGTGGGATAGAAGATGTCGCTCTTATTCAAAGGGAATATCAACGAGGATGAGAAGACAAGGAACCAGCAACCTAGCGAAGAACTCTCTAAGATCAAAGCTCAGATTAAAGAATTTGAAAAGACTATAGCGGAAATAAAGTCTGGAAAAGGAATTTCATCTACCGTGGTTGTTTCTCCATCACAAGAATTCGAGGTACCTCCATTTGACGGAACTTCTTCATGGACAGCTTTTAAAATACAGTTGACGGCTGTGGTTAACGCCAACGAATGGAATAATGATAGAGCATTTGCGGCATTGGCATTGGCTTTATGTGGACAGGCTCTCCTGGTGTTAGAGATTACTGGAAAGGTCAGCTATGAAGAATTACTCGAAACATTAGAGTCCCGATTTGGAGACAATCACTTGGAATGTGTATACCGTACGCAATTGAAAACTCGCATACAACGGGATAGCGAATCTCTCCAAATGTGGTGGTCGGAAGTTCAGAGGCTGGTCAGAAAAGCTTACCGATCATTACCACTTCGTATTGACGACATGTTAGTCCAAACTTTTGTGGACGGGATCCAAGATTTGAAAGTAAGAGCCGCAGTGAAACTTAAACATCATGTCAACATAAAGGATGCTTTGGCTCATGCACTGGAAGTGGAAGCAGCGCGTCATGACCTTGAAATTGAAACAAGAGCAGTGATGGCGACATCGAAGAATAATAAACGTCGACGTCATCGTCCTAGATGCTACAAGTGTAGAGAAAGGGATCATTTATTTTACAATTGCCCGAAACGCTACGCTTCTAAGGAAAATCCTTTTGGAAAAACGACGAGTAAGACTCAAGTAAACGCGGACGCACCACCAGTGAGGATGTTGAGAACAAATTTCGGCACTAAAAAGGAAAACAACAAGCAAAGTGTACAGCTGAAAGATTTAAGTGGAAAATCGAAGAAATTGGATATTTCTAAGCCCGGACAGGAGAAAATTGTTAGAACAACTTCGACAGAAAACTGTTTTTGGAAAAGTCATGGAGGAAACATGGAAAACTGGCGTCGAAAGTACATTAGCTGTAAATCCGGAAAAGAACCGCCTTCTGAAGAAAATGAGTTTAACATCGTTCGGGACGAACGAGTTTTAGAAGGGGGCAATGTTACGACCTTGGGGGGTTTAATATAAGAATTAAATATAATTACTGCAGGTAAACGGCATTTAGTTAAGTTAGAGATAAGATATGGAAAAACCCTGTTCTTTATAAATGTAAAAGAAGATAGACAAGATGGATTACGATAACAATGTTAATGGATTCTGAAAACTCAAGCGACGCAGATAAACACAAAGTAATAACGTGGACGGGATTTCCCATATTTAATGGGCGTTACCACTTCACTATTAGCTGAAACCGATAAGGACTGCAGGTCGGCCGCCTATAAAACGGGTGTACGACCAGTATACAAAAAGCTTCGTCTGCGAGCAGCCTTGGATAGGCGAAGTTCTGCCCGACTTCACATGTGAGAGCCTTGGCTCTGTGAAGCTCGGACCGGATGGATAGATCGAGGAAGGACGTCAGACTACGGTGAAGGACGATCGGATGTAGGAGCGGCCTGGTCGGCATCTGGGAGCTCTACGAATCCAGAAGAGTGTCTGGAAGACGTTCTTCGAGAAGTCTCACGTTGGATATCTACGATCTGGTTCCAGAAGGAGTAGCGGTTATACTCCAATCCGGTGGATCAACTATGGAATATGGGTTTAGAGATTAAGGTTTTGGTAACCAGTAATTAATCCCTTGTCGCTCTTGTTAGTGTAACTCATTTATGTATGTCTTTTATTAATTGACGTATGTCCATTATTGTTATTAACTGCTTTGTAATTGATTTATATTTGTATACCTGATTATTGGCATTCAAGGATTTATGTTTGTATCTCTAACTATTGGCATTTAATGATTTGTGTTTGTATCTCTGATTAATGATTTATGTTTGTATCTTTGATTATTCTTATTAATTGATGTATTTATTCTATTGTCTCTGTTATTTATAATTCTTGCTGTATTCTTGTACTTTGTTGCCGATTATTGTAAACCTGTCAGTAATAAAACCCCGTTGGTAAGACCGATATACCCAAATAGGAGCGTATCATTTTCTATCCTAGAAACCCCCGACCCCGGGGACGTAACAATATATAACACCATGATCAAAAAGTAAGGTGAATTTGATTATAAAATTTAAATTCTTTATTTATTATTCCAAATCAATTTTATCCCCGTCCGATAAAACTCACTTTTTCCAGTCCTCGAAACAGTCGGACCTTCATTGATTCGGTTTTTATCTCCTCAAACTTATCAAAACGGCGTTCCCGCATTGGTCTTTTGAGTTTGCTGAATAGCCAGAAGTCACACGGAGTCAAATCAGGCGAATACGATGCTTGCAGAACGATATAAGTCGAATTTTTGGCATAAAAGTCATAAATAACCAATGCAATATGACGAGGTGCATTATCGTGTTGTAGGAACCAAGAGTTGTAAAAATACGTTTAACTCGGAGAGAATTAAACCTTTTGACACACAGACGCTTGGCAAATGTTATACACAATCTTACCAACCTAGGAAAAATATTAACAATTTACCTAACTTCCTAATGCTTGGGAGTTTTAAATGACAATTTTACATTGCTTTTTACAGTAATATATATTTCAAAATTACGCACAACTAATGAATCGACGGCGAGTTCGTATACTTTCCAAACGATACAAGTGCATAAACACATTCGCGCACGTTTATTTGCTCGACTTTTATTTGCGCTTCCAATCATTTCTGCTGAAAAAAAATCTCTAGACGTTTTTCAGCAGATATCCTTATCCGAAATTCATTACACAGCCACCGTTACACGAGTCTGTAAAAATGTTTACTCTATCTAGATTGCGATCGTTGACGTACAATTCTGATCAAACACCATTTTTTCTTATATATATATATATATATATATATATATATATGTGTGTGTGTGTGTGTGTGTGTGTGTGTGTGTGTGTGTGTGTGTGTGTATTAATTCTAGGGAAAAATTCTATAAAGGTACTTTTTGCGTTGTTGATACTCGATAAATTTTTTTTATTTAACAGAAACTAATTTGAGCAAATATATTTACATATTGTAAATAGTTTATGAATCTTTTTATAGATGTTAGTTAATAAAAAATAAAATAAAAGTAATATTTTAAATGTTCTGAATTTGTTGAAAATTAAAAAAATCAGAATACAAAATAAATATAAATTTAATATTGAAGTAAAAATTTTCATATAGAATAATAATATTTCGGTTTACAATGTTGAAAACTAAAAACGTGACACGTTCGTACGTTTTGTTTCAACAATTTGAATCGGATGGTTTCGATTCGGTTTTACGACTCGTTTCCGTTGATTGCGATTCCCCGCTTCAAAGCGAGACCGTTAGCCAAATTAAGATTGAAAACGGACTCCTTTTACGGCGCGAATGACTTTAGAGAAACGTCTCGATTTTATTTTCAGACGTGTGTGCGTCTGTGTGCATTGCCCTTGTATACGTACCAAGTATCCAAGGTTTCATACATATTTCAGTAATTGAGTCGGTCGAGGGTCATATTTCACGGGAGTCACGTTTCAAACTAATTGAACGCCCCAGCGTTCTCTTCCAATGGATATAAATATACCTATATATGTACATATATATATATATATATATATATATATATATATATATATATATATATATATATATATATATATATATATATATACAATCATAGGTTGAATAGTACAAGTGATTTTTCCATTCAATACTATTCAGAAATAAAAATCATTTCTGAAAAATCGAACCAAATCTATTACACATCAATATGACTAATTTCACAATTTGAAAATTACAATATATATATATATATATATATATATATACATATATATATATATATATATATATATATATATATATATATATATATATATATACATATATATATACATATATATATTAGAATTATAAATACCATACTATTTTTTTTTAATTTTCATATATAATATTTATCGACCATTTACAACAGGTATGTCAAACATGAGGCCCGCGAGCCGCACGCGGTTTGCCAATGCAAAATTGCGGCCTGCCAAAATGTGCTTTTTTTAATAACATATATAAAGTTAAATTTTGTTTTTCGTTTGTAGTGTGCAGATTAATTAAATTAAAATTGATACTTTTATTATAACATTTATAAAATTGACACTTTGATTATAACTTGTAACGTTTTTTTTTTTAGTTGAAACTTGCGGCCCTCGACTTAGTACACTAAACTCGTGCGGCCCGCAATATACATATATATTTATATATATATATATATATATATATATATATATATATATATATATATATATATAAACAGAATCTTCCTAAATATTCGCTTTCGAGTTTGGGAATCTTTTCAGCTATTTTAATTATTGCGATTTCATTGGAATCTTTGGTTTGTTTGTTTTTGTGTTTTTTTATTTTTTGTATTCTATAAATTGAGTATATTTTTAATTACTGACTCCGTATTTCTTTTGTGATTCGTTATTGACATCGTAGCTACTTTTAATTTATTACATTTAATCTGAATAATTTTCACCCTTTTTTACATTCTATTTATAGTGCATTATTCTAATTATTTTGAGACTTATGAATGTTTACTGCAATATAACGGATGCTAATTAAAATATTCAATGAAAAAAAATGTTATTAAAAAAGAATTTTAAGATAACAAACGATTTCAGTGAGCGAAAAAAAAGAAAGGGATCATTTATATTAATTTTTCGTAAAGTATCACTTTTCAATCAAAATGTCAAAATTTGATTAATGCAAAATCAAAACGAATTAATATTCGTTTTAATACGAAAATTGGATTGGTATTCTATATTTTTCTATGACAAAATTATATCGCGTAAATAACACTGTGATCAAAAAATAAAGTGAATTTGTTTATAAAATGTAAATTCTTTATTTATTCCCCTTTAAAAGGCACTTTTGTATCGTTTATTCCAATCCAATCAACAGTCGGAATAGTTTTAAAGACTTTCTTCGATTCGGATTTTATCTCCTCAAACCAGAGCCAAATAGCCAGAAGTCGCACAGAGCCAAATCAGGAAAATACAGTGGTTGCGGAACGATATGAGTTTTTGGCAAAAAAGTCGCGAACAACCAATGCTGAATGACACTGTGCATTATCGTGATGAAGGAACCAAGAGTTGTAAAAACACGTGTAACTCGGAGATAATTAAATATTTTGACAAACAGACGCTTGGCTAATGTTATAGACAGTCCTAGCAATCTGGGAAAAAAAATACAATTTACCTGCCCGGGAGTTTTATCATAAATGATAATTTCACCTCGCTTTTTGATCACAGCAATATAAGTACATCGCACATCGACTTCGAGTGCTGAACGTTTTTCAGAATTAGCAAAACACGCGATCGGTCTGTTTTTTTTTTTTTTAATATAAAATTAATTACAATTCTTTCCGTTCTTTTTTCTTTATTTATTTCACCCCGTCGTTTTCTTTTCGTAATTTACGACCTTTAAGAGTTCTTTTTAACGTTGAGAAATTGTCCGTGTCTAGCACGCGATCCCCAACGGGGTGTTTCAAATGACATTATTATTACTTGTGACATGTATTCATGTTTTTGCAGTGACGCAAAAGGTCAAATACACGACTGCAAAATGTCAACGAAAAGATCGCTTTAACGGCTATCGTCGAAAAGTTATCCCTTAAAAGGAATCCCGATTGTCGACTGGAAACGGACGACTTTTTCGAAAAATTCGTCGAAAATATCTATTGTTAGCTGGAAAACCTAATCTAAATTGACAGAATATTATTTGTATAAAAATATCGACGTTAGAAAATAGTATCGTGTTTGATATTTGAGTCTATATTTCCAATACTATAAATATATTTTCCTTATTATTATATATACACGTTACATTTACCATATGTGATCTAAAAATATTACACGATATATCAAATATTATATTTAAGGACCTTCCGTTTTTCCTTGAATTATTATTGATTGTAAGTATCATTATTGATACATATCGATTTCATATTTTCGTTTTTCATTTTATTTTCTTTTTATATTCATTGATTTTTTTTGTCTTCTTTCATAAATAGCAAACACTTATAAAGAAGCATTATCATATCAATATATAATTTTATTCAATCAAATTAATATTGAATGTCACCAATTGAATATTCTCTTGTCTATACAGAGAATCTATTTAATTACTACAATAGTAATTCTTTTTATTAATTTAAAAAATTGTATTATAGAAATTGAATATATATATATATATATTTTATATTGGATATAAAAAATGAAAAATTATATTATTGAAAATTGTATAAATAAAACACAAAATACATACACTAGAACGTATTTATTTATTTATGAGATTACGTAGCTTTGCGTATATATTAGACTACCATCCGCCCAAACCATCCACTTTCTGAAAGTGGAACAAATGTTGATGGAATTCGCTCCTGAAAAACTTCTTTCAGTAATGTCATTACATCGCTTTGAGCATCTTCAATCGACCCAAAATGAGATCTTTTCGAAGCGTCTATACTTGGAAGAATTTTTCACTATGAATTTGTTCAGCAAAGAACGTCCAATCAGCCGAACGTTTGCAAAAATTCGCTTTGATTCGAAACATTCGTGAACATAACCAGTATACTTGTATATTTAGTATATATATATATATATATATATATATATATATATATATATATATGTATATATATATATATACGCTTGTGTGTATTTTTAATTTCATATTATAGTAGATTTAATCAAAATCAACAATAAATAATAGCGGAATGAATAAATGTCGAAATATATTTAATTTGTTCCATTATATAAATCATATCTATCCATTTTATCTTCGGCGGAAAATATTTACGAAAATGGAAAATTTAATGATAGCGGTTTCGACGGTGGAAAGAGGTGTTGTTGGCAATGTTGCCGGTTAAATTTAGCATTTTCCGCAACTTCCGCTTCCGGACAACGCGACGTCTCCCACTGTCGAAAAATAATGAACATAGGCTTTATTTTTTATTTTATTTTTTTTTTAGTTACAAATTTCAGCGATTCTTTCGTCACAAATATTAAATTTGTCTGCAATTTTACGGTTGAAAGATAAATGTCATTTAGTAACATGTTTCACTTGATACTATTATATCTATGTAACATATAATTTTTAACTAAATATATATATATATATATATATATATATATATATATATATATATATAGTAATTTAAACAAAACCTTTCATAATACACATACTCATATAATGTTTTTTTTTATCGTAGAACCTTGCGAGAAGACATACTGTCGATGGGGTGCCACTTGCGTGTCCTTGGGCGATGGCAGGACACATTGCCAATGTCCTTCCAGATGTCCTACAAGTCAAGAGCCGGTTTGTGCAACGGACGGTCGCACATATACCAACAATTGTCTTCTAAGAAAGGAATCCTGCGAGAAAAGACTCAACACTCGAGTGCGTCACGCCGGGGAATGTGGTAAGTCCTATTAAACATTACGAAACCCTAAAATTGCAAACCATAAATTTCATCCAAGACCTCACACCCCGAAACACGTAAGTGAGGAACATTCTAGCATCCTTTAAAATTATAGGCGAGCACATAGTTTCTCATTAAGCTTAAGCTTCTTAGGACGCATACGCGCGAACAGGGATAAAGCCGAATAATCATAACAGATTTGGTCCTCGTGGAATGTTCGCTTGGCTCCACACTATCTCGTCTCGAATTAATTTCTATTATATCAGCCGAATTTCAATGTTGTGAGGCTGTGACCGCACATCTCGATTGTGACTTGTTCGAATTGTCGATGCCAACTTTGAGCAAACAAAACTGATTACTAATTTATGTTGGGGACGCCATTTGCGGCTATTCTCTCGAGCATTGTATCATATCTTTCGCAAACTTTAATGAAATTCTGATCGACTTATTCTACCTAATAAATAATGAAACGCAGTATACATCGAAACCTTTTTACGACGTTTCTAAGAAACTTTCATTTATCCGTATTTCTCTTTGATTCTAATTCAATAGAATATTTTTATGTGCATATACAAATTTATTTATATAAAAAAATGCTTTGATAAAAATAATATTTCATATAAAAATGGACCAAAAAATATCAATACAATATGAGTTGAATCAAAAAATATAATTTGTCCTAAGATTCAAAGCAAAGCATCTGATTAAAGGTGCTGAATAGTCGTTTCAAGTGGAACTCCGATACACGTTGTACTATTGGACATAACTATAATAGAATGTCGGTACATAGTTTGAAAGACTCTGTATCAAAGCCTCGTTGAGGACACTCACAACCCCTTTTTGATGGGGTAGTTGCCCTCAAAATTATATCGTACAGTACATACGAGTAAGTGTAGACGACGTATATATATATATATATATATATATATATATATATATATATATCTACAATGTTTTAATGGCAAAACCTCATAACAATGGATGCAATGACAATTCTTTAACCCACTGATACAGTAATTTTTGTTTATTTCTATTATGAGGTGGCTAAATTTTTCTTTCTTATGATAAAAATGATAAAAATTAATTAAAAAATAAAATACATATCTTGACTTTAATCGTGCGACACATATTAGCCGTTTGCAGATAAAATTGCATGAGTCACTTCAAAATAATTACTTTGGTACACTTATGCTTGAAAATCAAGCCTCTCGAGCAAGATTTCGAGCTCTAAAAGCATTTCCCCTCAAAGTTTCAGAGGTTCAAATCAAGAAAGACCGCGAACAAAGAGTATACTCTCTCATTGTTGTAATGGTACTCGCCGACTCGCATCACGAAGGTAAAAATAATTATATCTTGAAAAGTAACGAAAGCTATTTATCTTTTATTACAAGGAAAATTTAACAACTAAATTTTATATATAAGAAAAAACTATTTTTTTTTTCTATATGATTATACATTTTTTTCATCAACATATTTTAATATAAAAATAAAATATATAGCATAACAATATTTCAGATCAATTTAACACCTCGTTTCCCGACTTTTTCAAACACAATATCCTCTTTAACATCCGAATTCGATTCGATAAAGTGACAATCTTAGACAGCATGTTGTCGTTTATATTTTTCCTATTGAAACTCCTTATCTGAAGACGAAGATTTTTCTCCGTTTTCTATCGAATATGTTGTAGATGCAGTTATCAAAACGTCACTTCCGAATGGATAAATTTAATGTTTTCTATTGAAATGCTTTTCTATTAACGTTAAATATCGTGATATTATTTTATATATTTTCTGTTTTTATATCTATTTTCTGTTCATTCGTATAGAGCAATCGACGTTGGATAAATATTTTTTTAATATAAAAAAATGATAGAAGATAGAAAGCGTAAGCTCAATTTAATCTCGTCGAGTGCCGCGATAGTAATTTTATTCACTGCTCACTTTGCTCTTTTTTTTTACGACGATCTTCCGCGTCGCAGTTCCTTAAATCAATTCTTTATCCTATCCCGTTCTGTCGCTTTTTTTTCCTCAATCGAAAGATAGGGGCGGATATCTTTCTTTTCTCGTATAAGTTTCGCTGCACTGCACCGAAGCTAAAATCTATCTTTCGAAACGTGGGGGAGAAACCGTTTTTCAGTGGAACGGGTTCAAGACATTTATTCTGGTCTGACTCCTAGACAACGCCTCCTGACATCAAGTCGAGGGTCCTTTCTGCGCGAAGAATTATCTCGTCTAGTGGGGAAACTTGGTGACGACGTCTCCGGATAAAACCAATTGGAACAGTCTCATATGCTGCAGCTCTTGCAACTGATGCCATTTTCAACTTGAATCGATTTCGCTTTCAACAATATATCCATTATTTGTTTTATTTTTATTTTTTTTTTTTTGCTATAAAGGTTTATTTTTAAAAAGAAAATCAAAAATATGCAATATAAATATTATATAGAAAATAATTGAAAATGCGCGAATAAAGAGAAATCGGATCGGAATCAGAAAATAATTGAAAAAGACAACGTAAAGAAAAAGAGCATGGACTGAAAAAAAAAACGGGGGAGAAAAGTAAAGCGAAAGAAAGTGAAGTTGATGTTTCAACGTAGCATATGAAATATGAAAAAACAATTTCATTCGGATGCATTTTTTATGATTTTTGGGAGTTTAACCCTAAACTCGACGCAAATTTTATGTTGAAACTCGACTTACAATATAAACTTTAAGTTTGTTGTTTTTTTTTTTTTGTTTAGAAAGTTCGGTTGTTTGATTTATAAAATTTAAATCTTAATATATTTTTTTTATTTCATGAAATTCATCAAAATATGAAGTAATAATAAGACACAAAAATATGATATTGAATTTACAATATAAAAATGTCATACTTTATATGTATATAATTACAAATGAAATCATCTTATTTACGGTTTCCTTATTCGCGGATTTAAAATTACGATAATGTTCTGTATTTGCCATAATGTTCTGTATTATTTAATGTTGCTGTGAATGTATATGGCAGGAATCACCAACCGAATTTAAAAAAAAAGTACTAATATATATTGGTAAAAATCACATTTATTTATTTTTTAATTTAAAACCATTTCTTATACGTGTTTTCTGTACTCGCGGTAAATTTATAGAACGTATTCCCCGCGAATAAAGAACTATTAGTGTATATGCGAAATGAAATTGAGTGAAAAGATATTGAAGTGAGTAAAAAAAAATCACAAAAGATCCTTTCTCCTCGGGGAAAAATTATAAACCGCAGATTAGGAGTCAGCGGATATAAGGTGATATCTCTCGTTTAAAAGAAAATAAAACAAGATACCTCACCACATGAAACACGTCAAAAACACTTGACATTTTTTTTCCTCCCCCGCTTTTCAATTAATATCTTACGTGACCAAAATTAATTTTGCTCGAATTCTTTTCCATCTTTCCGCGTCTATCTTTTTTTCTTTTCACGCAAAAAAAAGAAGAAGAAGAAAGAAAAAAAATATATGACAACATATTTAAAACAGAAATTAATGAAAACAAAAAGAACCCTGTGGGGTACAAACAAAAGATGAGGTATATGCGGAAGGAAGGGGAGGATGGTGGAAGAAAAAGAAATTAATTTGTCTGGTCGCTTAAAAAGTGTAGAATAAATAAGGACTGTGCTTAAAGAGCAATAATTTATTCATCTCAATTACTCGCCGCCGCCTCGTTATAAATCGCTTCACTTTTATCCAATGTTGTTTTTGTATATTCATTTCTTATATTTAAATATATATATATATATATATATATATATATATATATATATATATATATATATATATATATATATACCCTCTTTCTCGTTCCCCTATTGTTCATTTTTATTTCGTTTTTTTTATCGTATTTACGTAACATTGTAGCGTTTATTTGTAGAATGAAACCGAAATTCTGTTATATTTTTTCTAAAATTGCCGAATCGATTTTAAAAAAGAATTCAATCATATTTATTTTATTTAATATATATATATATATATATATATATATATATATATATATATATATATATATATATATATATATATATATATATATAAAAGTAAATAAAAATAATTTAATCACAATATATATGATTTTTAAATTTTCAAATTTGCTATCTGTTTTACAGTTCTTTTAAAACATACCTATATTATCTTATTAAATGAGAAAATTGGAGGAAAAAAACCACAATATTTACGTTGAACGTATTATACTTTATAAGACTAAATTTTACAAAGTTTAAAAACAATAAACTATTTTAAATTTAATTTAAAAATACTTCATGCGTCAAACATCTTCTTTAGTTATATTAGTTAGTTATTTACGAGAAACTTAAAATATAAGTTAAAAATGAAGAATACTAATATATTATCGTACGTCAAATTATATAACACTGTGATCAAAAAATAAGTTGAATTTGTTTATAAAATATAAATTCTTTATTTATTCTTCCAAATCAATTTCATCCCCTTCAAATTAATCCCCGTTCCGCTTTTTGTAATTTTTGAAACAGTCTGAATAGTCTTTTTCCGGTATATCCTTCAAGACCTTCTTCTATTCAGTTTTTATCTCCTCAATCGTGTCAAAACGGCAACCTCGCATTGGTCTTTTGAGTTTGTTAAATAGCCAGAATTCGCACGGAGCCAAATCAGGCAAATACGGTGGTTGCATAACTATAGGGTTAATTATCGTGATGAAGGAACCGAGAGTTGTAAAAACACTTGTAAATCGAAGATAATTAAACCTTGTGACTATGAACAGTCCTACCAACTTAGGAAAAAAAATCACAATTTACCTGCCATACTTTTTGAAAAAAATGCATTTTAGATATTTGTAGAAAGAAATAGAAGAGAAATTAAGGAACATATTATATATATAAAATAGAGTATTTTGTCGAAAATTGAAGTCGCTTTTGGTTCTTTTGCGGATTAAGTTAACAAGGTGGTATCTTTGTCTTCATTATTGTTGCATAAGTTTGAACGAACTTTGCCGATGCAACGTGTTGCGGTTTCCACAAAGCGGAGATTCATTTCGCATCTCAACATCTTGTGCATAAAGAGCTTTATGTAAAATATGCACACACACACACCTTTATATAAATATGCATACTATTTTCTATAATGCTATCTATGAGTGTTTATAAAATCGGTTCCCAATCTTTTTTCATTAGTGCACCCCTTTTCCTGATTAGTATGTCCCAAAATTTGTAAGTTAAAGTATTGACAATCCTAAGAAAAAACAATTTAATAGCTAATAGTTTAAAGTTAGTTAAAATGGAGCGTTATACCATATATAGAACAATATGTCTTTATTATTGAAAAATATTTCAAAAATAATAAAAGCTTGACGTATGTAGTTCAAAAATTGACCCAAGATTTACATTAAATATAAAAAACGTCTTTTTGATTGTTATTTTATTTTATTGAATCATAAAGTACAATATAGAATAAGATTATTTATGGAATAACATATTGGATAAATGGACTCCACGGCTTTTCAAAATTTTCCATAACCATTTTGTAAAAATGTGGTTGAATTTCGTTGATTCAGCATTGAATCTCATCTTTTTAATTCACAAGCGGTTGTAGGTTTGTTAACATATACCTGTAATTTCAAATAACTTCATAAACAGAAATGTTAAATCACACGAATAAATCAAATCATACATTATATGATAATTTAGTTTAGTTTTTCAATAATAATATATTTGTATAATTTTCATAACTTGGGAATCGCTGGTTTATGATATGAACTTTTTCATATGAGGAGAAATTTGATTTATTTTACAGGAGCTTACTCAGATTTTATGTTTATAATATCCTATAATGTTAAAAACAAAACGTGAATTCTCAATCATTTCTATTTAAATTTTTACGCTCGTACGTATTACCGATATACGCAATGTTTTTATTGAAATATTTTTTAAAATAGAGCAGAATTATACGGTATTTCGAAACATTTTAATATATAATAGCGACACTATTTATCAATAATTGATATAATAATATTCACAAAAAAAAAATGTGAGCCATAATCCATTAAGCGTAAAAATAATCCGATTATGCGGGAGGAACGCCATAATGCGGACCCCGGCTCTTTCATCCCCCCATTTCTCGCCCTCCCCCATGTGAATTATACGTATATTGCGAACGAATTATCCAATTTATCCGATTTAAATACGTATGAAAGGTTCTTGGGCGTAATTCATTACGTAAATTATTTCGAATTTACGGACCCGTCTCTCTTTTTGCCGTGATTTACGCACGCGAATTTTCAATGCCTAATGGAGCGTGCGTTTCACTTACGTTTCCATTTCTATTTTTCGATTTATTCCTTTATTTCACATTGCGAATTTATTACGTGTATTTTATTCCACGAATTCAATATTATTATTATTTTATTTTTATTTTTTTTATTTTGGTCTGACCAGAAAAAAATATTAGCATTCATATATATATTATATAATATGTTCGTGTGTTCGATGAATACAAAAATTCATTATATAGTACAAAGTGTGATAAAAAAATACAATACACATTTCTTTTATTTCAAAATATAAAAAAACTTGTATCAAATTAGATTTAATCTCCTTAAATTACTGTCCTTGACTGGCAATGCACTTATCTTAACGTTGAATCCGTGACTGAAAACATTTCGGAAGGGCTTTTAGCTGCTCGATCGTGGCCCTCTCAATGTCAGGAATGGTGTCTTTAAGTACAGTTTTAATTTTTAGGAAGAGTCAAAAATCGCATGATGCTAAATCGGGTGAGTATGGCGGATGTGGACAGATAGAAACACTTTTTTTCGGCCAAAAACTCGCGAATGAAAATCGAGGTGTAACACGTCACATTTTTATGATAAAGAAGAAATTAATTCGCTCATTTTCAGCGTCAAAACGTCATTTTTTGATCACACCTCGTATATACGGTTTCATACACAAATACTGAATTAATTTTTTTAAACTGAAGTAAACCACCAGAAATAAACTATAAATTTTGTTCGGATAATATTGCCAGCGTATCTTTTTTATAGGCTATTTGCAAAAAAAAACAAAAAAAAAGTGCAGTGGCGTATGCACATTTTATATAATAATGTGCGGGGCATTAAACAGAGCACAGGGGCGTAACGTGCGACTCTATGTACTTATATAAATGTGCCAGGGGTTGAATCGTTGTCGGTGAATAATGTTACAGGGCTCGAATCCCACAGGATCGATACATGCTATGCGTTTTGGCCTGCGAGGCTGGAACACGACGTGCATCCCTTATGTATCTACAAAGACTTATAGAATATATATATATATATATATATATATATATATATATATATATATATATATATATATATATATATATATATATAATACTATGCAACGATATATTTTAAATTTAAATATGTATCGATTTTTTACTTCATAATATGAATCAAAATATCGCTATAAATTATAATACATAGAGAGGTCGCTGTAAAATTTTAATTAATTAATTGTCCCATTAATTGATCGATTAATTGTTTCGTGTACAGTCATCGAGGATGAGTAAATATACAAAATTTCAATTCAATTGGATAATGGAAAATGGTCAAAAAATAGATTACAAAAATCCACTCCGACAAACAAACAAACCAACAAACGGTGCAAGTTAAATAAAATTACATCAATGTAGATATAATTATATTAATAATCAACAATTCCCAAACTATTTCTATAATGTAATATGTAAAAATGAATTTTTGCATACTAATTGTACATCAGATTAATTATTTTGAATTATCTTTAAATATATTTATTTTCATAGATCAATTTTATTTTTCAATCGACTTTGAATGTATGTTTTTAATTCGAATCATAAAAAAGACTATATCGATTCCCTTTTTTTTTGTAAAGAAGTACAATAAAAAATAAATATATTATATATATTTCTTTATATTATTGATTTTTATTTTAATATGAATACATATTTGATTTGAATCGATAAATTTTAATCAAATTAATAACATTTCGTTACGGAATAATCCGCTTTTAATGATAACCAATTAAAAAGCTTTTATTGTGAAGGCCATTATATATATATATCGATATTATCCATTTTCAGCATTATATTCACTCATAATCATATTCAATCGTAATCATTAAAAATGAAATTATTTTATACTAAAAGTCAATTATATTAAAATATAGACAATATAATCGAGTGAAGAGAAATAAAAAAAATGATTGATATTAAAAAACAAGGATGTATAATCGGTCGAAATATAATATTTTGCTGAAAAAAAAATAAGGATTCCATCGAACAATGAACGAATTTTATGTGCACATTAAATGTGCGTTCGCTTTTATATCCGACTGTTATCTCCCAAAATTATGCGGAAAATCAAAATGTTCCCCAACACGTGGCCATTTGCATTTTCAAACGATTGTTTTTCCTTCAATATGAAAATTCGTATTTTAACGATGAAATAAATATTTATATATTAATGTAAAAATATCTTATAGCTTAAAAAATACAATAATAATATAGAAACGTGAATCAAATCATCTTTACATTGGTTTATTAATTCTGATTTAACAATGTGATCAAAAAGTAAGGTGAATTTGTTAATAAAATCTAAATTATTTATTTATTCTTCCAATTCAATTTCACACTTTTACAAACTCTTTTTCCGGTATAGCTTTCAAGATCTCCTTCAATTCGGTTTTTATCTCCTCAATTGTATCAAAACGGCGTCCCCGTATTGGTCTTTTGAGTTTGCCGAATAGCCAGAAATCGCACGGAGACAAATCAAGCGAATACGGTGGTTGCAAAACGATATGAGTCGAGTTTTTGGCAAAAAAGTCGGGATTAACCAATGCAGTATGACATGGTGCAAGATCGCGTTGAAGGAACCAAGAGTTGTGAAAACACGTGTAACTCGGAGATAATTAAACTGTTTGACAAACAGGCACTTGGCAAATGTTATAGGCAGTCCTACCAACCTAAGAAAAAAAATACAATTTGCATATATATTTTAGCTGGCGATTGTTATTGATATAAATTGGCAATTGTTAGCGATCATGAAAAAATAATAATTTAAAACCAAAATATAAACTAATTTGTAAGAATATGTTCTTTTGCGTTATGCATCATAGATGTATACGTATCAATCAGGCTAACGACTAGAAATAGCTATGTGGTCCACCGTTTGACTGCGGTTGAAGCTTTGGTAACTCCTGCTCTGGTCGAACCGCATATAATTACATACGTGGACAAAATTCGTTTTCAGCTTTCGACGTCTTCTCAACGCAATTTCGAATAAATTCCTTAATATTTATATAAAAGTATATCAATTTTGAATACGATATGAAATGATTTTATTTTTCGATTATATAAAATTCAACACAAAACACCGATTTAATAAAATTATAATTAATCGTAATTAAACGCCGCAAAATTCGCCGATTCGACAATTTGTAAATATTAATTGTCGAACGAAATTCGCTATCGTTTATGCGTTCGTATTAACATTTCATATAAAACGTATTTATTGTTGCGCGCGTAATTTGAATATTCATCGACAAATACGAAATAATCAAGATAACAATACTCTTCCATATGAATATTTATTATTAACGAATATGAAATTATTATTTGGAAAAAAATATTTTTTCAATTCATCGCAGAAAAAAAATTAAAAATAATTATTCTTATTGATATTTGACCTATGTACCATATATATAATATATTACAAGATTAATTTCAATATTATAGTATTTATTCTATGCAGTGAATCGATTATTAATTGTTTCTCGTAAAAAGAATATGTTTCAATTTTTATTCAACCCTTAAAACGTTGCTGCCTACTGCGAGATAACTCGTAGTTTGCGTTCTTTTACAGGGCGCCAACTACGAGTTATCTCGTACTGTGTTTACTTGCCATTTTTGTGCAGCCACAATTAAACTCGAAATATATCAGTGCTAAAATCGAT
This sequence comes from Leptonema lineaticorne, assembly GCA_024500535.1. Lineage (NCBI taxonomy): Eukaryota > Metazoa > Arthropoda > Insecta > Trichoptera > Hydropsychidae > Leptonema > Leptonema lineaticorne. The sequence goes on from JANIJI010000001.1 coordinate 12,929,764, forward strand.
AAATGGCTTCTGGAAAAATAAAATTCATTCAAAAAACGAATAATAAATATAATTATATAGCCAATAGAAATCAACTACGAGATAATTCGTAATACCTTCATATACTTTTTTATATATTTTAGTTAATTATAATTTTTAAAATATAATGTGATTAAATCACATTATATATAACATTGTCATTTTTGGTCAGATAACTGAAAATTGTCGCGGCAGTGAACGTGTTAACTGGATATTTCAGTAGTTTTAGGCAAAACCGATCGATTAACGAGTTCGTAAATATTGAATCTCGGCAACACAATACGCCCCAGAGAGAATCACGGGGTCGTTTTCGAGGGTCTCGTTTCTTTCGTTCCGGGGTCGATTTCGACGCAAGAATTCGTCAGAGGCAGCATTAAAGCGCCGCCACTCGAATATTCGTGAACAATGGCGACAACGCGACCCCCGAACGGTTCGCGTGAATTTATGCCCGGTTCGGCCCACGGGAGCCTCTATTGACTCGTTGGGGTCCCCATTATTGGGGGTCTATTTGATATAGTGAAGTCAAATGAGAGAGAGAGAGCGAGCGAAAGAATGCGACCGAACCGTGCGCTCGATTTCGCCAAAGAAAGAGACGAGGCGACGCTTAAATTGCGGGTTACACTCGGGGTCCATTATGGAACGCTCTCGGGATGTTCCGTGAGTCGTACGCTTTAGGCCAAATTTCGAATAAAGCCCGATTGTTCGACCATATCCCATTAGAACATCGGAAAAAAAATTATTGTTTTGTCCGATATATTTTTTTTTAAGCGAGTAAATTTCATTCGGTATTATTTGTGTATTTTCATTCAAAAAATATATATATACCATATATAATATTCACCACTTTATGAAAGTGGTAAATTTTATAGAAATAAATATTTTAAATTGAATTATTCTATATATAATATAATATTTCAATATGCTCGTTTCGAAGTGAAATGAAACTATCATTGGCGGGAAAAAGAAATCAATAACTCTATTTATATAATATATTCATTTTGTTATATATTATATAAAATATCATATATACATTTTTCATCTATGATTCCAATAGAGAGTTTTTATGATTAATTTCAATGCAAATATCGAAAAAAATATCGGTAATTGGACGATTTTCAATGCTATTATTTATTTTCAGCGAATGTAAAAACGTACTAGACATTTTGTTAAAATATATATAAATATATATATATATATATATATATATCGTATCATAGAATTATTATTATATTTTTGTAAAAAAATATTTATAGATCGTTAATGGTTTACATAGTTTTTTCATTGAATTTTTCGATAAAAATGACGATATTTTTTTCTTAAATACACGTTTATATCAAATGAAATATTTTCGTTTTATTCGTGCAAAAATGTTGTCGTAACGAAAAATTTCATTTTAATGATGTCGTCTTTCGAAATGCATACACATTATTATTATTATATATAATATTTTATTTATGTGTGTGTGTGTGTGTTATCGTTGGATCCCATATTTTTACATGGCGCATGTTCTCTTTTTTTTATTATTCCTCTTTTCAGCGTTATTGTTATTTATTACCCTTTTCAAATTTTTTTCAGTATTCCCTTTGAAAACTTTGTTAAAAATTTTGCATTTGAATGAAAATGAAATTCACACAAACACATATGCCTGAATACGTTAATATATAGAATTCAATCCCCAGTCCTATAAACCATTATATATATATATATATATATATATATATATATATATATATATATATATATATATATATATATATATGCTCAAAATATATTTAATGAATTAATTCTATAAAATTCAATTTATACTACTCGCATTAATATCGATTTATTCATAAACATGTTTTAATAGCGACATCTAATATGAAAATTTACTTAATAATAAATTCATTATATAATGTGTACTAAAATAGCAATTAAATAATTTAAACATCGTTTAAAATTAATTATTAATTTTTGAATTATTATCATATAATTAACGAAATAATAGGTGAAAAGTTTATTGTTGGTCATATTTGCGGTTTAATCTCATAAAATTAAGAGAATGATTCACTTTTGAAGATTCGGCTTTAAATTTTAGATTTGTCGACGTTTTTTTGTTTTTGTTTTTTTTTTTGAAATCGCTATTGTATCTGAAATATAGCTTTATTATTTATGTAACAAAATATAAAAATACAATTCATTATCCGCAAAGCGTTCATTATAAAATTCCATTTATCATTTGAACAATGCAAACAGATTTTGATGTGACATTTTTTTTTTTGAAATTCAAAAACCATTATATGTATGTAATTACATAAATGCGAAATGATTCATTTTTAAATGTCTGCATACAAAATTTATAAATATATAATATAACGATAGGTTTTATTTGAAATTTAATATCATTTCGGATAGAATTGAACCTAAATTATTTTTATGAGTATTTTTGTTTCATTTCAGACTGAAAAGATCATACTGTTGTTTATGTGAAATTACAATGTTCATTTTCAATTTTCTAATGTACTTTTTTGAGATGTATAGAGAAAATGGCAAGGTTGGGTGTGGGTTAAAAAAGTTTTCGTTCATGTATAGTCCACTTTATGAAACGCAAACAAAATGTTCTCTTTGCCGAACGCTGCTTTCTGTTTCTTCACCATAAAAGGAAAATATTTATAGTGGAAAGTTCGGTTTTTTTTTCTTTTCATTTTCTTTCGAAGCGAACGCGGAAAAATAAAAGCGTTGCCTATTGAACGGGCGAAAACGATCGCGTGTCCGGAGAAAAGCCTCGGTTAGCGGTTGGTTTACTTTTCGCATTTGTTCCCTTTATACATCGCGTTGTTGTTTGTCATTGTTGTCGGCCGTGACGCACGGACGCACACACGGCCAGTCGCTTAAATTACCGAAACGAAAATCGACTTTTTTTCGCCCCCCTCCGGCTGCGTTATTAAACCGCTTTGTATTATAACGGCGACATCTGTTGTTCGGTATTTGTTTTATTTATTTTATAGTGTCGCCGTATTAATGAAATCCGGAGCATTTGTGAAAGCGGATCGATTTTCAATAATCGACATTCACCAGTTTCGATAGCCGTGATCGTCTAGTGGTTAGGACCCTACGTTGTGGCCGTAGTAACCCAGGTTCGAATCCTGGTCACGGCAGTGCCAATAACACTGTCATGGCGGACTTTTCATTTTTTTTTTTCATATTTTCAATTAAATTATAGATCGTGTCTTTTTTTTATTAATTTTATATTTTTATAATATGAAAACAAAATATCATTTGGATAGTTATTATTATTATTGTAAAAATGTTGTTTTTGTTGTAATTTTAGTCAATATTTATCGAATGAAATTGAAGTAAAAATTCTTACCTTTCACCGGCTTCGACAGCCGTGATCGTCTAGTGGTTAGGACCCTACGTTGTGGCCGTAGTAACCCAGGTTCGAATCCTGGTCACGGCAGTGCCAATAACACTGTCACGGCGAAGCCTTCCTTTTTTAATATAAAAAATCGATTTAAAAATATATTGTAAATAAGATAATTAATATTTTAAATATGCCATTATTGGACAACGATTATTATATAATGAATTTTTATATATTTTTTTTTTCATAAATTTTCTATGAAAAAAATATACGATTTATACGGACAAGCGTAATGCAATACAATCACTTTGCGGAAATGGAAGTTTATTTTTAACCGGAACGGAAGAGCATTCGGAACAATCAACATTATACCGTCGTAAAGTTGCCTCCGTTTCAAATTGGTCCAATCAGCGGTGAATTTCTTCGGTTGGCTTTCAAGATCAGAAGCCGATATCGGGAACCGCGATCAGAGCTGATTGACTTAACGACCAATGTTCAAAAGCCGATGGCACCTCTAACCATCGTTTCCGGATAACGAACAAAATAACCGACGGGAAATACCGACCTCCGGTTCGCCATAATCTCAATAAAATGAAGCACCGACTTAAAAAAAAATCTGAAAAACTCATTTCTGAAAATCTCCCGCTCTATTTTTGTATGCATGTTTACAGCGTGACCTGAAAACTATTATAATATTAATCGCTCATTTTTTTTTCTCAAATTTAATCTCGGATATGTATGATAATATTTAATAAGTTTTATTTGTCTGGTTGGAATTTTGTAATCAATTTTTAAAGCACTTTCCTATGTTCAATTGAGCTGAAACTTTTCATATTTATTCACTCTCGATGACAATGCAAGAATCAATTAACACATTAAAAAAATAATTGATCAATCAGTGGCAATTAATTATATAGATTTTACGCTATATATCTGCCACTAAAAATACGATAATAAAATAATATATTTTATATTAATTGTTAAAAACCGAGTCGAAAAGCAAATAAAGTATATAAAATATAATTTTACAACTATTAATTAATTATTATTAATTTTAGAACACGCTGTGTGTATTCAGTTGATACATACACATATCCCATTCTCTTCGTCGATCGATCTGATTACGAATTCATGAGAATGAAAAATGGTAAATGTCTCTCCTTTCCTCGTTTTCGTTTTTTTTCTCTCCGTCATATTTTTCCTTTCTTCTTGCTTTTTTCTTTCACTTTCTTTGATGGCACTTCGCAAATTGGAACATTAACGAGGGGAACCGACACGGCAAAGCAATCAACGCTTTCGCGTCGTAAGACGAGTCCCGGTTCGATTCCACGCTCGCGTGTTAATTATTAATTTTCGACTCCATTCAAATTTCTCTCTATCGACGAATATTACTTAATATTCGCTTCACGTGTTTCGATTTAATAAATACTCGTAATAATTCTAAATATTAAGCCAACTTCGTGCGTTCGTTAACCTCTCATTTTTTTCTTTTTTTTTTGTTTTGTAAAACACTCAGTCATTTCCCCTTTCAATTCATATTTAGCAATCCTTAAAAAAGTAGCCATTATTGAATAACAGAAAATAATTGTAAATAATTCAATTTATTTCCAACAAAAAAAAATGTAATATTAGTAGTGCGAAAAAAAATCGTCTTTCGCTTTGTTCGTGAATACTATTAAGAAAATTGAATTAAAATAATATAATTAATATGGAAGCCATAATAAGTAAGCGAAAAGAATTGTTCTTGAGTTATTGAGTTAAATTTGATCGGCTTGAGAATTTTCAATTCGCTCGGCATTCGTTTATCATAATTATGACGTTCACGTTTTCCGATTCATTTTTTCGCAGAATAACAATAAAAAATAAAAAAAAATAAAAGACCGAGTGAAACAAAGAGAAAAGCGAGTGAAAAAAAAATAATCATAAATAAACAACTAATTCCAACGAGTCGAGCGTCGCGATGAATAATTAATATCCGAGCATCTACTCCTTTTATCCGTGGCGAAGGTGGAGATTGTGCTCAAACCGCAGAGCGGCTCCAGAACTTAATGGCTTTCATTATCTTTCATCTCGTCCTCTTGTTTGCTACCTCAGACGTTATCGCCAACACTATCCGGCTACGTTCTTATGGCAACGATACTTTCACAACCACCGTCGTAGTATCATCCTTCTTCGCCTACTTCTGGATAACGACTCCTTCTCCCTATCGAGTGAGCTAAATGGTTGCCACCTGCTGTGCGGGGGAAAAAAGTATCCGTTTTTGGCTTTTTCGCAAAAGGATGTTTGGGCTTCGACGATACATCCGAAAGAGAACTGGAAGGGCATTTGTCGAGGTCGGCTGTTTTGCTATTCAACTCATCGGACACTAATGGCGATGAGTTTTTCGTGCCCGGAGCGATCTACCCCCGTTTTTCCCGCTTTCCACTTTCGCAGTAATGGGTTAGTGGGTTTTTTTTTCCTTTTTGCCTTTTTCCCTTATTCTTTGCCTCCTTCATGAGATTATCTTGTAATTTTGCTACCGACCCCTTTTTATCGCGTTCGGCTTTGAAGAGTCCGAGGTCTAAGAAATATGACTGAAATTGAAGTTTTTAACGTAAAGAAACCTCGACTAATCCGCTCGCCGCTTTCGACAGATGTTTTTGTGCCGAATTAATTATTTCATATTAATTTAATTTTATTATCAAAAATAGAATTCCTTTTCTACGCGATGGTCTTTGACTCGGTCGTTTCATTTTATATTATTATTTATATAACTATATCCATATATATATATATATATATATATATATATATATATATATATATATATATATATATATATATTAATTTTAAATCATAAAAATTAATTTCGTATTCTTTAATAAAGATAAGAACATGAAAATATCACGCCAAAATATACTTAGTCCACTTTTTTTTTTAATTCCGATAGAAAAAATATGTTTTCGTGTATCCAATTAATGTAATTTCATTAGGGGCGTTATCCCTCGAGATTTTCCAGGGCTATTTTTTCGTCGTCTATTTTAATTAATAATTCAGTTTATACCGATTTTTTCCCTCGACGAGTGTATACAATTTTTTTATCTCGACCAACTTAACCTGGTTTGTTTTTTACGGCTTGATTTTCTACGCAAATAATAATTCTTGACTGCCTTTATATATATATATATATATATATATATATATATATATATATATATATATATATATATATATATATATATATATATATTGAGGATAAAAAAAACTTACTTTTTTCGATCGAATTTTTATTAAAAATAAATAAATTATATAATGCGCGAGTGAATCATTAGTTATTAATTAGCTTTTAAAAATTTTAATATAAACTTGTCACTTATATTTTTTTTTAAAGTCGAAACGTTGAAGTGGCCTTAGAGGGCAGAGTGGAGTCTCATTGTCGGTCGTTATTTTTGGGTGTAAGCGGTGAAAGTAAGAGAGATTGCACGGTGCTGATATATTCGTCGTTTCCTTTCCATTATACGAGGCTTTGATAAGGTTTTGTATGTGAAATGTTGCTTTTAAGGGTTAACGAAAGTCTCCGCGAAAAAGGAACATGCCGCCTATAAGGCCGGCTACTATTCACCATTCGTGTAACAATTGTTCCCCGATGCGATAACATCTTAAGGCGTTTCGTGAACTCTGCATTATATTATACTTGTATATTTTATACATATATACAGGGTGACGAAATGACGTATACCGCATTTTCTACGGAACTATATATAGTCTCATACAAAATGGGACAAAATCAAAATTTAACTTACAATTCTGAATATCAAATGTTAAAATGCAATACATTTTGAAAAATGATAAATACAGGTTTTTTCCAGATAATTTTAAAAGGAAAATCAAAAGGAAGACGTCAAGTCATTGGTTCAACTGTTCACTTTTCGAAAGTTTCATTAAGTTTCGCACTGAATCATCAGTGCGAAAAGATTTCATGTGTACAATTTAAAAATTGAAAAATTCCCATTTGAAATAATAATAAATTCGAATTGACCCCGGCGAGTCGTTTTTGGTTTTTCTTCAGTGAAAAGTTCCTTCATCTGTAAATATTTTACTTGGAGCCTATATCAAAGTCAGCGTAGCGCTCATCTTTCAGGAAAGCAGTTTAAGAGATTTATAGTTTTTCAGCAAACTCCGCTCTGTACGCATGAAAGAGACCGCGATGGGGTCGACGGGGCACACGCGGAATATTTATATATATATATATATATATTAAGAATAATGGTTTTCGAAATAAAACGAAAATTCGGATTAATTTTTTTCAATAAAATTTCAACCTCCTACCCTTTCCGACCCTAGCGCGCCGGTAACGATGATGGATCTATCTCTTGTAATATAAATGGATGTACATGTAAATGGATGAAATGTACGTACTTTAGGAAAAAAAAACCCCCATGTAATAATACAAACGGGAATTTTTGCTCGCGAACACACAATAATGTTATGGGCGGAGGGGGGGGGGAGAAAAAAAATGTAATAAGGAGGGAAAAAAAATTGGGAAAATTTGTGAAAAATTAAACGCGTCTCCGGAATGAAACGTCATCGTTGATAAATTATTTATGAGAATTTTGCGAGGGATTAAATCATGCAAATCGTTCGCTAATATTCCGGAATATTTTAAATAATTTATATTGGAAATTTTCATTCACGATGGAAAACATGCAAGCTTAACCATTATTATTACACATCTATATATTTATAAGGGTGTGTGTGTGTGTGTGTGTGTGTATAAGTTTTAAAGTTTTGCAATATTAAAGCGCGTTTTATTGAAATTCCGTTTGAAGATCAATCTTCATAAACGTTTGGAATGTTTTATTTCGGTGATATATATATATATATATATATATATATATATATATATATATATATGTATATATAGATATGCCGTAGAAATATTTTAAAAGGGTTGAAACATCTGGCTATCAATCTTGTCTTTAACTGATGTGTAATAAAATTCCATTCGGATTCATCTTTAAAATATAAACGCTGTATTATATATAATGCGGTGTAAAAATATATTAAATTGTTAACACGTTCGACGCTTCTATGTGAAGAAAAGCGTTTTCAAATATCAAAGTTTGATTTTTTTATTTTTATTCGTATAAAATATGAAATTTAACTATATTTTAAAATATAAATATCCGTCGCAAATAGAAACAATTTCACGTATAAATAGTTAACGAGACCAAAATTAAAGCTATTGTTGAGAGAATCTATTGTGGTTTTAATTACTGTGCTCGCGAAAAACCTCTCTAGAACTCCGTTCTCCATTATTTATCTTAATCGCATAAAAAAAACTATTTTTTTTATCTTAATTGTGATCGTTATCGCCAAAATAATTATTCTTATTTTTTAAAATAATGATAACACCTCTATATTCTCACATTTTGTATATTTTTATTAATCATACATTGAAGATTATATTTTCACACGCACACACACACATAATTTACGAGGTCGTAAAAGAAGATCGCGTTAAAATGAATAAACCGATTCGCTTAATTCGAACGTGACCGCGCAAACCGAGAACTCGAAAAGTGCGCGCGCCGCAGTTTGAGATTATCTTCGTTATTGAAGTTTTGCGACCGGTCGAACTTTTTACATATTTATGGGATAAGGGCGACTTTTGCCCCTCCGGGGACATTTTCAACCCCAAGGCCTCATCACTAAAGCCTTGCATAAATTATGTGGAAATTTAAGAAACTTTCCAGTCGCTCTTTGTCTTTTTTTTATTACTATTAATCTATCAATCTCGCTATGGCTTATATGAATATAAACAAGTTAATTTCTATTTTTTTTTTCTAATTCTAAATCAAAATTGATTCATAAAATATAAATTTAAATTATATTATATTTGAAATATTCTATAACTATGATAGTTAAATTTTCTTTATATACAATTTATATATATTAAAGTTATAAATGGTATAATGAATGGCACATAATAGGAACTGGCAATCAGTGTTAGTAGAATTGAGTCCTAATAGGGGAACGATATGCGGTTTCTTAGGGCACATTAAGGCACGTTGGCCGTAAATAAGGCTGGTCGATCGACCATTACCAGTTAGATATCGTCTTATTATATATATATATATATATATATATATATATATATATATGTATGTATGTATGTGTGTGTTACCACTGGTTTATACATTAACCGGAAAACTGCTGCGGCACCACAATTCGTATCCGTCCGACGAGTTTTCCGCACCGGAACACACGTTTTCACTATACATCACAAATTAGCCTTTTTTTTAAATGCAATTTTATACATTATATACTATAATATTCTTATTTATAATTTAAATTACAATTTAAAATTTGCTTTTCGAAGAACGAAAATCGATTTGTAAAATAAATAAATAAACTAATTTTAGTTATTTATTTATTTTAATTTTACATAATGAAAAATTAAAATATTTATGTAAATTTAATTTTTTTTATATATTTGAAAATAATTTTTTTTTTTTTGCTGAAAATTTAAAAATTATTTCCGTCGCTCTTGGTTTTTGTGTGAAATGCGTAAAATTTTATGACGGCATGTGAAATAAGTGAATAAAACAAATAAGTCGAGTGTGTATAAAATATTTTAAGCATTCTATTTTTGAGGTCCATTATTGTTATAATTTTCGTTTTCATTAAATTCATTTTATGTTCATAAATTTTCTAATATAAAATTTTTTTATTTATCGAAATCTACTAGCATGTATCAGTATTAGAAAAAGCTTTTTATATACGATATTCGATGAAGTCTAAACGGGAGGTCCCATTTTTTATTACTTTTTGTAGCGATTGAGACCCTAGCTTAGAAACTTGACATAGTCCTAGAAAAAATATTTCCAATAATCATAGCTCCAATTGTCGAGCACTATGGCGAATGGACTCATTCGGATGATGATCCAAATGAGTCCTCAATCTTCTTCTTTTTCCATATTATATTAATCTTCTTATTTTTGGAGTCTCGTGTCCTTTTTATACCGCAGATGGTTATCCTCGAAACAGTCGGAATAATCTTTTTCCAGTATATAGTCTTCAAAACCTTCTTCGTACTGTTTTTATCCAATCAATCGTGTCATAACGGCAACCCCGCATTGGTCTTTTGAGTTTTCTGAATAACTAGAAGTGGCACGGAGCCAAATCAGGCGAATATGGTGTTTGTGGAACGATATGAGTTGAATTGAACTAATGCAGTATGCCATGTTGCATTATCGTGATGAAGGAACCAAGAGTTGTAAAAACACGTGTAACTCTGTGATAATTAAATATTTTGATAAACGGACAAAATTACAATTTACCTGCCTTCCTAGTTTTAAATGTCAATTTCACCTTACTTTTTGATCACAGCAGTATATTATAAGTATTATATATGGTATAATAGTATGATATGAAAATTTGTATAATGCAATAGACGACATTTGTGTATAACGTAATATATAATATGTATATTTTTGATTGTTACAGAAGCATCGGACCCTTGCAGAGATGTGGAATGTGCATGGGGTGAACAATGCATAATGGAGGCCGGTCATGCGGTGTGCAGATGTCCGAAATGTCCGAGTCGATCAGCTCAACCGGTATGCGGAAGCGACGCGCGTGATTATGCATCAGCATGCGAGCTCGCACGAATAGCCTGCGAGCAACATTTGAATCTAACTCTTGTACACCACGGAAAATGCGGTAAATATCACCTAAATATATTAATAATATACGACGCGATTATTACAAATTTAATTTATTTCATTTTTCTTTTTACGATATCGATATATTTTCCGGTGAAATTATATTAACGACAATCGATCTTTAGTATGAAGGGAAAACAAAAAAAAGTATTATGCGAAAGACACCTGAAAAACTACAGTGTCAGGTGCGAATAACGCGATCGAACGTAAAAGTTGAAAAATGCTGATTTGGCTCACGGAAGATCTTTTTCGTTCAATTCTTTGCCATTTTCTTCTATTTTTTTTTTATTTTATTTTTACTTCACTTGTCTTTCATAAATTTTTCACGTTCAATATCTTTTTCCGAGCCCGTCTTTTATATAATAATACTTTCGCGTGTGCACTTTTCGTTTTCGCACACACACGGAAAAACTACGTTATGTTTCAAAAATACAATAAAATAATTTTTATATTAAATATAACATGAATATTAAATATGTATATTTTGAAACGAAATAAATACATTTTTATAACAAATATATAAATGGAAAACGACGAAAAATGCCAATAGTTCAATTAGTGACTTAAATATATTTATTACAGCACAAAATCGTATAAAATAATATATATATATATATTCGTTTCATCAAAATAAAACTAAATATTATTTACATTTCTTATTTAATTTATATTAATAAATTTTATATTATATATATATAATGTAACAATTATTTTTATTTTGTATACAAATATGGAAGAATTTATTAACTTCATATATATCGAAATAAATATTAAAAAAATATATTTATAAAATTATGCATCAAAAATTTTAAAATATATAAAATAAATATCTATAAAAATAGATATGTTTTTCTTCTAAAGTATATTTGATGTTTGATATATAAGTATGTAGTTCCGTTTAATAAAGTTGTAATGTACATTTTAAATAAATTAAAAGTGATACTTTGATTATAGAGCTTGTAACGCTTTTAATTGAAACTTGCGGCCCGCACTATGCTATGAGTTTGACACGCCTGATGATATACACAAATATTTATATCGTTTCGATTGCATATTCAAAAATGCATTATCGGCATTTTCATGTCGTTTAATATTTATGACAATATTAATTTTAATGTTTGAAAAATCACACTGCGATTTTTATACGTAAACATAAAATTTTCTTTACGGAAAATCCAATGATTTTAAAAAACGAAATGTGCAATGAAATATCGCATAATTATAAATATATATATATATATATATATATATATATATATATATATATATATATATATATATATATATAGTAGACATTACATATTCCCTCATAAAACTTTATTTATGCATACGAACCGGGATCGGACTCCATTTTTTTTTTCCACTGCTTTTTTTTATATTTTTATTAAGCGGTAAAGCTCTCGCACGAGCATCGTCAAAACAAATTTGCACTGCAAATGGCTTTAATAAAATATTCATTAAGTTCTTTGTGCGAGAAGAATTTCGTTCTCAGAAGTAATTCGTATCAAGAAAAAAAAAGCGCAACACAACAAACGCCCGAGTCTCGTTATATATAAATATATAAAATATAATACAGATATGTGCGCTTCGGTATTTAATATTTTCAGATTTTCAGAACCAAAAAAAAATGTCAGGTCTAGGCTTTTACTCATTCTTCAGATTTACGCGCATTTTTCATACGCGTGTCGAGTCCGCCTTTCTATGCAATATATTAGTGACACGTATTTTGAAAAATAAAAAAACTACCGAAAATATACTTTATTTTATATTATATTAATACAATTTTTTTTTTTTATATTTTCAAACTTTTCAGTAAATCTTATTTTATTTAACCCAATTATTTATAATTATTATTCTCTATAAAATTGTTTTTATTTGTACAATTGCACTAACCCGAGCCCTGCTCGTACGTTTCAATTTGTTTGTAGTTGAACGATCTATGCTCGTTAGACATTAATTTTTTTTTTCATAAATAAAATTAAATATCAAACGTTCATGGTTAAGTAGATAAAATTTTATAAAAATATTTCAATTATTTTATATAAAATAATATAATTATATATAATTTTTAAGATATAAATCAAGATCTAAAACCCAAAAGACAGATCTTGATCTACAAAGACCACACTGCCCATAAATTTTATTTTATGTAAATGTATATATATATATATATATATATATATATGTGTGTGTGTGTGTGTGTGTGTGTGTGTATGTGTGTGTATCATTTACATTTAAAACGAATACATTCGATATATATATATATATATATATATATATATATATATATATATATATATATATATATATATATATATATATATATATATATATATATATAATGACGTCGGTGAATTAGTAAGCGGAACGTTCGACGTGAGAGAAAAAAAAACACTTTTCGGAAAAATCGTTTTCCGCAAGCCATATATTTTCATCCGTTCCCGTTTTCTTAGGCAAAACTACGTATGCCATATAACGAAGACGAGAATAACGACCGTCGCGGGAATCGAACCGACTTAAAATTCGGCAGAATAATGAAATCCCACCGTATCCAAAAAAAAAAAAAAAAATACCGATCGACTACAGTCCGACATTTTAGATACCGCGGGGACGTCATAAAGCTGATGGAGACCCTTTTATGTAGACGCACTCGCATATTTTTATATACATATATATATATTTACAAAAAAATCCCTTTTGATGTCCGCTGTGACACCATATCGTCGTCAACCCGAGTATATCCTGCGGGAGGGACGAGCACTAAAAGCCACTCATTTAATAATGCAGTGACTCGATTGAATTTTCCAACGAATTTTTGGTCCTTGTACACGTGTGTATACGGTACGTCGTTTCTAGTGGACTCGTTTGACTTTGACGCGCACTTTCGGATACCTTTTTAAATATAATTTCGTATTATAATCACTGACGAAAATGTATATATATATATATACGAACTCCAAATTTATGTTACAAATCAGTATGTTTTCATTTAAATTCAAAATTTCACTATATATAAATATATTATATATGGACCGTTTTGAAAGTGACATAAGTCCATATTCAATAAAATCTATTTAACAATGTTAATCGTTACATTTTTACATGATCTTTTCATCCCAAAAACAACTTTTTGCTAATACATTTAAAATCGTTAAGTTTTTATAATATGAAAATTTGCTAGTTAACGAATCGATGAAAACGTTTATTTTGAAAATGGAGTAAGTCCAACGGTGGGAGCTTCAATAAAATTTTATGAAATCTCAATTTTTTTAATTTTATTGCATAATTTTATCAAAGTAACAGTTAAATTATCAATTTGTATTGAATTAATTATAAATATAAAACAGTGCCTATTTACAGAAAGGAGCGTGAAATAGTAGTTGATTTTTTTAATTTATTTTATAACTTAAAAGTGTATATATTTATTTTTATTTCAAAGGAAATTTACTTATCCTTTCAACTTAATATTTATTGCAAACTGAAAATGTCATTTCGTTCATTTTGAAAGTGACGTAATTCAAAAACGAGCAGTAACACATAATTTATTAATTAATGATAATTATATTGATTTGAATAATAAATTTGAATCCTTTAGAAGCCCAAAAAACATGATTCGATTGTTGTTATATGTTATCCATATTTTTAAATTGAACCAAACGCAAACCCTTCGATATCTCGATTTGAACATAAATGGAGTTACTCCACTTTCAAAATAAACGGCCCATTACATATACAACGAAACGCTGACTTTCATTTTCATATATAACATACAATTATATTTTACTATTAACATTATAAATATTCAAATATATTTTATGTCGGTTAACAAATATAATTTTATCCTTAAAACCGCCGGCCACCCTTGAAAAACCAAAAAAAAAAAAAAAATGTTCGGCTATAATTTAGTAAAAACGGCCGTTTAAACGAAGCGTGTTGAATATGAATTATTGTACCGCATATATAATATTTTATATAATCGTATGCGTATATTTATATATGATATACGGTATGTAATGTTAATCTCGTGTATTATATTATACGAGAAGAGAAAAAAAATGGAAAATGGAAAAGGTTTCGAATGCAATAACTGTGACGTTTTTCATTTTCCTTCGTAATCTCTTTAAATTATATTAATTTCCGTTTCGAAAGAATACAAAATTTATCGCTTTTCATACATTAAAATGTCCGCAAAAATGTTGTATGTGTGAAAATGGAAATATATATATATATATATATATATATATATATATATATATATATATATATATATATATATATATATTCTTCCAACAGGATTTTCAATTTTCATTTTAATTAAAAAATTTATTACTAATCGCACTTCGAGTAAATTAAATGACTTTCAATCCGTTTTGTAGACTTTTCAAAAGAATGTTAACTCGTTGAATCGAAACAATTTACTATTAGAGTAACGAAAAAAAAAGTACAAGAGTTCCTTTAAAACTTAATTATTTTATTAAAGAATTTTCTGAATGAAAAAACAAATATGATATTTTCATATTACTCAAAAGAATACAGATACGTTAACAATTAGAAACTTAGATATTTTTAGCTTTATAATGTCGTATTATTTTTTTACGCGGACACAATTTTCATGTGAAATAATTGTGTATTCGTATTATTTAAGTAGTCATCGGGACACGAAATGAGTTTTACGCGGAAATATTTACAAGATTTTAACGTGCAAAATGGATTTGCTTTAATCTCGACAACTATGCAAAGTACGTGAGAAAGCGAAATGGGGAATGAATCTCCGTTCGCCGCTTTCACAATTTTTTTTTAATATCATCTTTTCCGGTAAAAAGCTCGAAATAATAATAAAATAAAAAAAAGCAACGCCGAAAAAAACGTGTATATAGATAAAGAAAATTTCTCCGGATTTAATTTGCGAATTTCGAGCCGGCGACGGCTTCGAATAAATAATATTGCGAAAAAAGTCGCTTTCGCGAAAATAAATGGAAATGCAATTTATTCGATTTATATATATATATATATATATATATATATATATATATATATATATATATATATAAGAAAAATCGAAAATGTTAAATAAAATCGAGCGTCTCTCGACTTCTTTTTTTTCACATTCGAAACGTATTCTGCATATCTAAATATTTCAGATCCCGAAAATCTTCAGTTCAGAAATTACTAATTCATTTAAATATTTCATATTTCGAAATAACGTGATTTTGATTTATATGGTATAATTATAACTATATTTTTTATATTTATACTACTGTGATCAAAAAATAAGGTGAAATTGTCATTTAACTTCCGGGCATTAGAAAGGCAGGTAAATTGTATTTTTTTCGTAGGTTGGTAGGACTGTCTATGAGATTAGCCAAGCGGCGGCTTGTTAAAAAATTTAATTATCTCCGAGTTACACGACTTTTTACAACTCTTGGTTCCTTCTTCACGATAATGCCCCATGTCATGCTGCATTGGTTCTTCGCGACTTTTTTGCAAAAAACTCGACTCATATCGTTCTACAACTACCGTATTCACCTGATTTAGCTCTGTGCGACTTCTGGCTATTCGGCAAACTGAAAAGGCCACTGCAGGGACGCCGTTTTGACATGATTGAGAAAGTCTTGATTGCTATACCAGAAAAAGACTATTCCGACTGTTTCGAGGACTGGAAACGGCGTTGGCAAATGTGCGTTTTATCTAACGGGTATTACTTTGAAGGGTATGAAATTGATCTGGAAGAATTTGCATTTTATAAACAAATTCACCTTGCTTTTTGATCTGTTGATTTGTTATATAACATATCTGTACAAAATAATAATGCAAGCGTTTATACTCGAATATAGCTAGCAAGATGAAAGTGGCTTTAATTCCCTTCCTCTTTCAGACACCTGGCCAAGGGATGGAAGTTACCTAGTAATCTAATTTTGGCCAACCCTAATCAGGGCTCGTTTATAAAGGACTTTAAGTCTATCAAACACCCTTGATACGGTGGTATACGTACCTTGAAAACAATCACAGATTTATCAACATTATATATATATATATATATATATATATATATATATAATACACATGCAAAATAATTGAAATTCAAAGGATTTTCATTCGTATTATATCAATAGTTCTCTCTGAATTATTTAACTTTTATAATTTGGTAAACATCAAATATTATATTAAAACACGAAATATGATATGTTTCTTCAGAGAAATAATTTCGTATACGTGTTTATTTACTAAAGAGAATCGTAGCATTTTTTTTTATTATATAAACAATGAATTCAATTTCGCAAATTGTACTCGTAAATACTGCTTCGTTTGAAATTTCCGCCAATTTTATTTTTTTGCCCTCACGGTTGGCAACCTTTATTTACTCTGGCTCCAGGTGTAATTTATGTATGAAAATCCCGCAGGAATAAATCCTCGTTAAATTGTTACATCAAGCATAATACGACATTAATAATATATAACGTACACGTTTGCGTGTACCGGGCGCTTTTTACACGTTTTGTACGCGCTTTTTACAAGTTACACGATAATGTCGAATATTATTGATGATTTCTTTTATTTTATTATCGAACGGTTCGTATGACGCATAATTTAATTGATCTTTATTGAATAAAAGTATATCGATCGGATGGAAAAAATGTCAACCGAAAACTATTATATAGATAAATACGCATATATGGTAATTTCATAATATAATACACTTTCATACAACAGTAAATTTTAACATTTCACACATAAATCATATCGGATTTAGTACGATTCAATATACGCGAATATATATGGTATATCTAAATATGTGTACGTAGCCTTACATCAAATTTTATTTATTTATTTGTTCGCGTTGAGCGAAACTCGATGCGGGGAAATTTAATAATAAAATTCTTGTATGGTACGAGTTGTCCAGAAACACGTACAAAACCCGTTACGTTACAATTTTTTCCAAAAAAAAAGAAAAAACTTTTTTTTTTGATATTTTTATTTCGGGTACACAAAAACAATCGGCGAACAACATTTTAGAAACACGCGGCGCTCGTTTCGTTTCTTTCAATATAAGTAAATATGTAAATATTAAAAAGTGAAGGTTTCCTTTTTTATAGTACAATATTTTGTTTTATCTTTTATAATAAATATTTATGATTAATAATTATTGTTGATAAAAAATTACCAATACATCTATATAATAATGTGATGTGAAATTATTTTTCTCGAACGATTGATTCGATGTTAGTTTTATGTATGCTTAATAAAATTATTTGTACACGAAATATATATTTCGTGTACAAATATATAATTCTTAGATACTAATGTATCTAAGAATTATACGAAAACAATTTAAATTCAAATATATTAAACACCTTATTTTATATTTTGTACAGTATGAACTTTATTTTTTTTTGATTTTAATATGGTGAAGCATTTTTTTTTTATTTAATGCCAAAAATAAGTATGTAAATTTATTGAATTTTTTAAAACCAATTGTGGGATTTTAAAAAATCATTTTTTCTAAAATCTCTCAAAAGTTTTCCGATTATTTTTTAAGCCCGTTTTTTTTTGTAATTGAAAATAAAATATGACCGTTAGCGGCGGTTCTAGCATTTTTATCGAAATCCTAAAATTTATATTTTTAAAACGCAACGTTTCTACCATATATGCGATATTTCAATACGATAATTCTTATAAATGTGTATCGACGAAAAGTCGATTTATTTTGTAATATTTAGGAAATATGATTTATTGATAATATTTTATTTTTTTTTTCAATAAATTTTATAAGCGCTTCTAGAGATGATAGGTAAAAAACAACATGTTTAACTGTATAAAATCTATCTAAAATATTATGTATATTTGAATAATGATAATTATTATAGTAGTTTTTGATATTCACCAGCATGACAGTGTTATTGGCATTGTTTATATCATTGTAATCTTAGTTACTAGACGATCAACGTAGAGTCCTAACCACTAGACAATCCCGGCTATGAGATCCAAAAAAAAACTATTATATTATATATATGGTATATATATATATATATATATATATATATATATATATATATAACAAATTACAGTTAAAATTTAAAATCACTTTCATCGTCTCTCCCGACCGCGTTACATATATTTATATTATATTATATTTATGTAATAATAATATAATCACGTGCGTGTGTACGTGCGTATTTTTTCGCTTATTCACCCTTTGTGTTTTATAACACGACATTTTTCATCGTGAAAATATATTACGTATACGACAACGGCGGTATGTTATTAAGTAAACTACCTACGTTCGCATTAACCCGAGCCCTTTTTAACACTCGCTAAAAATTTACTCGCTCGCCTTCAAAGTCGGATAAAAGTTGAAAATTTTCATACCGTATATTAAATTGAAAAAAAAACAACGATTGATAATTTAAAACATTATTATTATTATTATTTAAAATTATCATTGTTAAAATTTTACGAAACGCATTTTGTTAATTTCAACGGTTTCGGAGATTTGTGAGCGAAACGTGAGAAAGGAGGGGGACGAAAGTGCGACATTTTTGAGCCAATCTGTCAGAGAAACGCCGTCTTACATAATGAGAGAGCTTTTTCGGGGGACGAAATTGTGTCGCGCGTTTGTCATCGTTACTCGCACCCGTCGTCAATGAACGAAAATGTTCCTCATAAATCATCATTTGTATCTGTTTTAATAAATAACCGACGATTTCCGAGTCGAAAATGCGACCTTAGCTATTCTCCAATCTCGTACCAACTTTACGCCGAATCGACTTCACACTAATCTATCTCATAATATAACCCGTCTCATTCGTGTTTTATATTTATATATTTTATTTTTTTCGTTTTTCTAAGCGTATTTACGATATGTGCGTCCTTCGCAGATCATTTTTTTCCGATACGTTTTCATTTCATCAATCTCACTTTGTTCTCACTGTTTATTGTATCCATCGCGTCTTATTCTCGCGTTCATTCTATCTTTCCGTATTTTTTACAGTATCAATTTTTCTCTGTACACATTCCGGATTTCGCTCACTTTTCTCCGTCGGGTTTTTCCTATAAGCCATCCTTCTTTTTTTTTTCTTATATATTACATATATATATATATATATATATATATATATTTCTAATGTATGTCGTCGTAGGAATACGTTCACGCACATTCCCCGGGGAATTCACGCATTCGCCGGTCATATAAATAAATTTGGCCGCATTCGCGCTCGGCCGCTTATTCAATTACGAAAAGCGGAGATTTTTCATGCGCGTTTCCCTCGCGTTACATTCTCACAATTGAATTTTCCGACTGTGCAACGTTTAATTTACAAAATAATTCAATACAATTCATTGCACACAAATTCACCAATCGACTATATATTATCTATACGATATCTTTAATAGATTTCATATATAAAACGGATAACATAAAATAATGCTAGAAAAATCGCCGCTTTTTAAATTAAAATATTTTTATATAATGCAATAATACATTTTAGAGTCGAATAATAGAGAGAACGGGGCAAATTCGTTTCCGTTGAAATGATTTACTATTATTGTTTATTTAAATTCGGTTTTTCATTTTGGCTTGTGTGCGCTTGTCAGCCGCCTCTAGGAAATTCATACGAAATTAATGGCTCGAGAAAAATTCCGGTTTTCTCGCGCCGACGGAATACCGGTTTTTGCGGACCCCCCGCGAATCGTCCGCGAGCCCATTCTGTGCCGCGTCTCCCCCCGGTTTCCCTTTTGCGCTTCGCTTACCTACGTCCCCCGTCCACGTCCTACACAGTTTTTCCGATGGGGGATGAAAAGCCTCACCCGCCGCCCAACTCAGACAACTTTATTTAATAAACCGGGTACCGTGGCGAACGCGCGCCACTGACTGAGCAATATTGGAAACTCACATATTTCAACCTCGGAAATTCGCTCATTCCTTTTTTTTGTTGTTATTTAAATTTCCCGCGCGCGTGCGTATGTGTGTGTGTGTGTGTGTGTGCGCGCGTGCAAATGTATAGGAGCCTATTTTTCTTCGTAGCTCGTGTGCTTCTGACGTTCCTCGTTTCAAATAACTTAAGGTATAAAAAATCACTATTTTCATCGAATTCCTAGTAATAAATATATTTTGTAGTCTAAGAACATACGAAAATGTGTATTGCTTCATCAAATAGCACATATATAAAGAAACATATATTATTATTTTAATTATACGCTTTATATCGATAAAACATCAATTTCAATTTCAAAGAGACAAATTCTCAAACACAGACATACACCGAATTTATCATCGTATAAAATCGACTCATTATTTTTACATTATTCAATATAAATTTAAATTTTCAATTTATTATTTATACTTTGATTTTCAACTACAATTATCTAATTATCGTATAACGATCACGTCAGATAATATCAAAGCGATTATTCGTCCATAACGAAAGAGAAAGAAGACGGAAAAACGAAATGGAAATATCTTGCTGAAATTCAAATCTGAAAATTCCAACCCTTTTTGAACGAATCACCCTCGACGCTTTAATTATTTCCGTCTTTCTGATTTCAATATATAGTACACACACATATATATATATATATATATATATATATATATATATATCATAATATATTTATAATTTTTTTCATCAAAATTTCCTCTTCTGAGGAAAATAAGAATTCAAACGACAAATAGATAAATATAAGTAGAATCGAATTATGACGAAACCATGTAGAAAATGCGGGATTAAAGAAAAAAATGAAAAACGGGCCAGTAGCATAATGGAGTACCTACTCTGGACAAAAAAAAGAAGAAGGAAAAAAGTGAAAAAAGTACCTTGTGCACCTTTTGAAAGCACCGGTTCGTCGAAGCGAACCAAGAGGCACTTCTGCGTAATTAGATGTCCCAGATTTTTTTTTTTTTTTTGATACGAGTGGATAATATTATACCTATGTAAGAAAGGGTGTTAACAATATAGGAAATAATCTAAAATTATATATCAAATATGAAGAATTTATATTTTATATAATTCGATATTCCTATGTTTAAATATGATGGACTTCATATAGTATGTAACCGAAATTGTCTGTTATTAAATTCAATAAAATTTCACTATCGCACGTCTGAAATATATTTTTAACTGTTTCGTATTTTATGAATAGAACTGACTTCTTAGTATACCATACGTATATAATAACCAGACTTTGTGCATTCAGTGAATAACTAAAACTCATCCAACGTTGGTTCATCTTATTATCGTGACTCGCAGCCACCTTGAGCTCGTTTGCCTTCGCTTTTCCTCTCTCAATGCTTTAATTATAAACATCTTTTCGTCCCCCCTGAAAACGACAATCCTTATTCCGCTTCAAATTTGAAATAATCATTTTAGCCGGTTTGTTCGATGAAAGGTTTCGGATTCGTGAATGAGAAGCGACGATCAGATATGATCGAAGCTCATTGTCGAATCTCATTTAATCAACCTCATGAAAACATTTTGAATAATTAAATTTTTATTCATTCAAAAAAATATTATTATGTAAATGTAAATGTGAAAAAAAAAAACTACGTCTTATATGTAGTTTGTATGATAAATTTTAGCATCATCCTGTGTACATCGAAGGCTATTTCGTCGTGTTTCACTTGACACGCTAATGGCCATAGCTTTATGAACTTTTTTTATAATGCTGAAAAATGTACGTTTGCGTCGACTTTTCATAATTTTCAACAGCGCGTTTGGCCGTTTAAATGTGTTACACGACACTCTTTTTAATGTTAATAATAATATATTTAGTCTATGTATCGTGTTTACTTTGAAAAAAATTCAAATTTATACAATATATAACCCTGTAATCAAAAAGTACGGTTAATTTGTTTATAAAACGTATTTTTTTATTTTATAAAACGTATTTTATTATCTCGTCCGATAAAACGCACTTTTGCCAACGCTTTTTCCAATCCTCGAAAGAGTCGGAATAGTTTTTTTCCGGTATAGCCTTCAAGACCTTCTTCGATTTGGTTTTATCTCCTCTTTTGAGTTTTCCGAATAGCCAGAAGTCGCACGGAGCCAAATCAGGTGAATACGGTGGTTGAGGAATGACATGAGTCAACCAAATGATCACAGTAGTGTACAATTTCACCTTAATTTTTTATCACAGTACTGTACAAAACAGAATCTTTTAATATGGAATATTTTTAATGCGCAATTGTAAATATTAAATAATTTATCAAAAATAATACTGAAACATAACATCGTCATGCTTGATAAATTTGAATGACAAATTACTATAATTTATTTATTTTATACGTATATCACATTTTGTGATAAATGTGTGTACGTAGAAACATAGAAATTTATGCTAGTGATATACTAAGTTTATCACATTGCTTAATTACAAACGTTGACCTCGATAACAATAATAATAATGAAAAAAAATCTAATAACTTAAACTTGATTTTTCGAAAAATTTTATGAACACTATAAAGTAAACTAGTTAATTGGAAATTTTACGGTCGGGGACAATTGGACCGGTTGCAGGAGTTGTACAATTCCATTAGAATCGTCGACCAAAAATTGCATATACGGTTAAAATTTAAAACGGTATTCTCTTTTATTTTTTGGCAATTTGGACCGCCATTTTAACGGCCATATATGCAATTAGTTCGTTACGTTTTTATTTCTTTGTCGAGCAGAACGGACAACAAAATATAAACAGTTTCTGCTCTCGTTAACTCTTTATACCGCAATCGACAATTTTTGTCATCAATTTTCAATTGTAAATATATATATATATATATATATATAATAGTAAATATATATGGGCAATTTATTTTGCAAGTGGCGTAAGTCCATTTTCCAAAAAAAAAATCGAGTTAACAACTGTGTAATATGGTAGTTACATTTTTACATGATCATTAAACAGCTTTTTGCTAATATAATTCATTTAAAATTATCAAGTTTTCACAAGTGAGAGCTTCAAATGGATATAAATTGATAAAATTTCATCAGAAACACATTATTTATTAAATAATGATAATTATATTGATTAAGATAATAAATTTGAATACTTTAGAAGCCCAAAAAATATGATTCGATTGTGTAATCCGTTAACCATATTTTTAAATTGAACCAAACGCAAACCCTTCAATATCTCGATTTGAACATAAATGGACTTACTCCACTTTCAAAATTATGGTGTATATAGTTATATACACCATTTTATATGATAAAAAGTAACTGTTTTGATATATAAAGCGAGTTCACGGCAGTATATTAGAAATAAAAGCGATTAAACAACAACAGAAACGGCATAGCGGAATTATTAAATTAATATTCTGAATAAGAATATGGAGTAGAAGAAGAGGATCGAAACTATGCCGAGCAACGTTATGTGAATAATGGACACTAATACGACGAAAGAGAACACAACCGACCATTGTTATTGATGTTAATGAAATTCATTCCAAAATACTTCAAATAGGGAAGGAAGTCGAGGGTATAATAACGCCATGTATAAATTTTAACGTAGGCGAAACATTCTACTTACTCCACGGCCTTATTACTTAACTCTATATTCGCATACCTTTCGTTAGAAAGCGACGACGATTCATCATATATATATATATATATATATATACATGTGTGTGTGTGTTTGAAATGTGTTCAATTTTCTATTAATTTTTTTAATCTAAGTCAAACAAATATATATATTCTAATATGTAATCACATGTCTTTCGAGTGCAAAGAATAAGGATAAGTGTCGCGCATTATAAATATAATTAGAACCGTTTAAAACGTTTCCGCGGGTACAACGAAAACGTTTTTCTAATTTTCCGGCGTGAATCGTCGACTTTTCCCGTTCGCTCGCAAACTTTGCGGTTTCTGCGAGATTTTCCATACTCGAATAAAGAGTAACACTTTGCAAAATTCGAAATTTTCACTTAAACATTTTACATAATATTTATTGACGTGTTGTGCTATCGCATATAGAACAGACCAAATTTTCTAAATCACTAATTTTAAAAATATTTTATTTCATTATTTAAAACAATATATAAAACATAATTACTAATATTTTTATTAAAAACGCTGTCAAAAATTATTTTTATTAACTCCTAATTTCATTTTAATGAAATTTTAATAAACAAAAATTCTTGTCACGTAAAATAATTTTAATATATTTCTTTTTAGACCTCAAAAACTAACATTTAATATTGTGCGACACAAAACAATTAGAAACGCTGCTTAATTTGAGTATTATTATTTGAAGAACAACTTCGGTAAAAAAATATAATAAATAACTGTTTCTTTGGACTTTTATGGAACACTAGAGAAAATGGCAATTTTCCAATCACTAAAACAATATAATTTGTTTTATATAATAATAATTCATAATTATAATACTATAAATCATTTTTGCCGATAATGATCAGTTAATTTTCCGTTAAACATTTTTAACGAAAATACTTCAAATATTTTCATATTGTACTTAAAGTTTAAATTTATTTTATTATAAAATATTTTTTTATCATAAATAAGTTCTATTCAGTATATATATTCATAAATTATCGTTAGTTATATATTAGTGGGTTTTTGATTAATGAAATCGTATGTCGTTTTCGACAACTGAATCGATACAGACAGGAAACGACACAAGATAAAAAAAATATAAAATTTATATGACATACATATTTAAGTGTGAATGCATGTGTGCGTAAGGGAAAAACCGGAAGGAAACCGGTGAAGAAATGGGAAGTAAAAAAAAACGGACAATGGAAACCGATCTTTCCATTCGTATCTCGGGACGTATAAACACGTCATAAGTCACGGGGCGCGTTTTGAATATCAAAAACGCACTTTTGATTTATGACCGCAACTTTGACCGCATCAGTCGAAGAAATGAAAAAGAAAGTCCGCCCCCTCCCTCTACACCCCCTTTTCTACACATGAATTTATGAGAATATATGTGTATATTCGATAAGGAGATGCGGTTAAATCGCACCGTATTCGAAGTTGCGTCGTCAATTAATTTTCGTTAAAATTTTGATTTGCGTTGCAAAATTTTATTATTTTTTTCAATGTTTATTTTCAAATTTCATGTAAAAAATGAAGAGTAACGATTTGTATTTCTAATATTGACCCTTGTGGTGTTAGAGCTTGTTTCGATTTGCGTCGTCTTCCTCCGGTCCCGATTAACGACGCATATCGAGGTTTCAGTGTATATAATATAAATAATATCAGCAATATAAATATGCACTAAATTATGAATTGTGAAAAAATATTCATAATATATAAATAATTTGAAAAAATTTAATATTTTATATTTCATAAAATATTGATTGGTCCAATGTCGACCGACTTTCCTCAATTTGCCTATCGTCTTTAGACGAATCTAAATTTTTTTCTTTTCTTTCTTCTCGGTCGATTTTCTTTCGGATCGCATATGCATTATTCACGACGCGGCATTCGCTCTTTCCGGATGCCCGCGTCGATTTTCCGGCAAATATCCGCTTTTCCGCCGGATCGGAGAAACGTCCGGATTCTGGAGAAATGTCCGGGATTCTGCGGTGAAACGGTCCGTATACGCTTTCGGTCAATCGGACTTGTTCCCTTATTTTTTTTTTATTTTTTTTTTTTTTTGTTCAAAAGTACACTTTTACGAATGCATCGCATTTTATTATATCATTCGGTGTGCGCTTTGAAATTTGAAACTTGTGGCACACTATTTTTTTTGTATATACTATTTTATATGTTATATTCGATATACGCATATTCTTTTTTCTTTCTTTTTCAAAGTCAACGATGGTTATTTTGTTTGAAAATATACGCTAGAATTCACAAAGGGAACTTCCGAGAATTGCGTCTTTGTATCGTTTTATACGAATGTACAATATTTTTTTTTTTTGCCTTCATACAAATTGATATCGTTTTATATTACGATCGTTATGTATTTACCGGTATATAACAATGTTCAATATAACATATAATACTAGTAAAACGATATAAGAAATCTCTTATCTTTGCCTTTCATTCGCAACGACCACGTTTTATTGTATATATCATTTTACATTTAATAAGAAATCGTATTATTAGATTTTAATAAACCAAAACTAGATACGATTTTTGAAAAAAATATATATACACAAATGATCGATTATTATAGAAAGAAATACATAAATAATTTATTCTTAATAAAATCTAATATCATTAAAGTACATATTCAAAACAAGAAATGTGTGTCTTGTTATTTCAATTACAGGATAATTAATTGATTATTGTGTAATTTTCTATACATTAGTAGTATCATAAAAAACGATGTTGAGATGATTTTTTTCGTAGAAATTCCGATTGAAAATCACATTTCATATATTTAACAATATTTTTCTGCTCTTCATATCGGATATTAAAATCGATAAAATATGGACAGTAATTTACATATGTGAGTAAAGTCAAAATTCATATTGCATAAATAATTTTAGATACGATATAATCTAATGTGTCACACGTAATATAATATTTATGAAGGTCTGAACGATAAAGAACAACACTATCGATTATTATAAAAAAAATAACACTATTTTTTCATCGTTTACTAAATTTATTATATTTGAATTTCTATAAATAATGCTATAAGTGTACATTTTTTTTGTTGTAGTGTGTATTTATATTTTTCATTTTAATTTACGTTTCAAATCATAGTGGAGAAAAAAAATCGATAAACCGAAATAATCTGAAAATTTAATAACGGGATGAGGCGGTCGAAAATGCGGTAGTCGAATATGAAAATTTTTACACAATTTAAGGGAGAATTGATCGTAAATTCCGACGAGTCGCCCTTAACGACTTTTAATATTTCATGCGCTTTCAGAGCGACTGAAAAAAAAATTTGTACCGACGCAACGAAATAAAAAAATATCGCTATTTTTTTTTCATGAAAAGCCTCTCTCTTTCAGCCGGCATGCAACCCTCGTTGCGGTCGAAAATATTGAAATATTTAAATGCATAAAGCTTAAAATTCGTTTTGTTCCATATTAAATATTATGTAGTAATATAATATAAACGATCGGAATTATTTATTTCGCTTGATTAAAAAAAAAATAGGAATATCTTTTAAATATTTTTCATGCGAAATTTTCAACGAGCGATTTAATTCTATAGAGTTTTATCTGTATAAAAAAAATACGCAATTCGCAATTTATAAAATATTTTTCGTCCGTCATTATCATAAAGTTTTTAACGTTGCCCAAAGAAAAATAATATTTAAATTGAAAAGAACATATATTATTATTGTTCAAATTTCTTTTGTAGGAAAAATACAAATGAAAATTAGAATCTGATAAATACTAAATGACTATATATCGTGAATTCATTTTCAATATTCTTTTTCACGTTTTAAATCATTTTGATTATACAATTACACGACTATATTTTTTGTTGATAAATTAAAAAAAATATTATTTTTAATAAAAATGGATACAAATTTTTAAATTATAAGTATCGACATATTTAATAATGTGAATAAATATTTTTTTTTCATTTAAAAACTAAAATTAAGCGAAAAACGAACGTGTCTTATACGAATTACTCGGGAAAAAAAACAAAAATCTCTTACGCTAACCACTTTCTTTGTAAATTTTATTATGCGCAAGAAGAAGCCCTAACTATCCCTTAATTAGCGCGAAAACGACCCTTAGGAAAATTCGCGGTTTTTCCGACCGTCGGTTAATTTAAAGCGAATTAAACGTCGTCTCACTTTCGCCAATTTCACAGTGATTTTCGCATTTTCAAAGTATTCATAAGATGGGAAAATCTCGGCATCGTTTTTCGCTTATTAATAATTCATTTTATACCTCCTCCTCCTCCCCCTCCCCCCTCCTCTTCCCCCTCTCCGTTCCCCTATTTCCGCTTTTCGTTTTTAACGAAATGCCCTTTTAAATTTTTTACCCAAAAAAAAATAATTAAACGAAACGAATGCACTCGATTAAATGCGTTAATGTATTTAAATTTTATTCGTCATTTCTTTGCGTTTCGTTTTTATAATGTGAACATTGTTAAATATTTGAATATCGTAAAATTAAATACTACACAATAGCGATCAAAATTGTCGATTTCCATATTTATACAGATATATTTATATATAATCTTATATACACAATATAATTCTATTCATATATTATATATTGAATATCAAAATATTTTTATATTATTTATTTATTTAATTTTTCACTCACTTATTATATAAAAAAAATATTTTAAAATTATTTGTACCATTTCACCCGATTGATATAATTTTAATATAATTTATATATATATTTTTAACATATATTTTGGATCATTTTTCTGCCTTTCAAAACGATTTGATAATAATAAACTTCACGTTAAAATCTTGACAAGTACTTTATCACTATTATATTATATGAAAATTAATATATTATAATTGTTTTATATTTGAGTATTAAATATATATTTTTTTCGTGTAAATATGAAGTGTGTGTGTGTGTAATTTTATTTATGTGAATATGTCTTTATTGCATTAACGTCGAAAAGGGGCGCCGAAAGTAGCAGGTGACTCAGGAAAAAATTCTTCGTCTGAATAAATACGAAAGAATCGAATTATTTTCTGACAATCACGAATGAAAGTATAAAAAAAAAACTTTTTTTCCTCTTTTTTTTAGGGTACAAAGTAAATGTTAGAGAGAAAATAGAGTGAAATAGGAGAAAAGAAAAAGATGGAAAATAGTATATATTTTTACACCTGCGTCAAATGAACAAAAATAAGATAATCTCTTCAAAAAAAAAAAACGATAATAATAAACTCAATATTTATTTTACATTTTTGTTTATATTATAAAATAGTAATAGATATCTAATATATATATATATATATATATATATATATATATATATATATATTATGAATAAAGTTGATTTACATAATATTTTGTACGAATTATTTAAAAAAAATTGGTTAATTTTCGACGTTATATGCATATTTTAATATTCTACGTGTCTGAAAAGCCTTAGTTCTTCGTAGCTGTTAAATAATTTAACGGTTCAAGTCTAAAAAGCTTTTAAGTATATTGGACGCATTTGGTTTATTTAACTTTAAACGAGTTTTATTCCAATTTAATATACTCCAATTTCGAGCTTATTTCTATATTATTATGTTTTTTTCGAAAACGTTTTTGGATAAAACATATTGTATATATATAAAAATAATTGTGTTGCGATGAAAAAAAAACAATTCATTATTAAATGGTTCATCTTATGCTTTTTTTATTTCTAGATACTTTGTAGATTAAAATAACACTTTGACATTTGTTGTTTTTTCTTTATATATATATACTTATTATATTTTAAACAAATATATATATCGATATCTTATATAAAATATAAAAACCGATCGGAAAATTAAAATTATGATCCACATTATTATAAATTAAATATTAATAAAAATGCTAAATTAAGCCTCGCATGCTCTTTATTCGTATAAATCAGCGTTAAAAATCGTTGATGCAAAATTAAAACAATCTTTTTTTTCTCGCTTGTTCTTCGAACGTAATGAAAACTTTAGCACTTAATTACGAACAATATATTGCGTTTAATAAATAATATCTAGGGGGTCGTTTATCATTCGAAAGTTTAACATTTACTCGAATAGTAAGTAGTAGACGGTGAAGGGGGATGAGGGCGCAAAAAATTTTCAAGGTAATAATGATTTCATGCCGAGTTACGAAATTTAATATAATATTTTACAGTATAATAAAATATATTAATATGTCGAAATTCAAAAAAAAAATCCGAGCTAGTTTTGATTCGTACGAAAAGAAGTCGAATTCAATACGGTAAATACAAAGTCCCAAATAAATATTTTTTCAGAAGAAGATAACATTAAACCACAAATAAGCAAACAGGATAGTTGAAAGGGATCATGTTCTCGATATCCTATTTATAACGTTGCCTCAATACACTTATTTGCACTTTGCGAGAGGCCCGAATTTTCTCGGAACAATATTTATATAGCGCCTGTGTGGATTTAGAAATTGAATCCCAAATTTGTAAATATATACCTTAAATTATTGCATTCGAACTTGTTCTAATATAATAGTATAGCTTTATGTTTAAAAATTGAACGTATATATATATATATATATATATATATATATATATATATATATATGTTTGATTATATTTTTATAAAGGAATGTATTCGGTTTCAGATCCGTGCAACGGGCACAAGTGTGCCGAAAAGCAAGTGTGCCAATTGGATTCCAGCAGGAATCCGGTGTGCCGATGCGGCGAAACGTGTCCCCTGACTCTGGATCAAGTCTGTGCATCCGACGGATACACCTATGGAAACGAATGTGAACTCAGGGAGGAAGCCTGCAAATCCCGCAGACAAATGCGCATCATATACAGGGGAAAGTGCAGTTCAGGTCCGTATATCGAGAAACTCGATATAATTTACCGTATTTTTTTATTTTATTTTACTTCTCAATTTCTATTTATCATAATAGAACGTTGATGTATGAATGAAAAGTGAGGATATCTGTTTTAAGTATGATATATATATATAATATTTTATATAGCATACTTAAAGCTTTATAAATTATTAAAAAAATCTACGTACGCAAACCCAATTGCCAATCAGATGAACAATATGCAATTACTAAACGGTGAATTATTGTTTTTTTTTTTTTATTTCTAAATATATAGACACGAATTATATATAAAACATAAAATTCGAATAATGATTATTAGCAAAGAAAGGCTTTAGAATCCTGAAAAATTAAACCAGAATTTTATCGTACAATTTTAATTACATTTCATCAAAGAAATGCAAATACGTTAAAATTATATATATATATATATGCAATATATTATATGTATATATAATATAACAAAGAATCCGGTAGTAAATCTACGAAAACAAGACATCTTATTCCATTTCATACAATTCCCATTTCTCATTCGAGTCTTGGGGGGCGAAAAACGTATTCTCCCCCAACGTTCGTTGTATTTAGTTTAAAATGGCAGCGTTTCACTCTATTGAAATGCACCTGCTAAAACTATGTTTGTTGTCGAAAAGGGTTGTTTTCTTTCTCCGAATCGCTGTGTGTTCGGTCCCTTTTCCTTCTTCCCTTTCCCGTTCCTCTTGTTTTCAACGGGATAATGCGGAAAAGCTACAATAAATTTCAACCAAAGGAAATTTATATAAAGCGTAAACGCGTCTATGTGTTTACGACGCATCTGCACTCTTATACAATAAAAACCACCCACATTATGTGAAAAAAATATGTACTCCTTTTCATGCGTTATTTATAACGGCTTAGATTTTTTTTTATGAAAATAAGTCATCAAGAAGGTTTTGATCGAGACCAGTTTTAAAATTTAAGTGTTCCTTTTCGGATATTTTTTCCTATTTTTTTTTTTTTTTTTGATACTCAAATACCTGAGTATACATCAAAGACTCGCAGTCGTTTCATTTGATGAAAAGATGATTTTTCAAAGGTTTCAGAGTCTGAAAATGTGTAATTCAAAGCGTTCGCTGTGCAATTAATATCTTCACGTTTGTTTTTTCTTCGTAAAAAATATAAATTCCGAGATTCTTTTCAAAAATAGCTATTTTTGTCTATATATTTAGTCTAAATATGCTTTTTACATGTATGTAAAATAATATATAATATTGAATGAATTAAAGACAACTAATTAATTATATTATTATTAACCATTATGGTATTTAAAAAATATTTTTTTTATTATGATACATTGTTAAAATATAAATTTTTTAATACAGATGGTATATTTGTAAAACAGCTATTTGTTAACAGAAGCAACATTGAACAGACTTCATATGTAGCTTTAACCGTTAATGAGGAAGAATGCCACGGGGAAAACTCAAACTGAATGCAACGAGGAAGTATCGGAAAAACCTTCGTTTTCCGGGAAAGCTTCCGCTGCAGCTTTTCTCGTTATGCAGATTCGATTGAGAGATTTTTCCTTCGCGTTTCGATATCACACGTTCTCAACATATACACATTGCTTACTTGAGTGATGCTGTATTCATTTTAAATTTTTATATTGTGCATAATATAAATACAACTATGTACACATTCAGTTTCTAATGCATTTTCGCTTACAAACGAAAGCACCGCAAAAGCTTTTCTTTCATACAAATGTATTAAATTTAACGTACAACTATCTATCTATCTCTAGTCTTTTATATTATTTTTTATTAAATAAAACTTTAATTCTTGATCATTTTTAGTTATATGATATATATTATTTCAAACATTGTTTTCACTGTTTCGTTTCTTTATAGTGATCAATATTTCATATTTGAATTTTGTACGTAGCTAAAATATCTTCAACGATTGCCTATAAAACCGCATCTTGAACGTTTCCTTCCTTTTCAAACAAGCTATTTCCAATAATCAAGTTTCGACTTTATAAATGTGATGCAGGCGGAACATAATATTTCAGCACTCTCCTGTGAATATTCTGAAATACATCTTTCATTCTCTGGAAGGCACTTTGTTCTATATAAATTCTTAATTCTATTCCGCAACCCGGATGCTGTTGCTTATTGAGAAAGACACTTAAATTTTTAAAATGCTTCACTTTCTTTAAATTACTTCTCTAATATAATAATGAATTGGTTGAAAATTATTATTATTTTTGATGTTAATATACATAGATTTTATTTATAAGCTCTCAGACTATAACATTGTGATCAAAAAGTAAGGTGATTTTTTTTCATAGAAATGAAAATTCTTTATTTATTCTTCCAAATCAATTTCATCTCCTTCAAAGTAATGTCCGTACGATAAAACGCACTTTTGCCAACGCTTTTTCCAGTCAAAATCTTCTTCGACTTGGCTTTTATTTTCTCAATCGTATCAGAACGGCGTCCCCGCATTGGCCTTTTAGGTTTGCTGAATAGCCAGAAGTCGTACGGAGCCAAATCAGGCGAATACTAGGAAAAAAATATACAACTTACCTACCTTCCTAATGCCCGAGAATTTTAAATGACAACTTTACCTTACTTTTTGATCACAGTAGTATATTCAATTAAACATAATCGAACAAATTCGACAGGTTGCGTGAAGGCTTCGCTCGATTTGCGGCTCTCTCATTAGCAATATTGCTGGTCGAAAATAATTAAAGTGAAAAATAATCCGACGTAAAAACGGAGCAATGTCGTCGAAAGTTGAAAACGACAATAACCGAAACAAAACAAGCGAGTAACTTTTGATCAGAAAAGTTGTGCAGTCGTCGAAGCGACGCGACCAGAATTCCACTAAATCGGACCGTCTCTTTTAGTTTTCCACAGATGAAAAACATCGTTTTAATTATAAGTACGTTACAAGTTATAGAAAATTTCCGATTTTCACTTTAATTTTCACTCGTATCGCACGTAAATAGCTCCAATATGAAAATGGAACATCGAAACATAGAGGTCATTAGAGCGTCCCGAAGCGGGTTAAATTAGATTCGATCGGTGTAGAATTGTTGAACGGTCGTTTTTGTCGTGTTTTTTTTGGTAATAATAATCTAATTTGGAGGCTTTCGTCGTGTGTCGAAGGTGCCAGATCGGAAAATGTACCCGGTTTTTGGGCCGCGTTTGTTTTGGTGTTGTGTAAACGACGCGCCCTAATGGCCCTTTTATTGGATCAATCGCGAAACGTAAACGTTTAACATACGCACCCTAATTCGAATACACGTTTCCGACCCACGCCTCCCCCCTGAAAATGTTGTTTAATATATTTTTTTTTATTTCAGATAACAAAATTTCTCGCGATGATATTTTTTTAATGTGTTCATCCTCGCTTTATATCGGTTCGATTTTATTCGTGTAAAAAAAATATACGGTTCATTACGATTTCAAAAAATATATATATAATAAATTAAAATATATATATTACATAAATATATATATATATAGTGTACATAAATTTTAATTAAATTTATGTACACTATTTATGTTATGATATCAATTTGACAATATTTCTGTATAGATTTTTTTGACATATTGTATTGTTTATATATGTAAATGTTCATCCATTATGATAAAATTTCATTGTAAATCGATTAAATTTATAATTCATTTCTTCTCTTTCAATTTTCCGAAACACGCACAATAAACAAAATACAAAATTACCGTACCTTTTTATATCAGTTTTATCAAATTTCTTACTTACATTGTTATCTTTATTTGAAATCTATCAGCAGTTTAAATTTACGATCGAGAATTACTTTGCGTGTGAACGATTTTTGAATATAATTCCAATATTTCATTTATTATTTTTTTAACGAAATACAGCCGTTTAATTCTTTTCTCGATATAAAAGATAAAAAAAATGAAAATCGGAAAAACGTGTGAGAATTCAACATTCGATTTTCCGCATTCGCATTGAAAAGCGATCGAGCGTCAATCGCCGAAATGTTTCGAATCTAAGCGTCCAAAAAAAAAAAAAATCTTCCATATTTTTTTTGGCTATTTCCTCCCGTTTTCGGGGGGATTATTTTTGTATTTTTTTTATTTTTATTTTATTTTCCGCTCACGACGTTTACCATAAATTCGCTCGGGGCAGTTATCTATCAGGAATAGTCCGGACGGGCTCGAAGCATGCGAAAATTGAGACGCAAAATTGCGTACATTTGCATGAACCTCACGTTTTGTATGATATATACACGTTATATATATTTAAAACACATGGGCTATATACTGTTTTTTTTTGTGCTGCGAAAATTTGCTACGGAAAATGCGGTCGTGATTAATGTTAAGAATTTGTTCGCAGCGTTGAAAATTTCGCTTTATTAATTTTTTGGCTTTAGAAAATTATTTTATGTTCCATGTCATCAATAAAAGTAACTAAAAATAATTCTTATTATTATTATTAATAGTGATCTTAAGAATATTGCTGTATATATATATATATATATATATATATATATATATATATATATATATATATATATATATACACCATATATTGTAAATATTAACTAGTTGTATAATAGAATCAAATTTTCAATTTAATTATATAATATCCAATTGAGTTAAGTATGAAATAACTTTCAAAAATAATTTGTGAGCATAGTATAATAAAAATATATTATACAAATAATTAATTTTTTGAACGCATAAAGGGAATACGTGAATATATTTAACGTTTTCATTTAACGTCATTCAAATTTCTCAATTAGCGCGCAACTCTCGACTAAACATTTACAATTATCGCGAATTTTATCATTTCTCATAAAACGTTTATTACGTAATACGAACATAAATATGTGTGAACATGTGGAAAATTTAACAATTTTCCGCATTTAAAACGAAAAACATTTCGCTAACAACGAAAAGTTTCAACGCTCAAAGCGGATTACACTTCAGCGCCGTAATCGCGCGGAATTTTTCAATTACTACAAAAAAATAGACCTCGTTATTATTTTATTGCATAAATTATTTTAAAAAATATTTTTTTATATAAACAATTATAATTATTTATTATTTTATGTATTTTGAAAAAAAAACAATTTTTTTTCTTAGACATTTTGATCAAAAGGATAATAAAAATTATATTAATAATAATAATCATCATTGCAATAATATAAAATAATTAAATTATATTTTATATTACGTTTATTATGATTCAAACCCGATAAAGTTCTAACGCATATCTCTCTAAAAGCACTTTAACGTATATCCGTAAAATAAACAAATTAAGTCTTCGAAGAAGGTCAAAGTTCATTTGTCGATTTTTTTTTTGACCTTTCACGTCATAAATTCAATCGAAATTTATTCGTCAACTTTGACGACAGACGACAAATTCCATATCGCTTTCCGCGAATTTTATTTTTAATTCTTTATATAAAACTGTCGTTTAGAATTAAGTCAAGTCCGCAAAAAAAAAAAATACATGTCATGCTTTGATATTTTTACAAGGAGACCTTTTCTTATATTCGATTTTGTTTTTCAATAAATAATGATTTACGGATAAATATATGCATTAAATTCTATGAATTATTTATATTTAATAATAACGTTATGACGATAATTAAAATGGAATCCAATGAAAACTGATCTGGCAAAGGTGTTTTTCTATTCAAATACGAGATTAGCATGAGTAGGTTCTTAGAATTTACCCCGAGCAGATTAAGACGAAGAGCGGCTTTTTAAGGGGTGAGCGGTCGGTTTGTTGGTTTCTCATTAAGGGTCGGTTGTTTATTTAATATGGCTTAAACGTTGGGCAGGTCGCACACCCGGGGACCCGACCTTAATGGAGTTTTTATGTACCGGCCGGTTAATAAAGTTGGCCGTGATTATAATTCACGCCGCCCTTTGTGTTGGCAGGCAACACTTTGCAAGGCGAAAGTCGAGGGAAGATGCTCGTTTTTCGCAAGTTTTGCAACCTTCTTCCTTCACCTTGTTTTTTTTTTTTTTTTTTGGCCGGAAGCGTTTGAGGTGAGGCCGTGGAAATATCTGATGGAGCAGATGGAAGTGCGATAAAAAAAAGTTTAACTTTTTCACGTAATCTAACGGAAAACAATTTGCACGAGAGAAGAGCCAGTAAGTCGAGGATGCCCCATATTTCCACTCTAATGTATATTGGTAACGTTTTTCGATAGCGTCCGCCTTTTTTCCGGGGCCATGATCTTTTTTTCTCTACGTTCAAATGGCCTCGATTATTTTTTATATAAAATCGGAACGGTGGAGTGTTTTTTTTTTTGCTCGCTCTCCTTTTTTAAGTGCGCGCACTTTTTCTAATGCAAAAACGAATTTGTGAGTATTCCGTTTGAATAATAATATCCTGACTTTGTTCTAATTACATTTGTAATGCGAGTAGAATTTATATACATGCGTATAAAGTATATAAATATATGTGAAATACGCTGTGATCAAAAAGTAAGGTGAATTTGTTTATAAAATGTAAATTCCAAATCAATTTTTTCCCCTTCAAAGTAATCGCCGTCTAATAAAACGCACTTCCAATAAAATGTCCGAAAGTTGTAAATAATAATTCACCTTACTTTTAGATCTCAGTAGTATGATAAAAAGTAATACGAAACGTTACTCTGTAGTTTTGTCTCAATCATCACATCAATAACTATGTTAATATGAAAATTTATCGTTGTCAAAACTAGGCGATTTTTATATCGAAATGCAATGAATATTCGTATATTGAGTAACTAGTGTAATGATGAATTGTTACGACATCCCCATGTAAAATGAACGTCTTCGCAAATTGGTCACAAACCCTATACGAAGGGATGTAATAGTAAAATTATGCTTACACACAGACGTCATTATAAGGGATTAAATTTTGTAATTGCTATTTACGCAATATTAGCGAACACTGTCCGTATAGAGGCACGTGCGGGTCCGAATGACCATTTTAATTTGAAATTACAATAAGGCCAAAGTTGTTACTTTCACGAATAATATTACAACTAAACTCCCCGGCCGCTCTGTGTAACCAATTCGGTCACTTAACATGAAAACTAAACTAAGGGGCTTTGCTCTCTTGCCTACGTAATTGGGTTCGGGATACGACGATCCCGAAATTCCACGGGATAATTTCGACCTTGTTCAAAACGCGAAAATCGCTGTTATACAACGTTTAAAGTGCAAATAAAAAAAATCCATACCTTGTTACGAAAAACAAGCGCTTCGCCCACGATTCAAATTTATATTATTTTTCATATGGATTTTTTATAATTGGATTTTTCTGTTTCGTTTTTATCGAACGACGATAACTCGTTATTTGAAACCAATACTGAACAATTATCTATTTATTATATATTAAAAATAACATTGTCGCAAATCAAATTTTATCGATTGATTAAAATCCAATTACTGATTAAAAAAATGAAAAGTCATTTGGACAAGGAGCAAAAAACCTATAAAAAATATAAACACGAAATCGGTTATTAAAAAACAATGGTTAAAAACAGAACGGATGGTCACCGTGACTATCGCCGACTTAGGAATTCTTATTTCATATTTGAAAACGTTGATGTTAATGATTATTAACTTAATCAATAGTTTTTATATGTCGTATTCATTCCAATTAAAATATTAAATATTACGTAACGTTCAGCGAAAAGATCGATTTTTTTTCGTGTGACGTTAATCATTTTCCGCGTGTTTTGTTTTTTTTTTCTTCATATATGTACGTAAGTTGGAGAATGTCATAAAATAATCATGTGGCTTAAAACAAAGTTGGTGTTATGGGCAAAGTTTCGTACTAAAATTAACTTAATGTGCGTACATATATAACTTGTTATATATTATATGTGTTACATGCCGCATAAATATATTGTGTGTAATATTCTCGGTACAAAGTCGCGACACGTTTTGCTGAAACATTGTTATGTATCAAGAGAAAAAAAATCAATCTAAATTTTTATTACATCATTTCCATATTTATATGTGTTCATTCTCTTTTTGCGTTTTTTTTTCTTATTATTGTTATTACGACGGTATATGACGCTTTTCGGCGACGTATATCAACCCTGTCACGGATCTTATAATATTTTTTCGCTTTTTTTTTTTTTTGATTCATAAACATTATTTTTATACTTAATATAATATTATATATAATGGGATGAATCAGAGAAGGGTAGGTGGACGTACAGACTCATTGGTGATATGAGGGCGTGGTGTGAGTTGAATTTCTACCTCACCCAGTTGCTATCCGGCCATGGGTCCTTCTCTTCGTACCTTCACAGGATCGGAAAGGAGGACTCGTCAGCCTGTTTCCATTGCGATTCTAATCTGAATGCCGAGCATGCTGCTTTTCACTATCCGGTGTGGATCGAGAAAAGGAGCAAGCTTTTACGGGCTTTGCGTCAGGACTCGATTTCATCGGAGGTGATGGTGAGCAGCATTATTAAGAATGAAGGAAAATGGTCAACCTGGCTCGACTTTGCTTCCGATAACATTAAAACGAAGGTGGAGGCGGGGAGGGCTAGGAGATCTGTTAGTCAATTCGTCATAGTACAATGCAATTGCTTGACGGTGGTTCTGGATAAGATTGTGAAGAAAAATATATATATATATGTGAATTTATATATTTTGAAAGTGTTCTAAGGGCATTTATGTACAAATCAGATAACAGATGATACAATCGAATGATGTTTTTATGTTTATGTTTATATATATAATGTGAAAATATTTCAGGTGTGAATCCTTGTTCGAGTGTATCGTGTCGTAACGGCGAACAGTGTTGGATAGGAAGCGGAGGGGTGGCGCAGTGCGGGTGCGGGGGTGAATGCGAGCCTTTACTGCGGCCCGTCTGCGCCGTCGGAGGCCGCACTTACAACAGCCTCTGTCACCTCAGAAAAGCCGCATGCAAAGAGGGAAAGCCGCCGCAACTGGCTCACCACGGAGCTTGCGGTAACAACACCTTTAACCCTATCAACTATTATATATTAAAATTATGATAATAGATAATTTCACTTTTTTTTTCATAGATGATGAGTTGATGATTCGGTACTATTTAAATTGTGATTAATATTGCACATTTTTATACAGTATATATATTTTAAATATAAATAAGAAGTAATTATGAGTAGTCAAAATAATATATTTTTTTCAACAAGATATTTAATTAATTTTTTTAATACGGTGTTTTGATTTTGAATTTTATATTAGTCTTAATTGATGAAAATTTATTTTGAATATGAAATTTTATATAAATCTCATACAAAAATATTGTTTTCAAAGTTTGAATTGACTTAAACCATTAACAAAATTACCTAACTAACATATAAATAACTTATGGGAAAAAAATAAAATTATAAGAGTTCATTAGAATCAAAACAATTTATAAACAATTACTAATTAGTTTTAAAAAAAATTCCATTTTTATCATTCTGAATTTTTAACAATATATATCCACAGATTCCAAAAAATATTTTTAAAAAATTGAAATAATATAAGGTAGTAAATTTCAAATATTCGACGATGCACTTTTATTTGAAATTGCTTTCAATTTAATATCGAAGACTTTTTTCTAGATATTTAAAGAATAAAAAAATTCTTACTTATTTCAATATTATATAGAGCTATTTTTTTTATTTAAATTATTGTTAAACTTATTTAAGGACATGAATATACAATAAATACGATATTATATTATAATAAAAATAAATCAGAGTTATGATATTGGTAAATGAGTTGTGCCCATTTATACTGTTGGAACTTGTATCACTTGAATCACTTTAGAGGTCCGTCGTAACGAAAATTGTGTTTACACAGTGGAATCGATTCGATTGTTCCGAAATTCGTTCCGGAATAGTCGAAATATGAAAAATAAACAGCCATAAATTACGTCGCCCGTTTATATCCGGTCTCGAAATTTGCAACTAATTTGACCCGCACTGGAAGTTTTTGAAGTTCGGCAAACACACAGACGCAATATAACATTATGGGCAAATAGTGTGTTTTAAGGGAGGGAAAAGACAGATAACCGCCCTGGAAACATGGTAGAATTCGGTGGCTGAAAGCTTTTCCGGCCATTGTAATATTCCCGGGAGCTGTTCGACTTTGTAATTTATACGTCGAACTTGGAAAATATTGGAAACCGGAATGTATTCGACTGCGGCGATAAAATCGACTTTCTTCGCAACGTTCGCGAAAATATGTTGTCGACGCGATGGTTTTGCGGTGTTTTTTTTTCCCCCCCCGGAAAATCGAGCGCGAATTTTCCGACGTGTCAAAAAACATCTTAATCCCGCCCCGTCGATAAAAGCGACACTTCTCTTCTTATACGTATACAGGATCCAGTCGAAAATCTCGTCTACTAAAAATATACTAATTAAATACTAAATATACTGTGTATTATTATTATTATTATTATATGAAAACAGTTGAGAAATTTAATCTGTTACACGGTAAATAAGGGAAGAAAGTTTTTTGTTATTTTCTCTTTTGTTCGCTTGATCCTGTACGTTTTGAAAGCAAATTCTTCGATATCGATAAGGGCTCACTCTCTCTCTCTCTCTCTCCTCTGTCCTTTATGTTCGTCCTTTTTTCTTTTCTATTTTATTTCCGTTTTTTTTGTCTGAAAGCGTTCAGTTATCTGTGTCGTTTAATCGAAACGTTTAGTTTGTCCTAATCGCCTAATCCCGTTATTAGATCGAATGCGTTGTAAAAAAAAAGAAAAAAAAAGATTTTCCTCCGCTAAAAGATGTTTTTGATCTCTATATGTACTTATTGCGTAACATTTTACTTCAAACACTGGATATTGCAAGAGATTAAAGGAAAATTATTTACCAAGGATCGCTGAGGCTTCGCTTCGGAAACCGCTGCTTTAAATATAATATAATATTGATTGATACGGCTATTATATTAAAATCTATTTATATTCATATATTATATTTCGGTAATTTATCAATAGTGACTCGTAAGAAATTATAAAGGCGAAACTGGAGCAAAATATTATAAATATATCGCACACATTTCTGTGAGATTTTAAAATAGTATATGGATCTGCCATATTAGATATATTAACTGAAACTATATATTCGAAACGTCGTTATTTATGGACAAATCGCCGTTGATACCATGACGACCTATATAACGTTCCATTATATTATATTACTCAGCTTGATTTATACTTAATTTCACCTTACGCTTTCACTAATTAAGTTCCTTTTGGACCGTAAACTCGCGTAAATATATAATCATCGTTTTCTCGAACACACATGCGAACGGGTTCTACCCTAAAATTAATGTTTAATTTAAATTCACCTTCCCGTGTTAAATACTTGAAACTAATTAGCGCTTTCGCGACGACGACAACACCACCAACAACAACAACAACAACAACAACAAATAACAACGGGCGACAAGTTTAAATCGGCGAATTGAC
This sequence comes from Leptonema lineaticorne, assembly GCA_024500535.1. NCBI lineage: Eukaryota > Metazoa > Arthropoda > Insecta > Trichoptera > Hydropsychidae > Leptonema > Leptonema lineaticorne. Next base: position 12,972,683 of record JANIJI010000001.1, read on the forward strand.
CGCAAAATCTTGAGGCGTACCGAAGTTTTTAAGGGTTTCAATCTTTTCTCGTTCGCGTTTAAATCGTGGAAACGGGAAAAAATAAAAATGGAACACGTTCCCGAGACCCCCGCGGGTACAAATCTTATCTTAATGCTTCTCGAACTGTGGTGTGCGACACATTTCCGAGAAAATGACGCCACCACTTGTTATAAAGTTATTTTTATTTTCCTCGCTCTACGAATATGCATACATATATATATATATATATATATATATATATATATATATATATATATATATATATATATATATATTACAATATATTTGATACTATCTTCGTCGGAAAATTTATTTTTATTCATATATGACATATTATATATATATATATATATATATATATATATATATATATATATATTTCAATTCTTATAAACTACAATTACAATTTTGAATTAGCGTGACTGGTTTGAAGTTTCGAAACAATATATTGTAAAAAAAAACCAACTATGTACTGTCTGCGACGTGACCTTAAAGACACTTTTTTTAACCTCAACTCTCGAATCGAAAAGTGAAAAGTCGATACCCTTTTCTTTACTCGCCGATTTCATTTCTATTTATTTTTTTTTTAAAACCGCCTTCGCTTCGAAATCACGAATTCGAATTCAGACATGTTTGTTAAAATTAAAGTATCAGCGGTTCTCATTTTTTTTCATTAATGTACCCCCAACATATATATATATATATATATATATATATATATATATATATATATATATATATATATATTGTATCTTCCGCCATAATTTTTTTGCGTACCCCTAAATAGTCTTTCTCGTACACCTAGGGGTATGCGTACTACAGATTGAGAACAGCTGGTGTAAATGATTTTCTTTTTTAATTTTCAGGTACTATGAACCCTTGTTCGAACCATTCATGCGGTCCTTATGGTGAATGCGTAGCAATCGACAGTGTAGCAAGTTGCTCTTGTCCTAAATGCGGTACACATTTGCAGTCAATATGTGCTAGCGATGGACGAACATACACGAACGAATGCAAAATGAGAGAAAAATCCTGCGAACTCGCAGCACTCGATGCAGACAGAGAACCGCTCATCGTCCTCTACAATGGATCTTGCGGTATAATATTCTTCCATTATAGATATTATTTCTTATATATGTTATACATTTTGAAAAAGATATGGAAAAAATGTGAAAAATTACCGTAAACGTGGCGTTTTTTCAGCAAATAAAAAACTAACGCCGTCGCATAAATCTTCATTCTACCATTTTTCTCTTCTACATATAAAACACATTCAACTTAAACAAATCTGCGCGAAACTTTAACAATCCTTCAAAAGTTTTTAAGCTCATACCGCGTATAAATTATACGGTATATTTATATTTTAATATGAGTGAATCATGCGAAATAAATTTAAAAATTAAGATAAATCACGCCACTTACTTTATACTCGACTGTATATATTGGAATCATTCCGAACGTCTAATTTAACAATTTTATACTCGTTTTTTTTTTAATTTACATTATTGTCCATACTAAATAATTTATAAATAAATTTAAACATATTGTATTGATAAAAGTCGTTATTAATTCATAATCGATACCAAAATTAGTCGAAATGTCGCGTAATAAAAATATTTTTCTAAGTTATTAAAAATATAAGCGATTTTCTAAATCTATACAATATCTGAAAAATATTATAAATGTAAACATGCAAAAATACATATTGTAGATTCGTACACGTTTCGAATTCTATTATATTTCAGTCGTATATCGAATTTCTTAACTGAAAATTGAACACGCAACATTTGCGCATAAAATCTATTATTTTTCCACCGTTTTCGTTTGCAAAATAAAAATAAGAAACATTTAATTTTCATTTCGACTGCCGAATAAAATAACCTTCGCCATAATAATATATGTTTATTTTTTTATACCAAAAAAAAAGGCATGTATGTATACTCGGTATATAATTTTATTATGCATTATAAAACGATCGATTCGTAGAAATTTAATTAATTTAAAAAAAAAATTCAAAACTATTACATAAATCATACTCGACTCGTATCCTTAAACTTGTATAACAAATGGGCAATATTATAAATAAAATAGATATGTAAATATGTTTTATTATTTTTCCACAGAAACGTGCGAGGAGAAGAAATGCGATTTTTACGCCGTTTGCGAAATGGATGGCGTCGCAAAAACCAAATGCGTCTGTCCTGGAAATTGTTCAGAAACGGATACCGTAAGTATTTTTCCCGCTAATATTTCAATTTTTCATCTATATCAATTATGTAAACGCTTTCCAAAATGAAAATGTGCACTTCAATTCGCCGTTTGAGCTCGCTCTCGTTTTAAAAAAGCCGGAAAACTTCCGCGTTACGTTCACGTTGCGAAAAACGAATAAAAAATGACGAGAAAGTTTTATTAAAATTTTGACTACATTTTATATATCTAGTTAATTTATATACTACTGTGATCAAAAAGTAGGGTGAAATTGACATTTAAAAAGTCCCGGGCATTGGGTAGATAGGTGAGTTGTATATTTTTTTCCTAGGTTAGTAGGACTGTCTATAACATTTGCCAAGGACTTTTGACTGTTTGTCAAAAAGTTTAATTATCTCTAAGTAACACGTGTTTTTACAACTCTTAGTTCCACCGTATTTGCCTGATTTGGCTCCGTGCGACTTTTGACTATTCGGCAAACTCATAAGGCCAATATGGGGACGCCGTTTCGACACGATTGAGGAGATAAAAATCGAATCGAAGAAAGTCTTGCAGGCTATACTGGAAAAAGATTATTCCGACTGTTCCGAGGACCGGAAAAAGCGTTGGCAAAAGTGCGTTTTATCAGACGGAGATTACTTAGAAGGGGATGAAATTGATTTAGAAGAATAAATAAATAATTTACATTTTATAAACAAATTCACCTTACTTTTTGATTACAGTGTTATATTTAAAATAAAATTGACAAATTATCGTCGTCTGTATGACGATTTCATTTGAATCTAATTAAAAATATAATTTTAACACCATTGGGCAAATCGTACATAAATATTTATTACGTCCTTTTTAACAGCAAAGTACATTTAGTAGTTTTTAATTAATTCCATAATAATTTATTTATTTCAGGAGGGAAACGGCTCCGAAAATCCGATAGTTTGTGGAAGCGACGGTTTTACATATTCGAGCGAGTGCCATTTGAGAAGCAGCGCTTGTCAGCAACAACAAAATATAGCCGTTGCCTACGAAGGAGACTGCTGTAAGTTTTCATTAATGTTAAATTGCTTCAAATTAAATTATAAACTAGAATTCTAGCTGATTTACGTGCAGAATCAATACGAAACATTTAAATATTGTATTAACTGGAAACCATTTGTGAAATTTGCTAAACAAATTTCAATTCTACAAACAACTGAATCGTTGTGTAGAATTGAAACTAATTTAAAAACATTATAATCTTCTTATCGAAGGTAACATAAAGTCATTACTATAAATTGTAATCGAAATTAAAAAAAAAACGCAAGTGTAAGGATAGTAAGTTATACGAGCCGAGGATCAGTTCTTAGGACAAATGGACCGTAAGGCACCGCTCTAAAATTAATTTTCATTAGTCGGTGGTTACAACGGTGGTTGTAGCTTTTCGACTGGGTGGCGGTACGTTCAATGTGGAGGGTACCGTGGAATGGGCATACCTCGAATTCATACAGTAGGTCCACATTTAACAATATCTCATTCGATTATGAACTTTATCACTTTATTTTTTTCCATTTTGCATCAAAAAGATAGACGCAACTAGTATAAGATATGTCATTTCCATATAACAGTACCAAAGATTTTTTTATTGAAAAATGATAAAGAAACTGATGTCGTACTCTGCGTTTTCCTTTCGTATGTATATAACTTTATAAATATTTTTTTCATTGAAAATGTATTAGCGTGTTCGTACTATATTTTCGTAAGCACGGAACACATCCACAGTTACCTTTTGTAATGAAAAGCCGTTGTCGTACTAGACCGAACCACCCTCGGTGAACGTGCCTTAGCCACTCGAGCCCACCCCGAGTCTAGCGAGCTCGACCAGCATAAATCACCAACGAACTCCCCGAGGAATCGGACCGTTGTCTTGCAATCGCCAAACGACTTACATACCGCACATACGTGCTCCTCTATTGTCTACCTAGAAACACCTGAACAAAAAAAAAAAAAAAAAAAACACGTACGTTTTCGGCTTATCCCGCCAAAGGAAGGTTCCCAATGAATCGTTCCATTTGGCCAATCTCGTATTCGGATCGAAATTTACTCCTCCGAGATAGTATATTAGCCAATATGGTGAACGCAGCTCTTTTCCTCTCTGCAGATACACCGAGAAAAACCGACGAGAATCTTTTTTTCTCTACATAAACATTCTTGTGTTAAAATAAAAATAATTAAAAATTAAATATATTATTGAATATTACGAGAAACTGTAATCGAGTTTTATTAATTAAAAGCTTTAACAAAATTAACAATGTCAATTATATACGTACTAATTATATACGTACACATTAGAAAATAAGCGAGCATATTTTATAGATATAGGATGTTAATTGTTGATATTTCAATATATCATATTCACGATTCGAGCATTATATATATATATATATATATATATATATATATCGTCGTAAAATTTCGGCAGTTTGATTTATGACGCGGCACGTATCTATTTCAATGGCTGTTATCAAATTTCTCCGAAATTCGCGTTACGAAACGGAATATCAATTAATTGAACGGATTTGTTACGAATAATAGTAATAATATCAGCCAAAATATTTACGTGCCAAATTTGTTCGTCGCTTTAAATAATGCGAATCCGTCTAACTTATTTGCGAAAATATCACGTATTTGCGTAAAAATCGCAACGTGTTTTCGTCATCAAATTAAACGATCGCATCTAAACACGAATTACATTATCGTGAAACGCGTAAACAATTACATATTAATCGGATTATTTCATACAGGAATATAATAATAATAGAGTTCGATTTCGCGCACGAATTTAAAAATAAAACAGAAAATAGGAGAAAAGAGTTTACCGTCCACATTCGACTATAAATAAAGGGTAAAATCGGACGAAAGCAACAATCGAATAGGTGAATTGGTTTGACGAAGGTTTGACCAAAGTCAGACTACCAATTACCGAAAAGGTTCGATAAATTAACTGGCTATTTTCTCTTCGTTAGTCGATTATTACGTAGGTGGAAACGAAACAGAGAAAAAACTACTTATAAATAAAAAGAAATCTGATATATTTAACTACACCTCGTCTATTCAATAATATAACGTGATATTCATCTTATAAACGACATCGTAAATATAAAATATTCATTTCATTGCATAATGTATATTTTATATACATCGACATTTCTTACTTTTTAAAAATCAGTATAAATTTGGTGCATTTTTATATACATTTGTTTTAACAGATATTTTTTGCAAAAATTGTAAACTATATTAAAACTGATATTTTAACTCAAATAATATTAATTTCATGATTTTCATACCTGTAATATTTAATACATATCGTGCTTCAAAAACTATTTTAAAATAATTCCCTATTTCATCCAACAAATATCCTATCTCAACCTAAGAGATGAGCATTATAAAAAGTAAAATATTTTTTTTTTTTTTTGATAACAGAATATTTGAATTGTCTTGACTTTTTATTTCTTTGCGCAATAGTCTCAATTCACCATTGTAACATTATTAAGCCCGACTGGATATCTTTTCAATAGTGAAAACATGGTATTTCAAGTATAAATGCCAAATATTTTGCAATCATTGGAAAATCGCTTTAGTTAAATACCAATTTTTTCACCACAAATTAATATTTTATAAACAAACACAAATTATAATGGAATATATAATTTGGAATAAGTTGAGAATAGAACGCGAGTGTAAACCGCAAGCCGGTTGAAGGAGGTCATAGCCTGACAGCCGAGTTTCTGAAGAAGGTCATCCACGGCCGACAAACCCTTCTTCCACCAGCTGGAAAGTGATAAATACATGTCAGTACAAATCCGCAAAAGCTCGCTTCAGAACTTACTTCGACTTTGTCTAGTGAGCGAACCCCCTTCGCCCTCCGCTCGCCCCCGAACTGAAAAACCCTTGCCCGAAATCCCGCATAACACCCGGAAAATTTTCTGCATATTAAGCAATAGAAACTTTACCGAAACTATCGCCGAAATAGCCCGCCTCTTTTTCCCGACTCTTCGGAAAATCGCCGGTTTTCCCCGGCCGCGTTTCGAGCTCGTTTTGTCAGGTCCATTTTTCAAAGTGAAACTTTTTCTACCGGCATTTGCATATCAATACGCATTTTACCGCGAAAGAAAAGTACAAAGACGCCCCCCTCGTATTTGTGGCAAAATGAAAAATTCGACATACGTCTATCTCTTAATACGTAAATATATTATAAAATTTCAAAAAATAACAAACCTCTGAACGAACTTTATTTTCAATAAATACTATTCATAAAAGTGTCCCAGAATAATCATTATATAGATATTCCGGATTCACTTCTCACATTTTAAATAATTTACATTAAATTCATATATCAAATACAATATTTATATATGAATGGAAAAGGTATATCACATAGTATAATATATAAATCAGTACCATATACATGAATACAACAAAATATATAATATAATGAGTATAATATAGTCAAGTGTTTGCGGTCCAACACTATCGGGTGTAAATTAACCCCGTTTACATGCGGCCAGAATCTTTGACACGACCTTTCTCAGACGATGTCCCTTAATTCCCTTTCCAGTTCCTGCTTCCGGTAGACGTTCCTAGTATTATACACCTGCGGTCCACGGTCCCTTTTTGCCCAACGCCAAATTGCCTAATTAAATATATCTAAACGACGAGGCTAACTTTATTACAATCGATCCATACTCGTGCGAATAATTCATTTGTATCACCCTTTTAATTCTAATTTAAAATTTAAGAATCGTTGTCGTTTTTTATAATTTCCAATCTATTTGTTATCTATATGTACCATATATATATATATATATATATATATATATATATATATATATATATATAAATATCAAAAATAAAAGTAAAAAGAATTTTTCTATATTTGGACTAAATTGTATGTTCGGAACACTAAAAGGAAAAAGTGTCGGTACAGCCTGAGGAGTAAAGTTGGCATCGTGTAAAAGTTAAAAAGTTATTTCACCTTTGAAAGGCAAATAGTGGCATCGGTTCCATGGGAATGATGATGACCGTGATTGTCGTAGTAAAAGCTCGCCGTGTGGTACTGTCGTTAAACATTTTATAAGCCATCGTCGGCAAAATGACAGATAAAGCGGCGCTCCCACCGTTTACCAACTTTGGTCATATCGACAGCGACGCAGCATTAACTTTAACCGCCGTTTCGACTTCGATTATACGTCCCTTCGCTTCTTCCGATTTATTAGGGAAGAACGCTTCGACAATAAAATCGATAATTGAACTGTTCGCCTCATTTTATCGTTGTCAATATAATATATATATATATATATATATATATATATATATATATATATATTAAATTTCATGTCGGCTTAGTAAATCTTTGATAATCTATTACGGTAGAGAACAGTTTTGAATAATGTCAAGTTTATGGGAAAATTCTATTTATCAAAATTCAAGTTTATCAAAAAATTCGAATCAAAATATAGTTTATTTTTTTTTATAATACATCAAAGTAAAAGTGCTTGTGTTCAAAAAATAATAGAACTTTCCTCTGCGTCTTACATTACAAACGATTGAATATCGATTTGAATTCAATTTTATATTAAAGTCCGTTCATAAAAAATATCGAACCGAGGGAATTCATTGTCGTTTGCTGCAGCAAATTGCAATGGAACGTTGCACAATCGGCAACCACATGCAGTATCTTGCTTCACAATGTTCCACTGCAATGTTCGATCGTTTCAATGCATGATGCACATGAATCCATTCGGTTACAAAGGGTGGTTGAAGGGTGATTTGCTGCAAACCAAAAGACTGATCCGCAACCGCATCCGATGACCTGTAATTTTCTCCGTGCCGTAGACCATTTCCGCCATTGTGTTCATTAATTCAAGAAGAAACTTTTAATTTCACCTTTGTTAATTTACAGAAACCGTACGAATTCGAGCTGTATATTTTAAAATATTATCATTATAAATTTCATAAAAATAAATAAATATTTCATTGTGTATTTAGCCAATGAGGAATGAAACGAAGCATTCTTATATATATAATATTGCTGAATTAAGTTGATTTTGAGTAATCTAATTTATTTATTAAAATTTATTTCTATACTTTTCAGCACTGTGCCAGAATGTGGAATGTAAATTTGGAGCGCGCTGCTCGGCAGGAGAGTGCATTTGCCCAGTGGACTGTTCTGGAGCTGGAAGCGAACCTGTATGTGCAAATACCATGGTGACTTATACAAACGAATGTGAACTTCAAAAGGCCGCTTGTGACTTGCCAAAAGGACATAAACAGCTACATGTTATCTTCTATGGCGACTGCGAAGATAGATTTGCTGTCGCAGGACCACCCATTGCTCTTAGTAAGTTTAATCTATGTTTTATTTAGAAGAAAACGTATATTATTATAATTTAAATATTTAGCATGTAACTCACTAACATACTAACAATTAACAGCAACAGCTTTACCGTTGCCGTTCCCACCTGTTGGAAACACTTTGTCCGAAATCGATATGGAAAATACAACATCGCTTAATGGAATCACCGATTATCCTGAACACTCTTTGAGCACATTAGAACAATTGGCTTGCAGAGATATACATTGTGATTTTGACGCTACTTGTGAACTCGGTTCCGATAATTTGCCTAGATGCTCTTGCATTTTCGATTGTCCTTTGGATGAAACGAGCGAAGATTACTTTCCCGTGTGTGCTTCCGATATGAAACTTTACACGTCAATGTGCGCTATGAGAATGGAAGGATGTCATAAACAAATTGAACTAAGATTGAGACCACTGGAACTGTGTAAAGGTGATATTAATACACTAATCACTAATACCAACTAACTATTCGTAATTATAAATGTATCGCTACTTTCTTTTATAATTTAAAATAATTTGTTTTGATTATAAACCATTTTTTAATCATTATATGTGTGTTTAAAAAAGTTAACTTATAAATATTCTGGGGCAGGTATGGAAACCAAACCCTGTGGTGGCGGTGGAGCATTAATGTTAGATAGCATGGGACAAGAGTTAGATTGTGGAGGTGGTCCCGGTCGTCGCGATTGTCCCGGTGGCAGTTATTGTCACCAAACATTAAATTCTGCTAGATGCTGCGTTAAAATTAGTAATTGTTTAATAACAACCTTCATAATACTTTATATGTAACGAAATTAATTTATAACACTATTTGCGAATTTCAGATGATACAGCACCTCGAAAATCCTGCGATGAATCTGTATTTGGACGTAACAGTGCAAATTGCGTTCCAGGATGTGGATGTCATAGATTGGGATCATTAGTTGATGCTTGTGATATTACCAGCAGACAATGCCCGTGTAGACCTGGAGTTGGGGGATTGAAATGTGATCGATGTGAGCCTGGATACTGGGGATTACCCAGAATTGGAAATGGACATAAAGGATGCATCCGTATGTTAAAATTGATAACTTTTAATATGTGAAATGATTAAATTAAACTGAACATTATATCATTTTAGCTTGTGGATGTTCAATGTTTGGCTCTGTCAGAGAAGATTGTGAACAAATGACTGGAAGATGTGTATGTAAACCTGGAATTCAAGGTCAGAAATGTACATTATGCACAAATCATCTTGAAATATTAGGTCCAAATGGTTGTTATAATGGTATATACCTTGTATGATTTTATTTTTTTTTATGATTGGAATATATATTATATAGATTGATATTATTACAGCTGAAACTGGCGCATTAGCACCAAAGTCTTGTAGTGATGTTGTATGTTATTTTGGAGCGGTGTGTGTTGAAAATGAAGGTCGCGCCGCTTGCCAATGTCCTGCAGCTAGCTGTCCAACTGATTCAACTGATCCTTCGATGGTGGTAAATAATCATTCTTTATATCTGCATTACCTCAATTTGCAAATATTTATGATTTAATATTTTAATAAGGTTTGTGGAAGTGATGGACAAACTTATCCATCTGAATGTCATCTAAAATTACAAGCATGTCGAACCCAAGAAGATGTAGTAGTCCAAGCATTTGGTATATGTAAAAAACGATTAGAAGATCCCACTGGAACTGCTCTACCCGGAAAACATTACTCTCCATTACAATTCACACAACAAGATGATACAAACTTTCCATCTAAATCAACGAGACATCTTCTTGTGCCGGATCCTCGCAATTATAACTATAATAATTATCGAGGATATGAGATATTTAAAGATAAAGATTCGACTAGTAGTTTGGATGGAGAAAGAGGACAGCATAGAGGTAATTGCTAAGTGAATTATCAAATATTTAATTTATTTTTCATCTGTCTTCATTTAAAAATATATTCGATCAGCTGGTTATCGTCCAACACCAGCAACGGTTCGAGCTCCTCCGGCTTTAATCGGAGATTTATGCAGCATCCACGCAGATTGTTTAGTAGTTCCTAATAGCCGATGCGATGGAGGAGCTTGTATTTGTCGACCCGGTTACGTACCAGCTTCTGATAGAAGAAAATGTTTATGTGAGATTTTTATATCATCTTAAAAATAATATATATATATACCTATAAATTAATTTTATTTTCATCATACAAATATAGCGAGCAACATGGACATCAAAACAACGACTGAAGAATTACAAGCTTGCAGTTCTGATCCCTGTATGAACTCTGGAACCTGTATCGATTTGCCAGAAGCAACATTTACGTGTATATGTGAACCGCAATTCACTGGAGATCTATGTCAGAATAATGTGCCTTTGCCTGATCTTGTCCGATATATAGAAACTCCATCCTTCGATGGACGATCTTATATAAGATTAAAACCGTTAAAAGCATATCACAAACTGAATATAGATGTTCAATTGAAAACTTTCTCAGAGAATGGCATTATATTATACAATCAACAAAATTCTGATGGAAGTGGAGATTTTGTATCATTAGCAATTGTTAATGGATATGTTGAATTTAGGTAAAAACTTCTTCAAAAATATAAAATTACTACTTGTTGCCGATTATAATTTTATTTATTGTATATGTTAGATACAATTTAGGAGACGGTGCTGTAATTTTAACTTCGATGGAGAAAATCACTCTAAATGAATATCATACTATATCAGCTAAACGTTATCATCGCGATGGAATATTAAGTGTTGATAATATGGAAGATGTTGTTGGTCAATCGATTGGAAATTTGAAAGCGTTAGATCTTCTTGAAGATACATATGTGGGAAGTATTCCCACAAATATAAGCAAGTATGTAAATATTTTAATTTTTGATCTTTCCAAACGAGCAAATAAATATTAAGTTTTTCTTTTTTACACTGCAGAGTGTTTGACAATATTGGAACAAAACATGGATTGACAGGGTGCATTAGACATTTAAGAATTATTCGACATCAAGTAACGAAAAAACTTGGACGAGAGGATACTGCAATTCTTGGTATGGAAAATATCAGAGAATGTACTGCAAATCCTTGTGTTAGCATGCCATGTTTGAATGGTGCAACTTGTACGGTCTCAAATGATGATGACTCCACATATAATTGCATATGTCCTGGAAATTATAGAGGACTTCAGTGCGAAGAGAAAATTGATCCTTGTGAATCGAATCCGTGTGGATCTGAAGAAGATGTCATATGTGAAGCTTCCTCTACAGGATCACATGTTTGTAAATGTATATTTGGTGGTAAATTTATATCAAACGGTGTCAATACTTGTACTTATGGTGAGTTGTTCTTGATTATAAATTTATATTTTTTAAATATAATAAAAGTAATAAAAAAATAAAATTGCTCAATGACACATTTCTTTGTAATATTTTAGAATTCGGTAACATTAAAGAAACTCGTGTCCCAGAATTTAATGGAAGTAGTTATTTACAATTGCCGAAATTGGAAGGCCTCAGTAATGCATTTAAAATAGAAATATGGTTTCTCACAAAGAAACTATCTGGAATGCTTTTTTACAATAGTCAATCGTCCAAGAGTAGAGGTGACTTTATATCCATCAATTTAGTTGACGGATATTTACAGTTTCGTTTCAATTTGGGAAGTGGAATTGCAAACATTACGTTAGTGTTACATGAATTTATTATGTTTATTTGAAATTATTAGGTTTTTTTTTACATTTTTTGTATTCATGAACTCAAACATTTTAGATATCCAGAGAAAATAACCAAAGACCAATGGCACAAAGTAAAAGTTACAAGATTGGGTAGAGAAGGCGTATTAAAAGTTGATGATTTTCCTCCGGTTTATGGACATTCATCGCCTCCACTCACTGAACTTAACCTTGGTCTTCCATTATTTATAGGATCTTTACCGTAAGAATTTATTTATTATATATCGTGATAGAGTAATTCTCCTTAGTTGTGGTTTTCATACTTGAAATTGAAAATTAATAAAATGAGACATCTGATGAAATTCAATATAACAAAACAAAAATACTGTCTAGAAGACTATGATAGATGTCACTAATAATTTTTTATAAAATATTCCAGATTTTATATAAAACCTCATAAACTCTCAGGAATAACTAGCAGTTTTGTTGGAGCTATACAGCATGTATTTATAAATTCAATTCCTCTTATAATGTATAACGAAGATACTCCTCCGTGTTCTATGACTCCTAACGAAGAAATAATACCGTGTGCTGCCGGTGTAAACAAATACTTGGGTTTCCCATGCTCTTTATCATCTAATCCATGTCAAAACAAAGGGCTTTGTATTCCTGTAATGAATGAATATAAATGTCTATGCAGAGACGGTTACGAAGGAAGAAATTGCGAAAATAAACTGCATTCTGATATTTTGGATAATAATTTACCCATAAAATTTAATGGCGACACCTTCTATGCATATAGAAGTAGAGGAAGTAGAAGGTTAGAAAAAGACATTTTTTTGTAACATTTGTATTAGCAAATTCCTTCTAATTCATTAAAAGAGTACTAATAATTTCCTCACTTAATCCTAACTCTGAATTGCAATACTTTCAGTACTAATAGCATGAAGAAATCGATGAAAAACGATAGCTAACATCAGACCATATAACTTCACATATAATTTTAAGTAACGTTATTAATTAAGGGTTTCTTCGTCTCTACTGCTTCTAATTATTAACTTTTTTTCTGTAAGTCATTAACCGAAACTTCTTAAATTACAAATTCATTCAAATTACTTGTGTGGTTTTATAATTCGAATAAAATAATTTTAGAAAATATTCGGATCGAGGAATTCGCTTTGAAATTAAATTCCGTTCCACGGAAAGTTCCGGTCTATTATTGTGGAGGAAAAAAGGTGGTTTCGGACAGGGTGATTTTTTGGCATTAGGCATTATCGACGGACACACCGAATTGATTTACAGCGATTATACATCTTTAAACGTCACAATAAACCGAGATGATAGATGGTTTAACAATATAAGATCAAAAGTGCGAGTGGACGATAATTATTGGCATACAGTGGCCATTCGAAGGAGGAAGAGAATGGCGTTTATGCAAGTTGACAACGAACAACCAGTTCGTGGCTATACTCATTTACCTCTGTCAACTTCGAAGGCGAATCCTAAACTTTGGATTGGTAATAATTTAACTGCACATTATACTATGATCAAAATGTAAAGTGAAATTGTAATTTAAACCTCATTAAAAAGGACACTAGGAAGGCAGATAAATTGTAATTTTTTTTCTTGGTTGGTATAACTATCTATAACGTTTGCCAAGTGTCTGTTTATTAAAAGGTTTAATTATCTCTTCGCGACTTTTTTGCCAAAAACTCGACTCATATCGTTCCCCAACTACCGTATTCGCCTGATTTAGCTCCGTGCGACTTCTGGCTATTCATTAAACTCAAAATGCCAATGCGGAGACGCTGTTTTGACACGACTGAGGAGATAGAAACCGAATTGAAGAAGATTTTGAAGGCTACACTGGCAAAAAACTATTTCGACTTTTCGAAGACTGGAAAAAGCGTTGGCAAAAGTGCATTTTATCGGACGGGGAATACTTTGTAGGGGATGAAATTGATTTGAAAGAATAAATATAGAATTTACATTTTATAAACAAATTCACCTTACTTTTTGATCAGAGTATTGTAATATTATTGCAAATCGATTAATAAACTATTAAAAAAAAACTTTCATGTTATAGGTGGAGCTCCATCGCTGCCCCAAGGTTTACCTGCACAATTATATCTTGGTCTTAAAGGTTGTATATCAAGTACGAAAGCAAATGGAAGACATTTAAACCTGCACAAACCCATTGGTCAGCATCACAATGTAGAAATGTGTTAATATGTTCAATTATATCCTAATCATAGTTTATATTTATGTTCTAAAATTATATACCTCAATTTTGTATTGTTGAATTGCAACATTCCAATTTTTAGAAATCATTTTATTTGTATTGAAAATTTTCATAAATTGTAATGAGAGAAAAAAAATACATTCCGAAATTCCATTATTATACATAATTCATTTCTTTTTGTATGGTTTTTTTAATTAAATATGATTGTTACTGAAATTATATTACAAAACATATCTAAAATCTTATTCTCTTTAATTTCACATATCAATCGTAAATACAATATTTTTTAAAATTAAATGTTTCTAATATAATTAAAGGTATGATGATAACTTGATGAAGGCATATCAATACTTAATAAAAAAAATCTGATTTTACAGTATTGAAGAGTGACAAAATTTATATGAATATATGGTATTTGGTGCTGCAACTGAAAAGTAATATTATTATCGATTTGGTCTATTATTGAAAAGAAAAATTTCTATTTAAATAATATATTATATAATAAAAAATCTGAAACATTTTGTAAATATACATATACATACATTGAACATTATCATAAATGCTTATAAATTTATATGTTGTGTATTATTATTGTTATTACTAATATTAATGCTGAATAGGCACAATGTAAATAGTGTAAAAAAATAGTTTGCTTAATGTAAATAGTAAAACATATTGAAGTTTTTGTACATAAATATAGGATAGAAACTAATTTAGTCATATTATACAATGTTTCATGACAATGTTGCACACATTTAGTAAAATTTATATTTGTATTAATTTTCTTCAACATTTACTTTATAACATGAGTTCTGTTTACGTTTCAAATTAATATGCTTATTCTTTTTTATATAAATTTCAATTTGGATCATATTGTTAGAAAATTATAAAATTAAAACCGGATATCGCCATTTCATTTATATATATATATATATATATATATATATATATATATATATATATATATATATATATATATATATATATATATATGTTAAATTTTAGTGATGTTTTTCTCCGGTAAATTATAGCTTTAAGATTAATTAATCTTTGATATGAATCGAAAGGCTTTTGCTATCTCTAAGCGTGAAATTTCATCTCTTTAACAAAATACTAAATATGTTTATTCCATAATTATGAAATTATAAACATTATTTTTAACACTAAATTTGTTATATCATCACTAGAGTTGATTCTTCTTATAATTACGATTTTATTTTAAAAATGATTTTATAGACAAAATAAGGGGAAATTTGTATTATTCTACAATAGAAGAAATTATGAATATTATTAATAAAAAAAAAACTTTCAACGTGTGAAGAAAAATCATCTTAATAAAAGATAATCTAATTTAAAAAAATATATTGCTTAAATCTTCGTATTACAGCTGACATAATTCTAGTGATGAAATTATATTAAATATTAATTTCAGTGTATTTCTGTATTTATTCAAAACAGATTTATGGAGTCGTCGATTTTTAGTAACCTTTTTTTGTACTATAAAAATTATTCTTTGAATATGTGAAAATATTATTTTTATTTCCAAACCAATTGAAAATAATTTAATATTATTTCGATTTAGTTTCAGATTAAAATCAGTATTTAAATGCGACTCCATAGACCCGTTCAAAAGACTGATAAATGATTTTAAATGAATACAAAAATGATTTTATTACTGTTTATTAATTAGATTAGAAAGTGAATTTCTTATTTTGAAATTGTTGTCTCTAAAACCATTAGCAAAATTTATATTGTTGCTGACAATAAAGGAGGAAATATTTAATCCAATATATTGACACATAAACTTTTAAAATTATAAATTGAAATAATTAAGTAAAAATAATAATATTAATAATAACATTCTGGAAAATTAATTCTATTTATCAGGGAATAAATGTTAACACTTCCAATTTTTATACGTTTTTACGTGTACATTGTAAATTTTATATATAATTAAGCTCGTTTTCAGTATTAATACATTTTATAAGGTAATTTATACTTAAAAGATTGTTTCTTTGCTATTAACACACATATCTTATATTTTTAATTATTTTTTATATTAATCGAATTACAAAATTTTATACGTGAACCCTTTTTTATCGGTGGTGTAGTAGAAATTTTAAAGAATTTTGAATATAATGACAAGAATTATTCTAAAAATTACAAATAGAAGTGTAAAATATTGTTATATACTTACTTTCATATATTGTTATTTTTTTCTATTATCGCGTTTAAAAATAATAAAATTAAGAATTTATTCTATTTTAAAACTCCCATTGTAAAAGTGTAATAAATTTTAAATCACTGTTAATACTGTTATTTTAACATTTTTTTGTTAAAAATACTACACCACTGATTATTTAATTTGAATAAATCATCATACAAATAATTAATATTATAAACACGCAGTTTTTATTAAGCAAGAGCAATTTATTACATCAAATAAAAAAATAAATAAATTATACATTTTGAATACGAAATGAGTTTTAGCAATATTTTTTTCACAACATGTTCAATATGAAATGATTTTTATACAATAATAATTATTATAATCGATTAATTTATTAATTGTTTTTTTTAAGTACTTAAATTATAATAATATTTTTGTTGTGAATTTTTTTATTGTTAAATTTCATATGAAACATATCTAATATACGTATCGACGACGTCAATAATAATGTTAAATAAAAATAGTTAATTAATTATACAAAATTAACACTTATCGATTATTTCAATGTTCGATTTAAAAAAAATGTTATATTATATAATTTTTGGAAATGTTACATTCTGTGTTGACGAACGAAATAATCGTGTAATTCAATTGAAGTAATTAAACAAATATATGTTATGTGCGCATATATTAATTAATTAATTAATGGAAAAAAATGCAATATTATAGTAGGATAAGGAGTTTCTTTGTACATTGGGTTGAATAAAAGAAAAATATTTTAATGTTTACAATGTCATTTTTAATCGTTAATTAATCATTACGCGCGTCAAAATAATTATAGTTCAGTATCCACTACGATTTCTTCTCCTTCATTTTCGACGACATCGTCTGAATAAAGTTCGACGTCGTCGGATTCTTTCAGTACGAAATCTTCAGCAAACACTTCGATGTCGTGACCATCTTCTGAAAGATTAATGATGCGTCTGAACGGATTGCAATTTCTATTTGGACATCTGTGTGAATGTGCTGCATAATAACGAAGATTATCTCCGAAATTGTCGCGTTCTTCTTTCACTTCGGGATCCTCGTTTATTTCGTGAGACAAAATCACACGAATCAGTAAAAGAACATTTAGAAAGACAAACGTCAATTTGAACATCTGAAACGATATCGATTTGTTCACTTTGGTTATTTTTAATTTCAACGGATCTATTGATAGAAATAATTTCACTGATGATACATTGAAATAAAAAATAATAATAATAATAATAATAGCTCTCATATTCATTAGATATATTCGTCATATATTTCAATTAAATAATTAGTCAAATATTTGCAATCGAACATTATACCGATATTTTCAGTTATTTTTTAATTTTTGATAATTCTAAATTAAAATTTATCTTACCTTAAAGTCAATCGATAATATTTTTTGTTTCAAATCAAAAGTCTGAGTTTACACTGTTCAATTTTATATTACAACTGACACTTATTGTTGCATTATTTAAATATATATATATATATATATATATATATATATATATATATATATATATATATATATATACTACTGTGATCAAAAAGTAAAGTGAAATTGTCATTTAAAACTCCCGGATATTAGGAAGATAGGTAAATTGTAAATTTTTTTCCTAGGTTGGTAGGACTGTCTATAACATTTGCCAAACGTCAGTTTGTCAAAAGGTTTAATAATCTACGAGTTACAAGTTTTTTACAACTCTCGGTTCCTTCATCACGATAATGCATTGGTTCTTCGCGACTTTTTTGACAAAAATTCGACTCATATCGTTCCGCAACCACCGTATTCGCCTGATTAGACTCCATGCAACTTCTGGCTATTCGGCAAACTAAAAAAAAGGTTTCGAAGGCTATACCGGATAAAGACTATTTCGACTGTTTCGATGGCTGAAAAAGCGTTGGCAAAAGTATGTTTTATCGGACTGGGATTACTTTGAAGAAAATAAATTTGATTTGGAAGAATGAATAATGAATTTACTTTCCATAAACAAATTTACTTTATTTTTTGATCACAGTGTTATATATACCTAAATTTATTATATGAAAATGATTACATGTAAATTTCAAGTAGCTATTTAAATTTTCGCAAGAATAATAGTTGGCGGAATGTTTTATTTTTTAATTCAAAAATAAACCAAAATTACTTAGCTAATTGTTTCTTACCATAAAATGTCGTTTGCCAAAATTACATTTCTGAAAATAGACCATATGGAATTCAATGACTTGTCTTCCTAAATATAATGATTCCGTGAACTTTATTATATATTTCTATTTTATTATTTCTTATATAACGTTTTGCTGAATTTATAAATTATTTATTATATTCCATATTTTATCATTATAACGATTATATTGCAACTCGATCTGATATTATTCTGCAAAAATAAACAATGTATATAAAATAACATACACACACGGATATAATGAAATTTTATTCTTTCATTATTATATTTGAAATAATTGTTTATTATTATATTACAATTTCCATGAATAGAATTTACAGATTATCATTATGTAAACTGTTGGTTTACAACCGCTACTCTATAGAAAATTCTACGAAAGTATTAAATTCAAAAATTAAAATATATTCAATTTTCATTTTAGAAGACGATATACCGATATATGTTTATTTACGACAATATTTCCTAAAATTCTATAAAAACTGTAAGTATTCCATTATTTAAAAAATATATATCAAAAACCACTGTTATGAACGTTAAAACTGTATTACTGGGGAATCATTCATTATTTTCAAATTTACTGTAAATAATTAATTATATAATTAACAAATATAATGTGAAATTGTATCAAAGTTTTAAACTAAATTATGTATTGATATAAGTTAGATTTTTTTTATTTAACTGATTTAAATCAGGCGTGTCAAACTCATAGCATATTTGCTGGACACACGAGTTTTGTATACTAAGTTGTGCAGCAATTTTCGCATTAGCGGGCTTTTGTGTTTGACATACCTGATTTAATAAATTCTGTTTTATACAAAAGTAAAAGAAAAAACTGTTTAATACGTCAATTAATTGATAATTTTTTTGAACTTCAAAAATATGCCTAGAAAAGAAATTTTTGAAAAATTAGCGTAATAATATCATATATATATAATTTGTCTTTTTGTGCAATTTTTCGGTTCAGTGTTTCTAAACAATCTGAAGTCATAATTCTTCATTATTCATTAAAAAAAAACGAATATAATATATAAAAGAATTGAAAAAAAGTAGTGATGATTCTTATAAAACAATCGTTGAACTCATTTTTAAACGTTTGTTTATTATACATGTTTTTCATGTGTAATTAGTTGTGATGCAAGATTCTTGTCCACGAAATAAACACAAATATGTAAGCGCGAACGACACTGGAACACTCAGGTGGTCGTATATCAAAATGCTGCTATAGTCAACCTTTTTTTTTAAAAAAAAAACATTTATTCGTGACGCTTTACTTTACTTTTCTTTTTCGGTCTATATTGATATCAGTGAGAGTATAAATTCTAACACAATGTACGTACTTTTATAAAACAGAAATTGATGTTGAATTTGATTTTGTATAAACAAATTGATACGAATTATTTTCAACGAATGAAAACGGTTTATAATACCTGATGTGAGAACGAACGAGAGACTTACTCTACTCGACTATAGTCAGTCTAACGCGGTCTTTCGCGCTGAGAGGTCGCCGATTGTTGGTTGTTTTTTTAGCCGGTAATTCAGTCGTTGCTTAGCAACTAAATAAACAAATATAGCATAAAAACCGGACAAATACGAACGTTTCCGGATTAGAGGCGCGCGGTGACTTATTCCCGTTTTAACTTTTTTTTTATTGTGTATGTGTGTGTGTGTGTGTTCACTATATATATATATATATATATATATATATAGAAATAAATTAGTGTTTGTTTTATATTTTATTTTATGTTGATTTTTATCCGGTTTTTCTAGTAGTATATATATATATATATATATATAAATATTCTGAGAGTTTTTATCGATCGACTAAAAAAACCGGAGAATTTTTACACGTCAACCGTTGACATCATCGTCATCTTCGTCTGAACGAACGCAGATAAAAAAAAACACAGTTTCTCACCTGTTTATTTATTTTTTTTATCGTTTTGGTGAGTTCACATTTATTTTATTCATTATCCGTCGTTTAAATTAATGTTTTTATTTATTCATCATAAAGTTATGATTCACCGGTTCGCGTTTAATGTAAATCTGCTATCGGTCGTCATCCTGTGATAAATTCGTTCCGGATTTTTCGTATCGCCGATATATTATTATATTAGTTAATTAGTGTGTTCGTTTCATCATATCTAATCTCAATTATGCAATCGTTAAAAATCGTCGATAATTATGATTATTTTCATTTTTGCGAACAAACATGAAATTTTACATTTTAAAAAGTTTCATTCTTTATATAATTAGCATTTTCATTACAGCAAATGTTTTTCAATTTTAAATTATGTACAAATGTCCGAATATTTAACGATTAAATTCTACATATGATTTTAGAAAACAAAAATGCATATTCATGTACATGTATTTAAAAACTCAAAAATTATATGTATTGTCGTTTAATAATTTTATGGTAAGTTTTTAACAACTCCAAAAATGATAATCTCATATGTCAGCTCTCATCTATATATTCATATATTTGATTTTTTTTGAAGACTGAAGACTGAAATTGCATATAAATATGTTGAATAAATGATAGCAAATACATTTTGAACAAATTTTATGCTAAATCATCAAAAAAATTTTTTTTGGCTTTTTTGTTTGATATGTTAAAAATACCCGAGGACTTCGCGTATCAAAATCGTGATATCGCAAAATAAGAAACCTGTATTTTAGTTAATTGAATTTTAAAACATTTATTTCTTAATAAAACGACCTTTTTATTTTTAATAAAAATTCTAAAAGAACAACAAATAATTTATCTACTATTTTTCTTATACATTTATTGTGCTTATATTTTTATTCGAAGCGTAAAAGTCGATATAGTATAATTTTCCTGTTTATTTCGGAAAATGATTATTTTTGTTTTCACATATAGTTTTTTTTTATTTTTATAATATTATAAAATTCTTATAACACGCTTGACAAATATATACGAAATTCACAATTTGACATATACGTGCTATTTTCTTATTTAACACTTTTTATGCAGGCAATTTTATGCTGAATGTCGTAAAAATCGTCTCGCAAGCGGAATTCGTCGCATAAAGCTACTATTATATATTATTTTGAGAATTCTTTCAATTTTAAAAAGAAATTCTTGGAAGACGATGACTCGGAATTTTATGTGTATAAATTTTTCCAAATGTTAATTCTAAACCAATTTTTTTTTTTTGTTGAGATATTTGAAAGATATTCAAACTGCATATTGTTATTATATATTTAATATATACTTAATATTTTTATTTTGCGTAAAGTTTTATATCGTATTACGGTTTCAAATTACTGCAGTATAAAATGAATCAATATATTGAATTACAATAAAAATGTTTTTTGTTAATACTATTATAAAAAAAAGAGATTCTGATAATATGAAAATAAATTAAAAGTTACTTTAAGTAATTTTCAATATATTTTAAAGAAATTTTTAGAAAAATAATATTTTTATCATTTAAAAAAATCAAGGTAATTGTAAAATTATAATTACTGTAATTGTCAATGGCGAATAAATTACCAATTAAATTTCGTTGAATTTACTGCACTTTCAAACTGAGACATTGCACTTTAAGTGGACTTAATCGATTTAACCTCTATTAAAAGTTAAAATACGCTATGCAAGTTTATAGTAAACGACAAAGTGATCGATAAGGTGACCATTATTTTTGTATCAAAAAACAGGACACAGTACAAAAAAATCTTATAAGAAATATTAATACCGAAATCAGTTATTACAAAACAATAGCCCATATTCGGCCGAAATTGAGCGACAGCTTGAGCTATACAATATTTAATCTTTTAAAATTACAACAAATTAAATTTGAGTAAATAAAAACCAGGAAATTTATGCTTAAAAAAGAAAAGGACAGCTTATTATCATTATTATAGAAAGAAAATAGTAAGAAACATGTAAAAAATGCAGCAAAGATCTATTTGAGAAACATCGCTTTAATGCGTAACATGGCTATACGGCGACGAATATTTCGCTTGGAATAAATAAAATAGTATCGGCATACCTCGGGTTTCTATTGTGTATGGCTTACCTGTTCAGGTAAGACGATGTTTTGATTTGATCCTGTTGCTTTGACTCGTATTAACATTCCTACGAGCCGGATGATATGTATTTTTAAAGTATGAGCAATCGTATTCCGTTATCGTTATAATTGTTGACGAGTGTCGTGAGGTTTTTATTATTATTATTATTATTATATTAACAATGACATTAACGGTGGGGTCATCTCTGTTGCAACTTCGCGACCTTCGTGGGAGTACTTTTACATATAATATAATGCGTACGTTGCTCGATGTTGTCTCGCTTGCAAATCTTGTAAAATGTTGCCACGGCACTGTATCTTTTTTCATTTTTTTTTTGGCGACATACTTTTATTTTCAATCACTCAAAATGGTTGCTTCTATACTATTATCAAATAATCGTATATAGATACATACTTTTATATAAGTTTCACTCGTCCGTTTGTCGAGGTGGAAGTTTGTGATCGATTTTTCGGGCACTTCTCGATATCCGATTAGGCTGAAACTTTGCATACTTGCTCACTATCGATGACAATGCAATAATCAATTATCAGATTGACAAAATATTTAACCAATTAATGACAATTAATTATATCGCTTTTACTATATAATCGCCACTAACAATGATATGACGAATGGTACATGTATCGATAAATTTATATGATGCGATTGTTATTATTGGTAACACATACGATATAAAAGTGTGTGTGTGTGTGTTTATTTTCAGCAAAAAATATATTTATAAACTTATTTATTCATTTTTTATATCTTATCGCTTGTTATCTTAAAGATTATGAAAAAACTACCTACGTAATACATGCTAATTACATTTTGTAAAATTATATAATATTGGTACTAAAGAAAATATTGTTAATACAATATTTATTTTTATAAGTATAAGTATGCAAATATATTTACAAAGACAATTAGTTCTTGAGATTATTATTTTTTATTAAATTGATTTGTGTTTATATATATATATATATATATATATATATATATATATATATATATATATATATATATATATATATATATATATATATATATATATATATATATATATATATATATATAATGATGTAAATATAGGAGAGCTTTTGCAAGTATTTGTGATTGAAAAATTATTAGATTTTATTTGTATTTTTTTTTTCAATTAGATTTAGTATCATCATACGTGTCGTCGATACAATCATAATTCGTGTACGCCTTCTTTATAATTGTCGCATTCGTACGCCGAGGAATTCATGTCTAAAGTGCATTACAATTCCGAATGCATTACCGCTCATGTTCACGTTCACGAGCTCGACTATCTTTATAGACAATCGAGCGAGCAACGAAATGCAGTTATGTCATACGTATATTTCAATTTTTCTCGCATAAACAATTATCTCGTTATCTTTATTTGATCGCTTTCAAAAAAAAAATAATTGATTATGCGAGGTTTTCGAATATTTTTTTCTTTTTGATTGAAAAGTGATTGTTTCATATTCGTTTTCAATGTGACCGTGTTCCTAAATTTACAAAATTCCAGTGCACATTCCGTGTTGTAGTAAACGTTCAGCATTTAAAAATATAATACTATAAGCACTAAGCGGTAGTCGAGAATTGAAAGGTCGATTTACTATTCGAAACCGGATCGAGACGAAAGTATTCGACTTTTAGTACAACACTACGAATAATAATATACCGTAGTATTTATATACATATATATATATATATATGTATATGTATTTACGAATTTATTTATGTATATATGCGACAAGGCCGATTTACTACAATACTTTGGCTTTATAAATTATAACTTATTACGAAACATCGTCAAAACACGTCGATAACCAATGCTCTAAATTCTGTCGTGTTTTTTTTCCGTTGCCTAATAATTCGGCTTGAACTTAAATCGGCATTTTATTAGCTAGGCAACTAATATTTGTTGCATTGTTTTACGACCTTATTCTACGTATAATTTATTTATATATAAAAAATATTTTATTCATTTCAGTTTTGTACTACTTAAGTTTCGAACTATATTTCAAATAATACGTTGAAAAAAAATTTTTTTCCATATTTTTGTCATATGATCAAATTAGGTGAACTTACCATAAGATTATCATAATTAATGAACTTTTTTAGAATTCTACTAGCTCACCTTCGTCGCAAGGTTCTCATTGCTATTGAAATAAATATCAAAAGGATAAAGTATGTTCATAGATAAACTGTATGTGGCGTTAATAAAAACCATCTCTTATTGAGCGTACAATATATATAAATATTTAATTTTAAATAAAATATATTAAAATTGCCCCATGTTTGTAGAAAAATAATAATTTTATATTATGTTTTTTAATACATTTCTTGGAACATTTTCATAAAGACTAATGAAAAATGAAAGGTTTAATGAGGGAAACCGTTATATTTCTGACGAGATTATTCTGAAAGAATGATGTTTTATAGAACGATGCGACTTGGGGGAAAGTAATAAAATCATATTTTCCGTTTTGGACGAACGAAAAATTAAATGAAAATTGAACGTAGAAAAATGAACAAAAAAGAAAAAAGAAAAAACATCAGATACAGTAATAAACGCCCGAAATGTGCAATAAACGTCTTCTTCGCTCTTTCTCAATAATAAAAATGGATCTCGAGTAAAGTGCTTTAAAAGAGAACGAACGATCGTAAAAGAATTGAAAACAAAAGTAAAATTGGATATTTTTATGAGCGTGAAAAATGCTTTAATTTCGAAACGTTTTTCACTGAAGCTTTATTAATAAATTGAATTTTTCTATTTTTTTTTATTCATTGTGTTTACCTCTCGTATTATAAATCTTTATAATTTTATGAATTTTCAATATTTTATATTACACTTGTAAAGAAGTTTCCCTTTTACTTCGATTATCTATTATTTATTTCGATATTATATGTATACAATTTTTATTTAACACTTTACCGCGGGATCCAGTTTGTCGCTGTCTGCTACGTAAAGGGGGTAATTTTGCAAACTAATGTGTCAATATTAAAAATCGAATAAATTGAGAATTAAAAATACGATGTAATATTTTTTTTTCATATATACCAAATATTTATTCAACAGATGACATCATAATTCTATGTAAAATTCAATCGCATTACTACGTTACCATTCTTTATCATCAGACGAAACAAAGCGTATTACTACGCTTCCCCCCCTTTCACCGATTGCAGACGTCAATCGTATTACTACGCTTTCCATTGGTAATGTGGCTAAAAGATTAGATTTTTTACTTATAAAAATGATGGTGATAATGATTATTAATAACTAAGTATATAAAAATTTAACTTTTTCATATATATATATATATATATATATATATATATATATATATATATATATAAGGTGTGTGTTATCTGTACACCTGCATGTTATCACTTTATTATATT
Source organism: Leptonema lineaticorne (assembly GCA_024500535.1). NCBI lineage: Eukaryota > Metazoa > Arthropoda > Insecta > Trichoptera > Hydropsychidae > Leptonema > Leptonema lineaticorne. The sequence continues at coordinate 12,999,038 of JANIJI010000001.1, forward strand.
TACATTTGGTATGATAAATTTGAAGGGTTTTATCATCACTCAAAGATTTATCTATGAAAATGTCAACTCCTCTGAACTAGAGTTAAATTATATGTAATTTCGAAATGTTTATAAAACACATCTTTATACGTATATAAAAATATATAGTACAAGATGAATATAAAAAAATGTCTTTTTTTTACAAAAAAGGCGATCAAAAATTCAAAGAAAATTGTTGAATAATTTTCATAATACTCATAAATATTGTAATATACGTTGAACATATAAAATTTGAATATATTAGATATAATAATGGAATGGTAAAACTCAAAAGTGGTACTCTTTGAAGGCCAATTATGTCGTAAATCGAAGATTATCTTCGTAGTAAATTTTGTTTTGACACATGTAAATTGTTTTCATCATTGTATACATTGTAATTTAGATAATCCTGGCTGTTATTTTGCACAATTCACCATTTCAAGAATTACGATTGTACTCTATACTTTGCATTTTATTTGTCTATATATTATATTATACAACATTTCATATGTTTCATAATAAATATAACACTGTGATCAAAAAGTAAGATGAATTTGATTATAAAAATGTAAATTCTTTATTTATTATTCCAAATCAATTTCATTCCCGTCCGATAAAACGCACTTTTGCCAACGCTTTTTCCAGTTCTTGAAACAGTCGGACCTTCATTGATTCGGTTTTTATCTCTTTAATCGTGTCAAAACGGCGTCCCCGCATTGGCCTTTTAAGTTTGCTGAATAGCCAGAAGTCGCACGGAGCCAAATCAGGCGAATACGGTGGTTGCGGAACGATATGAGTCGAGTTTTCGGCAAAAAAGTCACGAAGAACCAATACAGTATGACGTGGTGCATTATCGTGGTGAAGGAACCGAGGGTTGTAAAAACACTTGTAACTCGTAGATAATTAAACCTTTTGTTTACTTATTACTGTATACAATGTTTATTCATTGATAACTATTTTATTTTATAAAGTATATATAATCGTATTGTTCGTAGTTAATTTTATAATTATAATTTGAAATCTTGTTTATTTTCACAATAAAATCAATAATTTCAAATTTAATCGTAGGAAACGTTTTGCAAGCGATTTTGTGCGATTAAAAGCACGTTTCATTTGCGAAACGAAACGACTGGAAAGTTTCGATTGTTTTCGCCGTTTTCGTTTTTCTATTTGTATTTATTTATTTTTTCTGATTTTAGTTTTCGGTTATTATTCGGCCGTAATTTATGTGTCTTACTGTTTTGAATTCGGCTTTTGAAAACAAAAAGTCGTTCGTGATTTGCCAGAGATTCTCCATTGTTCTTTTTCTCTCTCTCTCTCTCTCTCGTCAAAATCTCCGATGCTCACTTTTGCGTGTTTTCACCTTGTGCCTTCTATTGTTTTCTATCGCTAACATTTCTCACGCATTCAAAAATTCGTAAACAAACTATTTAAGAATTTTCTATATATATATATATATATATATATATAAAAATTCAATATTTATCGAAGAAAATCACAAAATTTTTCGTTGAACATGTTTCGAATCGTATCAATAAATTGTATTCAATACTTTTATTGAATGTTTTCGTTTGAACGTCTCGCTATTTCAACTTTTAGATAGATATATATATAGATGCTAAAATAGAGCATTGTATTTCCTTTGATACGGTATCAATAAATATGTGTAGCATAAAGACGCGTCCGCACGATAGTCGCATTTATCAAACGTACGACTCCACATCAAAGGAAAAACTGTATCGGGAAATTCTTTCACTTTGAAACATTTCCAAATATCCGTATCGTTTAAACACTATTCGATATAAATGTATTATATTGTAATAAAAAAAAAACAATTTTTATCTTAATTTCACAATTATAATTTTTAGCAATTATTTTGAAGTGTAAACGTCACTTTCACTTTTATCAATAATATTAATCGGACAAATATCAAATTGACAACAAAAATCATAAACAATTATTATAAAAGTGTGGCGTTTTTATTAACGACTATCGAATTGAAATCGCGCTGTTTTCTCATGTACTTAAATTTTAATTAATTAATTTTAATATGAATAGATCAGTGGGTCATACGCTGAAGGACTGCATTGTTACATTTTTGACTTTATTTTTTTTTTATTGTTTTTCAAGGGCATTCCGAATACATAATAAATCAACCGACAGGAAAAACGCTATTGTTATTTTAATTTGATACGAAGATCGGACAGTTGATTCGAAAAATGTTTGGGAAAAACATAGTCGGGAAAAAAGATCGTACGTTATGGAAAAACAATGGCAAAAAAAACACTTTCTCGAAAAGGTTAAACGGCATCGTTCGAAATGCGGTTATACTTTCGTTCGATTAATCGGATATTATGTGCTATTTTTTTTTATTTCAGTTGTATTCAATAGCGACGTAATTAGGGCGTATCTCGAAGAAATCGTTTTCCCATAAAAATTGTGATTTTTTTCTCTCTCTTCGATTCTTAGTAAAACATGTCGTTTTGGCTGAAACGATATGTTTTGTCGGTGCATCATTTTATGTATACATAAATCCATATAAGTACATGTTTGTTGCTTTCGGTGGTAACGCGCTTATTCAATCGTTTAAAATACTAAATACATCACTCGTAATCATTGTTAATAATTATTATATAATGATTATTAACAATGATTACTAATAATATATAATCATTAACTAGAATATTTGTCGAGGAAGTATAATCTTGAAAACAGATAAGATTAGTTTAAATAAAATAGTCGACTCAAAAGAGAAATATTTGTGCAACAAAAATAATTTTTCATAGTTCAAACTCCATTTCGTACGAAAAGCATAAAAAATTATCATACATTTCACTAGCAAAAAAAGCAGACGTTACATAAAATTTTATCACTATTTATATTATATTATATCAAAATTTAGAATAAATGTTGTAAAATTGATATTTTTTTGACTGCAGCAAATAACGAATTTAGTATTTTATTTAACATTGATAAAGAAAATTGGTTTCAAAAAATACTCTCTTTTTACGAACACCTGCAGATCAATATTTCCCTTTTACATCCAGAAATACGTTCGGAGCAATATTTTCCAGACGTTCGTCTCGGAAAAAAAAAGTTTAAATTGACGTTAATTGGCCTTTACCAAATCCGAACTAATATAAGCAAGAGTCTAAAAATAAGCGCTTTTCCGTCCAAATTGTACGTTTTCGAAATACAAAATTTCCCATTCCGCTTATATCGTAACGTAATTTAATTAATTTTTTTTTATAATCCGTTTCCACCGATTCAATCTCATTATTGCTCTCGTTATTTTCAAGATGATGACTCTTTTCCGTGTTGCCAAATGCTGTTATGACGTGAGAAAAATATACTTACGTGACCGTAAAGATATACCACGTTAATTTCACGTGATTATTTTAATAACAAAAATCAACATCAAACTCTATATATGATATATACGCCTATTCGCCGAATACTCAGTTATTACTTACTATTTATTATTATTTACTCTAAATGAACGATGGCGAATCAATATGAAATATTTTTACGAGAAAAACAGTAATGACTTTTTATAACATAACAATTAACACAGTATATTTAAATCAAATAAATATAACGAGTCACGTTTTTCGCTTACCTTCACACCGAGTATGGATTTTTTTTGCACAATATTCATCCCACATTTTTTTTACAAATATTTGGTCTTTGTTCATCTTTCAACACTAATTACGCTAACTTGAAAACGTCTTTATAAGAGGAATTGACGTCAGTTTTGCGCCTTTTAAACTCGACCTTTGTATATTGAGATAGCATTGCACCACACTCCACAATTTCGTATACCGATTTCAACGAAACAATTTCACATACTGATATTAATTTTTATGTAACATATTCGTATTTATGTAATCATTACAATGTTTGGGATTTTTCTAATTCGACCAATTTATAATATATGATTGAATAAATATATATTTCATTGTAGACAAAATTTTTCTTCAACATAACAAGGAATAAATCAAATGTGCACGCATAAAAAAATATCAAATATTTCAACAATGTATAAACACGGTACAGCCAAGCCTTAAAAATGGTATATACCGGTCATGTTTCAGTTGTCTCATTTCATATGAGGTGTCACGAATATTTCGATAATGCCTTAGGACATTGTTATTATTATTATTTTTTTTTTGCTAGTAAAAAAAATAATATATTCATTATTATGGTAATGTTGCACATATTTTCGTTTCGTTGAGTGTATATTGAGTTATTTAAGTCATTAGAATGAAATGTTAATTTTAATTGCGAGCCCTGGGGGTGAACGCGTGCTTCTAAATGTGGAAGCAGCATTTTCCTTTGTTCGGCGACGAAACTCCTCCTTTTCTCTCCCTTTTTTTGTACCTCTGTTTGATCTTTGTTATTTTATTTATTTATTTTTTGCATTCGTTTAATTTGTTTTCGTCTGTTCGTACGTCCGAAATATACGGCGAAACTCTGAGGAAACTCCTTCGTTGTGTGTACGTCAGTTTTAGTTTGTTTTCGGTTTTCTTTTTTGCATTACATCGTAAAGTTTACGGCTCCCTGCGGTTAAACTTTATAAAAAGTTTAAAACTTTATTCTGGTTGGTCACTAGAAATTTTTCAATATTTAAACACATTTGTGTGAGCATAATTTTATTCGAAAATGTATTTTAAATTTATATTTTGGAAATAATTCAAATGTAACCATAGTGATAAAATAAGACGTCTATTGTTATCGGTTCGTGTTATATAATATTAGTCTTACTACTTTGTGAACTGACTACGTATAAATGAAAGCATTTAATATCAATAACTACGCATTTAATTATGTAAATTTTTATTAATTTATTTTTGAAAAAGTAATAATTTCTTCAGTAAATGATTATTATTTTACATTTACAATATGTCTGTCTGTCTGTACTCAATAGATTCAAAAACCATACATCCAATCCCCGGAAAAGTTTTAGATTTTTTTTAATCAGAATTGGGATTCTAGATGCTTTCGAACAAATATCCAAAAAATTCCGATTTTTAATTAGATACACAACACAGCAACACGTGAACGAGCACAGCTATATTATATACTATATATCCAATTTACACGAAGGTAGTTCAAAAACGCTTCAGATTTTTACATTGATATTGAATTGGTCGATTCTTAGGGGAAATATTACAAGGAACACAAGTGTATCGATACAGAAACGCGTAAATAATTCAGACTTTTACAGTTTTATACGGAATATTAGCATTCAAATATTCCGTTTTTTGGCTTCCATCGGTTTCAAAATTGCCGAAAGCGTCACGAAAATATTGCATATTGCTTTTTTTCCAACACAGCTTGCTTTTTCCGTTTTGGGACAGTGCTCGATTTCCCCTTTCTGTGAGGGTCATAAATCTGCATATATAAAAACGGGAAAAGCAATTTCCCGCCCGTTCTCCTCCCCTTTTTTGGTCGAATACGTTTATATATCCAGTCGCGACATATCAAACCGCTACCCTAAGGGGTTCGAGTAGATTTAATTTCATAATGCTTTCGTCGCGAACCCTCTCTTATTTTTTCATTTATTCTTAACTTTCGGTTTTTCAGTGTAAATTTCTATGTATTATACCATATATACAAATTCGTTTTTATACATAATAATAAAAAAAAATAACTATATACTATACATCTGTTTCGAGTCTGCTTTCCAGTTTTGATTTCAACATATTCCATAAATTTCGTTTATAACCTCGGTCGGCGTTGCACTCTTCCGGAAAAGCTCATTTCCGTGCTTGCGAATTTCCCAACCTCCCCCAATTTCGAGCATACAAATAAAACGGGATTAAACAAATGCTTTTGTCACGTTTCGTTAATTAGTCGCCTTTGTTTCTATTATATATAGCGCTAGATACTTTTATAGAACCCCTTTTTAACCGTAAAGCTTTTAAATAATGCAACATCCCCTACTGTTTCATTTCTAAAAACATATTTTAAGGTTTTTTAAGCGTATATCCGTATTTTAACCATCGTTAATGACTTTCGTGTAAATGTAATAAAAAATATATAATATATATACTATTGTGTTCAAAAAGTAAGGTGAAATTGTCATATAAAACTCCCGGGGTATTGTAATTTTTTTCCTAGATTGGTAAGACCGTCTATAACATTAGCCAAGCGTCATCACGATAATGCACTGTGTCATACTGTATTAGTTCTTCGTGACTTTTTTGCCAAAAACTCGACTCATATCGTTCCGCAACCAGCGTATTCGCTTGATTTGGCTCCGTGCGACTTCTGGCTATTCAACAAACTTAAAAATCCAATGCGGGGATGCTGTTTTGACACGATTGAGGAAATAAAAACCGAATCGAAGAAGCTCCAACTGTTTCGAGGACTGGAAAAAACGTTGGCAAAAGTGTTTTTTATCGAACGGAGATTATTTTGAAGGGTATGAAATTGATTTGGAAGAATAAATAAAGAATTTACATTTTATAAACAAATTCACCTTACTTTTTGATTATGGTATTATATCAATAAGTGACATAATATTTCTTTAAAATATATTAGATACGATTGAGTTATTTATTTTAATTTACATATACATATTTTTTCGCACCATATATTTAAGAAATCATAAAAAATTGGGTGTCATCCATTTATAACTTAATGAAATACGAATTTTATGATTATTTTTATGTTCCATGTGAATGGTATAATCATAGAATACTATTTCCTAATTAGTCTCGAAAGCTATAAAATACATCGTAATTTATTACGTTTTAAACTATTCTTTTCGTACATGTAAAAGGCGTTATAAAAATGCAAAATCGATGATTTAAATAATATTTTATAATTCAAAATAGTAGAATAGACAAAATTAATATATATAGAAACGCGATTCTTTTTATTGAAAACATGATGATAAATATTTGCATTTTTTCTCAATAATTGTTATATAGTTTCATTTTTTTTTTCAATAAATAATAAATATTTAATATCGTTTTCAACCTATATTTTGTGGTTAATATTCATAAAACCAATAACTAAACGCTGAGTTATTTATTTTAACAAATTCTCTTGAATTTTCCGATATCGACCGAAAACGGTTCGTATTTTACATTTTTATTTGCCTATCCGATATCAATGTGAATAATTTACTTTTAACTATTTATTATAAATTATTCTTCTTTGAGACCATTTAATCCTCGTATAAAAATGTTTATCATTTTTCTATATATAAATATATTTAAACTTAATTTTTATTTATAATTCTTTATTATGTAAAGATTGTGTATTAATATTAGATATTATTTTCATTCTGCGAGACATAAAAATCGGTATACAAATATATTTAGTCATTTATGCATTATTTATTCATATTTAATTTCCAATATTTTTGATAATTAAACGAACTTATTCTAAAGAAGAACGACATATTATGAATTTAAACTATGATAGATATAAATTTAAAATTTATTTTGAGTTGCACTTTTGCGCTTTCGTCGAAATCATGTGAAATGCTAAATAACCATCAGGTATCGTTTTTCACGCAATTACGTGTTGATATAAGTATAATTTTTCCATAATGTTCTTGTAAAGTGTGCTTTTTACGAGTTCACGTAGGTTTTTAGTGTCGATAAAAGCGGTCGGTTAAAACTAAATGTGACCGGTGCAAACGAGATTTGTTGTCGTTACGAGACAACTCGTCGTGGGCACTAATAAGATTGAAGAGATTTTTCACGAACGAAAAATTCGCAGAATAATCGACGTATTTATTTACATCGATCTATATTCGCAGTGCGTGGGTCCGAACCGATCGACCCACTGCACCACTAATTCGAAAAAACAAACCGATATTCAGGATTTAACCCAGACGTGCGTGCATCGATTATATACTAGTTTTCGACTTCTTTAATCCTGTAAAATTAGAAATGTATTCTACATAATGAGCTTAATAAGGGCTTCCCTACGAAAATCACGAAAAACTTCAAAAAAATCTATATACTATATAGCTCGGATGGAAAAAGTGTCAATCAGTGAAATAATCCTCATTAAATTATGCGTATAAAATGTGCCGTTCATAATTTACGTAACTGCTTCCGATTTTCTGTAAAAAAGCGTTCAAAAATAGGTCTAAAATGGCCTTTTCGGCGAAAATTTTTCATTCTGCGGTTTAACCGACGATTATCTCAAAACTGATTGATTTTTACGTGGGTATCGAAGAGGAAAAAGGTGTACAGCAAATCCTCTTCTATTATAATCAGTTATTATATTTTCAATTAATTGTTTCAGTTTTCTAAAAATTACAATTCTCCCGAACTCGATCCGACGATATTCTACGTCACTTTCAGTCTACTTTCCTTTGGAGAGAAAAAATAAATAAAAATAGACTCGACCGAATTTTCTCCAACTTTTCACATTTTTTTCTGTCACCAGTATATGCATATTAATTATTGAGTGACTGGAATTTGTCATTTTATAGTCAGAGCAGCCGTGTGACAAAAATGTAAATCAAAAGTGTGTTTGTTTCGGTGAATTCTCGTCTAGAATACTTAAACCGATACTAGTATCAGTAGTTTCAATACCACAGTAGCGTTTTGTAATCTGGATATATTTTTATAGTTATTATATTTGATTTTGGAATAATGTCGACAAAAAAAATATACAGAATAATGAACCTCAAATATATGAATATTCCATGAGCTAAAACTTAATCCGGATAGCGTCCATTATGAATTTTAATGCAATGGAAATTTCATCATGAAAAAATATCATCAAGACAACACCGTCCTTCGTTAAAAAATAAATGTAATTTTTAGATGCCGAACCTGTCTTATATTCGTTAAAAAAATAAAAATTAATACGTGTGAAAAATATACGTATTTTTTAAATTATGAAATAAAATTTTACATACGAGCATATTTTTTTAAATTAAAATATATTGTGGTCTCAAGGAACGAAACCAACAAGATTTTTAATGAATTTCATATTTATGAAATTATTTTTTTAAAGTATTTCAGTTATGATTAAATTCAGAAAATTTAATACTCACCGTTCTTAATTTTTTATGAAAAATTATCTAAATTAAATGATAACATTTTTCTCGCAGTGCGCTAAAGTTATGAGAAAACGTATATTATATAATAAAGTAATAATTTCACCTTTTTTACAAAATAAATTGTAACTATTTCAAGCATCTTGGAAAATTTACAATAAAACACTATTTATATTATATAGAAAAAAAAGAAAGCGAAAGATCGGAATATGTGAAAAATTTCATCAAGTTTCTAGTTTCGTATTCTCAGTAAAAGAACTCATCAATTTGACCACACCTTTTCAATATAAACTGACAAATCGTGCCCCGAACGAATTCCGCTTATGTTCGAAAGTCGAGACCCACTAGTGGCATGCTTGACATTTTTACGTAGCATATTTTATTCAAAGGTCCTTTTTCTTCAAATTATTATTATTATTATTTACTTGTATATATTACGTATATTATCGTTATATTATTGGACATAAACGACATCCGAGTACCCTTCCAGTTGCTTAAAATATTTTTTTTGTCGGGTCGATCAACCTCCATATTCGGTGGATTCTCTTACGTATACAATCTTGGATTGTATTTTATCCAATTCAATTTGAGTGCCTTCTTTTACGGCGTCGTAAAGCTTTCGTTCACAATTTTTCCCGTATTACACATATACGGACGTACTATATATATATATATATATATATATATATATATATATATATATATATATATATATATATATATATATATATACCATATATAGATACTTGACATCCTGAATTTTCTTTCCGTACCTGTATACGACATTCGCTTCTCTGTTTTATTCTCTCGGTCTCTTTAAAGCGGATATGTCATATCTTTGTATACTATATTTAGATTAAATTCATAACAAAATTGTACATTATGTAAAATATTACATATATTATTCAGTTTTTTCTGAAATTGCTTACTTTATATACTACTGTGATCAAAAAATAGGGTGAAATTGTCATTTAAAACTCTTGAGCATTAGGAAGACAGGTAAATTATATATTTTTTTACTAAGTTAGTAAAATTTTCTATAACATCTACCAAGTGTCTGTTTGTCAAAAGGTTTAATTATCTCCGAGTTACACGAGTTTTTTACAACTCTCGGTTCCTTCTTCACGATAATGTACCATGTCATACTGAATTGGTTCTTCGCGACTTTTTTGCCAAAAACTCGACTCATATCGTTCTGCAACCACCGTATTCGCCTGATTTGGTTCCGTGCCACTTCTGGCTATTCGACAAACTCAAAAGGTCAATGTGGGGATATCGTTTTGACACAATTTAGGAGATAAAAACTGAATCGAAGGTCCGACTGCTTCGAGGACTGGAAAAATATTGTAAATAAAGAATTTACATTTTACAATATAAATAAATTCACCTTACTTTTTGATCACAGTTTTATAATATTATAGAATTAGAAATTAAAGATTTTTTCAACATTGTTCAAAAAATCTTTGAAACGTAGATTGAGAATCACTAATGTAAACATTTAATAAAATAAAGAATAAAATGCGCCTGTTGTCAAATTAAGTGTATAATAAATGGGAACCTGAAATGTGGGGTGATGGAACTTTAGGACTCACATTAGAATAAATGGTTAAAGACTGGCAGCTACTCGTTTAGAAATTATTACATTCCTGGGATACTTGGACGCGGTCATGCTCGCGCTTATTCATGTGTGTGTGTGTGTGTGTGTGCGTGTGTGTGTAAAAATGCGCCCAAAGGGAAAAAAATTAGAGAAGAAAGAACCGCCGCCATTTTATCGAACTGTTTTCTCATCCTACCGAAAATCTTGCTTTAGGAATTTGTAAACAAAACAGTACATTTTACGAAATGAACGAATCCCGTTTATAATAAAACGCTGTTTATAAAACAGTGTCTGATAAATATGTACACAAAACTAAAATTAACTCCTAAAAAAAATCGTCCGGATTATATTTGGTCTTTATGCTTTGTGAAAAATGGGACCCAGTTTGTCGTTGTCTGTTACGTATAAAAGGGTAATTTTACAAGCATTTCGGAAACCACTGTGTCAATATTAAAAATCAAATAAATTGAGAATGAAAAATACAATGTAATATTTTTTTTCATATAGACCAAGTATTTATTCAACAGATAACATTATAATTTTATGTAAAATTAAATCGTATTACTACGTTACCACCGTTTTACCATCAGAAGATGCAAAACGTATTACTACGCTTCCCCCCTTCTATCAATAGCAGACGTTAGTATTAAGATTTAGAAAATGCTATATATTCGTAATAATTAATATAAAATAAATATACTAAACAGAAATATTTATTATAAGTGCGATAATAGAATGACAAAAAAAATTCCATCACACTACACTGTTAACAAATTTATATTCGATATTCGATCTCAAGCACACATAATACGATTATAACGCATCTATTTTCATAAAATCGACATTTATCGAACAATAATAAACGCAATAATAACACATGGCTAACGTTAAACCTGCATCCCCCGCAAATGTGTCGCGAACAATATTTATAAATCGCGCATCGACGATTTCGAAATCGCAGAATGCAACGCTTTTATCGTTCAAAAATTGCATTGGTCGTTAATCGAAATACAAAAAAAAAGGAAGAAAATAACAAAGGAGTGTTCCGCAAATAGATCCAAGGGATTGATTGAAATTTCCTATACGTTCAACGGTGCCAGATTCGACGTTTATACGAGGTTTAATTAACGGCAGCTAGAAATAGAAACGAGCAGTTAGGGCTGTCACCCATTTTCTTTATATACAAATAAAGATCGACAGATTTACAACGCGATTAATCGATTATTAATTATTCGTTTTTTTTTATCGTCCGATCATCAAATATACCGGATTAAAGGTTAAAAATAATACTAGAAATATATTAAATTTATTCGCAACCCTACAATCGGTACTTGAAATACAATATAACTACGAGTCAAACGTCAATCTAATTCTACGTGTAATTGACATCCGTCTATTGGCAGTCTTATATATATATATATATATATATATATATATATATATATATATATATTATAATTTTTATATATTTTTTACTTAACAATTTCGTTTTGCTTAAATTATTATTAATACATTACCGGAGGAATGCTTAATAATATGACTGACGCCAGCTATCGATTAAAGATGGGAAACGTAGTAATACGCTTTGCGTCGTCTGATTATAAACAGTGGTAACGTATTAATACGATTGAATTTTACATAGAATTATGATGGCAACTGTTGAATAAATATTTGGTCTATATGAAAAAGAATATTACGTCGTATTTTTCATTTCCGATTTACTCGATTTTTAATATTGACACATTGGTTTGCGAAATGCTTGCAAAATTACCCCCTTTTACGTAGCAGACAGCGACAAACTGGGACCAATGGTAAAGTGTTAAAATATCCAAATAATATATAAATCATATGAAAAAATAAATAAATTCATTGCCGATACAAAATATACACACAAAATCATTATATGGTATATGTTTACTGTAAAATTTTATAGGTTTATTGTATGAAAGGGCTATTTTTGTTTCGATTGTTCCTTGTAATCTGATCACGAATTTAGAAACTCGTTCAACGCCGATTTTATCGACGCAAAATCCTCATTCAAGCAGACTAAAAGTTGAAAAATATATATATATATATATAAGTAAAAATTCGACAAAATAAACCCGGAGAATGAACGAGACTTGTTTTAATAAGCACCAATAAAAAGCTTTCCTGTGTATTATAAATAAGCCTCTACTTGTATAAGCATTCATTCGTTTTATAAAAGAATTCAATTTTTGCTTTTTACGCGCGCCGTATATATATATATATATATATATATATATATATATATATATATATAATATTATAAGAGTATTATACGAGAAAATTCCTTTCAATTTTCCTCGTGTTTATTAAAGAGCCTTCTTGAAATTCAAATAGGATGTGCGTATACCGATGGAATATATATGTATATATATATATATATATATATATATATATATATATATATATATATATATTTATTTTTTTTTTATATATATAATAAACTGTTTGTTTTCGTTCAATTTGCGTGGAATACATATAAAAGTGTTCTAGTTTCTTCATTAACAACGTCAATCGATGTCTATCTAGAAATGTATATTTTAAATAAAATTATTTCTATAGAAATGTATGTATTTCTATCGTTTGTTTACAATATAAAAATTATTATATTTGACAACAATCAAATTCGAGTCTTATATGCTGGTTTAACTCGTAGGCGTTATATTATAAATAAATCACCCGACAGTGCATCGACCTAACAATAATAGTAATTCTGGTATATTATCATCAATTTGTAATATAATCAATGATACCGTTCGTCTAAATTATAAGTGAAATGTAGGCAGAACATGTGCGGTTCATCAAAATTATTTTATATGCAAAAAGAAAAAAAATCTTATTATATTCGAAAACCCTGCGGGCGACGGTAAGAAAAACTTCAAAACCAGATTTTATTCCTAGAAATGACTCATTTATATAATAATAATAATAATGTTAATTGAGATAATCTTAAAAAAATCTAAATAATAATAATATCTTGTAGTATTTCTTAGAATTCAAGATGATGAATCAAGGAATTTGAATTTAAATTCCTTAGTTGAATTACTTTACTTTCGATTTGTGATAAACTAATTTTCAACTGAATTTCATCAAGCAAATATACTTGTTTATATATAAGAAAAAAAAACTAATTTTTATTTTAATACATTTTAATAATAAAAAGACTGAAAAATGCTGAAAAGTAATAAAAATTTTATTGCACATAAATCATCGTGTCACTGATTTATGTTATGTATCATATTTTCGGTCAAATGTGTGATCGTAACATTTTTAATAATTTATTTTATATATGCAATGTAATTGTATATATATTTGTAATTTTATTTTATTAATGTTTTTAAATAATTTATACTTACAACTCGAAATTGAGAATATTTTTACAACATCAATTCACATGCGTAATATACATATTAATAATAATAATAATAAAAACTTTCCAAAAAAAATGTAATTTCCAAAATGGTCAAAATTTCTTTAATTATGTCAATAACAAATTAAAGAGTGTTGACAGCGAAACATCGATGCTTATTTTTAAATATACTGGTTTTCGAGGAATGCAATTTGCTTCGACGAAAAAAGTAATAATTATTTCGGTTATTTTTTTTCTTCAAACTTATATTGTAAGGCCGGTAAAAATTGATTATATATATGGTATATATGTAATCACATTGGCGTTCTTGGGATAAGTTGAATTTCATCGAAATCTACATCTTTTTTGATTATAGGGCGGCAAACATCTTCGTTGCTTGTTTTTAGCCAAAACAAGCCTGTACCGCCTCCAGACATCTCACTTTACACCTTTTGATCTTTCTCGCAAATTCACCCAATTTCCCACATATATATTATATAAAATATATCTTGTCTCATTTATCCGTGATTCAAGCAAAAAAAATACTATGATGTAATTTAATACAATGTCAAAAATTGTATTCCAATTTAAGAACTCTCTTTTTACACGATAGATACGTTTCTAAGTAAACGTGTAGAAAAAAATTCGTGTAAATTAAATACAAAAGACATTGAAAATTTAGTTATATGTTCCACAACTTTAAAAAATCGTGTAAGATGAAAAAAAGTAGATTAATTCTTGCATTGTCATTGAAAGTAAGTAAATATGCAAAGTTTCAGCTTAATCGAACATCAGAAAGTGGTCGAAAAATCGATTACAAAATTCCATCCAGGCAAACATACAAGTGAAACTTGTATAAAAATGTATAAAAAAAAATAAAGATTTGTACTAGAACAAAAAATTCGTGCCAAAAAATATATTTGTTCTTATTGATGAACCGCGTTATTTCAAAATCATGTATAAAAATGTCGTGTAAAAAAAGAGTTACTATTATTAAAATAATTATGATATATTTGATATGAGTAAAAAAATTAAATTATATACAAAAAAAAATATTTTGATTTAACGACAGTAAAAATGTTAGAGAATATCGAGTAATAACTACATATGAACCTTATTTAATAACTGTAATATTTTTAACGATAATGGCATACTTTCTTCCATTTTTTTACGATCATCCATCCTTTCATATTTTTCGTGATCAACATTGTATGACAAATTTACATGCACATTAAAATAACATCATGTTAAAATATGACTAAATTATATGTATGTATATATATATATATATATATATATATATATATATATATATATATATATATTTATAAGAAACTGTGGTTGTAATAAACATTTTTTTAATACCATATAAAAATGGAAGTTTATTTTAATATTAGATCGTTTGGCGATTTTACAGTTAATATATCGATTTATTTTGAACGGAAATTGAAGAATTTTAATTAAAAGAAGTCTTTTATAATTTCTTTTTTTTTTTTGCTATGATGAGATTTTCAAGTTTTAATTAAATTCGATGTCGATTACTCGATATATTTTTATATATAATAATATTAATATAAAGTGACGCGCATGAAAACATTTTTTCTTTTATATTATTAATACAGTTAAATGTAATATTTTCAGATGTTAAATCAAATATATCGGCCCACACACATTTGGACTGACTTGGAGTAATCGTAAGTTTGTATTTTCATATATGTCCATTTTGTATTTTATTTAACGATCAACCAATTTACCATATTAACACTTTACCATGGGGCCCAGTTTGTCGCTGTCTGCTACGTAAAAAGGGGTAATTTTGCAAGCATTTCGTAAACCACTGTGTTAATATATTAAATTTTCACTCGAATAAGTTGAGAATGAAAAATACGATTTAATATTTTTTTATATGGACCAAATATTTATTAAACAGATTTGATGGTAATTCATATCATAGCAGACGTCAGTGTTAATTATTAAATATTAATTTAACATGTATGCATATTTAAGATATTTAATAATATTCTACGTTATAAATATTGTAGTTTCAATAGAAAATCCTTCGATTATTTCGTATCATAATAACGTAATACGTTTCCGAGTACGTTAAATGAATCATTCGAAACTATCATACACTATTACGTGTTAACTTTCACTGTTGTTCCAAATAAATCTGACATATTCGTATTCTAACTTTTATATTAAACATGTTTGACTAGTAGTACGAGTTGAAAAATAAAAATCCATGTCTATTGTAAATTTATATTTCTATGATCGTATATTAAATTTATTTTTTTTTCATCACTCAATCTTTAATTTGTAAACCGAATTTTTAATCAATAATACTTTTGTGTTATTTTTTAATACATTTTATAGAAATATTTTAACTGTTGCCGTTCATGCAATGTTTAATTCTTCTAAAAGGATTTTTTTTCTGTTCATTCATTATTTCCTTTTATTCAATATCTGCCGTATTCATCATAATAAAGAACCTAATGCTGTGTGTAAAAAAAAGGTTTATTACCCCTAATTCAATATGATAAATGGTCTTCGGTCATACGAAACATCCCAGACATTGTCGTGACGCGAAGTTATTCAACCTTTGAAATAGTGTTTTCGTATATTAAAACCTTATATTATAATACGTGACCGACAACCGTGACTTTGCCACCCAAAAAGAAAACATAAAAAAACCCAATTTCCATTTTCCATTTTCATTGATTTATATAAAGTTTGAAGAGAGTTCTCGATAACTGTTTCTCAATAAATACCAATTAATATTATAATAATATGTATATATTTTTTTTAAGAAAATAAGTAACACTGTGATCAAAAAATAAAGTGAACTTGTTTATAAAATGTATTTTTTTATTTATTCTTCCAAATAAAACCAAGAGTTGTAAAAACATGTGTAACTCGGAAATAAGTAAACAAATGTTATAGACAATCCTAGTAACCTAGGAAAAAAATACAATTTACCTGCCCTCCTAATGCCCAGGAATTGTATATAACAATTTCACCTTACTTTTTGATCGCAGTAATAAGTTCACAATCACATAAGAAAAAATGAAAATTTCAATGTTATATATAACAACTCTAAAGGACGAATTATTTCACACATTATATACAAATATGATAAATGATGCGGAATTTTCGTATATTTCGATTTATTTCATTGCATAAAAGCAACGTCACGCAATATATGGTGCATATGTTACCGACATTCAACATATTTCGTTTTTAATATATTGCCGTAATACTTTTATTATTAAAATTATTATTTTTAAGCTAAACCAATGTAAAAATAACAATGGTTTTTAATCTGTGGTACGTGTACTATTATCACTTTACCCAGTTTGTCGCTGTCTGCTACGTAAAAGGGGACAATTTTGCAAGAATTTCGTAAACCACCGTGTCAATATAAAAAATCAAATAAATCGAAAACGAAAAATAAGATGTAATATTTTTTTTCGTATAGACTAAATATTTATTCAACAGATGACATCATAATTCTGTGTAAAATTCAATCGCATTACTACGTTACCACCGTTTACCATCAGACGATTCAAAGCGTATTACTACGCTTCCCCCGTTTAGCCGATAGCGGCGTCAGTAGTATTACTATGTTTTTCCTTGGTTAAATATAGTAATGAAAACATAGAATAATAAAATACAATAATAAATATGTTACTCTAATTCAGAGTTTGAACTGAATATTTAGCATATTTTTATTAAAATAAATAATAATATTTAGCTAAATATTGAAAGAAAACCAATAAATTTAAATGGTTACGCACTTTATTATGTGTACAAACAGTTTTGTAAAAAATGCATGTAATAAATATTTATTTCGTGCAATTTTCATTGCGATGTATTGATGAGTAATTAATAATTTTAATATCAATATAGTACAATAAATTATCGATAACATGTATATGGTATACATTTATACAGCTATACGGCGCGAATATGCTCATGTCATGTCCGTGACTCAACAGAAACATTTGATTTATTTCGAAAAAATCGCATTAATTCACGACTGAAATACAAATACATGTCATAAAATAAAAATAAAAATACTTCAACCTGATCTTTTTAATATTTCATAGATTAATGTCGTAAAATTTACACGTATAATTTCATATTTAAACTTTTTTATTCACTGCTAATATTAAATCAAACTTGGCTTCTTTTTTATTATATTATTGTGATCAAAAATTGTCAAATTGTTATTTACAACTCCCGGGCATTAGGAAGGCAGGTAAATTATAATTTTTAATGTATATACTAGTATTGTTCCGCAACCACCGTATTCGCCCGATTTGGCTCCGTGTGACTTTTGACTATTCGGCAAATTTAAAAGGCCAATACGGGGATTACTTTAAAGGAGATTAAATTGATTTGGAAGAATAAATAAAGAATTTACATTTTATAAACAAATTCACCTTACTTTTGATTATAGTGTTATCTTGAAAATAATATTTCTAAATTGTGATATAGTTTTTAATATTAATTACAATAATATGCGCTTGTTATTTACGTTCTGTTTTGTAATATTATCACGTGCATGTAGTTCATATAATAAAATATAATATCTATTAACAAACAATAATTATAATCGTAAAATATGATTACTTCGGTATATAAATGTCATCGCACCTAATTTAGCACGCTTTGATGGCACGAATATTTTTGACATGATACATCTTTAAATATAAAACTTGGTCTTGATATGAATATGATTATCTTATATCGATTTCTTAAAATCGTTTCCCATTTTTTTTACTATATTCAAAATTATATAAACCTTTCATAAAACATATTTACGATATATCATATAATATAATCTTCAATTATGACTGATTTATGTTTGCGACCTTTGAAATTTCATCATGGGAAAACGAATTCGCAGGTTAACCGTTGTCCGTGACATTTAAACTAAATATATATTTAAAAAATTATTTTTTTCCTAGTATTACATCACATAGTGCAGATTTAATCGTTTAAAATATTTATTTGTTTTCATTAATTATTTTATGATGTCGTCGATTAAACATTTTCGACGGAATTACGTAGGTTTTACTATCAGTGTTATGCAAATTTTACTGTTTTGTAAAAATATGTATATAAACATCTATTTGGCGTATGATAATTTTGTCTTATAAATATTGTACAATTTGTATCTATCGTGTTCGAAATGCTAAAAATGGTAAATATATTTCTGTATTGAAAATTTAATTTATTATTTTTTCTGATGATTAAAAAATCGTAAAAAGATACTGTTAAATTTTTAAAAATGCCTTAAAAATTTACATATCGTATACTTCATTTGTCATTTAGCTGTCTGGATGGAATTTTGTTATCGATTTTTCAAGTACTTTTCAATATCCGATTTAGCTGAAATTTTACATACTTGCTCACTGTCGATGACAATGCAAGATTCAATTAACGGATTTACAAAATAATCGACCAATTAATGGCAATTAATTATATCGCTTACTCGAGTGGTATTGTAACCTAGCGCCGCCTTTATATTATTACACTCATGTCGCCTGTCAGAAATTTTAAATTTAGACATAAATTAATTGTTAATTGTAACAAAGTTGATTGATTATATATTTTTCGTCGATATCAGATTGCGGATATTGTGACATTATTGAAACGTTCGTGCAAAATGTCGATGAACCGAAAATGTTCGTGATTGATTACCATAATTTTATCTATTTCGCTTTCACTTCTAAATCATATATACTCTTCATATCCATAAAAAATTTCTAAATCAATCGTCGTTATATAAAATAAAATCACTCGTTTATATATATATCATCAATGAAAAAATGTTGTCGTCTATTTTCTATAAATTGTGTGTTTGTTGACTTGACCTCGATGCGTATTAGAAATTGATTTTTTGCATATCATACAATACGATTGAAGCATTAAACTGAAAATTGATAAAAAAAAATCGGGTTTTTGTGACAGCATAAAATCGTGTCAAAATGTTAAATTGTTATATTATAATATATTTTAATTTGACTTTCGTATTCAAATCTTTTTTTCATATATTAATATAATAATAGATCGATATATAGACAAATTATTGTTTAAATTGAAAATAAAATGTATTTTTACTAATGTGCTATATATTAATAATAAATGGGGAGTCGATCTAATGTAGATCGATATCTTATTGACATTTGTTATTGAATGAAATGATTAAAATTCACAATATAATGCGAACGCCTCTTCGATCCAATATAAATAGAAAAAAACGTTATAATTTGTAATGCAAATTCCGTTTTCTTGATGACGACGAAAAAAAAACGAAAATAAATCGCGAGTAATTGTAGAAAAAAAATGTAAATTATAAAAAGAAAAATCGATCATAAAATACGTGCTTATTTTAAATATTGAAGCGTTGTCTTTCGCCACTCGTAATTATTGAACATTTTGTACTTAGGTTACTTATTTTAATGTGTTTTTCGATAAATTACTATAAATTCCATATATATTGCAATTTTGTATTTTTTAGTATTCCCTTTAATAAAGTTTTTTTTTACAAATATGTTAGATTTTTATCTATAATAATTAAGAATTATTTTCGAGACCTTTTTTTGTTATAAAATTTGTAATCTTCCCGGTAGCGGTTTATTTTTTTTTATCAACTTTATAATTAGAGCAAATCTGTAATAAACATTATATGGGTGAATGCAGTGCAAAATCCAGATAAAAAAATATGATAAATTTGCAAATTAAGGTCAAAATGAGGAAACGCGGTAAACCACTTGTCAACTACAAAATCGCGTTTTAATTACTCTTTCGTTTTATATTATTTTGTTTAATATTCACAGAGTTGTTAACTATTAACATTTTACTATGGGGCCCAGTTTGTCACTGTCTGCTACGTAAAAGGGGGGGGGGTAATTTTGCAAGAATTTCGTAAACCACTATATCAATATTAAAAATCGAATAAATGGAAAATGAAAAATAAAATGTAATATTTGTTTTCATATAGACTAAATATTTATTCAACAGATTTGATCATAATTCTATGTAAAATTCAATCGTATTACTGTTACCTCCGTTTACCATCAGACAATGCAAAGCGTATTACTACGCTTCCCCGCTTCAACTGATAGCAGGCGTCATTCGTATTACTACGCTGTTCCTCGGTAATGTGTTAACATTAAATCATTATCTTAGATCAGAAGTCGAGGATTGATATAAGTGTAATATTTGTATTTAATTTTTAAATTATAAAAGTCACGTTATATCCGATTTAAAATCATATTTTGAGCGAAAATAATCGTATGAGAAAGCGTAATTTCTTATTTCATTCTTTACAACGTAGTGGATTTTTTTTAAGATCCCCGTCATTGTTGATCTCCCATAAAATAAATCACGATTCTGAGACATTTTATCTGAGATTTTTCAGTTCACAATTGACCATGCCATTATAACTGTACACAATGCCAACGATAATCTAATATTATATATTATATATATATATATATATATATATATATATATATGTGTGTGTGTGTGTGTGTGTGTGTGAAATGTTATTTTTGACCTTTTTCATTTCATTTGAAGAAATTTAATGTCCAGAAAAGTATATTTCCCTTACAATATGTTTTCATATATAATTCGTATGAGATTCCATTATCATATATCTAATTTACCAACTTTTTTTCGTTTTCTTTGTGCGATATAATATAAAGGTAACACTTTTTTTTAATAATTTGCCGTTATAAATTACCAATTTTCTGTATGTGACTTTTAACATCGCGGCTGTTGTTAAAGATGTGATATTTTTGATGAATATTAAATTGTTATTAATTCTTGAAATTGTCCTAAAAAAAGTATAATAATTTGGTGGTTTCACAAATTTTGCCCAGAAAAATCATAATGTTCGTGGTTTCGTGTTAAATAAATCCTGTAATAATTTGTATTTTTTCTTTATTATATATTTTGACTGCACCCATCAATCGATATTTTTTACACGATCCACAAAATAAAAATCCATTAATTTTTTCCTCGATAAAATTGATGATTTGCGTAACACGTATTCGATTTCGTAACGAAATAACAGACCTTTATTATTATTATAACTTACCATAAAACGGGTTTAGATATCGACCACCGCGTAAAATGGGAAGGTCTCAAAAAATAAAAACAAAAAACCCGAACCGGCTAGCTTCTGGTCTTCGCTTTACTATTTCGTAATTAATATAATATAAAAGCGAGGGTTTGAAGATTGTTTTCAATCATGAAATCGCGAGGACAACTATTTTACATTTAACAATACAAGTGCAATGTACTCTTTGTATATTAAACGGTATTCCGTAAACGGCGAAGGTCTTCGTTCACATTATTCAAATTTTAACTACGGATGAATAATAATAAAAAAAAAGAAAAATGGTCATCATATTCGATGTTGAATTTGTAAATGTGTGCATTATCCTTGAAATTACATTTAATTGACGATCTTGTTCTTCCGCTATTAATCATATTCCTTTTTTTATTAAATATCGATTGCCCATATTGACATTGTCCATACTTCCTATTTGTAATTTATATACATTGCCAATCATCCTTACAATATAATATAAAAATTTAATGTCAAATAATGTACAATGGAATTATTTTATAAATACATTGAGAATCCCTCTTTCGCGTGACATTCGAATAATCCCACGTCAAACTTGAAAAAAAAACTTAGTCTTGAGTTTTTATAAAAGATGTTTTTATTTATTTATTGATACTTTAAATGAGTTCTAACGTAGCGGCGATAAAGATTAACAGGTTTCTGACTTTTGATTTTGTCCCATTCAATTTTATGAGGAAAAACACAATATTGATAATTTCACATCTCTATTCGAATTATTTGCCTTAAACATTAATAAAAAAATTGTCGTTTTTTATATTATACAATTCAAGGAAAAAATGGAAAAACAAGTGATTTTTTGTACAAAAACTGTATCATTTTGCTCTGTTATCAATTTACCATGGCATATTTTTTTGCTGTTATTAACTTTTTGTTTAGTCAAGGTTTACATCGACTATAATGTACATTTTTATAAATATTATTATTGATAATATTTTTATTTTATTTCTTGATTGGGAGACGTTTAACGTATGTTTTATATATATTTACTTATTTATTATTGTATTTAAAAATGTTATTTTTTAGTGATATCGCGTTTCATACGAAAGCGACAAGGTTATTTATTTGTTGCCGTTTGGTGTAACGATGTCGTTCAACTTCTAAAATAAAATCCATTGTTGCTCTACGAACAAATGACTCAACATCTAACTGATTTATGCTATGTATAAATTGTCTTCTGTACGCGAGATTATTGTTAAATGTGAAAAATATAATATGCAGCGAGCAATGCGAATAAAGTAAGCCCAACTCTTTTTTTACACGGTAGATACGTTCCTAAGCGTTTGCTTAGGTGTAGAAAAAAATCGTGCAAATAAATGCATACGTTATATGGTAAATTTGGGGATATGTTCCACAGCTTTAAAAAAAACGTGCAAAAAAATAATAATTATATATTCAAATTTATAAATCAGTAAATTGATGTGTTCAAAAAATCGATTACAAAAGTATGAAATAAAATTTTTTGGGATTCGTGCTAAAACAACATATATATCCGTGATTCCGCAATTATATATATCGATACTCTATTTATAATATATTGTATATGCAAACATCGGCATACCATATTTTTGTATTTATTTATATTTTATCGCATATAACAACCGCAAACACTTTCGTCGCATTCTTTGCGGTGCCTCGACAATAATAATGCGACCACAAAATAGATTATGCGTGTGACTCATAGTCTTCTTCTCGTTATAGCATCGCAAAAAAAGCAATAATATGTATGGTGGTTGGTTATTCAGCGAAATTCTCTTATAATTTATCGCTGGAATAATAGCGAAATTTATTTATTTTTTTTTTATTTTTTTTGCTAATTGTTAATTTTGTTATTATAGTATACAATAATAGTTCTTCTAATTTAAACTGTAAATAATATATTCGTAAGTAATTTTATACGTGTATTGCAAACGGGAAAGCAACCGGTAGGCGATAGATAACCGCAAAATTGAACCGAACAAATGTCATGGAAGTGCATCACGTTTACAGTTAAACCGCCATCATATTTTCAGGAAATACGCGCAATATATTTGTGCAAAAT
Organism: Leptonema lineaticorne; assembly: GCA_024500535.1. Taxonomy (NCBI): domain Eukaryota; kingdom Metazoa; phylum Arthropoda; class Insecta; order Trichoptera; family Hydropsychidae; genus Leptonema; species Leptonema lineaticorne. Next base: position 13,023,262 of record JANIJI010000001.1, read on the forward strand.
TGTTTCCTGATATTTTATCTGTAATTTATACCGTTCGAACTGAATTATCGACGCGATCGTTCGTTCTCAAACGGTGTTTCGCGTGATTTGCGTCATTTATATATATATATATATATATATATATATATATATATATATATATATATATATATATATATATATATATATATATATATGTGTACTTTCAATATTCGGTTTGTTGCGTGGTCGTAAAAAAAATCTAATATCCGATTCTTATAAATAATGTAATGATTTTAGCGCCTTAATAAAAAATAACGTTAACGATATGTATTAATCTGATGATTACATGAAAATTAACCATCATTCTATCGCACTCTTTTAAATTGTTTAATTTAGAATGAAATTAGATTTTATCATCTGATAACGTGTATTTGTATAAAATATTTATGATAGCCACGTTGTCTATTGTCCAGCTTTGCATGGCTTTGATATGAAGAAAATATGCAGAATTCAAAATGAATCCATCGATGGATCGATGACCTTATAAGACATCGATTAAAAGTTGTATACCGAGAACTGGTTAAACTATAAAGTATTGTACATATTTATATACTTTAAATTCTTTATGTTATATCAGAAAACTTCTCGGCGAGGTTAAAAAATGACGTAAATCAACTATGATGTTTGATGTTTCGTTACTTCCGTTATTTTATACTATTGATTTTTAATTTATTGTTTATTGTATTCGATCTAAATGGGGCATTTGATGCAAATTTATATCGTCCAAATATGCGTTTCTTTATTGTTAACCAAATTAAACATTGCAAAATTCTTTTAAGCGTATTTAATATGAAAAACACATGCGCGTAATCTACAAAGAATGGCTTTAAAAAATATTTTATATCGAAAGATCAAATATAAATATAATACGAATTTAATTATTATACATAAATGAACCGTATAGATCAGCGTTTACCAAAGCGTGAGTCGCGTCCCGGCACCGGGTCCTAGAGAAATTTAACTGCATCTTGGCAAAAATTGTAGAAACACAACAATCTATAACATTTTGCTTTAAATTTAATGTTTTTCAAAACTTTTTTCAATTACTGCAGGTGACAACTTTTTACCACCGTTTTTGTTATATAATTATTTTGAAATTTTTGGAATGAAATAAACAAACAAATAACTTGAGTTTTGATTTTTATTATTTTTTTTTGTAAATAAATGTTTTTTTTTCATAAGATGGGTCGCGAAAAAAATTTAAATCTCGTATCGAGCCGTGGTCAAAAAAGTTTGGGAAACGCTGGTATAAATTGTTGCAAATTTACCCGGCTCTACGTTTATTTTGTCCCGATTACGAGAATAATTATAAATTTATTATAGAAATATTTAATTGAAAGAAAAACATTTATTTTATGGATACATAAACTGTTAACCAATTTCTAACGATGTCAATTGTTATGTATATGTAACGTGAGATAGGAAAGTACGAATATGATGTGTCTCATATAATGTTGTCGCGTGATATAATAAAAATTGTAACGAGACCGAGTGCATTTATTATAATCGCATGATTGTATATAAATAATTTTTACACATTAAAAATAATGTGTAAAAATCCAATAAATGGTTGTTTATTGCGAGATTTTACGCTTGAACTTCATCGCTTTTTATAAGCTAACCTCAGAACGATCACGCAATTTTAGTTTTTATCGTATCGTATTACTGTCTCATTAAATACAGCGTGCTCTAAAAATATTATTTATTAAATAATTTAAAACATTTTTTAAATAATTCTGGCGTCTTTGGTAATTTTGATTCAAACTGTAAGTGGTAAATATCCGTAAAATGACAACGTACTTTTTACTTATAGGTACGGTGACCATTATTTTTGTATCAAAAAAAAAAAGGGGAGCAAAAAACAACCTATATAGAAATATTAATACAATGGTCATATAATAAGGCCCATATTCAGCTGAAACTAAGCTTATACTTATTAATTAGTAACAAAATATAAATAGTAACTCTTGTAAATAGAAAAATATTCAGTCTTTTAAAATTACAACAAATTAAATTTGAGTATAATTTAAATTTCATTTTTTTTAATTGCTTTATATCCAATTTAATACGTAATTATCATGAACGTGACGTTCTTTCCTTTGATATTTTCAGCGGATTGTTATTCCTCCCACCTGAAGCGAAAAATATACTGAAAATAAAACATGTAAAACATTTTATTTTTATTTTTATTTTTTTTACAAAATAAGATGGTAATGACTTTTAACATAAACGATGTGTCATACGTGAAACAAGTGACGTGACAGTGATTTTTTACGGTCTCTTGATTTACACATTATTTTGAATTGTTGTTATCTATCTACAAATATTTTGTCGTTTTCATTGTTTTCTTTCAAAGTTAAATAATTAAAATTCATTATTAAATATGTTTTAGAAATGAAGTTACAATTATATTTATGAAGCGCTTAAATATTTTGAATTTTCTATTACAAATTATTTTCCACAACACAAATAAAAACAGTTACGTCAAAAAATCCTCAATTTTTAAATATCAACATAATGATGTCATTTCTTAAGAATGAAAATCGGAAAATTTGCCTAACAAAGCTAAATTTAAATTATGCAAGTATTTATTCGTAGATTTGTGGTAATTTTTCAACTTACAATTGATCTCTCTTACATTTGTGTAATTATCAATTATATATAATCATTTAATTGAAACAGCTTTTCTTATAAGAAATGTTAAAAATTCTTGGCCCTTTATTATGAACGCATTTACTCGTTAGTTTGTATCGATATGGAAAAATACCTCTTTTTACATATAATATTGGAATAAGTTCAAGACTCCAAGGTTGAAAAATTGAGTTTCGAAAGTGCGGTAGCCGTTTTCGACCTCGAAAATCGTCGTCAAAAAGTCGCCTAGAGCTGACAAATAGAATATTATAATAGAACGTTTTGCTTCCTTGAAAGACCGCAACCGGTCGAAACGAAAACGTCGATTTTACTCGTTCATAACTATCATAGAACAAAAAATAAATAAATACAAAATAGTCAGCTTTACAAATCACTGTTTGGTCACGAAATTTCGCGCGAATTACGTGATATTGGAATTCTCGAAACGTTTTGACTCCTCAAAATACGTCCAGTTATTTTCCATTGTAAGCATACTATTCTTTTAGGTTGCTCGTTTATATAGTTTACTAATCCAAGTTTTTTTTATTTATTTTTTTTTACCTTTATATTATGTCGACTTTTATCAATGTCTTCTATTATATATACAAGTTATATAAAATTGCACGATTGTGTTTTATATGTATATTTCTATCATTCTATTATATAAATCCAACATAGTGAAATTGGAAAATCTTCTTATATCAATTGTATAAATATCGAAAAACATAGAATTCCAAGTCACACCCGCTGATGATAAATATTTGCAAAATTTAAATGTACTTACTTGTCTATGACGTTTAAATCCCAGTTTATTCGTTTCATATTTGCGTGTAGTTTACTAATTATTAAATGTTTTCGATAAAATTCTCATACATACTTGAGTTTCAACTGGGAATTTCAAAAGAATGATGAATCAACGCTCTTGAAGAAGATCTAAATATCGAAGGTCGTTGCGAACCATTCTACGAAATATTTAAATATACTTTATATTCAAAATATATTTAAACAAAATATTAAATAAGAATAAAAAATTATATACTCGTACTATTCATATTTAAAATTTAAATTTGAAAAATATTTTTAACTTTAAATTCTGTTTAAATACACATAATGGTTGGTATATTAATTTTCATAATAACTATTAACAAATTATTCGTGGAACTGTTATTTCCCAATATACATGTTTCAAACTAATATTGACATCATTATTATTACACTATATATATGTGTTGATCTTTTATGAGCAATTTTACAATTATTAATAATATGTAGATATTTTTAATTTTATCATCTCATTATCAATATATTTATCACGATATGATTTTCGCACGTAACACTTTTTTTTTATGATACCGTTTATTACAAATACGGATTTAAATTACAAAAAAAAATGTATTTTACCATATTGAATATCGGAATAAAATTATAATGATTTTATAGAAATAAAATGGCGTTTTATTAACAGTTAAAAACATACACTCGATAACAAGCGGTTTCGAAAACCAGACTCAAGATCGCGTTATTGATAATCGTCGACCGTTTATTACCGATTTTTACATAACGAAAGATTTCATATGAATATAACGAAATCCATAACGGAATTGTTTGTATTATTTGTTACGTATTTCGCTTGTTGCACAAAAAAATATACGAATAATATGAAATGATTAATGTGATATGATACAAATTTAACTCTCGATTCTAAAAAAAATATCTTTTAGAAAGACGGATTTATTGGAAATTTTTCGTCATAAATTAATAATATATGTTTAGTATAATTCTTATTGTGCTATTTCCAATAGCCTTAGCATAATATAGCATAGGTTATTTTTGTTCACATCCAATAGATATAGGTCGAGTCATAAATAATTTCCGATGCAGCTAGGAAGAATGTATGTTCATATTTATTTATTTGTGCGGTACAAATGAGTATTTTACTTTCACTAAATAAGAAACACTAAGTGATAAGTTATTGTCTTGTGTAATGCACTTTTTTTAATTCAAAAATCTTTAGTTCTGAAATAGGAAAGTTAGTCGGATTGTTGAAATTTTTTTCAGTTCAAACCAATCTCATTTTGCAACTTTGAAAAGTGAATAATATGATGCAAATATTGAAATAATGCGTAAAAATACTCTCGGATTCAAAATTAATATATATATATATATATATATATATATATATATATATATATATATTATATAATAACTATTTGTGCTTGTTGCTAAAAATAAAAGAAAATCTGTTTGCATATATTTATGCTTTGTCTCTTGTGAATCACATTTTTTTTCTTTCATCTAATAAATGTATATTTTATTACCATATTTATTTTCTTATTTCTATCTTATTTTTATTCATAGCGGCGTTATCGAATTTTTGGCATATTCCCCGAGGCATTTTTCCCTTTTATATATAATGGCAAAACTATTTTCCGAGATGATAACAATGTTTCTAGGCCCACTATACGAAATTTGATATACAGATTTATCCGCGAATCCCACAGGATCACAAAATAATAGGATAAACGTTATTTTCGATTTAGTTTTACTATATATTCTATAATATGAACGTATTTTGCGAGCGATATGAATTACGTTTTATGCTTTGTAGGACGGGTAATTTATAAGATAAACATTTTATTTTATTTATGAAAGACACTTGTTTACCAAATCTGTGTTTGACGCCTTCATTATATTATATTACAGTAGCAATTTTGTTTTCTCATTCTCTTTAATAATGTTTATCGAACATATTTTTAATATAAATAATAAAGAACTATTATTGCTATTTCCTTAAATTAATATTAATATTAGTGTGTGTTGGGTCGTTATAAATTAAGTCGAAGTGCGCACCTTTTTATTATATATATTTAATTTATTAAAATTAAATTGCAAATATTATAAAAGTAACATAATAATGATCAAAAGTAACAAATTAACAATTCATCTACAGCCATGTTATTATGTTCTAATATTAGCGCGATATTTTGTATTTAACATATATATATATATATATATATATATATATATATATATATATATATGATGACGTCAGCGTGAGAGAGCGAATCGTTCGGCGTGCATTTTATATATGATATAATGATAATAATAGTTACTAATATTTATATAATTTACGTTGTCATTCAACACAACAATTGTTACCTTTACATCAAAACAATTAGAATTCTGTATGTAAAATAACATTTTTGCATCGATTTAAAATCACAAAGTAATAACGATTCAGTTTTCATTAACTCCAATTAAATATTCAATAATAATTATTATATACTTCTTATTAGAGTTGTGCTAGATAATTAATATTAAATTATCTAACACAATTCTTATCATATTCACTTAAATATAAAATTTATATCGATTTTCTTGCTTTATCAAATAATTTTTAGCACGTTTATTTTTTTCTTCGCAACAATATCGCTTTAAAAACTTATTATTTTTTAGATGTTAATTTAAAAAGAAAGATATTGAGTGTTCCGACAATTTTTTCGACTTGATGAGGAATTTGACACATTTTTATCGTAAAAAGACGAAATATCTAAAGAGAAAAAAAAACGGAACTAACATTTTACGATAGATTACCGTTTTCTTAACCCACAGTACGAGGCACGTTTAACGGTCAAATCAAATTAACCGCGGATATGTCATAATGTCCGTCAAAATATTATTATTACATCCGACTTTCAGTTTACAACAATGATCTGCGGTAGTTCTGTTCGTGATCTACAATTTAATTTTTCTTTTATTATAAACTGTAACAAACAACTAAACATGTTCAATGATCATTTCCATAGATAAATCATATATATTTATTTATACTTCAAATGTAGACCAAATCTTCAACACGAAATCGATATTTTACAAGTTGCGTTTTAGTCAAATCCAAATTGAACAAAGAACGGTTTTCTCTCGTTTTCTACCATTTTAATTTAATTCGGTTATACATATATGTAAATAACTGTATTTATTCAAATTTTTATTGTTTTTTTTTTGTATTTTCAGGTTGGAAAACGGCAAGAAAGCTGAAAAAGGCTTTTGCTTAATGTGAGAATGCAGGTCACGAACCGTCGCATCGTTTAACAATGAACAGGTAGTCATCTTTACTGTCACTCGTTTAACTGAACTTTACATAAATATATGGAAATATAAAAAAAATCTATTGTGACACACGACGAATATTATTCACACACACACACACACACAGGTACAATATTTAATGGACGGTTAAATGTTTTTTTTTCTCTATTCATGCCGCGATTATAGTTAGTACAAACAAAACTTCATAAATAACTTGTCGAAATTATTGAAATATATTAAAGAGCATTTACCGCGATCATATTCTAAAAGGAATTGTGTAGACTAGCGTTCAATGACATTCGCATCCCATATGATCATTATTTTTGTATCAAAAAAAAAAAAAAAAAAAAAAACCAGAAAAAGGAGCAAAAAAACTATAAGAAATATTAACACGAGATCGATTATTACAAAACAATGGCCATATAATATGGTCCATATTCAGCTGAAACTAAGCTTATACTTATTAATTAGTAACAAAATACAAATAGTAACTCTTGCAAATAGAAAAATATTCAGCCTTTTAAAATTACAACAAATTAAATTTGAGTATAATTTAAATTTCATTGAAAAACAGTAGAAACAAATATAAAACTGGACATTGTCGACGCCGATTCTATTTTCGAATTGTCATACTTTATTTTCATAAATTATTTATTATGGTATATATGTGTTTATTTCATTTTGATCTAAAAATATATGCAGATATATAATTTCTAGTCGTTACGTGATTAAATTATTTTCTTATCATACATCGCCGGCCTTAACATTACGTTTGTATAAAATTACGAATCTGGGTTACGTGTTTTTTTTTTAATTGCATTTTCACGGTAATTATTTTTATTGGCTCGATTCTGACATTGCATATTATTTATTGGTGATTTTCAATAAGTGAATGATATGCGTATTTTTATTTAGTTTAATTATTATAGACATTTATATGATATTTATTAGACTTAAAATACGTTATAGATTTTATACAATAATGTTCTATAATCGCTAATTTCATTAGCGATCCTATATTTACATAAACGATATTCAACCGTTTTTTTTTATTTGAAAAACCAAAAATAATTTCTGAAATTTGAAATGATAATATTTTTTTCCAATATTGGAATATTTCTCGAAACAAATTAAAATTAAACATTTGCAAAAATTTTCTCAATATTTTTCATCTTTCATCATCGTAATATTTTTTCAGATGCCATAAAGATAACGACCGATGATTTATAGTAATTTCTAAAAAGTATCTCTTTCAATTTCGAAATTTTCACCTTTGTTTATTTGTGTTTTTATTACATATTAAAATAATATATCAGAATTTCATATTCACATTCATATATCCGAATGTTGCGTTATTATTATTATTATTATTATGTGAAAAATTAGTAACAATTATCTTTGTAGAATATTGTATGCTGCTGTATTAATGCGTTTCAGTTTAATTATGTCATTGTCCAAGATTATTACTTATTTTTAATAGTTATGGACAATGGCGCAATAACTGAACGAAAAATAATTTTAGTTTATAATAGAGTCATTGTGTGTCTCTGTATTGTCTTTGTGTTATGTATTTAACAAACATGTATTATTTCATAGGAGAGTACATTAAAAACGAATTTCAGTTTTACTCTCGGAATTTCGTTAATTGTCAGCGCAACAAATTGTGTTTTTTTTTTTTGCCACCGTTTCTAGTGAAGTCCTATCCAGCCTAATAATGATTATATTTCTATTGATCATAATGTGTGTTTTAGACGTGCGATTGAATATATTTCTTTGGGTTGATTTTTTTTGTTTTGTGGTCTTTTATCGTATTCGCCAGATGCTTTGCGGTTGACAGCACGATTCTCGTCACAAATGATTGATTACAATTTAATTCATCTCGTTGGCATTCGAAGCGCTTTTTTCCCTTTGTTCCCTGGCTTAAATTTTACGACATTGTTCGCTTTGAAGAGTCGAAACTCGAATTTGCGACGAAAAATCACTTTTAATCGATTTTCTCCCTTCCATGAGAGAAAAAAGCAAAATTAAAATTACGAACACTTTTTGTGTAATCCGACTATTAATATATAAGCAGACATTGAACGAGTGCTTTCGGTTAATATAATATTTATTATTCATTTTTGCAATACAATCTGAGATACTGTATTATTTACAAGAACCGCGTGTAATTATGTGGTTTTTAAAAATTTCGAAATCGAATGTATTTCAAAACATTTAATTCTGCTGCTCGTTAAGATTTATACTCGTTGTCGAAAAAGCAATTATTTCGACGAAACGTAATTTTCTTGACCTTTCATATATCTTAATCTCGATTTTATTTTATTTTTATTCAAAGTTCTTATTTATAAATTCAATATTGTTTTTTTTTTTATTATAACGAAAAATACATTTGTCGAAAATGTGTAAGATTAATATAACTCTTTATAACACGAAAGAAATACGCGTCACTGTTATATATTTTTATTACATTTTTCGTGTAAAACTTTTTGGTACTTTTGATTTTCCTTGCTAGAGAATTACTAGATGCAAGTCTCAACAATTTCTTTTTTGAGCGAAATTATTTCGATGGTCACAATTGCATTACTCTCGTCGGTTTACTTGAAAATATTTTGACAAATGTCGCACTTTACTGTTTATTTAGACACCATTATGCATCACCATTCAACGGGGTATTTGCTTTTTAATGCTCTTTAAACACCACTCATTAAATAATAGAGGGGAAAAGCTAACCGCAAAATAGAAAATGCAGTGTTTTGAATTGAAAATCGACATTTATTTATTATGCAGCTTAGTTTCATTTGTGCACACGTTTATTCAAATAAATATCATCTTTATTTTCTTCCATTCTATAGCTTAAACCCAATAACAATGAAATTAATACTCATTTTGAATAATTAAATATTTATATTTACAATTATTAATATCATTATAATTTATTATATATTTCTTAAAATATTCAAAATATATCTCTAAACGATGACATTATCACGGTTCACATATAAAAATAATGTCTTTCTACCAAACTATTTGTGTAATTGCTTTTTTTTGCCGAGTAATTAATGTTAAAAATGATAAATGATAACTTCATCAACAGCGACCGTTATTTTCAAACGATTATTCTGAACTTTTTCTAAAAAATAAAAATATTATTATAAAGCCATTTGTAATGATCGTCGACTCTGTATTTTATTTAGATACTCAAGTAATATCTGTCTTAATTTATCACAACTTAATACAAATACTTCTTTTTTTTTCAAATTTAAGAGTATCATTTATTTATTATTATAGAGTCAATCTACTAATTTTATATTTTTCATCATTTTTCAGATATTGCAAATAACTTTCTATATTAATGCAATTAAAAAAATATAATTTAATATTTTTATTTCGTTTATATTATAAACCAATTTTACATATTAATCTATCAAATTTATGATGTGTTTTTTTTTTGTAATTTAATTGAAGTCGACATGTCGTTTTGCTTAAAATTATGATAAGCGATTTTTTTACTCTTGTGTCAAAATAAAGTAATCCCGATTTACATAATACAGACTATTTAAGAATATTAAAAGTTTAAAAACTAAATTATGTCATGGAATTAATGACTAGCAATTAATATATTATTTTATTTAAATTTAAATGCCAAAATGTGGAATATTATAACACAAATAAATGTCGTGTTTATACATATTGACAATGATGATTTATTATTGATTTCTAATATCTCGTCCGAGTTAGGATTACGGCTTTTCATACAAAAAAAAAAAAAAAAAAAAAAATAGTAAACCCACGTAAATGTAAATTTGTTTGTATCGTTAATTTGCAAAAACGTCAACCGGTTTTGTACTATTTTTGATTGACAATTTGTCGGGCCGCGGTTTCGGAACAATTTGTAATTACGCAAATACGCTCATTGCGCCAATTACAACGTCCGATAATGAGAATCGAACCGAATAGCGTGGGTTCGTTATTATTTTATTTTTTCCTATAAATATATACAATATTGGTCTTAGACGATTTAATTATTGTTAAAAACTGGACCGGTCACACTTATCTGATGTTACAATTTTTGCAAGTCGTTCGAAAAGCGAAAGTTGCTTTTTATGTTTCTTTTTTTTTTTTTGACTGGTCCGATAATTTATATTTTTAAATTTAATTAATTGATTTATTTTTATTATTATCTAATTGTTAACCTTTCTTGTATCATGAGGATGTATAAAAAATATGATTTTTTTTAAAATTAAAAATTAAACCAAAATTATAGCTAGAACATAATATTGACAAATATTCTGATGTCAATATGAAATTGCTTTCTAGTTTCGATAAATTTTACGAAAAAAATCTGAATTAAAACTAGTATTTTTTTTATATTAACGGAAAAAAATGTGAAAAGTGCTATTGAATCTATACTAAAAAATGTTTTTACTATATTTTTAATACGCGATTAAATCGAAAATCATTTTTTTATACGGCATTAATGAAAAATTTAACTCGATTAACTCTATTCCAAACCGAAGATTTTCGCGTTTTCGTATTTTTAAAAGAGCTCGTTAAATTAATCGTATAATCTTAACTTATTTTGTCGACTTTTATTTTTGCAATCGAGCACTGGTTTTCAAACTGAGACTTTTCGTGATAATTCAAGTTATCGAAACTGGTTCCGTTTAAAAGTAGAACTGGCCACAACTTTTTCCCTTTTGATTTCAATTTTTGCTCAATTCCTCTCACCATACAGTGTTGATGCATGACACGATACGACATAAAACCGAATAACGATAATGACGACGACGATGATAATAATCGTAATGATTTTAATGGTATTTCTGCTCGCTGCAACTTTTGCACGTTGATCCACTTGCACTTTCCAACTAAAATTAAAAGTGGAAGCACGTACGATAAAACCAGCTTCGTAACTTCAATATTGCAATTTTAACAGAAAAGGATTACTAGAAAACCAGTGCTTCTGCCTTTCGCGGCCTTCTGAATTCTGATTATTATGGTCATCGTCAGTTTCACCAGATGGTTCTTCCATCTTTCCAGTGGCCGGTTGACATTTGTTCATCGTTCTCGCTTTGAATATCAATTTATTTGTCCCATATTCATTGTTGCCCTTAGAATTGTTTATAATCGATGATAACGCGTTACCTTCTTTCATATACTATGTATTTGTGTCGCTTGAACACCGTTTCTAACAAATACTTGTGAAATATTTTTTAACATTTCACAAGTGAACTTATAAATAAAAATTATATATTAATTTTAAATATATATTTACAAATGTATCTTTAAATAAATTATATATAATGATAATATTTATTTGAAATCCGTGCAGATATTTATCGAATCGGTTTCGCAACGCAGATGATATTGGGAAGATGGTCGACGACCTGAATTTCTTCATTTCTGATGCGAATTACGTGGCATTTCAATCTGTCAAACGTGATTTATTTCTGAAAGTGCTCTTTTCAGAAGTTCGCCTCGGAATTGTGCGTTTTTTTTCTGAAAAACTGGGTCAACTTTCACTGACCGTTTGCTCCGTTCCTTCTTTACTTACATTTGCATTCGAATTTTCAAACGATCACGTATAATATATAATTTGATATATATTTGTATTGAATCAAAATATATTATTATCAAAAATCAGATTTTATAATGGCGTTTGATAATTATGATATAAAATATAGTATCAATATCATATAAACTAACGATAACTAATTTTTTTTTTAAATTATAAAAGACGATTATGTAAATCGTAATTATGTGTGTTTTATAGTTTTTTTTTTATTTGCAATTTATATCCCCATATTGTAAATAGAAACTTTTCTCTTCCGTATATTCAGATTACAGCTATATATTATGTAAGATTTTAATTCGTAACAAACTACTTTTTTTTCTTGCAAAAGTTATATTATGATTGATTACTTTGTTTATTTATTTCACTTAATAAACTATTTAATTGTAAATACTTTACAGTTTTCATAATTGATCCACGCGATCATTAAAATGGAGATTTGAGCTTACCAAAGTTATTAAATGTTATATATTTTACAAAGACAAATATCCTATATTTTGTAATGTAAGGTTTACCATAGTTACGTAGCAATCGTTAATTTTACAATGAAGGACGAAATATTTCAACATTTAAAACTATAATTGCGCTAATTTCGCAGCTGAATAGAAAAAAATATTTTCAACATTATATCTAATCATTATGATCACTGTTATTGGATACTTATTTTAAACGTCAATTGTGCAACCAAAATTGTCGATTTTCATATAATTACCATAATATAATTCAAATAAACGTATCCATTTTTACACGTTGAGTCAAAAAAAAAAACTAATCATTATGTCATAATTCAAGAGGCGTTCTCTTAATTATTGCGTGAATCCTTTGACTTTTCGATGACGAAATCTTTTAAAAGTCAGTCCTAATCATTTATATACGACGATCGTCGTCGTCATTTTCTGATGATACTTCATTTCCATAATAATGATGCAAATTTCATGGATTGTCACGGTCGAACTGGTGCCTTAATGGAATTTCGCTGTGACTGACGTTATTAAAATATTGACGATTGATATTATCCGCATATTTATTTTTACATCTATTGTGTTTGTCGAAAACCAATATAATATATTTTAAAAATTACACAATCTACTATATAAAAGTTTATAAGCATTTTATACAAATTAAACGATTTCGACGTATTTGTTTTTCATTTAAATATAGTTTTAGAAAGCAAATACTCTAGAATTCTAAATAGCTAGCGCGTGATATAATAATAACACTGTGATCAAAAAGTAAGGTGAATTCGTTTATAAAATGTAAATTCCCCGTCCGATAAAACGCACTTTTGCCAACGCTTTAACCAGTTCTTTAAACAGTCGGACCTTCTTTGATTCGGTTTTTATCTTCTCGGTCGTATTAAAACGGCGTTACCACGTTAATCTTGAATTTACTGAATAGCCAGAAGTCGCATGGTGCCAAATCAGGCGAATACGGTGGTTGCGTAACGATACGAGTCGATTTTTTGACAAAAAAGTCGCGAAGAACCAACACAGTATGACATGGTGCATAATCGTGATAAAGGAACCATGTGTGTAAAAACACGCAAAACTCGGAGATAATTAAACCTTTTGACAAAAAGACGCTTGGCAAATGTTATAGACAGTCCTACCAATTTAATAAAATTAATTTACAATTTACCTGCCCATTTCATCTTACTTTTTGATCACAGTGGTATATTATATCCATATATTGTAATTAATCATTTCATTTTCTAGTAATGTTGTATATTTACATAAAACCTGTTTCCGATTACAATAATATATATGCTATAAAATATAATGATTGTGATGATATTTTAAACGACACGCGAAAAATTCGTAAATAATAAATCAACAGATTGACCTAACATTTTAGTAAGTATCGCGGAATGCGGATATACAAATTTATTTTTTTATATAGTATCGTGCGAAATGGTTAAACATTTTTACTGTAAACAAGAATCCTTATAATAGTAACATTAAATACTTTCGATTTTAAATCAATATTAATCTTGCGATAATTCGACTGACACGTCTAATTATCGTTAAATTTCGCATTGTCGCTAATTTATTTATTTATTTATTTTTTATCGTACCGGTGTTGATCAAACATTTTAATTCGCGATTTTTAACCCACACTTAAAAATCCGCCCGCACGATTTTTAAGAAGTTATCTTCACGCCCACATTACGGTTAACTTATTTGTAATAAGTTAATTTTTTTTCATCTCACTCGAACAGGTGTCCACTTAGTGAAACGTAGTTCGTTTCCATCATCATAAGATTTCACAGTTGTTCTTCAATATTTTTGTTTAAATCGACCGTTTCAATTATACTAGTGTATTTAGGGAAAACTATATACGCGATCGTTTTCCCTTGTTCAACTACTGAAACTTTTTCAGCTACTCTAACACGGATTACTTACTCTAGATACATTTACCTAGGTTAATATTAAACTTTTGACATTTCTATTTTCAAACTATAGTCTCGAGCGAGCGTTTTACTAATGTAAAAGTTTCAAACGAAACTAAAAAGTATCGTGAAAAGTTACGACATTACATCGTCAGTTTACTTTTAACTGTTTAACTTAAATTTATATATATGTTTGTGTGTGTGTGTGTGTGTGTGTGTGTGTCAGACTTTACGAATAAGAAATTCATTTTTATGTCAATTTTATATGTGCGTTATTATTTTATTCATATCCATGTAGGAGTCATATTTTTTTTATGGTATATATCATATATTTTAATATATTTTTTGTATATGTCAACATTTTTACAAGTGGATTAATATTTCAATTGAAAAAAAGACGTGACATATCTTTATTCGTTTTTTTTTTAATTCAGTACTTACTTATCTTCGTCGATTCGTTTGTGGGATTAGAACCTCCCACAATCTTAAAAGCTAAATTTGTTTTATTTTTTATTTTAATAGATATAATAATTTGATTGATTTTTTTAGTCTACATTAACGTCGTGTCTCATTAAATTTATTTTATAATTTATAAATATTTTTTAATAGTACAAAAAGTTAACTATTTCACGTTTGTTTTCTATATAATATATCTGTCTTTCAAATATACCAATAAGTAGTATGAAATTTATATAAATTAAATATGTACTAAGCAATAATTAAAAATAATGTTTGGAAAATATTTATATTTGTTGAAGAAACAATTTCAATATTGTAATTAATTTTGAAGTATAGATTTTATTCCTTTACAGTTTAACGGTGCAATCGATTTATTTATTTTATTCGACACAGAAAGTAAATAATTATTTTACCACATCAAGAGTTTATATTTTTTGATAAATTTTGTAGAGAAACCGATATCGAACATATGCGTAACAGACACGGTTAAATTAACGGTAAACTAGAGTAAATTTACTATATCACTGTAATCGATTAACACGGTTCAAATTTCTCATTGATGAAAACGGTCATTAAATCTGTATTGTATTTCGCTTATATTGTGCGTTTATATTGTGTGCGCTTATCGGTAAACCTCAGTAATAATTTTGATTTTTGATATTAAATAATTGTATAATTTTATTATATTATTAATATTAAATTTGAACTAAAACATAAATGCGAACGCTTAATGCGACATGTAATATACGTGATCTGACAGGCGCCAAGT
The DNA here is from genome assembly GCA_024500535.1 of Leptonema lineaticorne. Lineage (NCBI taxonomy): Eukaryota > Metazoa > Arthropoda > Insecta > Trichoptera > Hydropsychidae > Leptonema > Leptonema lineaticorne. Next base: position 13,039,192 of record JANIJI010000001.1, read on the forward strand.
TTCAGTTTCAATTATCTCGAATTTAAACTAAGCACATTAACCAACTCGTCTCTAAACATTTCTGCGTGTGTGTGTGTGTGTGTAAATGCCTTTAAATATATATATATATATATATATATATATATCAGGGGCTTTCAATAATTTGTTAATTTTCGAATACAGTTCTGGTATAATAATATCTGTTTGATATATATTATATTTTCACTTTTCTTTAAAAAATACGTCTTTGATATTTTTTTCTTTATATATATGGTAGTATATATATTAATTGACGGTTGATTGCAATATGTTTTGTGAAAAATAGATATTATAATATTGCTCCATACGCATATTGAGACGTAATAATGAGATTATTTTTAAGATTTTTGACTGGTTGATATCTGATTTTTATCGATTTTGTTATAATTGTATAATAATTACATGGGTTGAAAATCACTGTTGATTGCGGTTTGGTCTTTGTTTATCCTCATTTAGCATAATCCTCTTCTACCTTCGATCTACGAAATAATTAAATTCTCGCAGTTGTGTAATATAAGGAGTCAAACGTGATGTGATTCGATCATTGGAGATTGTATGTAATTCCAAATATATAATATTTGTGTGTGTGTGTGTGTGTGTGTGTGTGTGTGTGTGTGTATGTAAATTATTTTTGTCACAAAGGAAATGTATTACATATGATCTTCTTACGTCTCCCGAAATGAGAGTAAGTAATATGAAACATTATTATGTAATTCGTGTGAATATTCACACGGAATTATTACTGCCATATTTTTATTATAAAAAAATAATATGTGTGTGTGCGTACGATATTGCTTTTCGTTAATTTTTACCGAATATACTTATTGCAAATAATTGTTTTTTTTCTCTTTTCTTTAAATTTCTACGGTGGAAAATCTATTATGAAAAAATGTTATGTATGCAATTTTATTTTTTAAATGGTTTTTAGGTGAAATGATATCCGATTACTACACCGTAATAATCGTTACTTTGAAAGCGCCTTTATGGAAATATATATATATATATATATATATATATATATATATAATACTTTATGCGTCGATCAAAAGAAAAGGAAAGCACTCAAAAAACGCGTTTCGTGTCGTCTTATTTCAGGGCTTTTTCTATTTGACCTGAAACCCTTTTTCACGTGACAGACTTCATTCGATTATCGACTTTTTGCGTTCGACGTTTCTATATATTTCACAAATATATAGAAACAAGCTCCGCTATTTTTTTTCATCGAAGAGAGAGGGGGAAGGGGGAAATTATATTAAATTTACTGTATATTAACTATTGAAAATATGAAATTGATTCGTCGGAGGGGTTTTCTTTGTGAGAAAAACAGTGCGATAAGCAGTAGCAAAATACAGGCGAAAGATGTCGAATGCTCGGGGGGAAGATCCTCATCTTTTTCTCGCATAACTCTTGGTAAGTCTTGTTGCAAAACCTGTTGTTCAAGGTAAGGTTTCAGGCATGCGACCTTGACAATCCTTCTCTCGAAATGATAAGGCATTCGAGGAATGGAATTCTCCTCCACCACACGAAGCCACACTCTTTTTCAGTTATCTTGAAAGCTTTCTATCGCCTTCTCGCCATTATCGTCTCGAAAATAAACTGTTTGTTTTCAATACAATATTTCAGATCAAACATATTATACTATTAATATCAATAATTTGAATGATATTGATGAATCTCATATATATATATTAAAATGAATTGAAATCATAAACGTGCGTAGTACAATTAATATCCGATAAATTCGAATGTTATTTTTAAAACATTATCTCGGGAGCAACGACTCACGATATACAATAAAATATAGTATAAAAGAAATACGCCTCTTAATCATATGGGATCAAAGTTGAATTTCGTAATTGTTAAATGTTTTTTTCAATATAAAATATGCTATAACCGAATATTAAGCGTCGTTCAGAGACAATTTTCGGATTAAACGATACATTGAACTTTGCCAATTATGGTATATACACGTATTATATAGATAGATATTTTAGTGAGTCGGTTTGAAAAGGTGGAATAAGTCCACAAGAACCAGCTTTCGACTCGTCGTTGGATCTTTTCGAAATGTAACGACCGGTATCCGACCTTGCTAACGCATTCCTCAACATCTAACGGGATCCGCAGAAGCCTTATCGTCATTAATCCAACGCTCTAAGGATGAATCCTCATTATAAATATATATATATTGATAGAGCTCATATTATCCCAAAATAATATATCAAAACTCGATATATTGATTTTAGGTTTATAAAAATTATAATAATAATTATGATTATTAGGAATAAAAATTGTGCAACATCGTGATAATGAAAATAATTTCCCTTTCGACTCCGTTGTATGTTTTTACTTGATATAAAAGTTCGTCATTAACTTTTGATGTTCTTCACGTGCGGTTAAGCATCTGTGACGAGTTCTTCATCACCTTACATGGTATTTATATAAATAATTCAAATTCACTTCATATACAATATAAAAATATTTTGCAAGTTATCTTGAATACAATATATTTTTCCTCCATAAATAATATTCATATTATAATGCGAAATCGTTCTTATTCTCGCTCATCAATAGTATTACTAATTTGTACTAGTGACATAGAATTTAGTGAAACCAAACATATTGCATATTACTTGTTACGTATTTATTTCTTATTATTATTTTTTTTTTAAATTTGGAATAATTTCACCAATAAAGTATGGTATGTAGGTAAAATTTCATTTTGCAATTACATTCATATATATATATATATATATATATATATATATATATATATATATATATATATGCTCTGACTGTACATTTTTAAAAACGCTAAAAAAAGATCATCGGACTCTTTCGCAAGGAGATAATTTGACGTCGATTTTGTTCGAGACATGTCGTATTTGCACACTTAAAAAAAGTAAAGCTACTTATCAACGCGACGGATATAAATCTCTTTGCTGCTCTCTTTCTTATCGATTTGTGTCTCTTCGTAGAGATTCTCAAGCTTCAAAGATTTTTCAACCACAACACTTCGTGTTTATACCGTTATTGATTATTTAACATTCTTTTTCAATTATTAAATTTGAGATAAAATCTAGTTTCAACGCGTGATTTTTTTGTAATACGATAAAAAAAAACTTAGGCTTTAATACAGCTTCGGCTTTATACGGGTATAATAAGAGTTAAAAAATGCGTATTGCGTAATTGTCGGTCGAAGCACGCAGTACGATCGACAGTTTTGCAATTTTTTTATCGTTGCTTATTCTTTTTTTCGCAGATATCACACGATGATCTAATCGCAGCCGCATTTCACAATTTAGAAACCATGCGTTGGTTCAAGAAGAATGGAGAAGCGCCCAGACTCTTAAGCCTGTCCCCATTGAGAGGAGATGTTTCCGGAAATCGAAGACCTCCTCCTCCTCCATCGAGTTTACCTCCAGAACCTCCGGTTCAGGATACTCCGCCACCCAGAACTTCGCGTAGATCCAGAATCGGTATGCACCTATAATAAAATCCCTTTCATTCGTTTTCGTTTATTACGAGATGAGTCGCGAAAAAATTTAAAGTCTCGTACCGAACCGCGGTCAAAAGAAATTGGGAAACGCTGATATACATTATAACTTTAAGTTATATTATTAATAAATAAATTTTAGTTGAAGAGCTTCTTTTTTCCATTTAAATGTTAATTCTAGCAAAATGAAAAAATGTCGGTTATTTTATTCTTTGATTATAAAAATTCACAATGTCTATTCAGTGACGGATGCATATTCACCTCGACACAATTTTTCTTATTTTTAAACACGTTTTTGTTTTTCATTAATAATCATTAATTATATTATAATAATTTACAATGTATTCAAATGATAAACATCTTATAATATTATTATTATTATGTAACGTGATGCAATAGTTTATTTTCGTGATACTCAATAAATATATTTGAATAAAAAAATAATTTGTGCAAACATTGCGTTAAACTGCTATTTTTGTTAATGGTCAATTTTATGGAGTAATTAAACTCGGTTTTTTTTCTATATGTCTAAACGTTATTACATAAAAATTGAATACTCGTTCGAAACAGGTTGTAAAATCAGAGCCGTGAAAATTTTCTATGCTACGCCATTTAATTTGTAGAAGAAGCATTTTCATCAATATTTGTATTTGAAATTTTCAATTTGAATATTCAGTAGAATTTATGTATATTTTTTTTATTCCAAACGATATTGTTTTATGATAAATTAGTTTTCACTATTTTTCGAAGACACTTAAGCTCTATAAATAATATAAAAAGGAAAATTTATATGATTAATTTTACCATCATTCATGTTAATTTAATCTTGTCTAGTAAGAATAATTATTCTAGCGAATTTAATTGAAAGGAATGTTGGTTCTTTTGTTGGTGTTCAGTATTTTTATCCTTATTTGTGTCTTTCTGATGCTAAATTCTCCGACCGTTTAAATATGGCAAGATTCGCACCGAGGTTACTGACTTTTTCACTATCCTATATCTCTTATAATATTTATAATACAATATTTTTGTTAAATGCAATTATAAAATAAAGTTTTTTTTTCATTATAATATTGCAAAATTTTGATTATTATTAAATGTGTTATATATACCTGGCAACTGTGCTAATACCATATATCATTAGGATTTGGTTATTTATTTACTTCAAAAGAATTATGAATAATAATAATAATAAATAAATAAAAAAAGAGTCGTGATTCATATATAAAGTCTGATGCTAATCGCTACGTGCGAATACGTTTCGTTACTCACGGCTTCCTGTGTGTACACATCATTTTTATCCTTTTCAAATACTTCTGGTCGTAGATATACAGAAATAGACATTATGGTAATGATGTAATAAAGCACAAAATGCCTTTTATGTATGAAATAAATATGCTAAATGCGTATTTGACCGCAGAGTACGCGAAACTTGACGATCATGGTCAAGAACTCGGTTCGGTCGTTCAGTTGTATTTGGACGTTCGCAATATATGAATGTTTTTGTTTTTTATATTTCTGACATTTTAAAACAATGAAGTGGCTTTTAAATTGTAAGCGACATAAATTTAACTCCTAAATATTGTATAAATTTCACTATTATTGTTTGCATTGACAGTCAAATGTCCTACATTTCCCTTTTTTTTCGTTCGTTCGTTCGTTCGTTAGAATCAGTCGGAACTTCCACGCCAAACTATTAATTTTATTTAATTGAGAAACGTTGAATAAAAATCGCATTTTTGTGCCGTTTATTTATTTATTCACTTAATCTATATGTTACATCTAGTTTTCAATTTCTAAGCGACTCGAAGGTGAAACGTGTGAATTTTGTGCGTTTTGTGTGGAAAAAAATGGAACGAGATTCTCAATCGTTTCGAGCGTTTTGTTAATTGATATCCACGTTATATATATATATATATATATATATATATATATATATATATATATATATATATATATATATATCGTCGTTTTCTATGCGATGATATATAAATTTTTTGGTGTTAAAATGCTTTCGATAATCTTTACTTCTTTGAAATAATTACATTTAAATAAAAACGTTTGTGTAATTAATCACAACAATGCGCTGTTCGTACAAATTGTCTTTGAAATGTATATGTAAATTTCCCTGAATTATTAGAAATTTCCTATTTCCGTTTCATTTACTTGTTGTCGCGTTATTAAAATGAAAAAAAAAACGTATTACATCATCAGGAAGTAATGTCAAATTATTTATTTATGGTCAATTGAATTGAATTGTACGGTTAATTGAATTAATTACATTTTTATTTTTACTGTTTCGCAACACTTCTAGTGCAATTTCATTCGAATAATTATTTATATAATTAATGTTAATTTTTTTTTATTTATTTCCAGATATGTCACCGGTCAGATGGGCTAACAGAAAAAGTAGTAGTAGTTCGCAAGAAACCAACCTGTATAATTTGAACGAGCAAATAATCGTGATAGAGAAACCGTCTCAAAGATGTCCTCGTTATTTATCGCCGCACGGTAGAAAAATATCCCTTCATACTCCGGGCCATTCACCGACCAGAATACACACTCCGTCTCGTCAGAGAGAACGATGCAATTCTTTGGAAAAAGACCACTCTTACCTTAGAGAAAAACGCAATCCCCTTTTGGATAAAGTTAAGCACACAAGGCTTTCGTGCTTCAAAGCCTCCGGAAGCACTTCTCATACAGAAGATTCGACTTCCACTTCCGGCAGTGAGTGTAGCTCGTTCGGTCTGAATACGACGCACATTGACGAACCAGAAAACTTTCACTTCGCCAGAGACCCGTTCAATTATAACAGGCAACTGAGGAACAGTTTGTGGTTGAAGAATCGTCACGATTACAAATCGGAAGAAAACGATGATGTTTTTATATCACCGGAGTTGTCTAACAATACAAACACCGTGTATTTAGATGTGAAACGAAGGAATCCTTTTGAAAAACGCTGTAACGACACTAGGTGTTATAGCACGGGCTCGGATCACGTTCACGAAGATCGTCTCATACCCAAAACTAAAACTATATTATCAAAATCGAGCGACAGAATATACGACGACGACTACGACGAAGAAATTTGTGAACGATCTCCGAAAATTGGTGATATAAGACTGCTCGATTATAAAATAAAGCGGAAAATGGATAAAAGTAAAATAAAGGACGAAAAAGATACCATAGGTCCGAGTTCTTGTTTAGCAGCAAAACTTAGAGCAATGTCGGATCGATATTTAAAGTCGTCAACTAATAAATTTTTAGCTAAATTGTACAAACATGGTCCATCTGAAGATATGTCAGGCAGTGAAGAAGTTAACGTTTCGGCTGTTGAAAAAAGGAAGAAGGGCAAAAACAGTGTTAAGGCGAAATTGCGCAGTTTTTCGTATGGTGCACTTCCTGGACTGGACGATTTTCAAAAAAGCCACAATCCAATTTACCAAGATGATATAATCGTTCCGTCATTCGGCGATGAAGAAGCTCTCATAAAGGATTCAGCTGAGGATGCAGATTCTGGTATTCTTGTTAATGAATCGGCAGCTTCTTCCATATTTGACAGCGATCGACATTCCCGTTGCGAGAGTTCTGTCCCTCACGGCTTTAATCAGCCTTATCATAATAGAAGTGTTTCGGGTGATCAAGGAAGTTCCCAGCGATCTTCCGGATTGGAATCGCATAATGAAGATGATGAAGTTTTTGTGCGGAACAATATATCTTGTAGAAGACATGCGCAACGTGCTCTTTCATTAGACAGAAAGGAAATTTTGCGAAGATTACCTCGTGTAAGAACAGATTCGCCTGAAAATGGAGTTTTAGAACTAACTGAAAAACAACGGAGCCGTCAAAGATCTGCTGATTTATTGGACTGTGGAATACCACCGATACCACCGTGTAGGAAGTCTACTGGAAAGGGAACAAAAGGGAATCGATTACAATCTGAATTTAAAGTCGTTAGAATTTTACGCAAAAATCCATCAGACGAACTGGGTATATTTATTGCGAAAACAAAGTTATCCGATCAAGGAAATGTTGGTTATTTAGTTGCTCATGTAGTACCTGCAGGTCTTGCGGATAAGTTAGTTTTTTTTTTTTTTTTGTACATTTATTGTAAAATAAAGATCGTAAATTTGTATTATTAATATTATTTCTTTTTATTTTTTAGAGAGGGTACACTTAAGGTTGGAGATGAAATCTTAAATGTTAATGGGAAAAGATTAAGGGGTTTAACAATGGCTGAAGCCCGAGAAACCTTAAAAGGAGGAACTTCAGAAGTCGATCTTGTAATATGTAGATATCACGAAAAACAGTCAAGTCCAAAACAACCAAATAAAACTTCAAATTTAAAATCAAAATCTAGCGTTAAAATGAAAGAAAGTTCTGTCGATTATGAAAACACGTATGTTGTTAAGAAAGGAGAAAATGTTTACGCGAATGAAAATGAAATAATTATAAATGCACAAATTACACCAAAATTGCAAAGATTGTCAATGCAAATGTCTAACAAATCTGAAAGTAAAACGGATATAAATAACGGTTCTAAACATAGTGAACCGTCGTCAAAAATGTCAACACCCTTGACAAACAGACATTCGGTGTTATCAAGCAATGACTCGTCAGAGTTCAGTCCTAGTCCCTTATCTAAAAAGCGTAATCATTTCCAAAAGAACAACAATAGTAACTACAGTAGCATGAACAACAAAATGCTGCGCCGACAAGTCGTCAGCTACGGTGGCAGCATCAAAGCCAATTCTGCAAATGAAGGATTAAGTTTAAGTTGTGCGTCAAACACTATGGACATTGACGTTCCCGACACAGCGAACGACGCACACGACAATAATTCACATCTGTCAGATTCTCAGAAGAAAGAAGACTCGAACGGTATATCAGCAGCCAATTTTTGTACTCTACCACGAAGACCGAGGTCCGCCGTGTGTACATTTCACACAGTTATCTTCGAAAAGGGACCCGGAAAAAAATCCTTGGGTTTCACTATAGTTGGAGGTAGAGATTCACCGAGAGGTGCCCTAGGTATATTTATCAAAAGCATTCTGCCTAATGGACAAGCAGCCGATGACGGAAGACTACACGCTGGTGAGTTTTATATAATATTCATATATCTACATCAATAATAAATATGTTATAATAACTTTTTGGCGTTCTCCATCCCCTAACCTCTAAACACTGTACGTATTTCTTTGTAATTTAATGCATATTATTTGCAAATTATAGGAGATGAAATATTAGCGGTGAATGGTGTCGTTTGTCATGACTTAGCTCATGGAGAAGCTGTTGCGCTATTCAAAGGAATACGTAGCGGACCAGTAGCATTACACGTCTGCAGAAGAGTCAAACCCAAAGAATTGTAAGAATAATGTTGAATTAACCATATTACCATATGTGCTTATATTATATTTTACGATTGGTTGTATTTACTTACGCATTATTTGTCTTTGTTTGCAGAGCTGCAAAGGCAAAGTCATGTACGGATCTTATACAAGCGGATGGATAAATTTAATTACATTGTAACGTTGTAGCATAATTAACGAAAGAGCCAAATATACAAATTAGTCTTAAAATATGTAGCAATAGAACAGGCTTAAATACTTGTGTGTTTTTCGTCTATTAAACATTTATAAAGCTCATTGTAATTTTAGTTTAATGATTGATCTGTTGTCAATGATGAAACAATTGATTTGTGATATATTTTATGTAAAAATATATAAATATATATTTAGATTTATTTGTTGTATATGTATTGTAGCTCACAAATTTTAATTTTCGAAGAAGGTACCTTGAATAAATATATATTTATGTTTCGATTTTTCAACTAATATTATTATGATTTTAGGTGTATTTTTAATTATTATATTTTACTTGTATTATATTTATATTAGATACATAAATTTATCTTGAGTACAATAAAAATTGTTCAAAGTATTTTTGTGTGTGTGTGTGTGTTTTATACTTTTTTACAGTGACATCTATGGAATATTTAAAATATCATCAGAAATTTTCTTCATTACCAATAGCTGGCATTATTAGGTCTTGAAAATCAATATTTTTTTCTTCATTTTTATTCTTGCCAATTATATGTTCAAAATAAGTATTTGACCAAAAAGGAATATTAGTGCACCTCATTTACATTAGAAGATTAAATAAACTTTTTATGTCTTCTAAATTTTGTTTAACTTATCATTTAGTTAATAAAATATTTTTATTATACAAAAAAAAAAAACTAATAAATACATAAATTAATATCTGCAAAATAATAATTATATCAATTTAAATATATATGTTTTTTTTTTGTATTGACAAATTAATTATCAATTTGAATAACTGAATCTGATTAAAATTATATAGAGAAATAAAGTGTTTTTTTCACAATACATATATAAAATAGAAATTGTATCCCGGAACAGAGCATGAATCTGAAACATGATAGTTAAAATCATAATCATTATGAACGAAGTAATTTATTTAGATATCTATATATTATAGAGAACGAAGCGAATAAGATCAATTTTAATATTCAAGAGTGAGGATCGGCGACTTAACGGTAGCGAGTTCAGAATTAACATATTTCACGTCTACTACAGGACACAAAGGAGACAATGAACTCTTCTGCAGAGGCGATGACTCTATTTGCTTTAATTATCTCGGACTGTGTCTTGTGATCGCCGTGTTTTATCATTACAATGTGATCAGATCATCGCCAAGACGAAATTTTGAGATGGAATTGGAACATAAGACACGCGACGATTGATTCGACAGCATGCTCCACTTACTCTTGTCTCTGTCCAAGGCGTTACATGGAAAAAAAATCGTCAACTATATATACTCATCAGTTTCCAATTCCATAGTCATCGGTATGGTATTATATGAAAAAATAAATACATATACTTTTAAAATCTGTACCTTCTAATATGGTAGTAAACCATTATAATAAACTTATTCTCAAAGTGCTGCAATAAATATTCCTATTATATATATATTTATAATAGTCATAAAACGCTGGAAATTTATTATTTAAAAACAATAAATTCTGTTTTAAATCCATGTACAATAATTATAATTGTCATTTATCATTTTCAGGAACATTAGAAATTGGTGATTTAGAAACGTTGTAATTTAGACCTCTGTTTCAATATTATCAATATTGCTAAATATTTTTTATTTCTGAAAACTTTTTTTTGAGAAATTTTTATTTTTATTAGTAAAACATAATATATATATATATATATATATATATAATAGGGAAATTAATTATTATTGTTAAATATTGAAAATGATAAAAATTAATACAATTTTGAACAGAAATTAAAATAAAATTGATAACATTCATAAATTATATTTATCCGTCAAACAAATATTTTTGACATTCAATAATAAATAACAATATTTTTTACAATAATTCTACAATTTCAATTATAATTAATAATTATTTTTGTAATAGTAGGAAAAAGAGAAGGGAGAACCTAATGCTATATATGTAAAAGTTATTGATATAATTTTATAATAAAAACTACTTTTTGAAAAGTTATCATTTCTTTAAATATCTAATAAAACTTATAATTGATGGAAAAATATTGCATTAAATTAAAAGCGCATATATAAATTTATTTCTTACCAACATAATATAATAAAAAATGAAAAAAAAAATACACTAACATTTAATAAAAAAAAATGAAAAGTACGTGTTATATAAATAAATTTTTCTCAAAAAAGACAATAGTATTGCAACTTTTGCGGTATTCTTTTCTATTATCTATTTTTCATAATAAAATTTGGAAAATTATACACGCACACATATTATTGTTAATTTGTAATAAAATGCACAAACACAAAATAAAAATGAAAAGCAAACGCTCGAATAATATAAACAATTGTTTATAACAATTTTCCCAAACGTCTTCACTCATAATTTCTTCTATTGAATACAAAACTGAGTACTGACAAAAAAAAAAACTAAAATCTCTCACAAAAATCGTCCATTACGTAAAATTTCACGTAATACGCTAAGTATGTGTGGAATTTTTAATGCAGCATCAACGATGGGAAATCTAATTGAGCATGACTACAATTCTTTTTCATAGTTAATTTCACTCATTTTGTCATTTTGAGAAAGTTCTTCGTTTCCTTAACCTTTTTTAACGAGACTTATTAACATGTCAATTAACGAATTGAATTCAATTAAACCATCACATCAAACGTACAAATGGAATTTCTCCTTATATCAAGGTAATAGTCGTTGTAATTTTAGCTGGTTTTCATCGAAGATTGCAGCTAGTAATACAAAAATTTGAATGTATGATCTTGAAAAAGTTAAAAAGAAAATTTACAATTTGTGTATTCATTAGTACCATATTCTATATATATATATATATATATATATATATATATATATATATATATATATATATATATATATATATATATATATAAAGATATGATCAAAAGGTAAGGTGAAATTGTTATTTAAAACTCCCGGGGATTAGGATAACAGATAAATTGTATTTTTTTTCCTAGGTTAGTAGGATTATCTATAACATTTGCCAAACGTCTGTTGGCAAAAGGTTTAATTACTAGTGTTTTTATAACTCTCGGTTCCTTCATCACAATAATGCACGACACGTCGTAGTGCATTGGTTCTTCGCCACTTTTTTTGCCAAAAACTCGACTCATATCGTTCCGCAACCGCTGTATTCGTCTGATTTGGCTTCGTGCGACTTTTGGCTATTCAGTAAATGTAAAAGGCCAATGCGGGAACGCCGGTTTGACGCGATTAACGAGATAAAAACCGAATCGAAAAAGGTCTTGAAAGCTACTCCGGAAAAAAGACTATTCCGACCGTTTCGAAAACTGGAAAAAGCGTTGGCAAAAGTGCGTTTTATCGGACGGGGATTACTTTGAAAGGGGATGAAATTGATTTTGTGAAGAATAAATAAAGAATTTACATTTTATAAAACAATCACCTTTCTTTTTGATCGTAGTGTTACATTATTCATCGCTTAAAAAGAAGTGAAAGAGAGATTAATCTGACTATAATCATAGAATCGTATCAGCTTGAACCCCAAATTATGTTTAAAATGATTGAATAAGTTTATTTATATTATATATTGTATTTTAAAAATTCATTATATGCACTACGCAAAGAATATTTTATTGAAAGAATAAAAGACCACGGTTACGTTTAAAGAATTATAATACGTCGCCGCCGCTTTAGAAAATTGGATGTAATGTGTTTGAAAACATTTATATACGAATTGAATGTATGAGTTGAAATTAAGCAAAATTCAGGATATTTCGAACACGTTATTGGTATGAATAAATTTCACAGTTGATAAAAAAAATAAGTTTTCGCGGTATACGTGCATATTTTACGCACGTCGAATCGCTTATTTTTATATATAATATGTATAAATTATTCGTTATGCGATTCGAACTTGATGACGTCCTTCACCTTGCATGCGACGCGTACTTATTTAATGCAAATCAATGGCGATTTTGCAATAAGCCGACACGAGCACTCCACAATAATAATGAGATTTTTCCACACACGACACTAACTTTATAATTAATAGTAAAATTTTAGAAACAAATAAAGTAATATATATATATAAATATGATAATTAAGATATCGTCCTTGCGTCGCGAATTTTGATTTATCGCGGGGATTACGATCCAGTACAAAGGGGTATCAAACTCAATAATAGCATTTATATACACTGAGTTCTGGATGAAGACTACGAATGAAGAGCATTATAATGGTAAAAAAAATGGAGATTAGGACGAGAGAAACGAGAAATAATAGTCACAATATGATTTTAGGCGACCAAGAGCGCATGTTTTCAAGTAATTTTCAATCGAAATCCTCGCGTAAACACGATTAATTTGAACATTTTTGCGCTTTTTTTCGCGCGCAAATTCAATCCAATCGACAAATATTTTGCAATTGAGCGTGAAAAATTCCCGTTTTCGTTTGCGAATCGCGATTTTTGAAGCGAAAAATCCTCATAATTTTGCTGAAAATGCTGCGTTTTGCAAACGGTTTTCAGCATCCGATCTCTCTCGACGATTCGCATCCAACGATATGCGATTCTTTATATTTTTTTTACAGCAGGCGTGTCAAACTTGTTTTTTATATTTTTGTCAAACATCTGTGTTTTTTTTTTACTTCGAGCTTCGTTTTTAACATAGTACTAGATAGATATTACAAAATAATATTGTATGAATTCAAATGACCTTTAATGTAAAAATAATTCATTATCATTATCATTTTTTTATTATCACTCTATTAAATCTACTTTAACAAACTAAACGTCGATATCATCTATAATTATAGTTATATTACAAAACAAGTGCTTCTCCAACTAATTTTAAATATCTATAACATAGCAATCAACATTTTCGTATATTTAAAATATTTTTAACTTTATTTATTTTTTATCTTCTTCTGTGTTTGCAAAACGCGAAGGAAAAAAGAAACTAAAAACAAACATTAAATTTTTTTTTTTTTGAGGACACATTTTACTTATTAAATTGTATTTAACGTTCCAAAGTAACGTCCAAACTATGGAATAACTTGTCAGCTTTGAGACTTTCGAATGTTTTCATTTATAATTCGGCAACGATTTTTTTTCATTATGTTATAATAATGTTAGTATCTTTATTTGGAGTAGTCTAAAGCTTTAATGGTTGGAATGGAAAAATTATGCAAGCAATGAACGGACATCGGAAGGCTCACGTATTGCGTTGTCGTCGTACATGTTAATTAAGTGCAGAGGTAAGTGACACAACATTTTAAAATATATAGGCATAACTGCAACATCGAAAGCCACCACTAAAACGTAGCCATTCCGCTTGTGTCGTCTGAATATTTTTGACACTTAATTTTGTCCTTTGATTCTCTTTGTTGTTGATTAATCCGAGTGCACGTTGCACTAGAATTCATTTATTTATTTGTAACAAACAGATGTTACAGTTACAATGACCCAATGACATTGTTCACACAATATTTTTATGGTACATGCGTAACAAGTCGGCGTGGACAATAAAAACGAACGCATCGCTCATTCCTTTTGCTCTTGTCAAATACTATTTTAGTAAATAGTAAATTATAACAAAAAAAAAAAAAAAACAATCCGTTCGCAATTTATTAAAACCACAAAAATGCAATCGTAATTTTCATCGACCGCAAATTGTGATTTTTTTTAAACAAGTTCATTGCTTGATTTCACCAAGTTCAAATATAATACAATTTAATTCAACTAGGAGAAACATTTCTCTTTTTTATTATTTTATTATCTAAACAATAATTTTAAACACTTCAAATTGATTAATTATATACGTATATATATATATATATATATATATATATATATATATATATATATATATATATATACATGTACCATATATTGATTAAGAATACGTGTAATAAATATATCTATAACTTGTAGAATAAATACTTGAATATCGAGTTCATAACTGACAATTTATTTAAATATAATAGAATAGAAAAGTTTCGATTATGAATAGTTTACCATATGTCATTATCAACTATCGTAATATTTCTATTGTCCACAAACAATAAAACAAAATAGAAAAGATTGACTGTCGCGTAATAGAAATCATGTTTCTATTTCAATAAGATTAGATATGATGCTATCGCCGATCGCGTTGCGCGATAAAATTACGTACGTAAGTAAAAATGTGTTTGAAATAATATAGTTTATGTAATTACGATTGAATGTCGCTATCGAATGTCTCCAGCGGTCGTCGAATGATGTCGGGATAAATTGCACATTAACCGCAGTCATTTGATGCTGCAATTTGATGAGCTGCTTCTGCTTTTCTGCTTTTCCGCTTCTTAACCACCGACGACAATCTTGCCTCTCGTATTGACTAATAGCATAAATATTGCTCCCGCATAAATCCATACTTATATGTATAATTATATATACCATATGTACTTCACAACACTGCACAACATATTTCCTTTGCTTGCAAATTTATACAATGCGATCGACCGATTCAAACTATTATATAAATAAAATTTTAGAATACGACACTAGCAACTATAGTTACAATTCAGTTATTTCTTTTTTGATAGTTTATGTCTTTTTATAATTTTTATTATCCGTATGTGACTTTGAATTGTTTCATATTATTATAACATGCATAAATTGTTTGGTTGAACGACATTGAGGTGGCTGACATCGTTAACCGCAAGATTCAAAGCAGAAAAGCTCGGTTTGCATCGACGATAATAATTACAAAAACGACTAGTTGCCGATTGTGAGGACGCAACTGGTTAGTAATTTGCGACATAATTTGCAAAAAGCAACTAGCTGTAATGTCGACGAAACCTGAAATTTTCGTTCATTTGCATCCAACTGACGAGTCGCGCGTAAGTCAAATCTGTGAAATAGTATAGATAATCGAAATTATCGATTTATATTTTCAATGAAAGGTTCAATTTTCTTTTTTTTTTTTTGTAAATATTGGTGCAAATGAAGTATATCTGCGATAACGTCCTGCGTCTTGTATAACGTCTTGTGTATAGGAAACTTAAGGTTTGAATAAATAAACATAAACAAATGTCATAGAAATATATTTTCTAGTCAAGTAGAAGAAATCAAAACCGGAACATAGCACATGTGATATAAATAAATCATGACGTCGATATGCCGCGACAGGCGACTTTTCTTTATTAGGTACGTTCATTTATTTTCTTTTCTGAGAAGCAGTGAAAGAATTTTCATGATTCCCCGTCTCATTTTAAAGTTAATAAACAAAAACTCCAAGAAAGATATGGAGCATAAAAAGATTTTTGTTTTTCTTTTCTTTTCCGATAAAACTTTTTTTATCTGCTTCTTAAATTTGTCATAAAAATTAGCATTATATGTGAAAAATCAATTGTTGAAGACCATAATAATCAGTAACATCATATATCTATATCGGAGTACAAATATCTGATATGTTTATCGATTTGAACATCTTCACAACGATAAATTATTTAGATATAATATTATATTATAGTAAACGAGATATATCGAATTAAAATCATTAGCTAGTTAGTGAATAGACGTTGAAATCATACGACGAAAGCAAAATGACAGCATCTATGCCGCCATTATTAAAAAATATAATTGTATTGACGTGCAGTAAGTAATCGTTTTTATATTTTATTTATAATATAAAATACGTAATACATTTTCATTATACTCTTGTTTTTTGTTTTAATTTAGTCGCTTCCATATCGATTGCGGACGGTTTAATGAATTATTGGCAAAATAAATTGGTTATACGCGAACTGATAAACAGCTTTCCAAATATATCAATCACAACTTTAGAGTGGATATATATTAATATGAGATTTGTTATTATCATCGCGGCCATAGTTGCCGCATTCTGTTCGGATTTCGTCGGAAGAAAGTTGACAATGTTCGCATGTCCCATGGCATATGTTTTATCTTTGATTATATTTATGGCTTCAAAAGACTTGACTGCGACATATTTTTCGTTGTTTTTCTGCCTAGTCGGCCAGGGAATATTTCATACCGTTTTCCCTTTGTATTTAGGGGAAGTATCGCAGACTAAATATCGCGGTGCACTGGTCGGCTTCATACCGGTCATGACAATGGTAAGAGAATTTTGTTTTATTTTTTTGTTAGTATCGGTTTTTGTAAGATTTGTATCGCGCAGTTATTATTTTTCAGTTCGGCAGTCTGCTGATTACGCTGATGGATTTGGACGACGTCGATTACGCCGGCGTCTGTTTGATATTTCCGCTGTTGTTTTTAGTACTATTCGTGTTCGCACCGGAATCTCAATACTATTGTTTGATGCGCGGCGACAGTGCAAACGCTGCAAAAAGTCTGGAGACGATGATCGACTCCAAGGACGTCGCCAGAGAATTAGACCTCACCAAAAGCTCCGTGGATAAACAGATGAGTGCCGCCGGTTATTTTCATCCGACGAACGGCAAAATTTTCGCTATCGTCATATTCACATTCAGCATTAGCTTCTTATGCGGAACGTACAACGAGGAACTAGTATTTGATCAAATATCTTGGCTAATTCGCGATAACATGACCGTGTACAACGAAGTGGTTACTTATAAATCGGTCAGTATAGCGATCGGACTGATCGTCGTAGCCGTATGCGATATAGTAGGAAGAAAGCCGATATTGCTGTTCTCCTATTGCGGTATAACGATTTGTCATATTTTCTTCGGACTTTATTATAATCGGCAATTGACCGGTTCGGACGCGTTCATCGGAATAGGCTTCGTTTATATTACGCTTTTCAGGGTGTGCATAAAAGTTATTCCGTATATTTTGGAATCGGAAGTTTTTCACATGAAGTTCAAATCGTACGCATGCGCTCTGCTGATTTCTATCGAAACGCTGATTTATTACATTGTTTATTACAGAATGTTGGATATGGACGTGCATTACTTCGTTTTGGCCGGCATTTCGGCTTTAGGATTTTTACTCGTTATATTCTTACAGGAAACGAAAAGAATACCTTTGTATTTTATTCACGAAGACAATTTTAAATAAGTTTAAAATTTAAACAAATTCCACATAGTCAAATCTAATTATGATATTTTGTGCTGTATTACTGTGATCGAAAAGTAAGTACACGTGTATCTCCGAGTTGCACGCGTTTTTACAACTCTCGGTTCCAAGTGTTATGTTATTTATAGATCGTGTATTGTCAAAGATTAAAATGAATAATATTATTTATAATAAATTAATAAAAATATTTATTGTCAATAAAATTATATTTATAAAATGTGTCCGATTTAATTTTAATAAATGAAAACAATACTCGAAGAAAGTTTTGATTGGAGTTCAAAATATAAAATATACATATTAAATAAGATCTGAATTTACCCGATTCAATTTGTGCGTTATGATACCAATAAATGAATAAATGCAATTTCATTATTTTCGAACGGTTTTCTTTCATCGAAAGTAAATAAATAAAAAACGCGATTGATCACGCGATTTAATTAAATTCAACCAATGCAAAATTTCTCTATCAACGATTAACCCGAAATCAAATGTAAATACTTATTGAAATTAGAACAGTTTTTGCTATTGCAATTTAATGAAAATTTGATTCTGAATTTGATAACTGTGAATCACTATCATTCTACTAGCAATCATATTTTTCTTTGAATTTATCAATGAAATTAATCTAATATATCTAAAAACATTATTAACAATGCCGTTTCTTACAAATTATCTTGTAAAGATTAACGGTCATTTTTTTTTTATTTTATAGAATTATATGTTTCAAAATGATTACAATTAAAATGAAAACGTAAATTAGTTGAGAAAAAATAAGAGCACTTAAAAATTAATATACAATACGAACGAAAATTTTTTTTTGTCAGATTTGATTCAAGTGCAATGAATTTTATTTCCGAGACATAAAATAATAATAATCAGTCAGAAAACATTTAAACAAATTTTGGAGAAAAAGATTGAATCAATGCAGTAATATAAAATATTACTATTATTTGAAAAAGAAATATATACGAATTGTTGTGAAGGAAAGTTATGAAAAATATTTTTCTTTGATATTCCACAATTTCCCGCCGTGAAAAATGTTTTTGTTGTATTTATATATATATATATATATATATATATATATATATATATATATATATATATATATATATATACACACTTTATATATTCATACTATAACAATAAAAAAGAAATGAAGGTGATATTTGTCTTTTTGGTACGTTGAATTCTATTGAATCGGCGGAACTATGATTGAAACACGATACGACATTAACAAATATGTACGTATGTATATAATATAACGAAATTATTGCAAAATATTCGCATCTTATGTTGCAATAATATATGAGGTAAAAAAGTTTTAACAGATATACAATTTTTTATTAGAAATCATATTTAGTCAGATATTCTGAGTAAATCAAATTATATACTTAGAAGATCGAATTGGAGTGGGTAATAGGCAAAAGTCCCATGATCTTCTTTATGGCATATCGAATACTGTATTGTGGATTCAAACTTGAAAAATGTCGTCTAAAAGCTAGAACGATTGAATAATAATTAGTAGAAGAAAAACTAATTTTTATATTTGATCATATTAATTAAATAATACAATATAAGAACGATAATGCGATCACTCCAGATTTAAGCTCTATTGGTTTACGTGTATAATATAATGACAAAAGTACAAAAAAAAAAATGTTTCTAAACATCATATTTTATTATATACATATATACGAACATATGAAATAAAAAATCCGACAACTGAATTCGAATTTCATTCGAAAGACTTCGTTATACATTTACATTGTTGCGAGTTTGTCGATATTAGCAGCAAAACATTTCTATATATGGATTATAAATGAATTTGAATGAAAGTTGTAATAAAGCTGAAATGTTAGGTAGGCGAATTAAAACACGTAGCAATCGTTTCATCCAAGTTTCCTTTCTGGGGCAGGGAATTCGTTGAAACTTTTCAACTGGAATAGTTGTTGTTGTTGTTGTTGTTGTTGTTGTTGTTGTGTGGTTGTTTCCGTTGTTAAGGCTTTCGCGTCGACGAGGGTCGCGCAAGACGCCGTACGTATTTGAAACCGCTGAAGAGGTTCAATTTATTGCGAAAACTTACTCGGAACTTTCGAAGGTAGAAGAGTCAAAAAGTTAATTTGACGTCTAAAATTAAACGGCGCGCTTTTAAAAAGTATAGAAAAGACAAGACCGCCTCGATTTCCGCCCACGTCCGTCTGTCTGTCTGTGTCTCTTCCTATTTTCACAGTTCGCCTCGGTCTTATCTAACTTCCATCTAACGTTAAATAACTATTATGAGGCGACTCGTTAATTGCCCCATTGTGAAGATGTTATAATTAATTGCCTTATTCGCATTCTGTAAATGATAATTCCGGTGAAATTTCACGCGAATGTTATGAATAATACAGTATCATATTTGAATGGTTTAAACACCAAACTCATTTACAAATTGTTATACACGAAAACGTATCATGCATTATGCATAACGTTTTATATTATTTCAGATTGCATTTGCTCTGAATGAATTAAGTAATCAACTAAACTCGTAGTATTTTTTAGTAGTAGTTTCGCGAAGATCAAAATCTATTTGTCATTTCGCTAAAATACCAAACAAACGAAAATAACAATCGATAATTTTTTGATTTGTCGATAATATATTGTATTATATAATGAAATATTATGAAAAATAATAAAACGATCGTAAAACATTTATCGATCAAATTAACGAGGTTCCGATGTTGAAAATGCACACGTTTCGGTAATTTATATATATATATATATATTTGTTGAGACGCTCGTTTTAAAATTGCGCACAGTATAATATAAATTTGAGCGTTACGCATAATTTATTATTCTATTTATTTATAAGGCGTACGTTAATTAACAGTGCGTGCTAGGAATGCTAGACATATGCGAATGAATAGTGAAATTTTATTTCATTTTAACTAATAATCAACTCAACGTGTTAACTAATTCAAACATGCATTCCATATAATTTTATCGTGATTCTGTGAATCGTTTTACAAATTAGTCGATCCTTTATGCAAAATGTATATAAAGTATTATATATATATATGTGTGTGTGTGTGTGTATGGTATTTATAATAGTGTAAGAGTGCAGAAATGTTTTTGGCATATTGAAGGGCGTGTCGAAAATTTCGACACGGTAAGATGAATCAACAATTTCAAAACGGCGATATTGAAATGTGCGATTATAACGAGACATCCTACAAAAAGGAAACACTAATAACTAAATACGAACGCCAACACTCATCATTCTCATTATCATTATCATTATCAGCGTCGCCGTCACTATTTCGAGAATTTCGCACGTGGGCAACGCGATTGAAGCTTCGTCATTCGTCAAGAATTTCGTTTTGTAGGAGTTTGTTTCCATCGGATCGGATTAAAATTTGAACTTTTCATTGTTTTCGACTGCGACGAATCGATATTGAAAACAAATAGCGGATTTTTGTTTATCGTTACTATTATTATGAACTTAGAAAGTTTGTCGCAGGATTTATGGTAAATTGTCAATAATGAATAGTCGTCGCTTGGCGAAGCGTGAACGACGAATGCGATCAAGATATATTATTATTATTATTATTATTATTATATATATATATACTACAATATATTACAAAGTAGATACGCATCTATCGATCGTTGAGTAATTGTTGGCCAAGTGTTTACACTTTTGAACGATTAGACAGGTGACTAATAACGCAATGGACGATTGCAGCCGACTTCCTCGGCAGGCCAACCGTGAAAATGTATTTTCAACAAACCAAAGGAAAACTCGTTCTCGTATTCGGTTTTATATTTCAATCGAAAAAGTTTAATAAGAAAAAATAGACGAAACAAAATTTAGGTCGTCGAAAGGCTGTGCAAAGTGCATACTTATCTTTGCTAGTTCGTTTCCTATATAAATCGACTTTCACTTTTATATATTATATATGTATGTGTTTTCGTGAAATGTTATATCTCTAACAATAGAAACATTTCTAGACAAATAAATAGTGAAACATATTCGTATGCAGACAAAAATTAGTTATATAATAAAGTACCTTCGTTTTGATCTTCAAATATTCTCAATGACAATATATATTTATTTTAATTCATTGGAATCACAAGATATAAAAAATAATATAAAATTAAGAATTATTGGAATTACTTTTGTTTTCATTCAGCTTAATGTTCCTAACTTGCCAAAATAATATTTACATTATTTTTGTAAATTGTAATATGTGTCTTTATCGATTTGATTGTATTATAATTATAAAAAAAATGTGTCGGTTTATATTACTTCCTTTTCGATAGAATGCAGCGTTTCCGGAGTATCGCAACTAAGAAACGCCGACAAGATTTATTCGATCGCAATCATCGCGTTTCAATAATTAAAATTGAGTTAATTTATCAGAATTAATCGTGGAAAATGTCGACAGTTGCTGACGATTTTCATTGCAATAAACAATCGAGTGTAATGCACGCGTGAGAAATCGCACTGATTGATGACAATGTATTCTTTTTTATTTAATTTTAGCATATGCAAAGAGAAAAAAAAACACAAATTCATGCACGAAAGTGTAAATCGATGTACTTTCTCTCAATGTTGCTACTGATAATAATGATATATAAGTAAATAATAACAACGGTCAATTCTACGAAAACGTTTTTAATAAATACTATTAATAATTTCTCTTTTAAACGCTATAATCTTGCTCGTTTTTTTTTTTTTTTTTTTTTTTTTTTTTTTTTTTTTTTTTGTAAATGTGGGACATCTTCAAAAGATTTTATAATAAGATCTTCCTTCTCCCAACAAAAGCTTTCGTTTATAATTCCTATTAAGTCTTTACAAATCATTCTAGAGCCGTCTTGAAATATATCTAAAAAGCTGTAAAATTTGCTGTACACACTTATTGGAAAGTTTTCATTGATGCAAAGTTCCTGTAAGAACTTTGCTAAATTTATATTATTTAATTTAACAAATTCTAACGATAAAAAATATTATAGTAAAATAGACCGCCCTTTTAATAAAACGAAATAGTGGTCTTGTGTCATAATTTTTATATTCGTGCGATACGTTTCAAAGTAATTTTCAGAAAGTGAGGCATTTGGGCAAATGCTGTACCATTGAGATGATTGCGCAAAATGTAAACCGCTCATATACATTTTATATACACACACATTTATGTATATATATATATATATATATAAGCATCTGCATGTATATATAAAAAGTGTACATGCGTTTTGCCAGTCAGCGTGGCGCAAACTTTTGCTTTAACGGTCCAGAAATAGTGAGCACCAAAAACAAGCAAACAACCAATCGCTCAGAATGGAACATCTTTACTCATTTTATTTTTTATATGAAAACTCGCGTTTCCTTTTTTCAGTGTCTCTTTTCGAAACTGCGAATAATTAACGTGCATTCAAATGATTTCGAGTCTTTGATTCAAATTATTATTGGATTTAAATATATTATATACTATGCTAATATTTTATTTTAATGTAAACAAACAAAACTTTGAACATAATGAATGATCTAATGCAAAGTAACGTTTTATTTTACACAATCAAATAACAGCTCAGCGATCGAGAGTTTAGTAAGACATTGTGCAATTTTATTGAATTATGTGTTCAGTTCAACGATTGCGAAAGAAATCATCGGAATAAATATATAATATATAAAATGAACGAAAATACTATTGTATATTATTATATGTATGTCATATAGCGATGCGAGTCCTCGTATATTGATCGTCTTTAGTTTGCGCGTGTTTGAACCGACAAACTAATAATAAACGACCTAAAATTTATTTATTTCATCTTTTCCTTTTGATTGATGGACAGAAGAAAATGTTTAATTTTCACTGTCAACGTTTGAATGAGATCGAAAGCGACGATCGGTTATTAATTATCAAAACGCAATTCGGCTAACGAAATTAGCCGACTTTGGAAAAATAATTTCTAAATCGACTTATATGAAATGATAAAATAAAATATCCTAAATACAAATTTCATTATAATAATTTTGTAATGATCAATTTTAGGGGCGTCGTCGATATTTTTTGTTGAAAAAGTTATCTTTTCTTTTTTTGAATTTTGATTATAACCAGTGACAAGTGTTATGACAGTAATGATGATATTACAAATCATAAAAACTTGTAATGAAATTCTGTATAGATTGAAGAATTTCATTATAAGTTAATGTCGAGAAAGAAGAGAATTTCATTTGATTTATTGTCCCTGTAGATTTATCTATGACACAATATGTTTTTGAATCGTATTCGAATTGCGCCCTTAACTGTTGTGTTACTTGAACGTACCATTACTTTTCAGAGGCAACTCATTCATATCAATTTTAATCGAGGGGAAACGCAGTCAAATCGTACATCAATAAGTTGCATTATATAATTGTTATGCAGACAAACATTTAATTTAATTGTAATTAATAACTATATTTTTTAAAGTTGAGTTTTTGATTTACTAAAATAATCAAAATATAAAATAAAGCTGTATAAGCAAGAAAACAAGTTTTTATATCATATTTGTTTATTGTAATATATTTTATTACCTGGTTTACCGTTTTTTTTTCTACACATTTTTGTTATTTTGTAAAGATTCATCCTTCTATTCAAAGATATTATATGTTTTGTTTGTGTGAGTGTGTGATTTGTAAATTGTGACTACTGTTTATATACGCAGATACTAATCTTTGAAATATTTGTGTGGAATCCTTTGTATTCGACAAATTAACCGTGTTGGAATATCATTGTGTCAAAACAGGTAGATGTTCAAAAGTCATCGGTGCATAACTATGCAATTATCTAGTTAGCCGCGTGTTACCTATAACTTCAATATGGGTACAGTAAAATAAACTTATTTTGTACGTGTTTTTAAATAAAATGTAAATCGTTCTTCTCTCGATAAAATCGTTCACTCGTATTTCATTCATATTTTTGAAAATTCAACACTTCAAAAATGAAATAAAGAACAATCAGACGTAAACGTTTCTTTTTGATCTCTCATTATTTACGGATTACGCTTCCAATTTACGCATCGACAATCATCGCGTTACGAACCGTCGTCTGTCGTTTTTTTTTCTGTAATAAAAATTCTAACAAAAAGAAGAAACCCGACCTTTTCTTGGACTATTATCTGTTTTTTTTTTTTTTTGTATTCTCATTATTATTATCAACTAGTTAGAAAGATTAAGAAGAATCCTAACGATGACAGAAAACACATTTAAGCGTCACATACTGAGGTACTATTTTTTTTTTACAACAAAAACATTTGTTTCGGACAATTGTATTAAACAGTATTATTAGTAAAGAAATGAACGCGATCGATTTAAAATTTTAAGTCATTACGGCAATAAAAATAATTATTTTCGTTTATTAAATGAATATTTACAATTTAAAAGTGTTTGTTTCACTTGGCGCAAGATTCCCCGCAGTGCGCGTACGGCATTGACGGACAACATTTTTTGAAGTTGTCGTTTTACATTATCCAATTCAAATGTCAAACAGTATAACCATTTTTCGAGGGAGCACCGATTATTTAGAATATTTAAAGCGCTAGCGCATTTCACAATGTAATTATGTGTTATATAATTGGTTATTAAATTGGGGAAGTCGCGCCGACGGTTGACGACGCGCGTGCCGTAGTAACGTCGGAGCGGAGCGGAGCGTTGCCGCCTTCTCTTCTCTTCTCTTATTATTCTGGTCCGGAGTGCGGCGGGATTCGCGCGCGTTCGCTCCTTTCGTCCTCGCTTCTTTCGCACGAATCCTCGACGCGACATTTTAATCATTTTTAATTTACCCGTTCTTGTGCAGTGATATATTACTATAAATATTTTGTGATTCTCGTTGTTTGTTTGTTTGTTTGTTTGTTTTTGTGCATCTTTTGTGCTCGGATATTTGGATTATTATCACGGCTTATTTTGTTTATTCCTCCTTTTTTGTTTTGCACTACCGAATTTTTGATCGGGCCCGAATATTCGGCGGCGCGATTCGTTCCTCGTTTATATTTTCGAACGGGTAAGTCGATTATTTACATCATTATTTACTTGCGTATTGATTTCGTTCACGTCGCACTCTACGAACATTTCTTTCATAAGTGTCCGCGCGAATATTATTATCTTAAACCCGCAAGTCACTATAATAAACGAATAGATCGAACTCGTTCAATGTTCATATGTCGCACATATGAACATGCTGCCTGAAAAGCTTCTACGCGATAGTGTGTGTGTGTGTGTGTGTGTGTGTTTCTTATTATAATTGTTTATTAATCGTCAATATTAAAAACATTACAATTGTGAAATTTATCGCTCGACACATTTTACCATATATAAATCGTATACCATTAACATTATGTAAAATGTAAATGAAATGCATTAAACATGTGAACATTGGCAGTTTTCTATTCGAAAAAGTCAGTCTATTTGCTCCATTTCGTTCGCTGTCGAAAAAATTGCGTAACGTGATGAATGATTTATTTAATTTTAATTATTGAATTATTTTATAACCGCACTTGTATTTTTATTAATCTGTTATTATTACGTGGGAGGGGACTTTTCAATTCTAATTTGATTTAAGAAAAAAAAAATGCTTTAAAGAACCTTGACGAAGAATTTCAAGTCGCCGTATTAAAAAGAACGAGACGAGTAAAAAACCGAGCAGTTTCCAATTTAGTTGTTTTAATTTATGAGCATTTCCCGTGTAAAGATGCACAAAAATCAATTTTTGAAAAGAGAAACATTTATGCCATATTTGCGTGTCGTCAGTAATATTATATTATATTATATTATATATATGCACGCGTATAATTTGGATAAACGTCGTGACAATTATAATTCATCATTGGCCGCTTGTTTACATGTTGTTACCGTTATATTTTGTAATTAGTATGCGCTCAATTTCGATTTCTATGCTGAAACAATTTTAGTACTGATTACGTGTAATTGACTCGCTGCGAACTTATCGCTTACAAAATACGTCTATTTCATAAGTTGATTAACAAACCATTTTTTTTCTATAATGTAAACACTTGTTTATAATGCGTTTTTCATTTTACAAGTCGACAATGATTTTTGAGCAAAATTAATTATACTGATATTTGAAAAAGTGTCCTTTTCGTCTCTCAATCGTCATATAACTTTACTCGGACATGAAGTATTATTTCGATTTTTTTTTTTAATTAAAAATGAAATTTTCGTGTAAATGCATATTACTGTATTCCGAAGAAAGAAACTAATTTAATATAAAAAATAATTATAGAGGGATTTTTGAAAATCAAGTAACAGGGTTATTGTCCAACTTTTATTATAATCCGAATTCAAGACTTTCATATTATTAATTGTATATTAATTTTATTTTATTCTATAAAAATGTTATGTTTTGATAATATTAGAAATAAATGTATAGTTGATATCGCATTTAAGGAAGAGACTAATTGTTTTATATTATTTTGGAACGTTTCCCCGAGGATTATTATTATTTCCTAAATTGATTAAATTTGGGGGAGAAACGATTGGATCGAATTGTTCCCGTTTTCTTTATTGTTATTGACAGTTAAATTGTCGATAATTAACCGCCGCAATACAAGGACGTCTACCGAGTTTAAATAACAAAGAAATTCGCTTGATTAATCAAATCTATTCTTCAGGAAAATATGTAGAACGTTTCAAAAAAAAAAATGTACACACGATTCTTTTGTGGATTTTATTTAAATTTGTTATTGTAAAAACTAGGTAAATTAAATATATATATATATAAATATTATGATAAAAGAGTTTATTCCACGCACTTTTAACATTTTAAATTATAGTTTAAAAATCTATGATTGTGTGCGAAATTAAACTCATCGAATAAAAATCTTTTGTTGCGTAATGAAATTATTTATAATAATAATGATTTTTAATCGTTAAAAGTTATTTTTTAATATTTCCAAGACATTTTAATATCTTCAACCCTCGACCATTTAATTATTTTCATCGACCGCAAAATTTAATAAAGTAATAATAACAACGTCGAGAAATTGAACAAAAAGGGGAAAACGGTGGACTGTCCAAGCTCTCCATTATTTCTCATATTTTATTGCTTATATGTATATATATATATATATATATATATATATATATATATATATATATATATATATATATATATATATATATATATGCGTGTGTTTTTTTTATTTATTTGAGAAAAGGCGTTTTCTTCTTTTTCCCTCGTTGGAAAATTGAAAAAGTGGGACATCCCCCATCTGCGTACAAATGAACCACCGCCATCATCCTCTTTCCGAGTAATTTATGTGAAATTTAATTCCTCCACAAACTGCAGAGGTCGAGATATATATATTATATTCGCTGCGGCTTTTCACACTTTGCCGCGCTTTAATTGGGACAAATTCATAATTATTCCCTTGGGACACACTTATGAAAGTAAATATTTACGGACAAAAGTCGTTGTCCTAACAAATTTATATTATTTTCGCGAAATTTACGATACGATTGTGCTATTCATAAAATTTTATTAGTATTTATACTTTCGAGTTGAAGATTTGCAAACGTAATATGTCGTAAGGCGTCGTATTAATTAATATATTAAAATTGATAACTGGTTTCGAGTTGTCATATAGCTTCTTTTCTTCTAATATTGAGTCACGTATTTATTACATATTTTGCAGTCGGTTCTGTACTGGTTTTTCTTTTCACGTGGAAATCACAGTTGAAAGGATACAAACGATAATTGATAATCGATTACGTATAGTAAAAGCGAACTTGTCGAATTTGTTGTTGTCGATATTGCGTGCGAGAATCCCGAGCGCACGATTACAATGAGAGGGTACATTTTCCCTGTTTTCGCGCACACACTGAAAATCAACGAGGTGTGTCTCCCCTTTTGTCGTAAAAATCAATCGATTTCACTCAATTCTGTGGTCAACAGCATCCAATCTACTTAATTTACCGGGCGTGCCCATCTATCACTACCGTTCCGTGAAAATAAATCGTGAGAACGGCGGTTCGATTAAATTGCAATTCGGAATAAGACAAATAAAACGACTACTATTTGAGGTCTCAATATTATAATGCGCGATATATGGTATTGAAAAGATGTTCATTTTGGTGGCAGTTTATTCGCTCGATAACGAAATTTTAAACTTTCTCGATATATATATATATATATATATATATATATATATATATATATATATAGTCATAAATGTTTATTTTGCATCGGCAGTGTGTGAAATAGAAAAGATGAAAAAAATGTGAAATCTCGAAAGGAGCCCCGGGCCATGTATGATTCTGTAATGTACGGTTGGCGTATTTGGCGTGGGCCACTTACAGGATAGGCAAGTCGACTATCGATACTAGGCAAACACACTAAACTTTAACACTACGACGTTCCACCGCTTCTCAATATGTCCGTTTTAGCGGTGTCCCGTGGGATGTGTTGTTGGTTGGGCTAACATCATAACAATATGACGTTAGCCCATTTAAACTTGAACTTTATTTTTCTTAATGCTCGAGCATTTCTAATCGTTATCTTGATTTAACGACGATCGAGTACAACTTTTTTAATTATCGCTATTTCAATATATAAACTTTCGGATCGAACAATATCACGTAAAATCATGATATTGCTTATCAATTCGAACAAGTGGATCGGATTCGGCTTCCGTTCTACTGAACCAGCTAATAATTAGACTATAGTAAAGTCAAGAAAGAGCAGTCTTGACGATACGAGCTCGTTCCGTCTTATAATCGTTCCACTTGTTTATTTTCACTATAATATATTGTGCACTTTTTATCGTTACTCATGTCGATATATCATAGAATTTGATGTATTTATATTAATAGCAAAATATACCATTTTATGTATAATATATAATTTGTAATTCTTTGAATATTTAATATGTCGTGAAGAAGATTTTTATAAATATATATATATATATATATATATATATATATATATGTACATAACTGTGATTCGGTTTTTGTATATAAATATGATATTTCGTATTTAATTTGGGAAAATGTCCGCAAGTATTATGATTATAACGGTTTCCTATTACCTTCTTTGAGAGGGCTAATGTATTTTTCGTGTTGATTATATGTATTTTTATTTTGATACAAAGCCTACCAAAAAATTAACATTTTTTTCCATATTATTATCATATATGGTTAAATATGTTAGCGTGAAACGCGCGTCTATATAAATGTTCGTATTTTAATTTTTAATACTGGTTTAATTTTTGTGCATTTATAATTATTATGATATTTTCTTTGGCGTACAAACGTTCTTGGAATATTTTCGACATACTTTCGGCAATATCAATAAATTGCAATAATTTCTACTATATGTATGGTATATTCGCTGTGGCGCGTTATTAATTATTTTCCACACTAATTTGTGGAATATTCTTTTCTCATTAATAAATATATACTGAATTATTTCTTTACATTTTAAATATTATGGTAATGTGCGTTTTAATTACGAAACGGTTACAGTATAAACAACTTTTTACTAAAAATGACAAAATAAAATATCGCTATTGTACAATTTTACAAATACTTATTTTATACACTGTAGGCAGCAAAGAAATCAAAATTGAATAAATGCACACTCGTTTATGCTAACTTTATGTTTATGTACGAGCGTTTTACTTTTGTAGTAAAAAATTAACTGGATATGCTTGTTACTAGATACTCGTATATGATATTGTGGTACTTTCAATAAGGACAACGCTTTTGTTAAAACGCTGTCACATTTGAATTTATTTTTTTATTATGATAGATTCATATATCTTATCAACTAAACAAATATTTCGTTCGTAAAGTACACCATTTATTTGACGTTGTTTGTTTTACGTTGAATGCAAATATAGTATATTAAGATAAAAAGCAATCTAGCGTATATATAGGTAAAATAAAGAAAATATTTTGTGTCCTCTCTTTGCGATTTGCTTTCCAATAAGGAACAGAATTATTACAGTTTATTTATAAATACTTTGTCGGGGTCCCAGATGATGGGAAGTAAAGTAGCGACAGTGGCCAGGGTCAGTGAGTGGCACTTGACGCCCCCCTCGACTATTACCCGTGTTAGTTAGTAATTAGTTTGGCGAGTCGGTCTCGTTTGTTGTAAAACCTGCTTCTGTATCATTAAATTCTTAGGTCTGCCTTTTATTTGCATTCTTTCCGCTGCGCAAGTAACTCTGATGCCGATCGTCTTCTTTTTGTTGTCTTCTTCATACTATTTTGCGACAAACTTTTAACGATCCCTAATTATGGCCGATAACGTTCGCTCTTCCGCATTTTATTCTTGGCGAAACCATTATATCAGCGTTAAAGGAAAAAACATAATCGATTCGGATATAAGAATCCATCGCGCGTTTTCCTTCTTGCAATTAATAGTAGAGCACTTAAGGCCGGTCGTTTGTTTTTATTTGCATGTTAAGTAATAAACGAACGCTTTCAATTAAGAGCGAACTCTCTTAACGTATCGTTTCCTCTCGTTTATGCGATCGGATTAAGATTATAAACATTTTAAGCTTCTCGGCGATCTTCATTCCGCCGATTCATTATATACAACAATATTTTAAAGTTTTCGAATCCGCTGTGGAACAATGACCGATTATAAACAAAATGCCGAATACTCGACCGCAACTCCAATACTTTTATTCATGCTTTGAATAAAAGTATTATATGATGATGCAGAGCTTTTTCACTAAACGCGATTGTTTTATATTGTATATATGTATGTATATTTCACTCGTAAATGTTTTACGAATATAAATCGTCACTTTTGCGGTTTTGCATTTGAACGGTCGGTAGAAGCAAAGGCCAAAATCATACAAATTCAAAAAAATTTTTTTCGTGAAATCACACTTGCGTTTCGTAATTTTACATATTTATACTTTTTCTGGTGTTTTTTTTTTTTTTTTTTTTTTGATGTATTTATTCTGACATCGTTCTCTGTTCTCCTTACCAAAACACGTGTAACATTGTTAAGGTTGTAAAACACATTAAAGTACAATTCGTACGTTCTTAAATTAAAATCAGTTTTAGTTTAGTAGTTTGAGGTAATGAATCGTACACATGTGTAATATTGATAATTAGCGATTCGATGGAGAGTTTGTAGAGAGCTATTGGAATCGTGTTATAAAGAATTTCGATACGAATTTATGTAATTTTTAAGCAGATTCATATCTGTGCTCTGGAAATAATGTTATCCAACTCCGTAAATGTAAAAGTTTTGTGATGAATTTAAATTTATAATTATTGTACTCGGTATTATTACTTTTCCCTCTATATATCTATAAAAAAAATACTTGTTTCTAGTATAGAACAAAATTTTAAATAAAGTTTAAATGTACATTGAGGTATTATAATTCAGTAATGATGTAAGATATTATATGATATAATATAATTATGATGATATAAGAGAGCAGACAATTTAGCTAAACAACACAGCTACATGTACGAGTATGGTATATTATTTTATATTCGATGAAGATTTTTTGTGAGCTGGAATTTTTTTAGATCGTGCTGAGAATTTTTTCTTATTTTTTATGATGTCATTGCAGATGACCTTATTTCGTGTTTAGGACCACGCATCCCTTTATATTGTATATGCTTATATTATATATTTGTACGTACTATTCACGACGACAAACTTCGTTCTTTTTTCTACCAAATTTCCTCTTATTTTGTTCGCCCTCTCTTCATACGAGAATATTCTGTCCCCGAATACATATTACCTCCCTTTTCCGTTCTTTCTATTTTTCTTTTTTTCTGAAATTTCCGAATTTCTTAAGCTATTTATTCTTTAAAATTGTTTCAAAAGCGCCACATATTCGTCCAATATTTCGATACTTATAAACATAAAATATATTTCATCGCATCATATATCTAATATGCACATTAAATAAAATAATTTAAAAAAATATTCACGATTAATAGTTTTTCAACGTTGGTCGATATTGATTTTCGGCGCTTTTAAAATGCGTCGAGAATGAACATTTCAGCTTACCTATTACTGTAATATATGTATATGTATATATATATAAAGGGATGTTACCGCTGAAAAAAATCTACGAAAAATACATCGAGTGAAACTTTCCCTTTCAACTTTGAAAGTGAAATGAGATTGAAAGCTCACACATTGAAAATATTCTCATCGTCTCTGTATGTTTTTTTACATTTCGCAAAACAAGTTTTTCACGGCAGATATGATTTTTTTTTCGACTAAATTATGCCCCCAGTTATATGTTAATACTTTTACGAATTCTTTGAAAACAATAAGTTTAAGGAATCATATTCTATTTGATATATATATATATATATATATATATATATATATATATATATATATATATATATATGTATGTAAAATTTATTTATCAAAACATCGTTTACATTATAAGAATGCTAGAGGTGTCATATTTTATACAACACGATTAAACTAAGATGACGATTTTTAAAACTTTCTATACACTCGTTTTTTATTATTAGCGTTAACGCGTCGCGGAAAACCTTTGGTAATTTTCCGAGCATGTGCGAATTATATCCGAAGACTATTTATTTATTGCATTTTATTTTCATATCTAACGCTAAAACGTTTTTAATTTCCTGTCTATATGCTCTTTTATCGCGATAAAGTTATAGGAACTTTTATTACTAACATGATTTAAATTTTGTTTGAATTCAAGTTTTCAACTAAAATTTTATCGTAGAAAAGTCGACAATTGTACATTTTATTAAAAGTATTCAAAATGTATGCAGCGGTGTATTGAATTATGTCGTATTTTTTAACAATTTTATTTTTATTTGTTTTCAAATTTACATTTTAATACATCGAATAGTACATGTCGTCGAGTGTTATTTTTTAATGCTAAAACATTGTTCAAACTTCGTTTATTATTATGGTTAAATACCGTTATCACTTATATCGAAAAATGAATATTTTTGTTCATAATAATAGCATACAAGAGGTTTGAATATTATTTATTAACTTAAAAATTGTTTGTTTTTAATACATTTTATATAATATTTAATG
Organism: Leptonema lineaticorne; assembly: GCA_024500535.1. Classification (NCBI taxonomy): domain Eukaryota; kingdom Metazoa; phylum Arthropoda; class Insecta; order Trichoptera; family Hydropsychidae; genus Leptonema; species Leptonema lineaticorne. The sequence goes on from JANIJI010000001.1 coordinate 13,073,337, forward strand.
TTTTATTTATTTCGTCTTGAAATTTTACGATTAAATATCGAGTGTCATTTATGTTGATCAAGTTTCAATAATTTTATAATATTTTATCATTTTCGTAAAAATAAAGTATTTTTTATTCTTATTGAAATATTCGACAAAAAAAAACGAATTAATGTGTTATGCAAATGGTCATTGATTGTTTTTCTTCTGTCTTTTGTGCTTTATGAATGCAACAGTAATTCTCATTATAATAGTTTGTTATAATATTTGAATTGTAATAGGAAAAAAAATCATTCTAGAGTCTTGATTTTTTTAAAGGTTTATTTTTTTTTTGATTATAATTTAATTTGAAGGAGAAAATAAAATTTAAATTTACTATGACTTGTATATATAATATAATATATATATATATAAACCACCAACATTTACTTGCCATTAAACAAAAACAAAAAATATACTAAACTCTTGGAAATATTTATTATTATAAATAAAATATGTTAATTAACACCAAAGAGCAATGAATAGATGTATAATGAAGAATTATTATAGTTTAGAGCGTAATAATAGCATTGGAAAAACGCATAGAAATCGTAATTCCGAAACGGATGACGACGCGCTAGAAGAATTGTGTAAATAACGTTAATGACCGAAAATATAAACAAAGCTATTAAACCGTCAGCGGACTTTAAAAATGCATATCTTCGTCTCAATAAATATTTGATCAGTTTGAACTATTTGTATATGGTGTACGTAAGAACGCAAGAAAAATAAATTAAATCTAGACTAATCAAATTATTATTGCTAAGTATCTTTTATTTATTTTTCGATAGTTCATCTACAAAGATCTTGCCATCAAGTATTTCATACGATTTCGGACCAAAATTATTACGTTAAATAAATAAAGCCATTTATTTTGTGTTTAATGGTATTATAAAAATATTTTTTAAATCGTTGCGTATAAATATTATTATATTTGTATGATTTACGACTCCCACAGTTCTCAAGAGTCTATAAATTAAACGGAATATGATAAATTCTAACACAGATTGCACACAAACCCCTTTTCGCATGGCGTAGCCCTTCAAGATGAAGATATGTACTGGAAAATTAATGAGGTAAACTTCCTGGAAACTTATAAGCACTCTCGCTGAATTTCCTGCTGTGTGTGTGTGTGTGTGTGTTTTTTTTTAATTTTTTTTTTCCCACTAAATATAATACATATAGTATAATAGAAATATCAAATTACATACTCGCGCGTGCATTTTCTCGCATCTGCGATAGTCCTTTTTCAGGATCTTTTTTAATTTTTAATATTTTTAATCTAATTCTTGGATTTTAAAAGGATTTTGACAATTTCTGATGCATTTTTTTTATTAAATCTGGAGTTATTACATTTCATTATATTTATTTTTCTGCTTCTATTAGAAATATAAAAAAGAATTTATTATGACACGTTTGACGCGATCACAGTTTATAAGTCATCTATCTATCTACGTTTAGCTATAATTCCACAATTTCCAAAGGATATTATTCCCTTTATTTCAAGCAATTTTCCCTTAACGATCCTCTATTCATCGAGCGAATTTACAATTTTCTCCATCTGCCGAAATCTTGAGCGGGGCAACCCTTAATATAAGATTCTAAAGATAAATAGACTATTTAGCGCAGATGGAACTCTTTTAAGTATATACTTTTTTCTTCTGGAAACTTTTTATTCATTTATAATATTTAGAGATAACTTCTGCAATAAGTATATTATTCGAATTTTAAATCTTTATATAAAAATGTTGATAAAATGTTCGTGTTGTATTTCGTAAAATGTAATATATAAGGTAATTTCGATCAATCTATCCATAATAGTGTATTTGTATCGTAATATAGCATAGCATGCGGTGACCGTATGGGGTTTTCGCATTCGGACAATAATTTAATGCGAGTGCTCGTACGTGACGAGAGATATCTACGATGTACGTGATGGACATAGATGGGATAAAATAAATACAAAAAAAGAAAAACGGGATTCAAATGAAAAAGGCGTACACTCTGTCATCGCAAATGGTTACTCCTTATTTGGCTGGAAATTCGCAAGCAAAAACCAAAAGGGAATAAGGAACGCTTCGGCACGGCTCATATGAATCACGCAAGGATATGAGATTATACGTTCATATCCTGATTTTCAAATCCCTATTCGGATATATGACAACTCCTAACGCCTTATTCATACCGATCAAATATTTTTCGACTGTGCATAGAATTTTTATATTATTGAAAAACTAAATATAGTCGTGACGTTATATTTTAATAGCAACAAGTTTAAAAATTCTTTAAATATTCAATGTTGAAAAATTTAATTTGTAACTATTGATCGATCGATCGTAAAGCAAATTATATATTATTATATTGAGTATTAGTAATTTTTGTGTGCAATTTTAGCAATAATTTATTATGAAAAGGGTAAGTTTTATTAGTTTATCCGTATATAGAAAAATCGTGAAAGCGCAGGTGATTGATCGTTGACCTCATTTTTCGTAGAACTTTGGGATTAAAAGCGTTTCATTCAAGTCGCTCGATTACACCGAAATAAAAGGGTGCCACTGCAGAGACTCAAAATAAATTACTTGACAAACGAAACTTTCAGTTCCGTAACACAGGTTTATACAGTACTCTCTCTCTGAAATGGATGTTTTATGATTTCAAAAATTATTGTACATTTAATATTAAAATGAATATGATAAAAAAAAAATATTCGCATATCGTACAATTTGATATAAAAATATATTTCTCTTAGAAATAAGTATTTTGATGTTTTTTTCTGAAATAGTTTGCGTGTTCGTTCAACGAGATCGCAGCCTATTGTTTTTTTCTTTTTATTCGGGAAGCGCAATGCGGACATCCCAAGTTTTTCATGCTATATTTTTATACAATATACGTACGTAGTCGCTTCGAAAAAATATATATATTAAATTTATAAGTTCCCTTTTCTATATTATATTTCGCAAGTTTTAGCGATGCGAAATATTTTTTATTGATATATGGAGTCCCTTATACCATTGCAGTGTGCAGGATAAGAATTGTGAAAAATTAAATATAATAAAGAATGAGTCAATTTAAAGAGCAAAACCTGTATAAATGTACACTCGTATATTGAATGGTGAAGAGTGCCAAGAATTTGCGCAGACAACGAACTATTCGCGTAATTGCGAAGGATTCTCTAGAAGGCGACTACACCATAGAGTCCAGAAGGGAATGCCGACTGAATGTTAAACTGGAAATGTCGCTACTTTTTATTGCTACTTTTTTCCCCCCTTCCTTCATCTCGGTCGTTTTTTATTTTTTTCTTCTTCGGTATTATAGCTAAGTTTTCTAAAGATTCGTATCGCGTCCCATAGCCTTATTATCCACTCGGTTTAGTTATTCACAGAAGTGCTCCCTGAAATTTACGTGAATGCACGTCACAGCGTCGTTCCTATATATATATATATATATATATATATATATAATACAATACCACCTGTATAATAATAATAATAATAATAACAACGCATAAATATTGTACATACATACATACGAGCACGCCTAGTATCGGACTTTGAGGTGTGTTTCGGTTTCTAATGTCTCACTATTCTTTATGGCTTCTATCAGACTTTACTAAAACTCGTCAGCTTTATACGGTGTTCGACTTCGAATACCCGATTAATAACTGAAAGACAACTGTTGTGTGGAAAAAATATTTATATTTTATATAATATGCATACTATCATATTAGATCAAATTAGGGCTTCAAACGCTTCAAGCGTAAGATGTGTAATAAAGTAAATTGATGAAAATATCGTTTTTTTTTTCCTGTAAAAATTCATCATTTTCACAAACAACGGTAATGCGATTACGCAAAATAAATTTTACTGTAACTCTTAAACCTTGACCTTGCCGAACGTAATGCAATAAGTTGCATTTTCTGTTATTTTATGGTTTCATCGATATAACATGATTAACCTATTTTTACATTTAATGTACGCGCTAAATTTAAACATCGATTAGCAGCTAGAAGATGGACATGCAAAGATTTGTAGTAATTAATCCCGCAAACAAAGGTCCGTGCGTACGGTTGCGAAATGCGGGCGTGTTTTGATCAATATTCTTGGTGGTGCCCACACTTTCGTCTCCATTGTTACTTCGTCAGAAACCACCCGCCTGGCGAGGGTAAGGAGACGAGGGTCGCTAACCTCTTTTTTCGACGAACTCCTGCTTTTTTCGACGAACTCGGCTGGGTCGAATAGTCTGAAAGTGGCCAAAAAGCTCGTCCGTACGTCGCTCCATGTGCCGGCCACGTGCTTTGAAAACGTGTCCGTGCCACGTGTCGGCCAACTCCCATACGTGATTTTCCCGGAGCTTTGCATGGCCTCCGGAGATTTCTATTTTTTTCCCTGTGAAAAATGCTTTTTCATTCTCTCGGACACAAACTTGTTTTTCTTTTCGTGCTTCCTCCCGGTTCATTCTTTCGCTAACGGCCGTACAAATAATAAATATAAATCTACTGAATTCGATTTGTGTCGCTTCCACGCCTGGCGTAAATCGTTCAAGGGGAAAAGGCAGTCAAAGGGGGCTTCGTTTGCACATAAAGGCTTCTTTTTGTTCCGTTATTATCGTTGTTTTGTGTTTTTAGCGATTTTAAGGTCATAGACTTGAACAATTATATTGGTAAGTACGTATAATATTTAAGTTATGTTATATTTATTTATACATAATAAGCGTCGATCGCTTTTGATATTGCCACCTTCATTCTCACGTATCGTTTGATAAATAAAAGAAAAATCAAGTTCGAATCCGGGAGATGTTAATAACGCCATTAGATCATTATAGTAAACGCCGACGTTATACGACGGGAAGACGTTAACTCCATTTATCTCCCGGCTCGTTTGTTTTCCTTCGGTCTTTTTATTATTATTACTATTATTATTGTTATTATTTCATAACGTGCGTGTGTATACATAGGTGTAGATTAAGTTTTTCTGTTAATATCGAAGCCGTCGTACGATATAGCCGACTTTAATCAAACGAGACGTCTTTGCTGTACAAATAAAAGCGCGAGAGTTCAACGCCACCTGTCCTCGTCATCCGACTCTGGTCGTGTATCTCACTATTCGATTTTATTTATGTTTCACTAAATTTTTAATGCCGTATTAATTCCACGGACAAAACGGGCGGATGCATTTAATTGCCGTCTCATCTAAGTTGCACTTCGGCTTAAAAAAGGCTAACGATCGACGATTCGCAGTTAACTTTTTTTTTGAGAATCAATAACTTGCAAAAAAAAAACCTATTTGTTCGTATAAAAAAGAGAAGCTTCTATTTAGATTTGCAATGTGTAAGTAATCGATGAATTCAAAAGTACGCTTGTAGGCAACGTGTATGCCCGCTGACAATGTCGATAATAATGATGATGATGATGATGATCGCACCGAGAAAGGTAAACGATTTATGATGGCTTTGCACATTCTTTTCAGTCATCTCGGATCAAACATCTTTGAAATACCTTTATAAAAGCTCTCCGTGTTTTTGCGTCGTTTGTTAAGCCGATCGGAATATTAGAAAAAAGGAAACGCGCTGTTGATTTAAATTATCTTTTGATTAGCTTCCTTTTCTATCATCTTAGATTATATTGAAATGATTGTTATGAAAGTTTTCCTAGTTTTGTTGTGCATGAATTTCGTGCTCTGGATATTTCAACGTATTATAAAATATGAAAGAAAATATAATCAATTACATCATAATGTCACATGCGGCCACACAATAAATGATAACAATAGTGAATAGAAAGAGAAAAATTGAAAAAAGAAGTATTATTATTTGTGTTACATTTTGCAGTATCGTAATAGAAGCGAGAATAAATAATTTGGGATGTTTCGAAGATGTACGAAAATGTGATTTCACGTAAAATCGTGACAAAACGTAATTAGACATAATCGTTCGTCATGCGACTATCAAAATACGCCTAGTGAGATTCGTTCTACATACTATTTATTATGTTGATTATTGTGATTATTATACTGACGATTACAATAAATATAATAGTACGAATGTTATTATTATTGTCGTGTCTTCTCGAATGAAAAATATCACGAGATAACAGATCACGAAAGCGTTTTACTTTGACACGAAAATTTATTTTAATCGTTTCATCGCCATATTATTATTATTATATATGTATATATTTTTACACGGTGACTTATTATCTATTATCTTTTAGAATTTGAATATTTTAACACCGATACAACAAAATGATGGAAAAAAATATTCGAGCAGGTGTCATCGGCTAAAATCTACTGCGGTCATCTCACCTTTTTAATGAGGACGAGTCTACGGTCGAAGGAAGCAGCGCGTCTTCTAAAACCTTTTATGTCAACAATAACGAATAGCATTACAATTGTTAACAAATGGCCATTTCACGTCTAAATGTCCAGTCCGCGCTTTTAATTTCGCTTCTCAGCGATCATAAATGTTGAAAAGCGCAATTTATTACACATTTTCAAAGTTTTATAACCTATATATGTATACATATTTAAAATTGTAATCTACAATAGTTTGCCAAGTCAAAGCGACTGCCGCTTTACATTGTCTTATAAATGTTATCATATTTTCCCCTTAAATTTTCCCTGTCGTTAGTCGGATTTTGTTCCTCCTCTTCGAGAAAAACGAACAACAAACGACTTTCTGAAGACTCACCTTGTACATCTTATATTACTTTTTGAGACACGATATTAAATAGGCAAGTCAAGTATTAAATGACACCAGTGAACGTGTTGGATTCTCCTTATTTTCGACCAAACGACGTATATATAATATATTACATTTTATAACATATGCGATAACAATATTATATATTATATATAACTTTTATTAAAAAAAAAAAAAAAGTGCATTATTATTTTCGACTTTTGTGTGCTCTATCGATTCTATATAATGTTATGTGAATGCTCGCGTATTTTGAATTTGTAACACCAAACTGCTTCTCGATTATTAGCATTCATTAGCGCGATACCCGATTATAAAGTAATGTTTTATTTTGGAAGTGCACAATAATAAAATTGTAAATTACAATTTTATTAGAAGCAATTTTTAGAAGGAAAAATAAAATAGGAGCGAGATAATTTTCTTCGAATTACCTTGCCGACTGACTGACGTTATATTGTAATAAGCCCGGGGCGTCGAATTGGTTAAAAACGCTCGGTATTCAATGATGTAATATAATATTATATATACACACCTTCAACATTCACTATTCAACATTAGTAGCTTACTACTACTACTACTACTACTTACTAGTGAATAACTACTTAATAGTAACGTATGTATGATAAATATTAAAAATATTAAAGCGGTTGTGTGTTCGTAATGAGCAATATACGGTTTAGGGTGGTTTGTTTTGATTGCTTTGCATGCAGTCGTCGCCCGGTTTGTTGCCGTTTCATAAAGAACGACCTCGTCAAGGCAAACCTGCGCCGGCTTTGTTCGCAGGCGTTGTGGCCGTTTGTGATTTTTTCTCGTTGTGTTGTTGTTGTTGTTGTTGTTGTTGTGCTGTTGTTGCCGTTGGCTCTGATTTATCTCCGAAAGAGAAAGGAGTTATCAAAAAATCGTACGTACCTGTCGCTGTGAACGCGTTTATTGATCCTCACGTGCTCGACGAAGGTCTACCTGCTCGATTCATTTCGCATTTCGCATTTACATTTTATATTTATTATTATTATACTATTATATTCGTACGCTCCGAGTTCTATGCGATAAATCGACCGCTTCAATATTAAAAAATATTATAAATATTGTACAATTGCACTATTTTTTTTATTCTAATACAAATTTAACCCCAAATAATGCATACAGTGTTATTTATCAATCTTCGAAATCGTTAACTTGTCGGCAATATCTATACTTTCATATTAAATTTCACTATGCTCTAATAACATTATACTTTCACCTAAATTTCTAAATCGATTCGTCGTCGGTTTTGCATTTAGCTTTTCATATAGGAGTTATGCGAAAGTATTTCTTTTTAAATATGTCAACAGTTTATTTAGTATTTAAGATTAAAATATCATCATAATATTATATTATTAGTATTTTCAAAACAGTTAACACTGATAATGATAACGAAGTTTAGACGATTTCCGTTATTGACACGATTCGTGTTTCGGTCTTCACTTTGCTTAAGTCAAGCAATACAAAGTGAAGTCCCATTTTTAGCAATTTTACTCGGAAACGAAATACGTTTGTTCGGTGAAGCGATTGCAATTTGGAAATAATTTGAAATGTGTCGTCGAGATGCTGCGAGCCAGTTTTGATCGGACCTTATTATCGGATATGGTAGTGGTGTGCGTTTTTCTTTTTCCGTCATTTTCTCGTATTGTCAGATGCCCTCCGTTCAAGAATCCCTCGCATTTCCTGTGATATTTAGGAGTCAACAAACCGAGCCGACTATACCGAGAATTCGTTCACAATAAATAACTGTACCGCCACCGTTGACGATTTCAAATGCGAATAATAATAATATTATTTATATATGTCCGTATTGCAATTTCGACATTAATCATCGATATATATTTAAAATATACCGGTATGTAATAATTTTGAAATCTAACTTTTTCTTTTGTACGCAAACATTTCAATTAAATGCATTTACCATGTATACACTTCTTTACTTGTATTATTACAAATAATTTTCTGCTATATAGTACGCAAATATTATGTATGTGTGATTTCTACGACAAATTTCATTAATATGTATGAATATTATACTAAAGTGTTGTTTTATTTATCAAATAATCAAGTATAATATGAAAATATTTTATATATTTATTATAATATATATATATATATATATATATATATAATAATAATAATAAAAAAGTTACATTCTCAAATCGATTGAAAGTGTAACACAAATAAGTATAAATACATTTTTTACACGAATTTTTATTTGAATCTAATTTTTAGTCTTACAAAAATTTGTATATACAGCTACAAAATTAAATTTAAGGAATATCCGACTTTTATTATCAATTTTTTTCTTTATCTCGTTGTATTTCAACTCGAATATGGCTTTTTATTTTTCATTATATATTTTGAGTTGACGTATTAAAATAATGAAATGTTTTTCATTTTATTTTTCTTTTATAAATATTTTATTATTATATTTTTTGCACTGTTTTTTAATGTTATGAAACATATCATCAAATTTATAATACTATATGGCGCATGTATTTTTACATAATTTTTTTCACGGTGTTGGTGTTGTTATATATATATATATATATATATATATATATATATATATATATATATATATTTATTCAAAATTAAATTATTACATTTTAATATTTGCATACAGCAAAGCTTCAGTATTTATTACGATATTCGTTTTATAATTTTATTATTTCAATGAATGTGTGTGTAAAGAAAAATACATTTATAATTATATTACAATAATTTTAATTATTATTAGCAATGATAATTTGTCCTTTGAAATTTCATTAGGTTGATTATTTTGTGTTTCAACAAAACATTTGCAATATGAATAAATTGTTAAAATATTCATAGTATTAAAATGTGTGTGTACGTGAAAATAAATAATATACAGAAATTATTATGAATCTGATTTTTTTTTTTTTTTTTTTGAGAATGAAAGTATCGTATTTTAATTGTTTTTTCTTTGATATCCAAGAATAACCTTTTATTACGATCTCGCTTTTATTAGAAAGTAAGTTTTGATTCATTTTAAGCGCTGCCATCGTTAAATTTCACTTTTATCCTTTTCGAGTCATTTTTGGTTTAAAATAAAAATGTTATTATACCTTTTTTTTTTTTTATAAAAATCCAATTTCTAAAAAAGTGTAAGGAAACGGTAATTTCAATTTGTATTTTATCGAATTCCATTTTGGAACTTTGAAAAATGACATCTGTCTATATCGCAAACTTTTAGAAAAAACTGAAAGAAAAGTTCGTTTTTATTTATTGTTTTTGTTTACGTTTGACAATTTGTCGTATTCGACGATGAAAAAGTGTTGTAAAATTTGCATATCGTTTTTCTTTTGGAAATATTTGTATGTATTTGAAACATATTTCGATAATAGTTGTCGTTATTTATTCTTAATTTGGTGATTATAACAATATATAATAATAATAATAATAATAATAATAATATGTGAAAAAGAAGGCATAATAAAAGTGACACACATTCACAGCAAACACCCACACAGGAAATTCACGCAACGGAAATCACACATTTAACTATGCGCCTACACGTATTATTTATTGCGCTTGGGATAAAATTATCTCCATTGTTAATCGTTATCCTTTACCGACACATTATCATCATTATCATCTATCATTCTCGTCAACTTTGCTTTATTCTTTTCATCTTATTGACTTTCGTTAATAATTATCATAAACTCAGCCGATTCGTAAAATGTAATTTCGTTACAGCATATGCATTTACTGAGAAACGGTAAAAACTTTTGTAAGATTTATCAAGGAACTTTGGAAATTCTCGTAATATGAATAAATATTTATACGGAAATTTTTTAAAAACTTCAAATCATATTTTCAAATCGTATTAATATATATATATATATATATGAAATTTCATTTCAACATAAGAGCTTCACAATTTCCGGTCCTTACACACACACATATACATTACCTATATTGATCCAATCTATAAAATAGCGTATTCACATGAAACGACGATGAAAAATTATTATTCGCATTAATCATTTTAGACATAAAAACATTTATCAACTAAAGTGTAATAAAACTTATTGAAATACCTTAAAAATTTCTTCATAAAAATGTTAATATTTTATTATTTATTCCATTTGAAGATTATTTAAAATGTAATATATATAATGTTATCACTCGAAATGATAAGAGATATTTTAAAATTATCATATGAATGCGTTTATGAAATAAATCGAACATCAATGATCAATAGAAAAGGTTACGTGCAAAATGGGGTTAATAGAGAATAAATTACCATTAATTGTGCGTAAACTTCGATACATTGAACAATTGAAAAAGCCAGCGCCATCGTACTAAATAAAACATATTGCTCACATTTAGAAAGATGAACAGATATAAACGTAAACGTTACAGATCCGGCTTTATGCAAGTTAATTGCGAGAACAGTACATCAATTTTGTATTATGTAATCTTATTTGAAGCGATAACAAACGATTCAAAGACAACGTCGTAATATTAAAGTATTGACTATGCCATTATTCTAAGATGTTTCCGAATGACACAAATTAGATTATTTTTAAAATTTTGTCATTTGAAATAATACAATATAAAGAAAAAAAGAATGTTTAATTAATTAATTACCACTACTAATTGATTTCATTCATCAAGAATGAGCAAGTTTGCAAAATTTCAGTTCAATCGGATATTGGGAAATGGTCGAAAACTCAATTAGAAAAAAACGATTTGTCGTTTTATAATGAATGTGATAATACAATTTTTCTTCAATTTTAGAAGAATTCCGTACTATCTAACGTCTAAGCCAGAGATAGGAATTGTTTTTTTTGTTTATTATGTAAAGATAAAAAAAAATTCACTTCGTAAAATGACAAAAGGTCCCAAATTTTAACGTTTCAGTCATAATATATACATTTCATATTATACAAAAAAATCACACTTCCCGATCTAAGCTTTAATTTTTAGGAACATTATATAAATGTTACTATAATATGACATTCAATTGTATTGTATATTTTGATCATCGTATTATAAATTGATGAGAACGTATGATGTGATATAATGGATAAAAGGATAAGAGAGAAATTAACTAAGGAGTTTCATGTTCACTTGTGAAGCAAAACCGGTCCAGCTGGATTCTTATAAAAAAAACATTACATACTCAGAGTGCATTATTTTGCAAATTGTGGCCCAGATTTCAATTTCTGTTAGCGCCACTGGTTTTTTACTTCACGAATTATTGATAATATAAATATTATCCATTTTTTATGCGTAAAAATCAGTGATAAATGTCAACAATCAAAACTGGTAATATGTTTATAACTAGATCGATGTCATCTTATAAAGGTTTCATATTTTGTGTCCATAGTTTTTTTATATGTTATAATAATGAAATAGGAATATATTATATATACCATATATATAATATTATTTTTGTTTTACTGTACTGAATATTAATATTTTATTACAATAAAAACCGTCTAATGGTATTAATCATTTATTAAGATCAAAATGAAAGTTCTCAAAGCATGTCTAAAAATATTTATTAATTTTGTATTTTTAGTGTTCAGAAAGCCGTTTAATAGAACTAAAATAAGATTTTTTTTAAATAATAGTTGTTTAAATGATTGTACCAATCTATTTTACATAATAATTGAATTCATATGATATAATTAATTAAATTGTTTGTGACATATTTTAAGGTAAATAATAATTTGAAAGATGTTTTAAGATAAGTTTTGAAAAAGTAGTTTAGTTATATAACCTAAGATATATATATATATATATATATATATATATATATATATATTTCGAAAAAAATGGTGAAACTCATACTGTAGGTATTTTTAATGCTGTCTTACAATTTGGACAGTGTCATTTTGTGGAAATTCTTCAATAATAAAGAATTTCCAGAGATACTATAATATAATGGATTATAACATCTCTCAAAAGAAATCATCCTTAAAGGCTATAAATTATAGCAGCAAATGGATTTGATTCAGGATCTTACCAGTTATTGATGTCACTTTGACTGCAAACTGCAAATACCAAAAATTTTGTACAACAATTAAATGTTACAAATTTCATAGATATTTTGATTGTTGTTTGCATTCATATGCATGTTTTCAATATGTTAATCACAAATGGAATAAAGTACGTTTTTTTGTCTATTTTATTAAAAGAAAGGAAATATGTATGGGAGACTTTATTTTTGGTTGTCTCATAATGGTCCGATTAAGCGACTAAAAGTATAGTAGACTATACTTTTATTTTATGCGAAAACTAGAATAAATTTTGTTTTTGAGACACATTATAATACTTGTATAATTAGTTTCTCATTATATAACAACTGGTGTATTAAAATACAAGCACTAGCTCACATTATTATATTGATTATTGATGTGTTGGTAATCCATTCATTATATTTCGAAGAACATTTAGTGCTGATTTCGTGCTTTCATTCAGCTTCTGTGATTTATGATCATTTCGACAACGAAGAAGATTTATTATATACTTTTTCCTTTGCTTATTTCTTCTTCTGACAAAATTAATCGGTTTCCTCTTGATATATATAATTTTTAAAGCCAATTTTTTTCGATTTTCAATGCACATTAACAGAAATAATGTAATTGTTATTATTGCTACTAATTTGTGTAATCATTGAGATTACACAAGTTAAACACACACACATTCATATATATATATATATATATATATATATATATGAGTGTGTGTGCGTGCGTGTATGTATGTGTGTAGAAATAATAATTAGACTCCTTAAAAAGAGAGTAAAAGGGATACAAAGTGAATAACGTGCAACGGATATGCGTCAACGTAGTAAATATAGCAACTCGAGTTCAAATGGAAGATTTGAAGAGTCAGATTAATCCTTTAAAACTCGGAATCAACCAAATTCTTAAATTCAATTCTTAAATCTATTTACCATAATTCGAATAATTTTAAGTCATTTTTAATTAAAATTCCTCCAATATTATTTCTTTTAGAATTCAAACACAATTTGTTAGTTTTCATAAATTGATCGCGAAATTAAATATCATAATGGGACGCATTAGCGTTATATACACATATGATACGTTAATATTATTAAAAAGACACGATTTTTTGTGCTCATTCAACAAATGCATAATTTGCATTTAACGTATCGGAAGTGCACATCTCGATTTAATAAGTGCACATTTGCCAATCTAAAAAAACTTGTTCTCGTTGGCCAGATGTTGTTTTCGTCGATTCAAAAGACATAAACATATATAAGACATATAATATATTGCACGATATAATTTGACACCTATCAACGTTACTACTTGATAAACTATTCCTGCACCCTGACATTTCTAATTGTTTATTTATTATTCAGCAAATTGTGATTTGTACGCATATGAATCTCCTAGATGTGTCACTTAAAACATGTGTACCAAAATAAGGAATTATATTGTCAATGTGTAAAAAGATATGATTCTCAACAGAATTATAAATCTTATTATATAATTTTTAACTTCTATAAAAAAGTATGGTTTTAATAATATGGTAAATCTTTGAAATAAACCATAGTTAATAATGTGCACAGTTATTTAATTCTTTTTTAATACCTTTGATGAATTTTATTTTAATTTAAATTTATTGCAATTCCAAATAACACTTTTTAATATAATATGAACTATTTTGTACTTTTTAAATAAATAAAACTTTTTGTGATTATCCATTTTCCTATTATGTCTTTGTTATCATAGAAAATGCTTAATATCTTACAATTTAGTATTATTTTATTAATACAAAATATAATCTAAATAAAATCTTAAAATAAATTCACTTTCATTTTGAAACTATCAGATATTTTTATTATATATATATATATATATATATATATATATATATATATATATATATATTATTCTGTTAAAACAAATTAATTCAATAAGAAAGATAATAATCTTTCTTATTATAAATACAATGTAATGTTATATAATACAAATATTGCATAATTATAATTACAATATTAAAAAATTTTCAGAGTGCAGAGATGTGGATCAGTTATATGTAAGGTGATTCAAAAATGAGACTTTTTAAAGGTCGTCGTAACAGCGATCAGTGTTTGACTCCTTCAGGGTCTTTATCTTCAGGAGACCTTGCTGTGAGACTAGAAAGGAGAACTTCATCGATTATTCCAGAAAATAATCAAAAGTTATCCGCTCATCACGATAAAGATACATCAAATAGTATAAGCAAACAAACGAATAATAATGATACTTCCGAATATCATGTTGTTACCGCAGTACCTGCTGTTATACTCGATGAAGATAATACGAAAGAAAAGGACATTAAGAAAGGCAAGTTATTAATTAAATATAAAAAGTTTATTATATGTTAAAATATTTTCAAAAAATATGATACTCGTATTGTAGGAATAACAACTTGGGGTCGAAGAGTTGGAAAGAAATTGGATATCCTTAGACGAAACGATAGCAAAGATGAACTTCCACCGGTTTTTCCGGTTACTTCTCCTTCTTTAAATAATATTGGAACATATAAAAAGAAAACGCAATGGAAAATGAGTAGAAGTTTATCAGAATCAACTTCATTGTCAAAACAGGAGCCAGATACTGTTTCACAGTCTTCCTTAAAAATCAGAGAACGTTCACCGAGTCCATTAAAGAGCTTATTTTACAGAATGGGTTCAACTGGAAAATTAAATACACCAAAATCTTCTTATTTATTATCTGATAAAAATCAAAAACAGTACAATAATAATATAAACACGAACAATTCGACTTTATTTAGGAGTTGTTCTACGTCACATATTTCCACATACGTCAAAGGTGACGATCCTACTGATGGCTTAGATTTAGTTGATAATCCTCAATCAAACAAACAAAACGATTCATTCACAAATAATTCGCTATCCATAGAAAACAGTTATTTAGCAGTGCCAGCAAAGGCAATTAGTTGTGACAATATATCTAGTTTAGAGACTTCAAATATATCTTCGCAAAATAATAAAAAAGCTAATTTTCCATATGCATTCCTTAGATCTAAGTTATCTGTATTACCCGAAGAAAATATCAGTAGTCTGAATCAACACAGTAAAATGCCTTACAATAGATATAGTTTAAACGAAAATAGAGGAAGAGATTCTGTATTAAGTACCTGTTCAGAAAGGGCACATAAACTACGTGCTAATTCCGAGGAACATTTCAATTTTTCAGATACGACATCCATTCATGACGAAGTTGCGTGCAATACATTAGGCAGAACTAAAAAATTATGCCCAGAAATGAGGTATTCACTAAGAAACGCCAGTGAAAAACGATTGAAAACAAATTTCGAAATACACGATTCTCGACAGACATATCTTCCTCATCGTCCTAAAAGTATTCCAATCCACGAAAAATTAACTAAAGGTAATTTACATCAAAAACATATTAATGATTGTTCTTCATCCAATCATAGCATATACAATTTAAACGAGCCAGATGGTTTAATTTCGTGTCATTGGCTAAGCAACTATGTCAGCTCCAACGAATCCGGATACGATAGTGATAGTCGCCAAAATGATGAACATAGTAATAATTCACCACCCGATAAACTTTCAATATTAGAACAAGAAACTGAAGAATTGGCAGATAAAATGGCAGAGTTTTATAAATTAAATGCTTACAACATTGTTAATCCGGTACTGCCTTGTCAGTCAAAAGAAAATAGAGGATTATTTAACCAAAATAATGAAACGACGCGAAGTCCTACACCGAGCGCTTTAATTTCCAATAGCTCGAGCGGTAATAGCGATAAAATAATACATTCTTCAAACAAATTCAAGAATACACATGAGACTGATGTGCACGAGGAAAATTTATGCAAAATTACTAATTCCGAATCGCTAAACATTCCATCTAACTTTAAAACCATAACTCTCGATGAACGAGTTCAAACTAAAAAGTTTAAGTTCCTTCAATCTCAATTAGTTGAAGTAGAACAGCAACCAATTTACAATGAATTTGGTACCAATTTCGAATTGACGAAATCCTCTCAAAATAAATTGGCAATCGACATTAATATGTTGAATTCTTCGCCATTATGTACGAAGAGATTTAGAAGAATAAGATTATTAAAATCTAGTATAGAAGAAAGTTTAGGCGTTTATTTAGCACAACATAAGGTTCCACAAAACGAAGACGGAAAAGAATTCGAAATAAGATATATAATTGTTAAATTAGATGTTGACGGTATAGCTCATAGAGATGGTAGACTTCGCGTCGGCGACGAAATAGTAAATGTCAACGGTAAAGTTCTTCGAGGTCTTTCTTCTTTGAAACAAGTGCAGCATATTGTTAACAGTTGTTCCTCACAAGCTACCGGGCAAAGCGGTTTCTTTCAAAGATTTCAGGTGGATCTTATTATGGCACACGACGAATATACACCCATCACTCACACTGTCAGTAGAATGGTAACAACATCTATTATTCAACATATACCTATGTCATCGACGATGCCTAGTAATAATTATAATAGTATAACTAATTTGGACGCTGATATAAATCAGCACAATTCTACAATCGAAATTGTGAAACCAACGCAAAGAATTATCTCAAACTACATTAAATCAACTGTCAATAACGCATGTATAAATTCGTCAAGTTTAAAAAGTGATGATGAAAAATTATTTGAAAGGGGTATTTTGCGACGTTCTATTTCGTCGCAAGATTATAAAAATATCGAAACTGCGATGGACAATCAACATAATAAAGTTGAAAACTTGGAAAGCGATTCCAACAATTTCGTTAAAGGGTCAGATCAGATATGCGCAAGCTCTACAGTGGAAAATTTAACGAGCAAGATTGTCGACAATATCAGTGCACCAGCGGATGATAAAAGTTTGATATCAGAAAACAAAAATGGTTTTAATCGACACGGATATAATAGAAATTCATATATGTGCCAAGACAATCGGCAAAATTTTTTTGACGGTTTAAGAAAATCCGATCAAAAGAATAATTATGGTTCGAGACGACTCACGAATACGCCAGTTTATCATAATGTCGCATTTTGGAAAGGAGCCGGACATAAGAGTTTAGGCTTTAGCATTGTCGGTGGAACCGATACACCAAAAGGACAAATGGGAATATTTGTTAAAACCGTTTTTCCTTCGGGCCAAGCTGCCGATCAAGGAACAATATTTGAAGGTTATTACTATAACACTTTACATTTTCAAGTCATCAGATTTGATTTTCAAAACGTATTTTGTGTTTATTTTAAGGTGATGAAATTATATGTGTCAACGGAATACCAACCGAAGGCCTGAGTCATGCAGGAGCAATTGGACTTTTCAAACAAATTAAGGAAGGGGAAGTCAAATTAACAATCGCCCGAAGGTACTTTTCTATTTTATAATTATTGTATCTTTTACTTTATCGTTTATCAATGATCATCCTTACATGTATCTTTGCAGAACACCAAGATCTAAATCTGTCGAAGGATTTCAAAAAACTTTAGTGGAAAATAATAAATATTCATAATAAAATTTCTATTTTTTGAAGTTCACCTGCAAAAAAGTTTGTGTTCAAAGTATTATGTAAATTGCTATGTATATATATGATTTCTAAATATAAAGTGTTCATTATGAATAAGAAAGTTTCAATGCATGACTGAGATTTGCTGCAAGGCGCTATTTATAATTATTTTGAAGAACCACAATTTCCTTAATAATGTATTTTAATTATAATTTTGAGAATCAATCTAGTCAATTTTTAAATGATGTAATAAATAATTAAAATAAACTCTATAAAGCAAAATTTCCCCAATTTAAACAATGAAAATAAAGAGATGTATAATAATATATGGATATATATATATATATATAAATATATATATTGTGTATCATTTGTATGTATATAAATATGCACATTCCTACACCATCTTTATACAAGCGAATTTAAAATTGAATTTTTGTATACTCTCAAAGAGAAATCTTTTAAAGCGTTTCAATTTCATTTAAAATTATCAGATGTATACGACATAAATTCCTAAATAGTAATGAAACTTTAACGTCGCTTGCAAGCGTTACATAACACATAATTCAGAATTACTAGTTACATTTTATCGAATATAAGAAATTTCAATATCATCGATTACAACAGATAAGGTATATTTGCATCTTCAGAAAAAGAAATTAAAATAAAAGTGTGGTAAAAGAATCACGTTGTTTGATCACTTTATATCTAAATATCATAACTGTAATAAATCGGTACGTTTCAGTACAAATAACAACAACAACAACAACAATAATAATAATAATGTACAAATATTTATTCATGAAATTGTTTATTTTACATTTTTAATAGTCTAATCTAAAACTGAAAATGAAACTTGAAGTTTTCTATCAAAAACGATAACGCAACTATAAAAACTGCAAACTAAAGGATTTCACATCAAATGCACATTGTAAAAATTTTACTATTTGAAATACTTTTAAAACCTCCAGAATGAAAAACCACATGTAAACGATCAAAATGCAAACAAAACGTTAAGAGGCGAAATAAAATTATTTTTATACTCAATAAACGAAAAGAAAACATTGTTTTTTTCAAATTTAGAGAATAACGATAATCGATTCTTTCTTCTCTTAATCGGCGGGCAAGACGAAAGCGTTAATTCATTATTTAATATGAAACATAAATATTATTATTATATAGGAATGTAGAAATACTCGGGTTCCGTCTATCGGTCGGAAGATTTTTTTCCGCAGACTAGAAACGAATCGAATCAAAATTCGCACATCACTTTGGTACGGTAAAATAGACGGACGAAATCTAAGCGCGCGGTTCAAGATAAATCTTAAAGTAATATAAAAATAGTTTAGAATATGAAATCGAACGTGACGTTCGTTTTCGCAAATTTTATTTACACAACGGCCGAATTAGGAGGCTTTCCGCAGCAGTCGCGCCAAGTCTAGATTACTGGCGTCGACGGTCGCATCGGAGTCCGCGGCCAACACGTACTCGGACACGGAGATGTAGAGCGCCACCGCGAGGCCGAGAACGCCCGCGAGAACGGTGGACTTCTGGAATATGATGCACACGGTGACGCAGAGCCCCAGGTAGGTCAGGTAGCGTGCGGCGGTGACCTTCCTGGACGTCTCGACGGCGCTCGAATCGACGCACGCGCCGTCCTCTAGCGCGTAGCCCGCGGCGCATCTGTCGCACATGTCGGGTCCGTCTCCGGAGCAGCCGTCGCACGATCTGTCGCACGAGAGGCACTCGTACGAACCCTCGCCGTTGACGCAGAACGCGTTTCGGGCGCAGACGCCGTCGAGACACTCGTTCACGTCGGAGCATCCGCCCTCCGGATCGCGAGTCCAGCCGGCGCCGCACTCGTCGCAGCTCTTCGTACCGCCGCCGACGCAGCCGAGTTTGCAGGCCCTATGACAGGGAGAGCACAGCTTCTTCGAGCCGTCCTCGTAGGAGGCGTAGAAGCCGGGCGCGCAATCGGCGCACAAGGCCCCCGAATAGCCGGCGTCGCAGAGACACTCTCCGTTACCCTTTCTCGTGCCGTCGCCTTTGCACTTTCCGTTTCCGGAGCAGGGCGCGTCCGGGAAGCCGGCGCACGGCGCGCAGTCCGGACCGAAGCGACGCGCGGGACAGCAATGTTTCAGGGCGGCTATGCACAAATACTCGTAGGGGTCGTCCGAGTCCGCCTCCGTGTCGAACCACCACCGCTCGAGATGCGGCTCGGCGATCTCCGCCAGCGCGTGACATCGATCGGTACGGTCCTCGAGGTCCGTGCACAGCCTCTCCTGGATCTCGACGAGCCTGACCTCGCTGCGCGAGTAGGAGCGCTGCCTCTCCTCCTCCCACGCGGCGTCTCCGCCCTCGAACTTGCCTCGCGCCGTCGCCCGCATTCCCGCCTTGAAGGAGTCGACGAGTCGACGGCACGCGGCGCAGGCGCCCGCCTCCTTGAGCGCCTTCCCGGAAAAAGAGGACGCCGGGCTCGGCGAAACCGGGGGCGGAGGCGGTTGAGCGAGGGCGGCCGCCAGCGTCAGAGCCAGCACCAGCGGCCGCATCGCCCTCGATCTCATCGTCGGGGCGCGATGACGGAAAACTGACCGACACCGCTCGTTTCGCGGCCATACCCGAAACGAGATAAAAATCCGAGTCGTAAAAAAAATAAAATAAAATACCGATCGTAAAACGGAATAAAACCGAATCCGACGCCCGACCGCGTATTTTCGTTCGAACGGACGACCGTTTAAAAAAGAAATCTCGGCGTCCGTCGTTTATCGACGTCGAAACGCGTCGATAAACAGGTTGGCAGCGCCGAGCCGGAGTCGAGTTGACAGCTACTTTCGATGCGCCGATTGACGGTATTCGATCCGGTTCCGAATTTTCGATCGCGTTCCGACGACTCTCCTTCGATTCCGTCGCGTTTGCGATAAAATAAACGTCAAACGGCGACCGCTATAGATGTTTCGCTTTTAGACGCTCGAACGAGCATTTAAAGGTAAACCGTTCGAACGTAAAGGTAAGTTCGGTATGTCGAACGCGCGTCAAATGTCGCGGTAAGCCGTAACTTAAACGTTAGAAGATTATTTTTGTGCTTATCGTTTTCCAAATATGTCGGTTCGTAAGCCTTCGACGAAGGAAACGAACGTTGTTTTGTCCGACAGATATTGATAATTTTTGTTAGTCAATATTGCCAATATTTTTTATGGCGTTTATCAAAATCATCGATTTCTTTTATGGACCCGTATCGACAAAATCGACGACGATCCGAGTCCAAAGATTCGTTTTACCCTTCGTCCCTTTCGATTATAAATTTTGCTTCGCATCGATACCGAGCCGAGAATAACCCGCGTTCGTTTGTTTGTTTCAGAGTCGACGCGACCTTCGCAAAGATGATGGGCAAAAAAATAAGTCAAAGCAGCAAAGGACGCATCATTAATAAGAGCCACGAGGGAGGTAAACCCGCCAGCCCCGGAATGTCCGCCTACGCGAAACCGGTAAAGATGCAGACGATTCCGGTTATGAATAAATTCAAAGAGTTTCCTTCGATACCGTACGTAAAATTGCAAGACAACGTTACGGCTCTGCCCAAGTACACTACCGTACTCTCTAGATCCGCCGAAGAAGGCATCGGGATGGACGAACTGGATCAACTTCAGTCGGAATTAGAAAATTTATTATGTACCGCCGCGTTGAGAACGAGAGTGTTTCAAAACGAAATCGAAAATATAGACGTCAACGAATCCAAGAGAGAAAGAAAAGGAAAAGCCGCCGGAAAGCAGTTGCAGTATCCGGGAAAGAGAAAGTATCAGGAGGAA
Organism: Leptonema lineaticorne; assembly: GCA_024500535.1. Classification (NCBI taxonomy): domain Eukaryota; kingdom Metazoa; phylum Arthropoda; class Insecta; order Trichoptera; family Hydropsychidae; genus Leptonema; species Leptonema lineaticorne. The sequence goes on from JANIJI010000001.1 coordinate 13,095,391, forward strand.
AAATCCGCAAAGCCTAAAGACAATATGAAATCGTCAGCTTCGCAACCGAAAATCGCGAAATTTAAAAATTTGGCTCCCATCATTACGCCGGTACCTTCGTCGCAAGGATCTTTTTCTCACGATAATATTCTCATGTCCGATAACACTATCAAATTAGAAATGCCATCTTTAACGACTTTACCCAAAAATAATACGCCTTATAAATTTTGGACTTCCATTGAACCGTATTGTGGACCGATTACGGCCGACGATATTAAATATGTTGAATCGTTATTGACGACCAGTAATAATATGCCGCCGCCGACGATTCCGCCTCTCGGCAGACATTACTCGGAAGTATGGGCCGACGAACACATATCCGACGAACAGCTCGCTTCGAATCCGTATAAACATAAAAGTTCAGGAATATCGTCTGACGCCTCTTTGATTAGAAAAAAAGGTGAAAAAACTGTCGATTGTGGCGTAAGTGGACCGTTAACTCAGCGACTGGTTTCCGCTTTGTTAGAAGATTCTTCTGTAAAAATCGAAAATCCCGATATTAAACTCAAACAATCTTCCAATAAACCTTTGAATATCCGTAATTCGATAGCTTTAGAACGATGTTTGAGGAAGGAACTTATCGAGCAAGGTCTTTTAGATCCGGAAGATTTACCCCCTCTGACGAATCCTAGCGACGATGAAATCCTAACAGATATTAAAAAGTGTTTAGCCGAACTGGCTATTTTAAAAAAGACTAATGTTAAAAATTTGCGAAATTTATTGTCATTATGTAAACAGGAAATGGTTAGAAATAATCTTAAGAAACAATTAGAAACCATTGACGCCGAATGTACCGAAATATATAAGAAACATGTGTTAGCTAAACAGAAAAAGAGACCGTTAAGTAAAAAAGAAAAAGATGACGCTTGGAGGGCTATCAACGAACAAATTAGACTAAATAATGAAATTAACGCATTACCTCTCACCGGTCCTAATTCTGGTTGATCTAAAGCGAAACGAGTGTACGATAATTTTTACATTTTTTTTTATTTAATAAAATTTAGTAAAAATATGTTTTGCACATGTATACCTTTGATATTAAAATTATTTTGGAAATAAATTGTGAGTGAATATAAACTGTATTGTCTTAATAATGTGCAAAATATATATCTAAATGTTAAAACATTATGTTGTTTTTATTACCATCTTTACAATTTTTATGTTTCTATATAACAGTATATATGCTGAATTTGTGTATATGTTAATTTCAAATGAGATCTTAATTTGAATATATTATTACATAATAAAATAGTAAATTACATTAACAATAAAAAAAGACATGGGGAATATATGTATTGTCAGCACACCATTGTTGAAAAATATTTTGTTACTGTTTTTCAAAATCTGCAAGAACTGATTATTTTTTCTTTATAACATTTTTTTTTTCGAAATCAAATTTAAAAATCGAAAATCGATTAAAAATTGTCGAGTAGCGATAAAATTCAACTAAATATTATTACAAAAATTAGAAAAATGGAAATAAAAAATACAAAATAGTTAAATCAATCGTAAAATACATTATTTTCCTTTTCGCAACGAATTAAAAATACAAAACAAAAAAAAATTTATAAAAGTCGATAAATTAGAGAGTGCCAGAAAATATTTAAACTAAAATGAAATATGTGAATAGAAAAATAAAGGAATTACTAATTAAATCTTGTATTTATTTTATTGTATTTTTAATATGTATATATATATATATATATATATATATATATATATATATATATATATGTATGTATATATATATGTATATATATAATATATATATATATATATATATATATATATATATATATATATATATATATATGTATGTATGTATATATATATATATATATATGTGTATGTATATATATATATATATATATGTATATATATAAATATATATATGTATATATATAAATATATATATGTATATATATATATATGTATGTATATATATATATATACATATATATATATTTATATATATAAAATAAGACCCCCTGAAAATAAGCCCTTTCCTGAAAATTAGCACTAGTTAAAATAAAGAAAAAAATAATTCGTTAAAAAATGCTGTTGTTTTATTAAGTATGTTTAGCTACCCTAATATTCGTATTTCAGAGAAATGTTTGCAACAAAATATTCCTAGATATTCATTGTTTACCTCTTCCAGCAAACAAGCCATTCAAAGATCATACGCGGATGGAAATAAATGAATATGTTGATAACAGGACGGTAAGAAATCATCGAGGTAATTTTGTAAAACCAGGCTTGCAAGAAGTTGTAAATTGAGTAAAAAATCCATGGCACAAAATTGATTATGTTTCCGATGCACTATGAACAGGCTAATCAGACAAGAAGTATTCATTTAACGATATCTATATAGCAAGATATGAGAGATTTGGACCGGTGATTCCATAGGAAATGGATTTGGAAGAAAATCAGACAGAAATTAGAATTTGATAATTTATGACGATGTTCTAGAAGAAGATGACATGACTGTAATTGAATAAATTTATATTTCTGTATTCTGTGTAAATAAAATAAATAAATATTAAATAAAAATATACTTTTATTTTTGCTCTCCTCCAAAAATAAGCCCAGCGTATATTTTGGATCAAAAAAAAAAAAAAAAAATTAAGGCAGTGTTTTATTTTCAGAAAAAGACGGTATATAAATAAGGCAATGAATTTTCACAAACTTCATTCTCGTTCTTTGTAACTCTTTATTTTCTGACAATGTAATTAGTAATTTAACTTTGCGATGATGATTCTATTAATTTTTAGTGTAGCTCATGATATCCAGATATAAAGTTCTATAGTTCAAGTTAAAATTTAAAGGCTTGTTCAGAATTGGATCGCGATTTTCGAAAAAGTGGCAAACGACACAACTGCTTCGCCGATCTCTGACTGTCGATCGATCGTCGACGACTTGCGAAAAAATTCATGTGATCACTCGAATTTTTCGCAAATTTTTCAAATCTCAACTCGATTTTTAGAAAAAATGTAATTTTTTTCGAAAAAACGTTTGTGGACCGAAATCAATCCAATCGACAAATATTTTGCAATTCGACGTTGAAAAGTTCCGTTTTCGTATTCAAATCGCGATTTTTGATGCTGAAAAACGTCATAACTCGGCTGAACCGACTGCGATTTTCAAATAGTTTTCAGCGTTCGATTCGTCTTGTCGATTCGCATCTGAATTCGAACGAGTCCATGTAAATTTTTAACGAATTACTCGGATATTCTGAGAGATCACTCTCGTGTGAGACGCGTGAAATTTTGCACGAAAGAGCATTTTGATCCTCAAATCTCATGATTAGGTCGATAGATAGAACAAATAGTGGTCTCACTGTGAAATTTCAGTACCAAGAACGCATATTTTGATGCAAAATTCGAACGAAAACCGCACGCAAACACCATTAATTTTGTCATATATACGTTTTTTTCGCGACCGAAATCAATCCAATCGACAAATATTTTGCAATTCGACGTCGAAAAGTTCCGTTCTCGTTTTCAAATCGCGATTTTTGATGCTGAAAAACGTCATAACTCGGCTGAACCGACTGCGATTTTCAAATAGTTTTCAGCGTTCGATTCGTCTTGTCGATTCGCATCTCAATTCGAACGAGTCCATGTAAATTTTTAACGAATTACTCGGATATTCTGAGAGATCGCTCTCGTGTGAGACGCGTGAAATTTTGCACGAAAGAGCATTTTAATCGTCAAAAATCACGATTAGGTCGATGGATAGAACAAATAGTGGTCTCTCTGTGAAATTTCAGTACCAAGAACGCATATTTTGATGCAAAATTCGAACGAAAACCGCACGCAAACACCATTAATTTTGTCATATATACGTTTTTTTCGCGACCGAAATCAAACCAATCGACAAATATTTTGCAATTCGACGTTGAAAAGTTCCGTTCTCGTTTTCAAATCGCGATTTTTGATGCTGAAAAACGTCATAACTCGGCTGAACCGACTGCGATTTTCAAATAGTTTTCAGCGTTCGATTCGTCTTGTCGATTCGCATCTGAATTCGAACGAGTCCATGTAAATTTTTAACGAATTACTCGGATATTCTGAGAGATCACTCTCGTGTGAGACGCGTGAAATTTTGCACGAAAGAGCATTTTGATCGTCAAATCTCATGATTAGGTCGATAGATAGAACAAATAGTGGTCTCACTGTGAAATTTCAGTACCAAGAACGCATATTTTGATGCAAAATTCGAACGAAAACCGCACGCAAACACCATTAATTTTGTCATATATACGTTTTTTTCGCGACCGAAATCAATCCAATCGACAAATATTTTGCAATTCGACGTCGAAAAGTTCCGTTCTCGTTTTCAAATCGCGATTTTTGATGCTGAAAAACGTCATAACTCGGCTGAACCGACTGCGATTTTCAAATAGTTTTCAGCGTTCGATTCGTCTTGTCGATTCGCATCTCAATTCGAACGAGTCCATGTAAATTTTTAACGAATTACTCGGATATTCTGAGAGATCGCTCTCGTGTGAGACGCGTGAAATTTTGCACGAAAGAGCATTTTGATCGTCAAATCTCATGATTAGGTCGATAGATAGAACAAATAGTGGTCTCACTGTGAAATTTCAGTACCAAGAACGCATATTTTGATGCAAAATTCGAACGAAAACCGCACGCAAACACCATTAATTTTGTCATATATACGTTTTTTTCGCGACCGAAATCAATCCAATCGACAAATATTTTGCAATTCGACGTCGAAAAGTTCCGTTCTCGTTTTCAAATCGCGATTTTTGATGCTGAAAAACGTCATAACTCGGCTGAACCGACTGCGATTTTCAAATAGTTTTCAGCGTTCGATTCGTCTTGTCGATTCGCATCTCAATTCGAACGAGTCCATGTAAATTTTTAACGAATTACTCGGATATTCTGAGAGATCGCTCTCGTGTGAGATGCGTGAAATTTTGCACGAAAGAGCATTTTGATCGTCAAATCTCATGATTAGGTCGATAGATAGAACAAATAGTGGTCTCACTGTGAAATTTCAGTACCAAGAACGCATATTTTGATGCAAAATTCGAACGAAAACCGCACGCAAACACCATTAATTTTGTCATATATACGTTTTTTTTGCGACCGAAATCAATCCAATCGACAAATATTTTGCAATTCGACGTTGAAAATTTAAGTTTTTGTTTTCAAATCGCGATTTTTGATGCTGAAAAACGTAATAACTCGGCTGAACCGACTGCGATTTTCAAATAGTTTTCAGCGTTCGATTCGTCTTGTCGATTCGCATCTCAATTCGAACGAGTCCATGTAAATTTTTAACGAATTACTCGGATATTCTGAGAGATCGCTCTCGTGTGAGACGCGTGAAATTTTGCACGAAAGAGCATTTTAATCGTCAAAAATCACGATTAGGTCGATGGATAGAACAAATAGTGGTCTCTCTGTGAAATTTCAGTACCAAGAACGCATATTTTGATGCAAAATTCGAACGAAAACCGCACGCAAACACCATTAATTTTGTCATATATACGTTTTTTTCGCGACCGAAATCAAACCAATCGACAAATATTTTGCAATTCGACGTTGAAAAGTTCCGTTCTCGTTTTCAAATCGCGATTTTTGATGCTGAAAAACGTCATAACTCGGCTGAACCGACTGCGATTTTCAAATAGTTTTCAGCGTTCGATTCGTCTTGTCGATTCGCATCTGAATTCGAACGAGTCCATGTAAATTTTTAACGAATTACTCGGATATTCTGAGAGATCACTCTCGTGTGAGACGCGTGAAATTTTGCACGAAAGAGCATTTTGATCGTCAAATCTCATGATTAGGTCGATAGATAGAACAAATAGTGGTCTCACTGTGAAATTTCAGTACCAAGAACGCATATTTTGATGCAAAATTCGAACGAAAACCGCACGCAAACACCATTAATTTTGTCATATATACGTTTTTTTCGCGACCGAAATCAATCCAATCGACAAATATTTTGCAATTCGACGTCGAAAAGTTCCGTTCTCGTTTTCAAATCGCGATTTTTGATGCTGAAAAACGTCATAACTCGGCTGAACCGACTGCGATTTTCAAATAGTTTTCAGCGTTCGATTCGTCTTATCGATTCGCATCTCAATTCGAACGAGTCCATGTAAATTTTTAACGAATTACTCGGATATTCTGAGAGATCGCTCTCGTGTAAGATGCGTGAAATTTTGCACGAAAGAGCATTTTGATCGTCAAATCTCATGATTAGGTCGATAGATAGAACAAATAGTGGTCTCACTGTGAAATTTCAGTACCAAGAACGCATATTTTGATGCAAAATTCGAACGAAAACCGCACGCAAACACCATTAATTTTGTCATATATACGTTTTTTTTGCGACCGAAATCAATCCAATCGACAAATATTTTGCAATTCGACGTTGAAAATTTAAGTTTTTGTTTTCAAATCGCGATTTTTGATGCTGAAAAACGTAATAACTCGGCTGAACCGACTGCGATTTTCAAATAGTTTTCAGCGTTCGATTCGTCTTGTCGATTCGCATCTCAATTCGAACGAGTCCATGTAAATTTTTAACGAATTACTCGGATATTCTGAGAGATCGCTCTCGTGTGAGACGCGTGAAATTTTGCACGAAAGAGCATTTTAATCGTCAAAAATCACGATTAGGTCGATGGATAGAACAAATAGTGGTCTCTCTGTGAAATTTCAGTACCAAGAACGCATATTTTGATGCAAAATTCGAACGAAAACCGCACGCAAACACCATTAATTTTGTCATATATACGTTTTTTTCGCGACCGAAATCAAACCAATCGACAAATATTTTGCAATTCGACGTTGAAAAGTTCCGTTCTCGTTTTCAAATCGCGATTTTTGATGCTGAAAAACGTCATAACTCGGCTGAACCGACTGCGATTTTCAAATAGTTTTCAGCGTTCGATTCGTCTTGTCGATTCGCATCTGAATTCGAACGAGTCCATGTAAATTTTTAACGAATTACTCGGATATTCTGAGAGATCACTCTCGTGTGAGACGCGTGAAATTTTGCACGAAAGAGCATTTTGATCGTCAAATCTCATGATTAGGTCGATAGATAGAACAAATAGTGGTCTCACTGTGAAATTTCAGTACCAAGAACGCATATTTTGATGCAAAATTCGAACGAAAACCGCACGCAAACACCATTAATTTTGTCATATATACGTTTTTTTCGCGACCGAAATCAATCCAATCGACAAATATTTTGCAATTCGACGTCGAAAAGTTCCGTTCTCGTTTTCAAATCGCGATTTTTGATGCTGAAAAACGTCATAACTCGGCTGAACCGACTGCGATTTTCAAATAGTTTTCAGCGTTCGATTCGTCTTGTCGATTCGCATCTCAATTCGAACGAGTCCATGTAAATTTTTAACGAATTACTCGGATATTCTGAGAGATCGCTCTCGTGTAAGATGCGTGAAATTTTGCACGAAAGAGCATTTTGATCGTCAAATCTCATGATTAGGTCGATAGATAGAACAAATAGTGGTCTCACTGTGAAATTTCAGTACCAAGAACGCATATTTTGATGCAAAATTCGAACGAAAACCGCACGCAAACACCATTAATTTTGTCATATATACGTTTTTTTTGCGACCGAAATCAATCCAATCGACAAATATTTTGCAATTCGACGTTGAAAATTTAAGTTTTTGTTTTCAAATCGCGATTTTTGATGCTGAAAAACGTAATAACTCGGCTGAACCGACTGCGATTTTCAAATAGTTTTCAGCGTTCGATTCGTCTTGTCGATTCGCATCTCAATTCGAACGAGTCCATGTAAATTTTTAACGAATTACTCGGATATTCTGAGAGATCGCTCTCGTGTGAGACGCGTGAAATTTTGCACGAAAGAGCATTTTAATCGTCAAAAATCACGATTAGGTCGATGGATAGAACAAATAGTGGTCTCTCTGTGAAATTTCAGTACCAAGAACGCATATTTTGATGCAAAATTCGAACGAAAACCGCACGCAAACACCATTAATTTTGTCATATATACGTTTTTTTCGCGACCGAAATCAAACCAATCGACAAATATTTTGCAATTCGACGTTGAAAAGTTCCGTTCTCGTTTTCAAATCGCGATTTTTGATGCTGAAAAACGTCATAACTCGGCTGAACCGACTGCGATTTTCAAATAGTTTTCAGCGTTCGATTCGTCTTGTCGATTCGCATCTGAATTCGAACGAGTCCATGTAAATTTTTAACGAATTACTCGGATATTCTGAGAGATCACTCTCGTGTGAGACGCGTGAAATTTTGCACGAAAGAGCATTTTGATCGTCAAATCTCATGATTAGGTCGATAGATAGAACAAATAGTGGTCTCACTGTGAAATTTCAGTACCAAGAACGCATATTTTGATGCAAAATTCGAACGAAAACCGCACGCAAACACCATTAATTTTGTCATATATACGTTTTTTTCGCGACCGAAATCAATCCAATCGACAAATATTTTGCAATTCGACGTCGAAAAGTTCCGTTCTCGTTTTCAAATCGCGATTTTTGATGCTGAAAAACGTCATAACTCGGCTGAACCGACTGCGATTTTCAAATAGTTTTCAGCGTTCGATTCGTCTTGTCGATTCGCATCTCAATTCGAACGAGTCCATGTAAATTTTTAACGAATTACTCGGATATTCTGAGAGATCGCTCTCGTGTGAGACGCGTGAAATTTTGCACGAAAGAGCATTTTGATCGTCAAAAATCACGATTAGGTCGATGGATAGAACAAATAGTGGTCTCACTGTGAAATTTCAGTACCAAGAACGCATATTTTGATGCAAAATTCGAACGAAAACCGCACGCAAACATTATTAATTTTGTCATATATACGTTTTTTTCGCGACCGAAATCAATCCAATCGACAAATATTTTGCAATTCGACGTTGAAAATTTCCGTTTTCGTTTTCAAATCGCGATTTTTGATGCTGAAAAACGTCATAACTCGGCTGAACCGACTGCGATTTTCAAATAGTTTTCAGCGTTCGATTCGTCTTGCCGATTCGCATCTCAATTCGAACGAGTCCATGTAAATTTTTAACGAATTACTCGGATATTCTGAGAGATCACTCTCGTGCGAGACGCGTGAAATTTTGCACGAAAGAGCATTTTAATCGTCAAAAATCACGATTAGGTCGATGGATAGAACAAATAGTGGTCTCACTGTGAAATTTCAGTACCAAGAACGCATATTTTGATGCAAAATTCGAACGAAAACCGCACGCAAACACCATTAATTTTGTCATATATACGTTTTTTTCGCGACCGAAATCAATCCAATCGACAAATATTTTGCAATTCGACGTTGAAAATTTAAGTTTTTGTTTTCAAATCGCGATTTTTGATGCTGAAAAACGTAATAACTCGGCTGAACCGACTGCGATTTTCAAATAGTTTTCAGCGTTCGATTCGTCTTGTCGATTCGCATCTCAATTCGAACGAGTCCATGTAAATTTTTAACGAATTACTCGGATATTCTGAGAGATCGCTCTCGTGTGAGATGCGTGAAATTTTGCACGAAAGAGCATTTTGATCGTCAAATCTCATGATTAGGTCGATAGATAGAACAAATAGTGGTCTCACTGTGAAATTTCAGTACCAAGAACGCATATTTTGATGCAAAATTCGAACGAAAACCGCACGCAAACACCATTAATTTTGTCATATATACGTTTTTTTCGCGACCGAAATCAATCCAATCGACAAATATTTTGCAATTCGACGTTGAAAATTTAAGTTTTTGTTTTCAAATCGCGATTTTTGATGCTGAAAAACGTAATAACTCGGCTGAACCGACTGCGATTTTCAAATAGTTTTCAGCGTTCGATTTGTCTTGTCGATTCGCATCTCAATTCGAACGAGTCCATGTAAATTTTTAACGAATTACTCGGATATTCTGAGAGATCGCTCTCGTGTGAGACGCGTGAAATTTTGCACGAAAGAGCATTTTAATCGTCAAAAATCACGATTAGGTCGATGGATAGAACAAATAGTGGTCTCACTGTGAAATTTCAGTACCAAGAACGCATATTTTGATGCAAAATTCGAACGAAAACCGCACGCAAACATCATTAATTTTGTCATATATACGTTTTTTTCGCGACCGAAATCAATCCAATCGACAAATATTTTGCAATTCGACGTCGAAAAGTTCCGTTCTCGTTTTCAAATCGCGATTTTTGATGCTGAAAAACGTCATAACTCGGCTGAACCGACTGCGATTTTCAAATAGTTTTCAGCGTTCGATTCGTCTTGCCGATTCGCATCTCAATTCGAACGAGTCCATGTAAATTTTTAACGAATTACTCGGATATTCTGAGAGATCGCTCTCGTGTGAGACGCGTGAAATTTTGCACGAAAGAGCATTTTAATCGTCAAAAATCACGATTAGGTCGATGGATAGAACAAATAGTGGTCTCACTGTGAAATTTCAGTACCAAGAACGCATATTTTGATGCAAAATTCGAACGAAAACCGCACGCAAACATTATTAATTTTGTCATATATACGTTTTTTTCGCGACCGAAATCAATCCAATCGACAAATATTTTGCAATTCGACGTTGAAAATTTCCGTTTTCGTTTTCAAATCGCGATTTTTGATGCTGAAAAACGTCATAACTCGGCTGAACCGACTGCGATTTTCAAATAGTTTTCAGCGTTCGATTCGTCTTGCCGATTCGCATCTCAATTCGAACGAGTCCATGTAAATTTTTAACGAATTACTCGGATATTCTGAGAGATCACTCTCGTGCGAGACGCGTGAAATTTTGCACGAAAGAGCATTTTAATCGTCAAAAATCACGATTAGGTCGATGGATAGAACAAATAGTGGTCTCACTGTGAAATTTCAGTACCAAGAACGCATATTTTGATGCAAAATTCGAACGAAAACCGCACGCAAACACCATTAATTTTGTCATATATACGTTTTTTTCGCGACCGAAATCAATCCAATCGACAAATATTTTGCAATTCGACGTCGAAAAGTTCCGTTCTCGTTTTCAAATCGCGATTTTTGATGCTGAAAAACGTCATAACTCGGCTGAACCGACTGCGATTTTCAAATAGTTTTCAGCGTACGATTCGTCTTGCCGATTTGCATCTCAATTCGAACGAGTCCATGTAAATTTTTAACGAATTACTCGGATATTCTGAGAGATCGCTCTCGTGTGAGACGCGTGAAATTTTGCACGAAAGAGCATTTTGATCGTCAAATCTCATGATTAGGTCGATAGATAGAACAAATAGTGGTCTCACTGTGAAATTTCAGTACCAAGAACGCATATTTTGATGCAAAATTCGAACGAAAACCGCAAGCAAACACCATTATTTTTGTCATATATACGTTTTTTTCGCGACCGAAATCAATCCAATCGACAAATATTTTGCAATTCGACGTCGAAAAGTTCCGTTCTCGTTTTCAAATCGCGATTTTTGATGCTGAAAAACGTCATAACTCGGCTGAACCGACTGCGATTTTCAAATAGTTTTCAGCGTTCGATTCGTCTTGCCGATTCGCATCTCAATTCGAACGAGTCCATGTAAATTTTTAACGAATTACTCGGATATTCTGAGAGATCACTCTCGTGCGAGACGCGTGAAATTTTGCACGAAAGAGCATTTTAATCGTCAAAAATCACGATTAGGTCGATGGATAGAACAAATAGTGGTCTCACTGTGAAATTTCAGTACCAAGAACGCATATTTTGATGCAAAATTCGAACGAAAACCGCACGCAAACACCATTAATTTTGTCATATATACGTTTTTTTCGCGACCGAAATCAATCCAATCGACAAATATTTTGCAATTCGACGTCGAAAAGTTCCGTTCTCGTTTTCAAATCGCGATTTTTGATGCTGAAAAACGTCATAACTCGGCTGAACCGACTGCGATTTTCAAATAGTTTTCAGCGTTCGATTCGTCTTGTCGATTCGCATCTCAATTCGAACGAGTCCATGTAAATTTTTAACGAATTACTCGGATATTCTGAGAGATCGCTCTCGTGTGAGATGCGTGAAATTTTGCACGAAAGAGCATTTTGATCGTCAAATCTCATGATTAGGTCGATAGATAGAACAAATAGTGGTCTCACTGTGAAATTTCAGTACCAAGAACGCATATTTTGATGCAAAATTCGAACGAAAACCGCACGCAAACACCATTAATTTTGTCATATATACGTTTTTTTCGCGACCGAAATCAATCCAATCGACAAATATTTTGCAATTCGACGTTGAAAATTTAAGTTTTTGTTTTCAAATCGCGATTTTTGATGCTGAAAAACGTAATAACTCGGCTGAACCGACTGCGATTTTCAAATAGTTTTCAGCGTTCGATTTGTCTTGTCGATTCGCATCTCAATTCGAACGAGTCCATGTAAATTTTTAACGAATTACTCGGATATTCTGAGAGATCGCTCTCGTGTGAGACGCGTGAAATTTTGCACGAAAGAGCATTTTAATCGTCAAAAATCACGATTAGGTCGATGGATAGAACAAATAGTGGTCTCACTGTGAAATTTCAGTACCAAGAACGCATATTTTGATGCAAAATTCAAACGAAAACCGCACGCAAACACCATTAATTTTGTCATATATACGTTTTTTTCGCGACCGAAATCAATCCAATCGACAAATATTTTGCAATTCGACGTCGAAAAGTTCCGTTCTCGTTTTCAAATCGCGATTTTTGATGCTGAAAAACGTCATAACTCGGCTGAACCGACTGCGATTTTCAAATAGTTTTCAGCGTTCGATTCGTCTTGCCGATTCGCATCTCAATTCGAACGAGTCCATGTAAATTTTTAACGAATTACTCGGATATTCTGAGAGATCACTCTCGTGCGAGACGCGTGAAATTTTGCACGAAAGAGCATTTTAATCGTCAAAAATCACGATTAGGTCGATGGATAGAACAAATAGTGGTCTCACTGTGAAATTTCAGTACCAAGAACGCATATTTTGATGCAAAATTCGAACGAAAACCGCACGCAAACATTATTAATTTTGTCATATATACGTTTTTTTCGCGACCGAAATCAATCCAATCGACAAATATTTTGCAATTCGACGTCGAAAAGTTCCGTTCTCGTTTTCAAATCGCGATTTTTGATGCTGAAAAACGTCATAACTCGGCTGAACCGACTGCGATTTTCAAATAGTTTTCAGCGTTCGATTCGTCTTGCCGATTCGCATCTCAATTCGAACGAGTCCATGTAAATTTTTAACGAATTACTCGGATATTCTGAGAGATCACTCTCGTGCGAGACGCGTGAAATTTTGCACGAAAGAGCATTTTAATCGTCAAAAATCACGATTAGGTCGATGGATAGAACAAATAGTGGTCTCACTGTGAAATTTCAGTACCAAGAACGCATATTTTGATGCAAAATTCGAACGAAAACCGCACGCAAACATCATTAATTTTGTCATATATACGTTTTTTTCGCGACCGAAATCAATCCAATCGACAAATATTTTGCAATTCGACGTTGAAAATTTCCGTTTTCGTTTTCAAATCGCGATTTTTGATGCTGAAAAACGTCATAACTCGGCTGAACCGACTGCGATTTTCAAATAGTTTTCAGCGTTCGATTCGTCTTGTCGATTCGCATCTCAATTCGAACGAGTCCATGTAAATTTTTAACGAATTACTCGGATATTCTGAGAGATCACTCTCGTGTGAGACGCGTGAAATTTTGCACGAAAGAGTATTTTGATCGTCAAATCTCATGATTAGGTCGATAGTTAGAACAAATAGTGGTCTCACTGTGAAATTTCAGTACCAAGAACGCATATTTTGATGCAAAATTCGAACGAAAACCGCACGCAAACACCATTAATTTTGTCATATATACGTTTTTTTCGCGACCGAAATCAAACCAATCGACAAATATTTTGCAATTCAACGTTGAAAAGTTCCGTTCTCGTTTTCAAATCGCGATTTTTGATGCTGAAAAACGTCATAACTCGGCTGAACCGACTGCGATTTTCAAATAGTTTTCAGCGTTCGATTCGTCTTGTCGATTCGCATCTCAATTCGAACGAGTCCATGTAAATTTTAACGAATTACTCGGATATTCTGAGAGATCGCTCTCGTGTGAGACGCGTGAAATTTTGCACGAAAGAGCATTTTGATCGTCAAATCTCATGATTAGGTCGATAGATAGAACAAATAGTGGTCTCACTGTGAAATTTCAGTACCAAGAACGCATATTTTGATGCAAAATTCGAACGAAAACCGCACGCAAATACCATTAATTTTGTCATATATACGTTTTTTTCGCGACCGAAATCAATCCAATCGACAAATATTTTGCAATTCGACGTTGAAAAGTTCCGTTCTCGTTTTCAAATCGCGATTTTTGATGCTGAAAGACGTCATAACTCGGCTGAACCGACTGCGATTTTCAAATAGTTTTCAGCGTTCGATTCGTCTTGCCGATTCGCATCTCAATTCGAACGAGTCCATGTAAATTTTTAACGAATTACTCGGATATTCTGAGAGATCACTCTCGTGCGAGACGCGTGAAATTTTGCACGAAAGAGCATTTTAATCGTCAAAAATCACGTTTAGGTCGATGGATAGAACAAATAGTGGTCTCACTGTGAAATTTCAGTACCAAGAACGCATATTTTGATGCAAAATTCGAACGAAATTCACCGTATTATTGGATCGAGTTCACCTTACTTTTTGATCGTTCCACGGTCATTACATAAAATTCACCTTACTTTTTGATACAGCACACATTTATATGGAAAATGTAGCGTGATCTATAAGTAAGGTGAATTCGATCGAAATCAATTTAAACATTTTTTTATACGATTGCAAATGATTTTTCACTTTTGTTTTTTTTCGTCGCAACATAGTACGATTTTTAAAAAAAATTCCGCAATGTGTTTTTTAACACGATGCGATCGTGTAGAAAAATTCACCGTATTTTTGGATCGAGTTCACCTTACTTTTTGATCGTTCCACGGTCATTACATAAAATTCACCTTACTTTTTGATACAGCACACATTTATATGGAAAATGTTGCGTGATCAAAAAGTAAGGTGAATTTCTAAAAATCACTTTAGCGTGATCAAAAATTAAGGTGAATTCGATCGAAATCAATTTAAACATTTTTTTATACGATTGCAAATGATTTTTCACTTTTGTTTTTTTTCGTCGCAACATAGTACGATTTTTAAAAAAAAATCCGCATTGTATTTTTTAACACGACGCGATCGTGTAGAAAAATTCACCGTATTTTTGGATCGAGTTCACCTTACTTTTTGATCGTTCCACGGTCATTACATAAAATTCACCTTACTTTTTGATACAGCACACATTTATATGGAAAATGTTGCGTGATCAAAAAGTAAGGTGAATTTCTAAAAATCACTTTAGCGTGATCAAAAATTAAGGTGAATTCGATCGAAATCAATTTACACATTTTTTTATACGATTGCAAATGATTTTTCACTTTTGTTCTTTTTCGTCGCAACATAGTACGATTTTTAAAAAAAATTCCGCAATGTGTTTTTTAACACGATGCGATCGTGTAGAAAAATTCACCGTATTTTTGGATCGAGTTCACCTTACTTTTTCATCGTTCCACGGTCATTACATAAAATTCACCTTACTTTTTGATACAGCACACATTTATATGGAAAATGTTGCGTGATCAAAAAGTAAGGTGAATTTCTAAAAATCACTTTAGCGTGATCAAAAATTAAGGTGACTTCGATCGAAATCAATTTACACATTTTTTTATACGATTGCAAATGATTTTTCACTTTTGTTTTTTTTCGTCGCAACATAGTACGATTTTTAAAAAAAAATCCGCAATGTGTTTTTTAACACGATGCAATCGTGTAGAAAAATTCACCGTGTTTTTGGATCGAGTTCACCTTACTTTTTCATCGTTCCACGGTCATTACATAAAATTCACCTTACTTTTTGATACAGCACACATTTATATGGAAAATGTTGCGTGATCAAAAAGTAAGGCGAATTTCTAAAAATCACTTTAGCGTGACCAAAATTTAAGGTGAATTCGATCGAAATCAATTTAAACATTTTTTTATACGATTGCAAATGATTTTTCACTTTTGTTTTTTTTCGTCGCAACATAGTACGATTTTTAAAAAAAAATCCGCAATGTGTTTTTTAACACGATGCGATGGTGTAGAAAAATTCACCGTATTTTTGGATCGAGTTCACCTTACTTTTTGATCGTTCCACGGTCATTACATAAAATTCACCTTACTTTTTGATACAGCACACATTTATATGGAAAATGTTGCGTGATCAAAAAGTAAGGTGAATTTCTAAAAATCACTTTAGCGTGATCAAAAATTAAGGTGAATTCGATCGAAATCAATTTAAACATTTTTTTATACGATTGCAAATGATTTTTCACTTTTGTTTTTTTTCATCGCAACATAGTACGATTTTTTAAAAAAATTCCGCAATTTGTTTTTTAACACGAATGCGATCGTGTAGAAAAATTCACCGTATTTTTGGATCGAGTTCACCTTACTTTTTGATCGTTCCACGGTCATTTCATAAAATTCACCTTACTTTTTGATACAGCACACATTTATATGGAAAATGTTGCGTGATCAAAAAGTAAGGTGAATTTCTAAAAATCACTTTAGCGTGATCAAAAATTAAGGTGAATTCGATCGAAATCAATTTAAACATTTTTTTATACGATAGCAAATGATTTTTCACTTTTGTTCTTTTTCGTCGCAACATAGTACGATTTTTAAAAAAAATTCCGCAATGTGTTTTTTAACACGATGCGATCGTGTAGAAAAATTCACCGTATTTTTGGATCGAGTTCACCTTACTTTTTCATCGTTCCACGGTCATTACATAAAATTCACCTTACTTTTTGATACAGCACACATTTATATGGAAAATGTTGCGTGATCAAAAAGTAAGGTGAATTTCTAAAAATCCCTTTAGCGTGATCAAAAATTAAGGTGACTTCGATCGAAATCAATTTACACATTTTTTTATACGATTGCAAATGATTTTTCACTTTTGTTTTTTTTCGTCGCAACATAGTACGATTTTTAAAAAAAAATCCGCAATGTGTTTTTTAACACGATGCAATCGTGTAGAAAAATTCACCGTGTTTTTGGATCGAGTTCACCTTACTTTTTCATCGTTCCACGGTCATTACATAAAATTCACCTTACTTTTTGATACAGCACACATTTATATGGAAAATGTTGCGTGATCAAAAAGTAAGGCGAATTTCTAAAAATCACTTTAGCGTGACCAAAATTTAAGGTGAATTCGATCGAAATCAATTTAAACATTTTTTTATACGATTGCAAATGATTTTTCACTTTTGTTTTTTTTCGTCGCAACATAGTACGATTTTTAAAAAAAAATCCGCAATGTGTTTTTTAACACGATGCGATGGTGTAGAAAAATTCACCGTATTTTTGGATCGAGTTCACCTTACTTTTTGATCGTTCCACGGTCATTACATAAAATTCACCTTACTTTTTGATACAGCACACATTTATATGGAAAATGTTGCGTGATCAAAAAGTAAGGTGAATTTCTAAAAATCACTTTAGCGTGATCAAAAATTAAGGTGAATTCGATCGAAATCAATTTAAACATTTTTTTATACGATTGCAAATGATTTTTCACTTTTGTTTTTTTTCATCGCAACATAGTACGATTTTTTAAAAAAATTCCGCAATTTGTTTTTTAACACGAATGCGATCGTGTAGAAAAATTCACCGTATTTTTGGATCGAGTTCACCTTACTTTTTGATCGTTCCACGGTCATTTCATAAAATTCACCTTACTTTTTGATACAGCACACATTTATATGGAAAATGTTGCGTGATCAAAAAGTAAGGTGAATTTCTAAAAATCACTTTAGCGTGATCAAAAATTAAGGTGAATTCGATCGAAATCAATTTAAACATTTTTTTATACGATAGCAAATGATTTTTCACTTTTGTTCTTTTTCGTCGCAACATAGTACGATTTTTAAAAAAAATTCCGCAATGTGTTTTTTAACACGATGCGATCGTGTAGAAAAATTCACCGTATTTTTGGATCGAGTTCACCTTACTTTTTCATCGTTCCACGGTCATTACATAAAATTCACCTTACTTTTTGATACAGCACACATTTATATGGAAAATGTTGCGTGATCAAAAAGTAAGGTGAATTTCTAAAAATCCCTTTAGCGTGATCAAAAATTAAGGTGACTTCGATCGAAATCAATTTACACATTTTTTTATACGATTGCAAATGATTTTTCACTTTTGTTTTTTTTCGTCGCAACATAGTACGATTTTTAAAAAAAAATCCGCAATGTGTTTTTTAACACGATGCAATCGTGTAGAAAAATTCACCGTGTTTTTGGATCGAGTTCACCTTACTTTTTCATCGTTCCACGGTCATTACATAAAATTCACCTTACTTTTTGATACAGCACACATTTATATGGAAAATGTTGCGTGATCAAAAAGTAAGGCGAATTTCTAAAAATCACTTTAGCGTGACCAAAATTTAAGGTGAATTCGATCGAAATCAATTTAAACATTTTTTTATACGATTGCAAATGATTTTTCACTTTTGTTTTTTTTCGTCGCAACATAGTACGATTTTTAAAAAAAAATCCGCAATGTGTTTTTTAACACGATGCGATGGTGTAGAAAAATTCACCGTATTTTTGGATCGAGTTCACCTTACTTTTTGATCGTTCCACGGTCATTACATAAAATTCACCTTACTTTTTGATACAGCACACATTTATATGGAAAATGTTGCGTGATCAAAAAGTAAGGTGAATTTCTAAAAATCACTTTAGCGTGATCAAAAATTAAGGTGAATTCGATCGAAATCAATTTACACATTTTTTTATACGATTGCAAATGATTTTTCACTTTTGTTTTTTTTCATCGCAACATAGTACGATTTTTTAAAAAAATTCCGCAATTTGTTTTTTAACACGATGCGATCGTGTAGAAAAATTCACCGTATTTTTGGATCGAGTTCACCTTACTTTTTGATCGTTCCACGGTCATTACATAAAATTCACCTTACTTTTTGATACAGCACACATTTATATGGAAAATGTTGCGTGATCAAAAAGTAAGGTGAATTTCTAAAAATCACTTTAGCGTGATCAAAAATTAAGGTGAATTCGATCGAAATCAATTTAAACATTTTTTTATACGATAGCAAATGATTTTTCACTTTTGTTCTTTTTCGTCGCAACATAGTACGATTTTTAAATAAAATTCCGCAATGTGTTTTTTAACACGATGCGATCGTGTAGAAAAATTCACCGTGTTTTTGGATCGAGTTCACCTTACTTTTTGATCGTTCCACGGTCATTACATAAAATTCACCTTACTTTTTGATACAGCACACATTTATATGGAAAATGTAGCGTGATCTAAAAGTAAGGTGAATTCGATCGAAATCAATTTAAACATTTTTTTATACGATTGCAAATGATTTTTCACTTTTGTTTTTTTTCGTCGCAACATAGTACGATTTTTAAAAAAAAATCCGCAATGTGTTTTTTAACACGATGCGATCGTGTAGAAAAATTCACCGTATTTTTGGATCGAGTTCACCTTACTTTTTGATCGTTCCACGGTCATTACATAAAATTCACCTTACTTTTTGATACAGCACACATTTATATGGAAAATGTTGCGTGATCAAAAAGTAAGGTGAATTTCTAAAAATCACTTTAGCGTGATCAAAAATTAAGGTGAATTCGATCGAAAGCAATTTAAACATTTTTTTATACGATTGCAAATGATTTTTCACTTTTGTTTTTTTTCAACACAACATAGTACGATTTTTAAAAAAAATTCCGCAATGTGTTTTTTAACACGATGCGATCGTGTAGAAAAATTCACCGTGTTTTTGGATCGAGTTCACCTTACTTTTTGATCGTTCCACGGTCATTACATAAAATTCACCTTACTTTTTGATACAGCACACATTTATATGGAAAATGTAGCGTGATCTAAAAGTAAGGTGAATTCGATCGAAATCAATTTAAACATTTTTTTATACGATTGCAAATGATTTTTCACTTTTGTTTTTTTTCATCGCAACATAGTACGATTTTTTAAAAAAATTCCGCAATGTGTTTTTTAACACGATGCGATCGTGTAGAAAAATTCACCGTGTTTTTGGATCGAGTTCACCTTACTTTTTGATCGTTCCACGGTCATTACATAAAATTCACCTTACTTTTTGATACAGCACACATTTATATGGAAAATGTTGCGTGATCAAAAAGTAAGGTGAATTTCTAAAAATCACTTTAGCGTGATCAAAAATTAAGGTGAATTCGATCGAAATCAATTTAAACATTTTTTTATACGATAGCAAATGATTTTTCACTTTTGTTTTTTTTCGTCGCAACATAGTACGATTTTTAAAAAAAATTCCGCAATGTGTTTTTTAACACGATGCGATCGTGTAGAAAAATTCACCGTATTTTTGGATCGAGTTCACCTTACTTTTTGATCGTTCCACGGTCATTACATAAAATTCACCTTACTTTTTGATACAGCACACATTTATATGGAAAATGTTGCGTGATCAAAAAGTAAGGTGAATTTCTAAAAATCACTTTAGCGTGATCAAAAATTAAGGTGAATTCGATCGAAATCAATTTAAACATTTTTTTATACGATTGCAAATGATTTTTCACTTTTGTTTTTTTTCATCGCAACATAGTACGATTTTTTAAAAAAATTCCGCAATTTGTTTTTTAACACGAATGCGATCGTGTAGAAAAATTCACCGTATTTTTGGATCGAGTTCACCTTACTTTTTGATCGTTCCACGGTCATTTCATAAAATTCACCTTACTTTTTGATACAGCACACATTTATATGGAAAATGTTGCGTGATCAAAAAGTAAGGTGAATTTCTAAAAATCACTTTAGCGTGATCAAAAATTAAGGTGAATTCGATCGAAATCAATTTAAACATTTTTTTATACGATAGCAAATGATTTTTCACTTTTGTTCTTTTTTCGTCGCAACATAGTACGATTTTTAAAAAAAATTCCGCAATGTGTTTTTTAACACGATGCGATCGTGTAGAAAAATTCACCGTATTTTTGGATCGAGTTCACCTTACTTTTTGATCGTTCCACGGTCATTACATAAAATTCACCTTACTTTTTGATACAGCACACATTTATATGGAAAATGTTGCGTGATCAAAAAGTAAGGTGAATTTCTAAAAATCACTTTAGCGTGATCAAAAATTAAGGTGAATTCGATCGAAATCAATTTAAACATTTTTTTATACGATTGCAAATGATTTTTCACTTTTGTTTTTTTTCATCGCAACATAGTACGATTTTTTAAAAAAATTCCGCAATGTGTTTTTTTTAACACGATGCGATCGTGTAGAAAAATTCACCGTATTTTTGGATCGAGTTCACCTTACTTTTTGATCGTTCCACGGTCATTACATAAAATTCACCTTACTTTTTGATACAGCACACATTTATATGGAAAATGTTGCGTGATCAAAAAGTAAGGTGAATTTCTAAAAATCACTTTAGCGTGATCAAAAATTAAGGTGAATTCGATCGAAATCAATTTAAACATTTTTTTATACGATAGCAAATGATTTTTCACTTTTGTTCTTTTTCGTCGCAACATAGTACGATTTTTAAAAAAAATTCCGCAATGTGTTTTTTAACACGATGCGATCGTGTAGAAAAATTCACCGTGTTTTTGGATCGAGTTCACCTTACTTTTTCATCGTTCCACGGTCATTACATAAAATTCACCTTAGTTTTTGATACAGCACACATTTATATGGAAAATGTTGCGTGATCAAAAAGTAAGGTGAATTTCTAAAAATCACTTTAGCGTGATCAAAAATTAAGGTGAATTCGATCGAAATCAATTTAAACATTTTTTTATACGATTGCAAATGATTTTTCACTTTTGTTTTTTTTCAACACAACATAGTACGATTTTTAAAAAAAATTCCGCAATGTGTTTTTTAACACGATGCGATCGTGTAGAAAAATTCACCGTGTTTTTGGATCGAGTTCACCTTACTTTTTGATCGTTCCACGGTCATTACATAAAATTCACCTTACTTTTTGATACAGCACACATTTATATGGAAAATGTAGCGTGATCTAAAAGTAAGGTGAATTCGATCGAAATCAATTTAAACATTTTTTTATACGATTGCAAATGATTTTTCACTTTTGTTTTTTTTCATCGCAACATAGTACGATTTTTTAAAAAAATTCCGCAATGTGTTTTTTAACACGATGCGATCGTGTAGAAAAATTCACCGTGTTTTTGGATCGAGTTCACCTTACTTTTTGATCGTTCCACGGTCATTACATAAAATTCACCTTACTTTTTGATACAGCACACATTTATATAGAAAATGTTGCGTGATCAAAAAGTAAGGTGAATTTCTAAAAATCACTTTAGCGTGATCAAAAATTAAGGTGAATTCGATCGAAATCAATTTAAACATTTTTTTTTTATACGATTGCAAATGAAAGGCTGAAAAAACACGCCTAAATCACACCGACCTATTACAAAGCAATGCCTGGCGGCGGTTCTGGATAGGTCGGGGAAAACAGGAGGTTTTAGTGGGTCCCACCCAGAGTAATTGTAAAATCTCTGGCGTGAATCCCACACTATAAGCGTCTGTCTGCTCGGGCGCTTTTGTTTGGTCGGCAAATTCCCTCCTTAGAAAAAAAAAAAAAAAAAAGGTTCTCTCGGGGGAGCCTGTCCCCTAGAGAGGGCGTCCCCAGGTGGCGGATAGGGGAATGCTCGTCAGTGACTATGTTGCTGGAGGGTAGGAGTGAAATAAAATAGCTCCCGCGGACCAACAGGCTGGAGGGGAAGACAACGGGGTGGTCTTCTCCTCCAACAACACGGAAGAATGCTCACATCCGCAGTCGTCGTCGCTCGCAAATGTTGCACCTGCATCGGTGGTTCTCGATGGCGACCGTCGGCCTCCATGTTTGCCGGTTGAAGTCGTACCAACCGGAAACTTGTAGAGGCCGATGTTGACGCCCGTGACCATCGATCGGGAGTTCTTTTATAACTGCTGTCTGCTTCATTTGTGGGTGACCGAATGTTGATGATCCTGAGCAAGAGTGGTGCCTCCGTGCACTGCTCTCTCCCAACATAGAAGAACACTCACATCCGCAGTCGCCGTTGTTCGCGAATGTTGCACCTGCATCGGTGGATCTAGTCGGCGCCCGTCTGCCTCCATGTTCCCCGGTTGAAGGCGTTCAGACTGGAAACTTGCAGAGGCCGATGCGTGCGCGCCCGTGACCATCGATCGGGAGTTCTCTATAACTGCTGTCTGCTTCATTCGCGGGCGACCGATAGCTGATGATCCTGAGTGGATGAGTGGTGCCTCCGGGCGCCCAAATCAAGAGCACACCCCCAGCGTCTCGGCTCGGACTCCGGACAGCAATGCTCCGGTGACCGAGCCGGACGACCGAGATGGCAGCAAATGCCCTTTAACTCCGAGTATAGGCAGGCAGATGCCTAGACTTGCGATAGGCCGTGGCAACACGCCTAACATACCGACCTAGTACAAAGCAATGCCTGACGGTGGTTCTGGCTAGGTCGGGGAACACAGGAGGTTTTAGTGGGTCCCACCCAGAGTAATTGTAAAATCTCTGGCGTGAATCCCACACTATAAGCGTCTGTCTGCTCGGGCGCTTTTGTTTGGTCGGCAAATTCCCTCCTTAGAAAAAAAAAAAAAAAAAAAAAAAAAAAAAAAAAAAAAAAGGTTAGGTTAGGTTAGTTAGTTGCGTTTGTGCTGTCGAGCGGAGCGCACGGTTCGCGTCGCCTCGCTCCAAAGTATATAGAGTTTGCTTGCACACGCGAAGCGATCGCGCCCCCATCCAAGTGGAGCGCATTTCTGAGGTCTGCGCCCGCGTTCTGACGTGAAGCGCCTGTTAGGCGCCTGCGCCCCATCAGACTTTGCTTTGTGTGTGGCCGGACTTGTGTCTGGGCGCCTGCTGTGGTTGCTGCGCCCCCTCAGGTGTTGCTAGGAGGTTTGTTCAGGGTGAAGCGCCCCTGCTAGGGCTTCGCCCCCCTGATAATTTTTCATTCCCACTTTTCCATTTCCCACTTTTCCATTTTCCACTTTTCCATTTCCCACTTTTCCATTTTCCCATTTTCCATTTTCCACTTTTCCGAATTTTCCCACTTTTCCATTTTCCATTTTCCGAATTTTCCCATATTTTCCATTTTCTTCAATTTAAAATTTTTTCAATTTTTATTTTTTTCTTTTTTTCAATTTCTTTAATTGTTTTTATTTTTTTTTTTTTTTTCAATTTCTTCAATTGTTTTTATTTTTTTTATTTTTTTATTCTATTTAAATAATGTCCTCTCCGAGCCCTCTGTCGACCGTCTCCGACCCCTCTGTCTCTTTATGTCGTCGACCCTCATCTTCTCTGGGCGATGCCCTTGAGAAGATTAGGGTTCTAGCGAGCGGACTGGCCACCTTTTGTAATTCAAAGAAGGGAAAAAATGTGCACACCCGTATAAAAGATGACATACGGGAAATTACCCTTTTACTGGCCCAACTCGAAGCCATCGGAGGCGGTCCGATGGACCCGACCATGTCATCTAGGAGCTCTCCTCCCCGTTCTCTAATTAAAAATCTTGATATACCCGTCTCGTCGCCGCTGGGTGCGGCCAATAATCCGATCGTGGCTGCGGAGCCGGACCGTTTCCAGACGGTGACGAAGAAGAGGAGGAGACGTGATCCCAGGAAGGGCTCCGAGCAATCGGCCCAGAAACTTCCTGCGCCACTCCCCACCCCCCGCCACCCTCATCCTCCTCATCGTTCAAATCGACCGTCACTTCCTCCGGCTCCGCACACCCAAAAAATGAGCTTGCCTACAATAAAGTCCAGGACCCGCAAGCGCCCATCGGGTAGCGTGGTTCTTGAACCAATGGCAGAGGGGGACGAGCCGCTCTCCTACGCGGAGGTGTTGCGGCAAATGCACACCCTGGAGAAGGAGACGCCACTGCCTCCACTCACGGTGAGGCGGAACGCCAAAGGGGAATTGGTGTTCCGCCCTACAAAGTCCGGGGCCCTAGCCATCATCCAGGAGAGAGTCAGGATGGTGGCCGGGGATAAAGCGCACATAAGGGTCACCGCACCCAAGAGAGAGGTCCTGGTTAAAGACCTAGACGAGGGCCTCTCAGAGGATGACGTCAGGGCGGCGCTCCTACCGTATGCGGGTGAAGGTGGCGGGCTTGAGGTCGTGAGCACACGCCAACAGCGCTCCGGTACGCGGAGCTTGCTGCTCCGAATACCGCACACTGCAAGGTTGCAAAGCCTGCTGAAAGAGGGCAGGCTAAAAATAGGCCTGATGTCCTGCAGGCTGCGGGAACTAAAAAGAACACCCCGCTGCTACCGTTGCCTGGGCTTTGGGCATACATCCATCCGATGTTCCGGCCCCGACCGCAGCGCCTGCTGCCTCAACTGCGGTACACGAGGCCACGTTGCGCGTGACTGTAAAAGTCACGCGCATTGTCCGACTTGTGCTGACAAGGGGTTACCGTCGCAGCACAGGGGAGGCAGCCGAGTGTGCCCCTCATACCAAAAGGAGCAAAGAAGGATCCTCCAGAAATGTCGCTGAGGATCCTTCAAATTAATCTCAACAACAGCAGGATCGCTCAGGATCTCATGTTCCTGACAGCCGCCGAGCTGAACGCGGACGCGGTGATAATTTCTGAACAGTACAGAAACACCGCGTCCAACTGGTACTCGGACAGGTCGTCGCGGGCTGCCATCTTCGTGGCTTCGCGGCGGCATCGAGTTACCGGAGCGTCGGCCGGCACATCGGACGGCTGCGTGTGGGTCGAGCTGGGCGGAATCAGGCTTTACAGCTGTTACTTCTCGCCCAACTCCCCACTCGAGGAATTTGAGACGGCGCTGAGCGACCTGGTGCTGTTTGTAGAGACGAGCCGCCCTGTCATTTTGGCGGGTGACTTCAACGCCAAGGCGGTCGAGTGGGGTTCGGCTCTGACCGATCGCAGAGGGACGATGCTGTCCGACGCCGTCGCTTATCTCCGGCTGCGGGTCGCCAACAGAGGCTCGAGCTTGACCTGCCGCAGGGGTGCGGGCGGATCGGTCGTCGACGTCACGTTCGCCGATGAGACGACGATCGGCAAGATCAGAGACTGGAGGGTCATGGAGATTTTCTCGCACAGTGACCACCAATACATCGGCTTCGACGTAGCGAGTGGCATCAAAAAGCCGGCCACCTCGGTGGCCGGGTGGTCCACTCGCAAACTAGACGTCGAAGCTTTTTGCGTAACTCTCGAAGCGGATCTGGTGGGTTTCAGAAGCGAAAGAGTAAACGGTACGAATGAGCTTGTGCACGCAGAGAACGTCATCTCCTCCACCAGTGCGATAATCCGCAGGGCGTGCGACGCATCCATGCCCAGAAGAGCGGCTGGTTGTGGTCGCCGTCAGGTGTACTGGTGGAGCGAAGAGATAGCCGCGCTTCGGAGCGCGTGTCTGCGAAATAGAAGGTTTGCACAGGCACGAATGCATGATGAAAGCGCGAATGAGGCCTACCGGGACGCTCGACGAGCCCTTCGAAAGGCCATCAAGGCCTCGAAGGAGAGATGCTGGCGCGAGCTGTGCGAGACGATCGACATTGACCCATGGGGGCTCCCCTACAAACTGGTCCGTAACAAGATCAGGGGGCGAGTCCTCGACCAGTTTCTGGCCGATCCGTCGAATCTGCGGACGGTCGTCGACGGCCTGTTCCCCGCGCCTCTCGGGGTCGCTCGCCATGGAGGCGATTCGCGAGCCGGAGAGCCGGGGGCGTTCGGCGGTGTCGACACCGACTGCACGGAAGACGAGCCTGAGCCCTTCACAAGGGCCGAATTGGCGTTGGCAGCCGCCCGCCTGGGAGGGGATAAGACTCCCGGTCCAGACGGGGTACCGAACGCGGTGCTGCGCGTCGTAGCCGAGAAATACCCGGAGCTGCTCTTGGATACGTTCAATCCGTGCCTGAAACAGGGAGTGTTTGGGCGGTCGTGGAAGAGACAGAGGCTGGTTCTCATGCCGAAAGGCGGAGGATCGGTCTCCGGTCCGCCCACGTACAGACCGCTCTGCATGATCAGCGGGGTGGGCAAGCTACTGGAGCGTCTGATATTAAACAGGCTCCAGTCTTGCATCGAGCACCCGCTGACCGGATTGGCCGATAGCCAGTATGGCTTCCGCCGCGGCAGATCCACGATCGACGCCATCTCCCGGGTCGTCTCAATAATACGGACGGCTTGGGAGGGATCTGTCAAAGCGAGCCACAGTGTCGCGATGGTGGCGCTTGACGTTCGGAACGCCTTCAACTCGGCGCGATGGGATTTAATTCTCAAAGCGCTGAGCGGAGGGGTCCGGGCGCCCAGCTCCATCGTCAAGTTACTGGCGAGTTACCTGAGCGATCGACATCTTGAATATGTCGATCAGCTCGGAGTGACTCACACCAGAGCAGTGGAGGCGGGTGTTCCACAGGGTTCGGTCCTCGGGCCAGCTCTGTGGAACATCATGTATGACGGCCTCCTCAGGGTGGATCTCCCCGCGGGGGCAGAAATAGTTGCCTTTGCGGACGACGTCGCCGTTATCGCCACGGGAAAGAGCACTTCCGAGCTGCAGTACGTCACTCAAATGACGCTGCACCGGATCTGCTCCTGGATGCGGGAGTCTGGGCTCACACTGGCCCCTCAAAAAACTGAGGCCGTACTCTTCTCGAGGAGAAGGAAGATGGAGCCTCCGGCGCTGACGGTGGAGGGACACAGGATGACTTTCGCACCCTCGCTTCGGTATCTGGGCGTCCACCTAGACCGTAAGCTTACCTTCGCCGAACACGTCCGGAAGGCATCCGCAAAGGCGGCCGTAGTGACAGAGCAGTTGGCGGGGCTGATGCCAAACATCGGGGGGCCGAGGTATAGGCGGAGGGTGCTGCTGAATTCGGTGGTGCTCTCCACTATGCTCTACGGCGCTCCGGTGTGGGCGGCGGCTCTGTCGGTGCAGAGGACCAGGCGCATAATGGCACAAGTTCAGCGGAGGAGCGCCCTTCGGGTCGCGACTGCGTACAGAACTGTGTCCGAAGATGCCGTCCTCGTCATTGCGGCAATCTCGCCTATCGACCTTCTCGCCGAGGAGAGGCGGGCCGTTTACGGCGGAACCACCAGATCTGAGGCGAGAGCCATCAGATATGAAGACTGGCAAAAGCGATGGGACGACTCGCAGAAGGGCAGGTGGACGCACAGACTCATCGGCGATCTGAGGACGTGGTGTGGCAGATCGCACGGCGAGCTGAGCTACCATCTCACCCAACTCCTGTCCGGCCACGGGTCCTTCTCTTCGTACCTTCACAGGATCGGAAAGGAGAACTCGACGGCCTGTCACCATTGCGATTCCAGTCTGGACGACGCCGAGCATACCGCATTCCATTGCCCGGCGTGGATCGAGGAACGCTGCAAGCTTTCACGAGCTCTGCGACGGGACTCGGTTACGCCGGAGGTGATGGTGAGCAGTATGCTCGAGAACATCGAGAACTGGTCGTCCTGGCTCGACTTCGCCTCCGCCGTCATGAAAATGAAGGAGGAGGCGGAGAGGGTAAGAAGACCCATAGGATAACGTCTCGGCCCGGGTTCTGGACAGCAATGTCCGGATGACCGGGCCAGACAGAGAGAGTGAAGGCAATTAGATGCCCACAAACGCGAAGTCTAGGCAGGCAGATGCCTACACCAGCGAAAGGCTGAAAAAACACGCCTAAATCACACCGACCTATTACAAAGCAATGCCTGGCGGCGGTTCTGGATAGGTCGGGGAAAACAGGAGGTTTTAGTGGGTCCCACCCAGAGTAATTTGTAAAATCTCTGGCGTGAATCTCACACTATAAGTGTCCGTCTGCTGCGGGCACTTTTGTTTGGTCGGCAAATTTCCTCCTTAGAAAAAAAAAAAAAAAAAAAAAAAAAAAAAAAAAAAAAGGTTAGGTTAGGTTAGGTTAGGTTAGGTTAGGTTAGGTTAGGTTAGGTTCTCTCGGGGGAGCCTGTCCCCTAGAGAGCGCGTCCCCAGGTGGCGGATAGGGGAATGCTCGTCAGCGACTCTGTTGCTGGAGGGTAGGAGTGAAATAAAATAGCTCCCGCGGACCAACAGGCTGGAGGGGAAGACAACGGGGTGGTCTTCTCCTCCAACAACACGGAAGAATGCTCACATCCGCAGTCGTCGCTCACAAATGTTGCACCTGCATCGGTGGTTTTCGATGGCGACCGTCGGCCTCCATGTTCCCCGGTTGAAGTCGTACCAACCGGAAACTTGTAGAGGCCGATGTTGACGCCCGTGACCATCGATCGGGAGTTCTTCATAACTGCTGTCTGCTTCATTTGTGGGTGACCGATTGTTGATGATCCTGAGCAAGAATGGAGCCTCCGAGCACTGCTCCCTCCCAACAAAGAAGAACACTCACATCCGCAGTCGCCGTTGCTCGCGAATGTTGCACCTGCATCGGTGGATCTAGTCGGCGCCCGTCGGCCTCCATGTTCCCCGGTTGAAGGCGTACAGACTGGAAACTTGCAGAGGCCGATGCGTGCGCGCCCGTGACCATCGATCGGGAGTTCTCTACAACTGCTATCTGCTTCATTCGTGGGCGACCGATTGCTGATGATCCTGAGTGGTTGAGTGGTGCCTCCGGACGCTTAACCAGGAGCACACCCCCAGCGTCTCGGCCCGGACTTCGAACAGCAATGCTTCGGTGATCGGGTCAGACGACCGAGAGATGGCAGAGAATGCCCACCAATTCGGAGTATAGGCAGGCAGATGCCTAAACTTGCGAGAGGCCGTGGCAACACGCCTAACATACCGACCTAGTACAAAGCAATGCCTGACGGTGGTTCTGGCTAGGTCGGGGAAGACAGGAGGTTTTAGTGGGTCCCACCCAGAGTAATTGTAAAATCTCTGGCGTGAATCCCACACTATAAGCGTCTGTCTGCTCGGGCGCTTTTGTTTGGTCGGCAAATTTCCTCCTTATAAAAAAAAAAAAAAAAAAAAAAAAAAAAAAAAAAAAAAAAAAAAAAAAAAAAAAAAAAAAAAAAAAAAAAAAAAAGCTTAGGTTAGGTTAGGTTAGGTTAGGTTAGGTTAGGTTAGGTTAGGTTAGGTTAGGTTAGGTTAGGTTAGGTTAGGTTAGGTTAGGTTAGGTTAGGTTAGGTTAGGTTAGGTTGAGTCTCTCGGGGGAGCCTGTCCCCTAGAGAGCGCGTCCCCAGGTGGCGGATAGGGGAATGCTCGTCAGCGACTCTGTTGCTGGAGGGTAGGAGTGAAATAAAATAGCTCCCGCGGACCAACAGGCTGGAGGGGAAGACAACGGGGTGGTCTTCTCCTCCAACAACACGGAAGAATGCTCACATCCGCAGTCGTCGTCGCTCACAAATGTTGCACCTGCATCGGTGGTTTTCGATGGCGACCGTCGGCCTCCATGTTCCCCGGTTGAAGTCGTACCAACCGGAAACTTGTAGAGGCCGATGTTGACGCCCGTGACCATCGATCGGGAGTTCTTCATAACTGCTGTCTGCTTCATTTGTGGGTGACCGATTGTTGATGATCCTGAGCAAGAATGGAGCCTCCGAGCACTGCTCCCTCCCAACAAAGAAGAACACTCACATCCGCAGTCGCCGTTGCTCGCGAATGTTGCACCTGCATCGGTGGATCTAGTCGGCGCCCGTCGGCCTCCATGTTCCCCGGTTGAAGGCGTACAGACTGGAAACTTGCAGACGCCGATGCGTGCGCGCCCGTGACCATCGATCGGGAGTTCTCCACAACTGCTATCTGCTTCATTCGTGGGCGACCGATTGCTGATGATCCTGAGTGGATGAGTGGTGCCTCCGGACGCTTAACCAGGAGCACACCCCCAGCGTCTCGGCCCGGACTTCGAACAGCAATGCTTCGGTGATCGGGTCAGACGACCGAGAGATGGCAGAGAATGCCCACCAATTCGGAGTATAGGCAGGCAGATGCCTAAACTTGCGAGAGGCCGTGGCAACACGCCTAACACACCGACCTAGTACAAAGCAATGCCTGACGGTGGTTCTGGCTAGGTCGGGGAAGACAGGAGGTTTTAGTGGGTCCCACCCAGAGTAATTGTAAAATCTCTGGCGTGAATCCCACACTATAAGCGTCTGTCTGCTCGGGCGCTTTTGTTTGGTCGGCAAATTTCCTCCTTATGAAAAAAAAAAAAAAAAAAAAAAAAAAAAAAAAAAAAAAAAAAAAAAAAAAAAAGGTTAGGTTGAGTAGGTGGCCGACCACCGCTCGGAGCACCACGTTTTTGCAACGCTCCGTCGAATCTTTTTCGTTACGTTGAGCGTTGCTTATTTCGCTCCTAAATTGTGTGTAATATTATAGAGCTAGCCTCTGCGAATCCGCTGGTGTGCCATTTGTGTCCGACGACATCGGCATTACGGAGATATTAGCGTCCGAAGATTGCGTATGTTCCCGCCATTTTTCCCGAGCATCGCATTATAACGGTATTTAACTTTAATTTGCTTATGTATATTTTCGTATTCATTTTATTATTATTATTATTATTTTTTTTTTTTTAATATATTTTATTCATACATTTATTATCTTTTTTCTTAGCGTATATATTGCACTAAGTCGTAGACGTTCCCTTTGTTTACTTTTTTCTTTGTTCCCCTCGTCATTTATTGTTTTAATTTTAACAGCTCCCCCCTGTTCGTTACAC
Source organism: Leptonema lineaticorne (assembly GCA_024500535.1). NCBI lineage: Eukaryota > Metazoa > Arthropoda > Insecta > Trichoptera > Hydropsychidae > Leptonema > Leptonema lineaticorne. Next base: position 13,127,250 of record JANIJI010000001.1, read on the forward strand.
CATTTACATACCTCGTCAACCAATTTTCTTTCTATTCATTACTTATTTTATTTATTCATCATTACTCTAATTTCCAACACATTACTTACATTATTAACCTTTAATGTTAACTTATATTTTATAACATATTTGTAAAACAATTATATTAGTATTCGTTACTGTTATTCATCAATACTATAATTACTTATTCTTAATATATTTTACCTGTACCAATTTATTAATTCAATATCCTTTATTCTATTTATCTAATTACTTATTATAATTATTATATATATTCTCATTTTTACATCCTAATATCGCCCCGATCGAACGTTTCGGAAGATTGACAACTCCTGGTTTTTATTAACAACCCGTGTCTTCTTTTTTCTTTGTTCCCCTCGTCATTTATTGTTTTTCATTTTAACAGCTCCCCTCTGGTCGCTACACCATATACATACCTCGTCAACCAATTTTCTTTCTATTCATTACTTATTTATTTATTCATCATTACTCTAATTTCCAACACATTACTTACATTATTAACCTTTAATGTTAACCTATATTTTATAACATATTTGTAAACCAATTATATTAGTATTCGTTACTGTTATTCATCAATACTATAATTACTTATTCTTAATATATTTTACCTGTACCAATTTATTAATTCAATATCCTTTATTCTATTTATCTAATTACTTATTATAATTATTATATATATTCTCATTTTTACATCCTAATATCGCCCCGATCGAACAATTCGAAAGATTGACAACTCCTGGTTTTTATTTAACAACCCGTGTCTTCCTTTTTCTTTGTTCCCCTCGTCATTTATTGTTTTTCATTTTAACAGCTCCCCTCTGGTCGCTACACCATTTACATACCTCGTCAACCAATTTTCTTTCTATTCATTACTTATTTCATTTATTCATCATTACTCTAATTTCCAACACATTACTTACATTATTAACCTTTAATGTTAACTTATATTTTATAACATATTTGTAAAACAATTATATTAGTATTCGTTACTGTTATTCATCAATACTATAATTACTTATTCTTAATATATTTTACCTGTACCAATTTATTAATTCAATATCCTTTATTCTATTTATCTAATTACTTATTATAATTATTATATATATTCTCATTTTTACATTCTAATATTGTCCCGATAGAACGTTTCGGAAGATTGACAACTCCTGGTTTTTATTTAACAACCCGTGTCTTCTTTTTTCTTTGTTCCCCTCGTCATTTATTGTTTTTCATTTTAACAGCTCCCCTCTGGTCGCTACACCATTTACATACCTCGTCAACCAATTTTCTTTCTATTCATTACTTATTTTATTTATTCATCATTACTCTAATTTCCAACACATTACTTACATTATTAACCTTTAATGTTAACTTATATTTTATAACATATTTGTAAAACAATTATATTAGTATTCGTTACTGTTATTCATCAATACTATAATTACTTATTCTTAATATATTTTACCTGTACCAATTTATTAATTCAATATCCTTTATTCTATTTATCTAATTACTTATTATAATTATTATATATATTCTCATTTTTACATTCTAATATTGTCCCGATAGAACGTTTCGGAAGATTGACAACTCCTGATTTTTATTTAACAACCCGTGTCTTCTTTTTTCTTTGTTCCCCTCGTCATTTATTGTTTTTCATTTTAACAGCTCCCCTCTGGTCGCTACACCATTTACATACCTCGTCAACCAATTTTCTTTCTATTCATTACTTATTTTATTTATTCATCATTACTCTAATTTCCAACACATTACTTACATTATTAACCTTTAATGTTAACTTATATTTTATAACATATTTGTAAAACAATTATATTAGTATTCGTTACTGTTATTCACCAATACTATAATTACTTATTCTTAATATATTTTACCTGTACCAATTTATTAATTCAATATCCTTTATTCTATTTATCTAATTACTTATTATAATTATTATATATATTCTCATTTTTACATTCTAATATTGTCCCGATAGAACGTTTCGGAAGATTGACAACTCCTGATTTTTATTTAACAACCCGTGTCTTCTTTTTTCTTTGTTCCCCTCGTCATTTATTGTTTTTCATTTTAACAGCTCCCCTCTGGTCGCTACACCATTTACATACCTCGTCAACCAATTTTCTTTCTATTCATTACTTATTTTATTTATTCATCATTACTCTAATTTCCAACACATTACTTACATTATTAACCTTTAATGTTAACTTATATTTTATAACATATTTGTAAAACAATTATATTAGTATTCGTTACTGTTATTCACCAATACTATAATTACTTATTCTTAATATATTTTACCTGTACCAATTTATTAATTCAATATCCTTTATTCTATTTATCTAATTACTTATTATAATTATTATATATATTCTCATTTTTACATTCTAATATTGTCCCGATAGAACGTTTCGGAAGATTGACAACTCCTGGTTTTTATTTAACAACCCGTGTCTTCTTTTTTCTTTGTTCTAATTGTCTTTTGCTTATTCATATTTACACGTTCTATATACACGTCCACTTTCGTGTAATTTTTTCGTGTAATTTTTTCGTGTAATTTTTTCGTGTAATTTTTTTTCGTGTAATTTTCTCGTGTAATTTTTTTCTTTTTCTCAAGGGTCTTTATTAAAAGTTTACGTGGCCTTTATTAAATGTTCATTTATTAATTATTTCATTATTAATTTTTCACTATTTTTACTAATTGCCTTATTGTTTATTCTTAACATTATCTGATTTACATTGTCTATAAACTATTTAATCTTAAATTAATTTACATTGTCCTTTAAATGTCCTTATTGAATGTTCAATTGAATTTATATTGATCATTTAATTATCTTATTATTAATTATTTCACTATTTCTACTAATTGCCTTATTGTTTATTCTCAACATTATCTGATTTACATTGTCTATAAACTATTTAATCTTAAATTAATTTACATTGTCCTTTAAATGTCCTTATTGAATGTTCAATTGAATTTACATTGTTCATTTAATTATTTCATTATTATTATTATTATTATTATTATTATTTTTTTTTTTTTTAATATTTCCTACTAATTGCCTTATTGTTTATTATTAACATTATTTGATTTACATTGTCTCTATAAACTATTCAATCTTAAATTAATTTACATTGCCCTTAGTAATGTCCTTATTAAATGTTTAATAGAATTTACATTGTTCATTAATTATTTCATTATTAATTTCTCATTATTTTTACTAATTGTCTTTTGTTTATTCATATTTACACGTTCTATTTGCACGTCCACTTTCGTGTAATTTTTTAGTGTAATTTCTTTTTCTCAAGGGTCTTTATTAAAAGTTTACGTGGCCTTTATTAAATGTTCATTTATTAATTATTTCATTATTAATTTTTCACTATTTTTACTAATCGCCTTATTGTTTATTCTTAACATTATCTGATTTACATTGCCATAAATTATTTAATCTTAAATTAATTTACATTGTCCTTTAAATGTCCTTATTGAATGTACAATTGAATTTACATTGTTCATTTAATTATTTCATTATTAATTTTTTTTTTTAATATTTCTACTAATTGCCTTATTGTTTATTATTAACATTATTTGATTTACATTGTCTCTATAAACTATTCAATCTTACATTAATCTACATTGCCCTTAGTAATGTCCTTATTAAATGTTTAATAGAATTTACATTGTTCATTAATTATTTCATTATTAATTTCTCATTATTTTTACTAATTGTCTTTTGTTTATTCATATTTACACGTTCTATTTGCACGTCCACTTTCGTGTAATTTTTTTTTTTTTTTTTTTTTTCTTTTTTCGTGTAATTTCTTTTTCTCAAGGGTCTTTATTAAAAGTTTACGTGGCCTTTATTAAATGTTCATTTATTAATTATTTCATTATTAATTTTTCACTATTTTTACTAATTGCCTTATTGTTTATTCTTAACATTATCTGATTTACATTGTCTATAAACTATTTAATCTTAAATTAATTTACATTGTCCTTTAAATGTCCTTATTGAATGTTCAATTGAATTTATATTGATCATTTAATTATTTTATTATTAATTATTTCACTATTTCTACTAATTGCCTTATTGTTTATTCTCAACATTATCTGATTTACATTGTCTATAAACTATTTAATCTTAAATTAATTTACATTGCCCTTAGTAAATGTCTTTATTGAATGTTTAATTGAATTCACATTGTTTATTAATTATTTCATTATTAATTCTTCACTATTTTTATTTATTGCCTTATTGTTTATTATTAATATTATTTGATTTACATTATCTCTATAAACTATTCAATCTTAAATTAATTTACATTGTCCTTATTAAATGTTCAATTGAATCTACACTGGTCATTTGTTACTTATCTCATTATTAATTTCTCATTATCTTTACTAATTTGCCTTATTGTTTATTCTTAACATTGTCAATTTACATTGTCTCTATAAACTATTAATCTTGAATTAATTCAAATTGCACTTATTAAATGTTCAGTTGAATATATACTGGTCATATACTATTATTTCGTTATTATATTCACTGTCTTTATTAACTGTCTTATTGTCTATTCTTTACATTATTTAATTTATATCTTTACAAACTATACAATCACAAATTAATTTGCGTTGTCCTAATTAAATGTACAATTGTCTGAGTTTGCACTTTTTAATTTTACATTTTTCTTATTAACCAATAATTGTGTGATTTCCTTTTTACATTGTTTAATTTTGCATTGACTTATTTGTATTTGTAAAATGATGCCGTCCCCGCCCTCTCTCCCGAGACGGGTCACCTCGTTCCATCGATCCTCACCTTCCCTGGGCGAGGCCCTGGAAAAGATTAAGGTGCTAGCCAATGGGCTAGTCACCTTCATCAAAACAAATGCGGGAAGGAACACCAATAAGAGGATCAAGAACGAGGTAGGGGAGATTGCACTCGTTCTGGCCCAACTTGAGGCAAACGGACACAATCCTGCGAGCCCGCTCTTACCATCAAGGAGTTCTCCTCATCCTCCGGCTTCCAACCCGAACGCCCGTGCCTTATCCCCTTCGTCGTCGCTGAGAGCGGCCAAAAATTCAACCGCGACTGCTGAGTCGGAACGTTTCCGGATGGTGACGAAGAAGAGAAAGAGAGGTGATTTCAGAAAAGGTCCCGAACAACCGGACCAGAGACCTTCCGCTCCTACCCCCTCCCCTCTCTACTCTCATTCACCTCCTCGCCCATACCCGATTCCAAAGCCCCGCAGATCCCTTCAGGGAGCGGATCTGCTCAATACGGCTTCGGCTGCTAACCCGAATGGCTGTACTCTATCCCCCTCTTTGCCGCTGAGTGCGGCCAAAAACTTAACCGCGACCGTGTCCGCGTCCGTCGAATCGGACCGTTTCCGGATGGTGACGAGGAGGAGGAGGAGAAGAGATCTCAAAAAAGGTCCCGAACAACTGGACCAGAAACTTCCTTCTCCCCTTCCCTCCCCTCTCTACACTCATCCACCTCCTCGCCCTTATCCTATAACAAAGCCCCGCAGATCCCTCCAGGGAGTGAATCTGCCCCCTACGAAGGCACCACGCCGCAGGTACCCACCGGGTAGCGTGGTGCTTACATTAAAGCCAGAGGGGGATAAGCCGCTATCCTATGCTGGGGTATTGCGTAAAATGCATGCCCTTGACAAGGATGCGCCACTGCCCCCTCTCACAGTGAGGCGGAACGCCGGTAACGAACTGGTGTTCCGTCCTAAAAAAACAGGGGCACTGAATATTATTCAGGAAAGGATAAGGGCAGCGGCAGGAGACGAAGCCTCCCTGAGAATCCACACGCCCACTAAAGACGTCTTCCTCCACGATATTGACGAGGGCATCACGGAGGATGATGTCAGGGCGGCGCTCCTGCCGCATATTGGCGAAGGCCACAATATTTCATTTGTGAACACACACCTCCAGCGTTTGGGCACTCGGAGTCTATTGATCCGAGTGCCTCACATCCCACAAACGGATGTTCTACTTAGAAAGGGCTCCATAAAAATAGGATTGATGTCCTGCAGGCTGCGGGAGCGGGTGCGCACCCAAAGGTGTTACCGTTGCTTGGGCTTCGGCCACAAAGCTTTCCGGTGTTCGGGCCCCGACCGCAGCGCCTGCTGCCTCAACTGCGGCACACGAGGCCACGTTGCGCGTGACTGCAAAAGTCACGCGCATTGCCTTTCTTGTGCTGACGAGGGCTTATCCTCACAGCACAGGGGAGGCAGCCGAGTGTGCCCCTCATACCTAAGGGAGCAAGGAAGGATCCTCCGGAAATGCCGTTGAGGATCCTTCAAATCAACCTCAACAACAGCAGGATCGCTCAGGATCTCATGTTCCGGACAGCCGCCGAGCTGAACGCGGACGCGGTGATAATTTCTGAGCAATACAGAAACATCGCGTCCAACTGGTACTCGGACAGGTCGTCGCGGGCTGCCATTTTCGTGGCTTCGCGGCGGCACCGAGTTACCGGTGCGTCGGCCGGCACATCGGACGGCTGCGTGTGGGTCGAGCTGGGCGGAATCAGGCTTTACAGCTGTTACTTCTCGCCCAACTCCCCACTCGAGGAATTTGAGACGGCGCTGAGCGACCTGGTGTTGCATGTAGAGACGAGCCGCCCTGTCATTTTGGCGGGTGACTTCAACGCCAAGGCGGTCGAGTGGGGTTCGGCTCTGACCGATCGCAGAGGGACGATGCTGTCCGACGCCGTCGCTCATCTCCGGCTGCGGGTCGCCAACAGAGGCTCGAGCTTGACCTGCCGCAGGGGTGCGGGCGGATCGGTCGTCGACGTCACGTTCGCCGATGAGACCACGATCGGCAAGATCAGAGACTGGAGGGTCATGGAGATCTACTCGCACAGTGACCACCAATACATCGGCTTCGACGTAGTGAGTGGCATCAAAAAGCCGGCCACTTCGGTGGCCGGGTGGTCCACTCGCAAACTAGACGTCGAAGCTTTCTGCGCAACTCTCGAAGCGGATCTGGTAGGTTCCAGAAGCGAAAGAGTAAACGGTACGAATGAGCTTGTGCACGCAGAGAACGTCATCTCCTCCACCAGTGCGATAATCCGCAGGGCGTGCGACGCATCCATGCCCAGAAGAGCGGCTGGTTGTGGTCGCCGTCAGGTGTACTGGTGGAGCGAAGAGATAGCCGCGCTTCGGAGCGCGTGTCTGCGAAACAGAAGGTTTGCACAAGCACGAATGCACGACGAAAGAGCGAATGAGGCCTACCGGGACGCTCGAAGAGCCCTTCGCAAGGCCATCAAGGCCTCGAAGGAGAGATGTTGGCGCGAGCTGTGCGAGACGATCGACATCGACCCATGGGGACTCCCCTACAAACTGGTCCGTAACAAGATCAGGGGGCGAGTCCTCGACCAGTTTCTGGCCGATCCGTCGAATCTGCGGACGGTCGTCGACGGTCTGTTCCCCGCGCCTCTCGGGGGGGGCGCTCGCCATGGAGGCGATTCGCGAGCCGGAGAGGCGGGGGCGTTCGGCGGTGTCGACACCGAATGCACGGAAGACGAGCCTGAGCCCTTCTCAAGGGCCGAATTGGCGTTGGCAGCCACCCGCCTGGGAGGGGATAAGACTCCCGGTCCAGACGGAGTACCGAACGCGGTGCTGCGCGTCGTAGCCGAGAAATACCCGGAGCTGCTTCTGGATACGTTCAATCCGTGCCTGAAACAGGGAGTGTTTGGGCGGTCCTGGAAGAGACAGAGGCTGGTTCTCATGCCGAAAGGCGGAGGATCGGTCTCCGGTCCGCCCACGTACAGACCGCTCTGCATGATCAGCGGGGTGGGCAAGCTACTGGAGCGTTTGATATTAAACAGGCTCCAGTCTTGCATCGAGCACCCGCTGACCGGATTGGCCGATAGCCAGTATGGCTTCCGCCGCGGCAGATCCACGATCGACGCCATCTCCCGGGTCGTCTTAAAAATACGGACGGCTTGGGAGGGATCTGTCAAAGCGAGCCACAGTGTCGTGATGGTGGCGCTTGACGTCCGGAACGCCTTCAACTCGGCGCGATGGGATCTAATTCTCAAAGCGCTGAGCGGAGGAGTCCGGGCGCCCAGCTCCATCGTCAAGTTACTGGCGAGTTACCTGAGCGATCGACATCTTGAATATGTCGATCAGCTCGGAGTGACTCACACCAGAGCAGTGGAGGCGGGTGTTCCGCAGGGTTCGGTCCTCGGGCCAGCTCTGTGGAACATCATGTATGACGGCCTCCTCAGGGTGGATCTCCCCGCGGGGGCAGAAATAGTTGCCTTCGCGGACGACGTCGCCGTTATCGCCACGGGAAAGAGCACCTCCGAGCTGCAGTTCGTCACTCAAATGACGCTGCACCGGATCTGCTCCTGGATGCGGGAGTCGGGACTCAGACTGGCCCCTCACAAGACCGAGGCCGTTCTCTTCTCGAGGAGAAGGAAGATGGAGCCTCCGGCGCTGACGGTGGAGGGACACGGGGTGACTTTTGCACCCTCGCTTCGGTATCTAGGCGTCCACCTAGACCGTAAGCTTACCTTCGCCGAACACGTCCGGAAGGCATCCGCAAAGGCGGCCGTAGTGACAGAGCAGTTGGCGGGGCTGATGCCAAACATCGGGGGGCCGAGGTATAGGCGGAGGGTGCTGCTGAATTCGGTGGTGCACTCCACTATGCTCTACGGCGCTCCGGTGTGGGCGGCGGCTCTGTCGGTGCAGAGGACCAGGCGCATAATGGCACAAGTTCAGCGCAGAAGCGCCCTTCGGGTCGCGACTGCGTACAGAACTGTGTCCGAAGATGCCGTCCTCGTCATTGCGGCAATCTCGCCTATCGACCTTCTAGCCGAGGAGAGGCGGGCCGTTTACGGCGGAGCCACCAGATCTGACGCGAGAGCCGTCAGATATGAAGACTGGCAAAAGCGATGGGACGACTCTGAGAAGGGCAGATGGACGCACAGACTCATCGGCGACCTGAGGACGTGGTGCGGCAGATCGCACGGCGAGCTGAGCTACCATCTCACCCAACTCCTGTCCGGCCACGGGTCCTTCTCTTCGTACCTTCACAGGATCGGAAAGGAGAACTCGACGGCCTGTCACCATTGCGATTCCAGTCTGGACGACGCCGAGCATACCGCATTCCATTGCCCGGCGTGGATCGAGGAACGCTGCAAGCTCTCACGAGCTCTGCGACTGCCCTCGGTTACGCCGGAGGTGATGGTGAGCAGTATGCTCGAGAGCACGGAGAACTGGTCGTCCTGGCTCGACTTCGCCTCCGCCGTCATGAAAATGAAGGAGGAGGCGGAGAGGCTAAGAAGGCCAAGAGAATAACGTCTCGGCCCGGGTTCTGGACAGCAATGTCCGGATGACCGGGCCAGACAGAGAGAGTGAAGGCAACTAGATGCCCACAAACGCGAAGTATAGGCAGGCAGATGCCTACACCAGCGAAAGGCTGAAAAAACACGCCTAAACCACACCGACCTATTACAAAGCAATGCCTGGCGGCGGTTCTGGATAGGTCGGGAAAAACAGGAGGTTTTAGTGAGTCCCACCCAGAGTAATTTGAAAATCTCTGGCGTGAATCTCACACTATAAGTGTCCGTCTGCTGCGGGCACTTTTGTTTGGTCGGCAAATTTCCTCCTTAGAAAAAAAAAAAAAAAAAAAAAAAAGGTTAGGTTAGGTTAGGTTAGGTTAGGTTAGGTTAGGTTAGGTTAGGTTAGGTTCTCTCGGGGGAGCCTGTCCCCTAGAGAGCGCGTCCCCAGGTGGCGGATAGGGGAATGCTCGTCAGTGACTATGTTGCTGGAGGGTAGGAGTGAAATAAAATAGCTCCCGCGGACCAACAGGCTGGAGGGGAAGACAACGGGGTGGTCTTCTCCTCCAACAACACGGAAGAATGCTCACATCCGCAGTCGTCGTCGCTCACAAATGTTGCACCTGCATCGGTGGTTCTCGATGGCGACCGTCGGCCTCCATGTTTGCCGGTTGAAGTCGTACCAACCGGAAACTTGTAGAGGCCGATGTTGACGCCCGTGACCATCGATCGGGAGTTCTTTTATAACTGCCGTCTGCTTCATTTGTGGGTGACCGAATGTTGATGATCCTGAGCAAGAGTGGTGCCTCCGTGCACTGCTCTCTCCCAACATAGAAGAACACTCACATCCGCAGTCGCCGTTGTTCGCGAATGTTGCACCTGCATCGGTGGATCTAGTCGGCGCCCGTCTGCCTCCATGTTCCCCGGTTGAAGGCGTTCAGACTGGAAACTTGCAGAGGCCGATGCGTGCGCGCCCGTGACCATCGATCGGGAGTTCTCTATAACTGCTGTCTGCTTCATTCGCGGGCGACCGATAGCTGATGATCCTGAGTGGATGAGTGGTGCCTCCGGGCGCCCAAATCAAGAGCACACCCCCAGCGTCTCGGCCCGGACTTCGAACAGCAATGCTTCGGTGATCGGGTCAGACGACCGAGAGATGGCAGAGAATGCCCACCAATTCGGAGTATAGGCAGGCAGATGCCTAAACTTGCGAGAGGCCGTGGCAACACGCCTAACATACCGACCTAGTACAAAGCAATGCCTGACGGTGGTTCTGGCTAGGTCGGGGAAGACAGGAGGTTTTAGTGGGTCCCACCCAGAGTAATTGTAAAATCTCTGGCGTGAATCCCACACTATAAGCGTCTGTCTGCTCGGGCGCTTTTGTTTGGTCGGCAAATTTCCTCCTTATGGAAAAAAAAAAAAAAAAAAAAAAAAAAAAAAAAAAAAAAAAAAAAAAAAAAAAAGGTTAGGTTAGGTTAGGTTAGGTTAGGTTAGGTTAGGTTAGGTTAGGTTAGGTTAGGTTAGGTTCTCTCGGGGGAGCCTGTCCCCTAGAGAGCGCGTCCCCAGGTGGCGGATAGGGGAATGCTCGTCAGTGACTATGTTGCTGGAGGGTAGGAGTGAAATAAAATAGCTCCCGCGGACCAACAGGCTGGAGGGGAAGACAACGGGGTGGTCTTCTCCTCCAACAACACGGAAGAATGCTCACATCCGCAGTCGTCGTCGCTCACAAATGTTGCACCTGCATCGGTGGTTCTCGATGGCGACCGTCGGCCTCCATGTTTGCCGGTTGAAGTCGTACCAACCGGAAACTTGTAGAGGCCGATGTTGACGCCCGTGACCATCGATCGGGAGTTCTTTTATAACTGCCGTCTGCTTCATTTGTGGGTGACCGAATGTTGATGATCCTGAGCAAGAGTGGTGCCTCCGTGCACTGCTCTCTCCCAACATAGAAGAACACTCACATCCGCAGTCGCCGTTGTTCGCGAATGTTGCACCTGCATCGGTGGATCTAGTCGGCGCCCGTCTGCCTCCATGTTCCCCGGTTGAAGGCGTTCAGACTGGAAACTTGCAGAGGCCGATGCGTGCGCGCCCGTGACCATCGATCGGGAGTTCTCTATAACTGCTGTCTGCTTCATTCGCGGGCGACCGATAGCTGATGATCCTGAGTGGATGAGTGGTGCCTCCGGGCGCCCAAATCAAGAGCACACCCCCAGCGTCTCGGCCCGGACTTCGAACAGCAATGCTTCGGTGATCGGGTCAGACGACCGAGAGATGGCAGAGAATGCCCACCAATTCGGAGTATAGGCAGGCAGATGCCTAAACTTGCGAGAGGCCGTGGCAACACGCCTAACATACCGACCTAGTACAAAGCAATGCCTGACGGTGGTTCTGGCTAGGTCGGGGAAGACAGGAGGTTTTAGTGGGTCCCACCCAGAGTAATTGTAAAATCTCTGGCGTGAATCCCACACTATAAGCGTCTGTCTGCTCGGGCGCTTTTGCTTGGTCGGCAAATTTCCTCCTTATGGAAAAAAAAAAAAAAAAAAAAAAAAAAAAAAAAAAAGGTTAGGTTAGGTTAGGTTAGGTTAGGTTAGGTTAGGTTAGGTTAGGTTAGGTTAGGTTAGGTTAGGTTAGGTTAGGTTAGGTTAGGTTAGGTTAGGTTAGGTTAGGTTAGGTTAGGTTAGGTCCTCTCGGGGGAGCCTGTCCCCTAGAGAGCGCGTCCCCAGGTGGCGGATAGGGGAATGCTCGTCAGCGACTCTGTTGCTGGAGGGTAGGAGTGAAATAAAATAGCTCCCGCGGACCAACAGGCTGGAGGGGAAGACAACGGGGTGGTCTTCTCCTCCAACAACACGGAAGAATGCTCACATCCGCAGTCGTCGTCGCTCACAAATGTTGCACCTGCATCGGTGGTCTTCGATGGCGACCGTCGGCCTCCATGTTCCCCGGTTGAAGTCGTACCAACCGGAAACTTGTAGAGGCCGATGTTGACGCCCGTGACCATCGATCGGGAGTTCTTCATAACTGCTGTCTGCTTCATTTGTGGGTGACCGATTGTTGATGATCCTGAGCAAGAATGGAGCCTCCGAGCACTGCTCCCTCCCAACAAAGAAGAACACTCACATCCGCAGTCGCCGTTGCTCGCGAATGTTGCACCTGCATCGGTGGATCTAGTCGGCGCCCGTCGGCCTCCATGTTCCCCGGTTGAAGGCGTACAGACTGGAAACTTGCAGACGCCGATGCGTGCGCGCCCGTGACCATCGATCGGGAGTTCTCTACAACTGCTATCTGCTTCATTCGTGGGCGACCGATTGCTGATGATCCTGAGTGGATGAGTGGTGCCTCCGGACGCTTAACCAGGAGCACACCCCCAGCGTCTCGGCCCGGACTTCGAACAGCAATGCTTCGGTGATCGGGTCAGACGACCGAGAGATGGCAGAGAATGCCCACCAATTCGGAGTATAGGCAGGCAGATGCCTAAACTTGCGAGAGGCCGTGGCAACACGCCTAACATACCGACCTAGTACAAAGCAATGCCTGACGGTGGTTCTGGCTAGGTCGGGGAAGACAGGAGGTTTTAGTGGGTCCCACCCAGAGTAATTGTAAAATCTCTGGCGTGAATCCCACACTATAAGCGTCTGTCTGCTCGGGCGCTTTTGTTTGGTCGGCAAATTTCCTCCTTATGGAAAAAAAAAAAAAAAAAAAAAAAAAAAGAAAAAAAAAAAAAAAAAAAAAAAAAAAAAAAAAAAAAAAAAAAAAAAAAAAAAAAAAAGGTTAGGTTAGGTCTCTCGGGGGAGCCTGTCCCCTAGAGAGCGCGTCCCCAGGTGGCGGATAGGGGAATGCTCGTCAGTGACTATGTTGCTGGAGGGTAGGAGTGAAATAAAATAGCTCCCGCGGACCAACAGGCTGGAGGGGAAGACAACGGGGTGGTCTTCTCCTCCAACAACACGGAAGAATGCTCACATCCGCAGTCGTCGTCGCTCACAAGTGTTGCATCTGCATCGGTGGTTCTCGATGGCGACCGTCGGCCTCCATGTTTGCCGGTTGAAGTCGTACCAACCGGAAACTTGTAGAGGCCGATGTTGACGCCCGTGACCGACGATCGGGAGTTCTTTTATAACTGCTGTCTGCTTCATTTGTGGGTGACCGATTGTTGATGATCCTGAGCAAGAGTGGTGCCTCCGTGCACTGCTCTCTCCCAACATAGAAGAACACTCACATCCGCAGTCGCCGTTGTTCGCGAATGTTGCACCTGCATCGGTGGATCTAGTCGGCGCCCGTCTGCCTCCATGTTCCCCGGTTGAAGGCGTTCAGACTGGAAACTTGCAGAGGCCGATGCGTGCGCGCCCGTGACCATCGATCGGGAGTTCTCTATAACTGCTGTCTGCTTCATTCGCGGGCGACCGATAGCTGATGATCCTGAGTGGATGAGTGGTGCCTCCGGGCGCCCAAATCAAGAGCACACCCCCAGCGTCTCGGCTCGGACTCCGGACAGCAATGCTCCGGTGACCGAGCCGGACGACCGAGATGGCAGCAAATGCCCTTTAACTCCGAGTATAGGCAGGCAGATGCCTAAACTTGCGAGAGGCCGTGGCAACACGCCTAACACACCGACCTAGTACAAAGCAATGCCTGACGGTGGTTCTGGCTAGGTCGGGGAAGACAGGAGGTTTTAGTGGGTCCCACCCAGAGTAATTGTAAAATCTCTGGCGTGAATCCCACACTATAAGCGTCTGTCTGCTCGGGCGCTTTTGTTTGGTCGGCAAATTCCCTCCTTAGGAAAAAAAAAAAAAAAAAAAAAAAAAAAAAAAAAAAAAAAAAAAAAAAAAAAAAAAGGTTAGGTTAGGTTAGGTTAGGTTAGGTTAGGTTAGGTTAGGTTCTCTCGGGGGAGCCTGTCCCCTAGAGAGCGCGTCCCCAGGTGGCGGATAGGGGAATGCTCGTCAGTGACTATGTTGCTGGAGGGTAGGAGTGAAATAAAATAGCTCCCGCGGACCAACAGGCTGGAGGGGAAGACAACGGGGTGGTCTTCTCCTCCAACAACCCGAAGAAGCAGGAGCACACCCCCAGCGTCTCGGCCCGGACTTCGAACAGCAATGCTTCGGTGATCGGGTCAGACGACCGAGAGATGGCAGAGAATGCCCACCAATTCGGAGTATAGGCAGGCAGATGCCTAAACTTGCGAGAGGCCGTGGCAACACGCCTAACATACCGACCTAGTACAAAGCAATGCCTGACGGTGGTTCTGGCTAGGTCGGGGAAGACAGGAGGTTTTAGTGGGTCCCACCCAGAGTAATTGTAAAATCTCTGGCGTGAATCCCACACTATAAGCGTCTGTCTGCTCGGGCGCTTTTGTTTGGTCGGCAAATTTCCTCCTTATGGAAAAAAAAAAAAAAAAAAAAAAAAAAAAAAAAAGGTTAGGTTAGGTTAGGTTAGGTTAGGTTAGGTTAGGTTAGGTTCTCTCGGGGGAGCCTGTCCCCTAGAGAGCGCGTCCCCAGGTGGCGGATAGGGGAATGCTCGTCAGCGACTCTGTTGCTGGAGGGTAGGAGTGAAATAAAATAGCTCCCGCGGACCAACAGGCTGGAGGGGAAGACAACGGGGTGGTCTTCTCCTTCAACAACACGGAAGAATGCTCACATCCGCAGTCGTCGTCGCTCACAAATGTTGCACCTGCATCGGTGGTTTTCGATGGCGACCGTCGGCCTCCATGTTCCCCGGTTGAAGTCGTACCAACCGGAAACTTGTAGAGGCCGATGTTGACGCCCGTGACCATCGATCGGGAGTTCTTTTATAACTGCTGTCTGCTTCATTTGTGGGTGACCGAATGTTGATGATCCTGAGCAAGAGTGGTGCCTCCGTGCACTGCTCTCTCCCAACATAGAAGAACACTCACATCCGCAGTCGCCGTTGTTCGCGAATGTTGCACCTGCATCGGTGGATCTAGTCGGCGCCCGTCTGCCTCCATGTTCCCCGGTTGAAGGCGTTCAGACTGGAAACTTGCAGAGGCCGATGCGTGCGCGCCCGTGACCATCGATCGGGAGTTCTCTATAACTGCTGTCTGCTTCATTCGCGGGCGACCGATAGCTGATGATCCTGAGTGGATGAGTGGTGCCTCCGGGCGCCCAAATCAAGAGCACACCCCCAGCGTCTCGGCTCGGACTCCGGACAGCAATGCTCCGGTGACCGAGCCGGACGACCGAGATGGCAGCAAATGCCCTTTAACTCCGAGTATAGGCAGGCAGATGCCTAGACTTGCGATAGGCCGTGGCAACACGCCTAACATACCGACCTAGTACAAAGCAATGCCTGACGGTGGTTCTGGCTAGGTCGGGGAAGACAGGAGGTTTTAGTGGGTCCCACCCAGAGTAATTGTAAAATCTCTGGCGTGAATCCCACACTATAAGCGTCTGTCTGCTCGGGCGCTTTTGTTTGGTCGGCAAATTTCCTCCTCATGAAAAAAAAAAAAAAAAAAAAAAAAAAAAAAAAAAAAGGTTAGGTTAGGTTAGGTTAGGTTAGGTTAGGTTAGGTTAGGTTAGGTTAGGTTCTCTCGGGGGAGCCTGTCCCCTAGAGAGCGCGTCCCCAGGTGGCGGATAGGGGAATGCTCGTCAGCGACTCTGTTGCTGGAGGGTAGGAGTGAAATAAAATAGCTCCCGCGGACCAACAGGCTGGAGGGGAAGACAACGGGGTGGTCTTCTCCTCCAACAACACGGAAGAATGCTCACATCCGCAGTCGTCGTCGCTCACAAATGTTGCACCTGCATCGGTGGTTTTCGATGGCGACCGTCGGCCTCCATGTTCCCCGGTTGAAGTCGTACCAACCGGAAACTTGTAGAGGCCGATGTTGACGCCCGTGACCATCGATCGGGAGTTCTTCATAACTGCTGTCTGCTTCATTTGTGGGTGACCGATTGTTGATGATCCTGAGCAAGAATGGAGCCTCCGAACACTGCTCCCTCCCAACAAAGAAGAACACTCACATCCGCAGTCGCCGTTGCTCGCGAATGTTGCACCTGCATCGGTGGATCTAGTCGGCGCCCGTCGGCCTCCATGTTCCCCGGCTGAAGGCGTACAGACTGGAAACTTGCAGACGCCGATGCGTGCGCGCCCGTGACCATCGATCGGGAGTTCTCTACAACTGCTGTCTGCTTCATTCGTGGGCGACCGATTGCTGATGATCCTGAGTGGATGAGTGGTGCCTCCGGACGCTTAACCAGGAGCACACCCCCAGCGTCTCGGCCCGGACTTCGAACAGCAATGCTTCGGTGATCGGGTCAGACGACCGAGAGATGGCAGAGAATGCCCACCAATTCGGAGTATAGGCAGGCAGATGCCTAAACTTGCGAGAGGCCGTGGCAACACGCCCAACACACCGACCTAGTACAAAGCAATGCCTGACGGTGGTTCTGGCTAGGTCGGGGAAGACAGGAGGTTTTAGTGGGTCCCACCCAGAGTAATTGTAAAATCTCTGGCGTGAATCCCACACTATAAGCGTCTGTCTGCTCGGGCGCTTTTGTTTGGTCGGCAAATTTCCTCCTTATGAAAAAAAAAAAAAAGAAAAAAAAAAAAAAAAAAAAAAAAAAAAAAAAAAAAAGGTTAGGTTAGGTTAGGTTAGGTTAGGTTAGGTTAGGTTAGGTTAGGTTAGGTTACGGTGAGGCGGAACGCCAAAGGGGAATTGGTGTTCCGCCCTACAAAGTCCGGGGCCCTAGCCATCATCCAGGAGAGAGTCAGGATGGTGGCCGGGGATAAAGCGCACATAAGGGTCACCGCACCCAAGAGAGAGGTCCTGGTTAAAGACCTAGACGAGGGCCTCTCAGAGGATGACGTCAGGGCGGCGCTCCTACCGTATGCGGGTGAAGGTGGCGGGCTTGAGGTCGTGAGCACACGCCAACAGCGCTCCGGTACGCGGAGCTTGCTGCTCCGAATACCGCACACTGCAAGGTTGCAAAGCCTGCTGAAAGAGGGCAGGCTAAAAATAGGCCTGATGTCCTGCAGGCTGCGGGAACTAAAAAGAACACCCCGCTGCTACCGTTGCCTGGGATTCGGGCATACATCCATCCGATGTTCCGGCCCCGACCGCAGCGCCTGCTGCCTCAACTGCGGTACACGAGGCCACGTTGCGCGTGACTGTAAAAGTCACGCGCATTGTCCGACTTGTGCTGACGAGGGGTTACCGTCGCAGCACAGGGGAGGCAGCCGAGTGTGCCCCTCATACCAAAAGGAGCAAAGAAGGATCCTCCAGAAATGTCGCTGAGGATCCTTCAAATTAATCTCAACAACAGCAGGATCGCTCAGGATCTCATGTTCCTGACAGCCGCCGAGCTGAACGCGGACGCGGTGATAATTTCTGAACAGTACAGAAACACCGCGTCCAACTGGTACTCGGACAGGTCGTCGCGGGCTGCCATCTTCGTGGCTTCGCGGCGGCATCGAGTTACCGGAGCGTCGGCCGGCACATCGGACGGCTGCGTGTGGGTCGAGCTGGGCGGAATCAGGCTTTACAGCTGTTACTTCTCGCCCAACTCCCCACTCGAGGAATTTGAGACGGCGCTGAGCGATCTGGTGCTGTTTGTGGAGACGAGCCGCCCTGTCATTTTGGCGGGTGACTTCAACGCCAAGGCGGTCGAGTGGGGTTCGGCTCTGACCGATCGCAGAGGGACGATGCTGTCCGACGCCGTCGCTCATCTCCGGCTGCGGGTCGCCAACAGAGGCTCGAGCTTGACCTGCCGCAGGGGTGCGGGCGGATCGGTCGTCGACGTCACGTTCGCCGATGAGACGACGATCGGCAAGATCAGAGACTGGAGGGTCATGGAGATTTTCTCGCACAGTGACCACCAATACATCGGCTTCGACGTAGCGAGTGGCATCAAAAAGCCGGCCACCTCGGTGGCCGGGTGGTCCACTCGCAAACTAGACGTCGAAGCTTTTTGCGTAACTCTCGAAGCGGATCTGGTGGGTTTCAGAAGCGAAAGAGTAAACGGTACGAATGAGCTTGTGCACGCAGAGAACGTCATCTCCTCCACCAGTGCGATAATCCGCAGGGCGTGCGACGCATCCATGCCCAGAAGAGCGGCTGGTTGTGGTCGCCGTCAGGTGTACTGGTGGAGCGAAGAGATAGCCGCGCTTCGGAGCGCGTGTCTGCGAAATAGAAGGTTTGCACAGGCACGAATGCATGATGAAAGCGCGAATGAGGCCTACCGGGACGCTCGACGAGCCCTTCGAAAGGCCATCAAGGCCTCGAAGGAGAGATGCTGGCGCGAGCTGTGCGAGACGATCGACATTGACCCATGGGGACTCCCCTACAAACTGGTCCGTAACAAGATCAGGGGGCGAGTCCTCGACCAGTTTCTGGCCGATCCGTCGAATCTGCGGACGGTCGTCGACGGCCTGTTCCCCGCGCCTCTCGGGGTCGCTCGCCATGGAGGCGATTCGCGAGCCGGAGAGGCGGGGGCGTTCGGCGGTGTCGACACCGACTGCACGGAAGACGAGCCTGAGCCCTTCACAAGGGCCGAATTGGCGTTGGCAGCCGCCCGCCTGGGAGGGGATAAGACTCCCGGTCCAGACGGGGTACCGAACGCGGTGCTGCGCGTCGTAGCCGAGAAATACCCGGAGCTGCTCTTGGATACGTTCAATCCGTGCCTGAAACAGGGAGTGTTTGGGCGGTCGTGGAAGAGACAGAGGCTGGTTCTCATGCCGAAAGGCGGAGGATCGGTCTCCGGTCCGCCCACGTACAGACCGCTCTGCATGATCAGCGGGGTGGGCAAGCTACTGGAGCGTTTGATATTAAACAGGCTCCAGTCTTGCATCGAGCACCCGCTGACCGGATTGGCCGATAGCCAGTATGGCTTCCGCCGCGGCAGATCCACGATCGACGCCATCTCCCGGGTCGTCTCAAAAATACGGACGGCTTGGGAGGGATCAGTCAAAGCGAGCCACAGTGTCGTGATGGTGGCGCTTGACGTCCGGAACGCCTTCAACTCGGCGCGATGGGATCTAATTCTCAAAGCGCTGAGCAGAGGAGTCCGGGCGCCCAGCTCCATCGTCAAGTTACTGGCGAGTTACCTGAGCGATCGACATCTTGAATATGTCGATCAGCTCGGAGTGACTCACACCAGAGCAGTGGAGGCGGGTGTTCCGCAGGGTTCGGTCCTCGGGCCAGCTCTGTGGAACATCATGTATGACGGCCTCCTCAGGGTGGATCTCCCCGCGGGGGCAGAAATAGTTGCCTTCGCGGACGACGTCGCCGTTATCGCCACGGGAAAGAGCACCTCCGAGCTGCAGTTCGTCACTCAAATGACGCTGCACCGGATCTGCTCCTGGATGCGGGAGTCGGGACTCAGACTGGCCCCTCACAAGACCGAGGCCGTTCTCTTCTCGAGGAGGAGGAAGATGGAGCCTCCGGCGCTGACGGTGGAGGGACACGGGGTGACTTTCGCACCCTCGCTTCGGTATCTGGGCGTCCACCTAGACCGTAAGCTTACCTTCGCCGAACACGTCCGGAAGGCATCCGCAAAGGCGGCCGTAGTGACAGAGCAGTTGGCGGGGCTGATGCCAAACATCGGGGGGCCGAGGTATAGGCGGAGGGTGCTGCTGAATTCGGTGGTGCACTCCACTATGCTCTACGGCGCTCCGGTGTGGGCGGCGGCTCTGTCGGTGCAGAGGACCAGGCGCATAATGGCACAAGTTCAGCGCAGAAGCGCCCTTCGGGTCGCGACTGCGTACAGAACTGTGTCCGAAGATGCCGTCCTCGTCATTGCGGCAATCTCGCCTATCGACCTTCTAGCCGAGGAGAGGCGGGCCGTTTACGGCGGAGCCACCAGATCTGACGCGAGAGCCGTCAGATATGAAGACTGGCAAAAGCGATGGGACGACTCGGAGAAGGGCAGATGGACGCACAGACTCATCGGCGATCTGAGGACGTGGTGTGGCAGATCGCACGGCGAGCTGAGCTACCATCTCACCCAACTCCTGTCCGGCCACGGGTCCTTCTCTTCGTACCTTCACAGGATCGGAAAGGAGAACTCGACGGCCTGTCACCATTGCGATTCCAGTCTGGACGACGCCGAGCATACCGCATTCCATTGCCCGGCGTGGATCGAGGAACGCTGCAAGCTTTCACGAGCTCTGCGACGGGACTCGGTTACGCCGGAGGTGATGGTGAGCAGTATGCTCGAGAACATCGAGAACTGGTCGTCCTGGCTCGACTTCGCCTCCGCCGTCATGAAAATGAAGGAGGAGGCGGAGAGGGTAAGAAGACCCATAGGATAACGTCTCGGCCCGGGTTCTGGACAGCAATGTCCGGATGACCGGGCCAGACAGAGAGAGTGAAGGCAATTAGATGCCCACAAACGCGAAGTCTAGGCAGGCAGATGCCTACACCAGCGAAAGGCTGAAAAAACACGCCTAAATCACACCGACCTATTACAAAGCAATGCCTGGCGGCGGTTCTGGATAGGTCGGGGAAAACAGGAGGTTTTAGTGGGTCCCACCCAGAGTAATTTGTAAAATCTCTGGCGTGAATCTCACACTATAAGTGTCCGTCTGCTGCGGGCACTTTTGTTTGGTCGGCAAATTTCCTCCTTAGAAAAAAAAAAAAAAAAAAAAAAAAAAAAAAAAAAAAAAAAAAAAGGTTAGGTTAGGTTAGGTTAGGTTAGGTTAGGTTAGGTTAGGTTAGGTTAGGTTAGGTTAGGTTAGGTTAGGTTAGGTTAGGTTAGGTTAGGTTAGGTTAGGTTAGGTTAGGTTAGGTTAGGTTAGGTTCTCTCGGGGGAGCCTGTCCCCTAGAGAGCGCGTCCCCAGGTGGCGGATAGGGGAATGCTCGTCAGCGACTCTGTTGCTGGAGGGTAGGAGTGAAATAAAATAGCTCCCGCGGACCAACAGGCTGGAGGGGAAGACAACGGGGTGGTCTTCTCCTCCAACAACACGGAAGAATGCTCACATCCGCAGTCGTCGTCGCTCACAAATGTTGCACCTGCATCGGTGGTTTTCGATGGCGACCGTCGGCCTCCATGTCCCCCGGTTGAAGTCGTACCAACCGGAAACTTGTAGAGGCCGATGTTGACGCCCGTGACCATCGATCGGGAGTTCTTCATAACTGCTGTCTGCTTCATTTGTGGGTGACCGATTGTTGATGATCCTGAGCAAGAATGGAGCCTCCGAGCACTGCTCCCTCCCAACAAAGAAGAACACTCACATCCGCAGTCGCCGTTGCTCGCGAATGTTGCACCTGCATCGGTGGATCTAGTCGGCGCCCGTCGGCCTCCATGTTCCCCGGTTGAAGGCGTACAGACTGGAAACTTGCAGACGCCGATGCGTGCGCGCCCGTGACCATCGATCGGGAGTTCTCTACAACTGCTATCTGCTTCATTCGTGGGCGACCGATTGCTGATGATCCTGAGTGGATGAGTGGTGCCTCCGGACGCTTAACCAGGAGCACACCCCCAGCGTCTCGGCCCGGACTTCGAATAGCAATGCTTCGGTGATCGGGTCAGACGACCGAGAGATGGCAGAGAATGCCCACCAATTCGGAGTATAGGCAGGCAGATGCCTAAACTTGCGAGAGGCCGTGGCAACACGCCTAACATACCGACCTAGTACAAAGCAATGCCTGACGGTGGTTCTGGCTAGGTCGGGGAAGACAGGAGGTTTTAGTGGGTCCCACCCAGAGTAATTGTAAAATCTCTGGCGTGAATCCCACACTATAAGCGTCTGTCTGCTCGGGCGCTTTTGTTTGGTCGGCAAATTTCCTCCTTAGAAAAAAAAAAAAAAAAAAAAAAAAAAAAAAAAAAAAAAAAAAAAAAAAAAAAAAAAAAAAAAGGTTAGGTTAGGTTAGGTTAGGTTAGGTTAGGTTAGGTTAGGTTCTCTCGGGGGAGCCTGTCCCCTAGAGAGCGCGTCCCCAGGTGGCGGATAGGGGAATGCTCGTCAGTGACTATGTTGCTGGAGGGTAGGAGTGAAATAAAATAGCTCCCGCGGACCAACAGGCTGGAGGGGAAGACAACGGGGTGGTCTTCTCCTCCAACAACACGGAAGAATGCTCACATCCGCAGTCGTCGTCGCTCACAAGTGTTGCACCTGCATCGGTGGTTCTCGATGGCGACCGTCGGCCTCCATGTTTGCCGGTTGAAGTCGTACCAACCGGAAACTTGTAGAGGCCGATGTTGACGCCCGTGACCATCGATCGGGAGTTCTTTTATAACTGCTGTCTGCTTCATTTGTGGGTGACCGATTGTTGATGATCCTGAGCAAGAGTGGTGCCTCCGTGCACTGCTCTCTCCCAACATAGAAGAACACTCACATCCGCAGTCGCCGTTGTTCGCGAATGTTGCACCTGCATCGGTGGATCTAGTCGGCGCCCGTCTGCCTCCATGTTCCCCGGTTGAAGGCGTTCAGACTGGAAACTTGCAGAGGCCGATGCGTGCGCGCCCGTGACCATCGATCGGGAGTTCTCTATAACTGCTGTCTGCTTCATTCGCGGGCGACCGATAGCTGATGATCCTGAGTGGATGAGTGGTGCCTCCGGGCGCCCAAATCAAGAGCACACCCCCAGCGTCTCGGCTCGGACTCCGGACAGCAATGCTCCGGTGACCGAGCCGGACGACCGAGATGGCAGCAAATGCCCTTTAACTCCGAGTATAGGCAGGCAGATGCCTAGACTTGCGATAGGCCGTGGCAACACGCCTAACATACCGACCTAGTACAAAGCAATGCCTGACGGTGGTTCTGGCTAGGTCGGGGAACACAGGAGGTTTTAGTGGGTCCCACCCAGAGTAATTGTAAAATCTCTGGCGTGAATCCCACACTATAAGCGTCTGTCTGCTCGGGCGCTTTTGTTTGGTCGGCAAATTTCCTCCTTATGGAAAAAAAAAAAAAAAAAAAAAAAAAAAAAAAAAAAAAAAAAAGGTTAGGTTAGGTTAGGTTAGGTTAGGTTACTCTCGGGGGAGCCTGTCCCCTAGAGAGCGCGTCCCCAGGTGGCGGATAGGGGAATGCTCGTCAGTGACTATGTTGCTGGAGGGTAGGAGTGAAATAAAATAGCTCCCGCGGACCAACAGGCTGGAGGGGAGGACAACGGGGTGGTCTTCTCCTCCAACAACACTGAAGAAGCAGGAGCACACCCCTAGCGTCTCGGCCCGGACTTCGAACAGCAATGCTTCGGTGATCGGGTCAGACGACCGAGAGATGGCAGAGAATGCCCACCAATTCGGAGTATAGGCAGGCAGATGCCTAAACTTGCGAGAGGCCGTGGCAACACGCCTAACATACCGACCTAGTACAAAGCAATGCCTGACGGTGGTTCTGGCTAGGTCGGGGAACACAGGAGGTTTTAGTGGGTCCCACCCAGAGTAATTGTAAAATCTCCGGCGTGAATCCCACACTATAAGCGTCTGTCTGCTCGGGCGCTTTTGTTTGGTCGGCAAATTCCCTCCTTAGAAAAAAAAAAAAAAAAAAAAAAAAAAAAAAAGGTTAGGTTAGGTTAGGCTAGGTTAGGTTAAGTTAGGTTAGGTTAGGTTAGGTTAGGTTTATGAAGACTGGCAAAAGCGATGGGACGACTCGCAGAAGGGCAGGTGGACGCACAGACTCATCGGCGATCTGAGGACGTGGTGTGGCAGATCGCACGGCGAGCTGAGCTACCATCTCACCCAACTCCTGTCCGGCCACGGGTCCTTCTCTTCGTACCTTCACAGGATCGGAAAGGAGAACTCGACGGCCTGTCACCATTGCGATTCCAGTCTGGACGACGCCGAGCATACCGCATTCCATTGCCCGGCGTGGATCGGGGAACGCTGCAAGCTTTCACGAGCTCTGCGACGGGACTCGGTTACGCCGGAGGTGATGGTGAGCAGTATGCTCGAGAACATCGAGAACTGGTCGTCCTGGCTCGACTTTGCCTCCGCCGTCATGAAAATGAAGGAGGAGGCGGAGAGGGTAAGAAGACCCATAGGATAACGTCTCGGCCCGGGTTCCGGACAGCAATGTCCGGATGACCGGGCCAGACAGAGAGAGTGAAGGCAATTAGATGCCCACAAACGCGAAGTCTAGGCAGGCAGATGCCTACACCAGCGAAAGGCTGAAAAAACACGCCTAAATCACACCGACCTATTACAAAGCAATGCCTGGCGGCGGTTCTGGATAGGTCGGGGAAAACAGGAGGTTTTAGTGAGTCCCACCCAGAGTAATTTGTAAAATCTCTGGCGTGAATCTCACACTATAAGTGTCCGTCTGCTGCGGGCACTTTTGTTTGGTCGGCAAATTTCCTCCTTAGAGAAAAAAAAAAAAAAAAAAAAAAAAAAAGGTTAGGTTAGGTTAGGTTAGGTTAGGTTAGGTTAGGTTAGTTGCGTTTGTGCTGTCGAGCGGAGCGCACGGTTCGCGTCGCCTCGCTCCAAAGTATATAGAGTTTGCTTGCACACGCGAAGCGATCGCGCCCCCATCCAAGTGGAGCGCATTTCTGAGGTCTGCGCCCGCGTTCTGACGTGAAGCGCCTGTTAGGCGCCTGCGCCCCATCAGAATTTGCTTTGTGTGTGGCCGGACTGGTGTCTGGGCGCCTGCTGTGGTTGCTGCGCCCCCTCAGGTGTTGCTAGGAGGTTTGTTCAGGGTGAAGCGCCCCTGCTAGGGCTTCGCCCCCCTGATAATTTTTCATTCCCACTTTTCCATTTCCCACTTTTCCATTTTCCACTTTTCCATTTCCCACTTTTCCATTTTCCACTTTTCCATTTTCCCATTTTCCATTTTCCACTTTTCCGAATTTTCCCATTTTCCATTTTCCACTTTTCCGAATTTTCCCATTTTCCATTTTCCACTTTTCCGAATTTTCCCATTTTCCATTTTCCACTTTTCCGAATTTTCCCATTTTCCATTTTCCACTTTTCCGAATTTTCCCATTTTCCATTTTCCACTTTTCCGAATTTTCCCATTTTCCATTTTCCACTTTTCCGAATTTTCCCATTTTCCATTTTCCACTTTTCCGAATTTTCCCACTTTTCCATTTCCCATTTTCCGAATTTTCCCATATTTTCCATTTTCTTCAATTTAAAATTTTTTCAATTTTTATTTTTTTTTTTTTTTTTCTCTTTTTTTTTTTCAAATTTCTTTAATTGTTTTTATTTTTTTTATTTTTCTATTTCTTCAATTGTTTTTATTTTTTTATTTTTTTTTTTTTTTTTTATTCTATTTAAATAATGTCCTCTCCGACCCCTCTGTCGACCGTCTCCGACCCCTCTGTCTCTTTATGTCGTCGACCCTCATCTTCTCTGGGCGATGCCCTTGAGAAGATTAGGGTTCTAGCGAGCGGACTGGCCACCTTTTGTAATTCAAAGAAGGGAAAAAATGTGCACACCCGTATAAAAGATGACATACGGGAAATTACCCTTTTACTGGCCCAACTCGAAGCCATCGGAGGCGGTCCGATGGACCCGACCATGTCATCTAGGAGCTCTCCTCCCCGTTCTCTAATTAAAAATCTTGATATACCCGTCTCGTCGCCGCTGGGTGCGGCCAATAATCCGATCGTGGCTGCGGAGCCGGACCGTTTCCAGACGGTGACGAAGAAGAGGAGGAGACGTGATCCCAGGAAGGGCTCCGAGCAATCGGCCCAGAAACTTCCTGCGCCACTCCCCACCCCCCGCCACCCTCATCCTCCTCATCGTTCAAATCGACCGTCACTTCCTCCGGCTCCGCACACCCAAAAAATGAGCTTGCCTACAATAAAGTCCAGGACCCGCAAGCGCCCATCGGGTAGCGTGGTTCTTGAACCAATGGCAGAGGGGGACGAGCCGCTCTCCTACGCGGAGGTGTTGCGGCAAATGCACACCCTGGAGAAGGAGACGCCACTGCCTCCACTCACGGTGAGGCGGAACGCCAAAGGGGAATTGGTGTTCCGCCCTACAAAGTCCGGGGCCCTAGCCATCATCCAGGAGAGAGTCAGGATGGTGGCCGGGGATAAAGCGCACATAAGGGTCACCGCACCCAAGAGAGAGGTCCTGGTTAAAGACCTAGACGAGGGCCTCTCAGAGGATGACGTCAGGGCGGCGCTCCTACCGTATGCGGGTGAAGGTGGCGGGCTTGAGGTCGTGAGCACACGCCAACAGCGCTCCGGTACGCGGAGCTTGCTGCTCCGAATACCGCACACTGCAAGGTTGCAAAGCCTGCTGAAAGAGGGCAGGCTAAAAATAGGCCTGATGTCCTGCAGGCTGCGGGAACTAAAAAGAACACCCCGCTGCTACCGTTGCCTGGGCTTCGGGCATACATCCATCCGATGTTCCGGCCCCGACCGCAGCGCCTGCTGCCTCAACTGCGGTACACGAGGCCACGTTGCGCGTGACTGTAAAAGTCACGCGCATTGTCCGACTTGTGCTGACGAGGGGTTACCGTCGCAGCACAGGGGAGGCAGCCGAGTGTGCCCCTCATACCAAAAGGAGCAAAGAAGGATCCTCCAGAAATGTCGCTGAGGATCCTTCAAATTAATCTCAACAGCAGCAGGATCGCTCAGGATCTCATGTTCCTGACAGCCGCCGAGCTGAACGCGGACGCGGTGATAATTTCTGAACAGTACAGAAACACCGCGTCCAACTGGTACTCGGACAGGTCGTCGCGGGCTGCCATCTTCGTGGCTTCGCGGCGGCATCGAGTTACCGGAGCGTCGGCCGGCACATCGGACGGCTGCGTGTGGGTCGAGCTGGGCGGAATCAGGCTTTACAGCTGTTACTTCTCGCCCAACTCCCCACTCGAGGAATTTGAGACGGCGCTGAGCGACCTGGTGCTGTTTGTAGAGACGAGCCGCCCTGTCATTTTGGCGGGTGACTTCAACGCCAAGGCGGTCGAGTGGGGTTCGGCTCTGACCGATCGCAGAGGGACGATGCTGTCCGACGCCGTCGCTCATCTCCGGCTGCGGGTCGCCAACAGAGGCTCGAGCTTGACCTGCCGCAGGGGTGCGGGCGGATCGGTCGTCGACGTCACGTTCGCCGATGAGACGACGATCGGCAAGATCAGAGACTGGAGGGTCATGGAGATTTTCTCGCACAGTGACCACCAATACATCGGCTTCGACGTAGCGAGTGGCATCAAAAAGCCGGCCACCTCGGTGGCCGGGTGGTCCACTCGCAAACTAGACGTCGAAGCTTTTTGCGTAACTCTCGAAGCGGATCTGGTGGGTTTCAGAAGCGAAAGAGTAAACGGTACGAATGAGCTTGTGCACGCAGAGAACGTCATCTCCTCCACCAGTGCGATAATCCGCAGGGCGTGCGACGCATCCATGCCCAGAAGAGCGGCTGGTTGTGGTCGCCGTCAGGTGTACTGGTGGAGCGAAGAGATAGCCGCGCTTCGGAGCGCGTGTCTGCGAAATAGAAGGTTTGCACAGGCACGAATGCATGATGAAAGCGCGAATGAGGCTTACCGGGACGCTCGACGAGCCCTTCGAAAGGCCATCAAGGCCTCGAAGGAGAAATGTTGGCGCGAGCTGTGCGAGACGATCGACATTGACCCATGGGGGCTCCCCTACAAACTGGTCCGTAACAAGATCAGGGGGCGAGTCCTCGACCAGTTTCTGGCCGATCCGTCGAATCTGCGGACGGTCGTCGACGGCCTGTTCCCCGCGCCTCTCGGGGTCGCTCGCCATGGAGGCGATTCGCGAGCCGGAGAGGCGGGGGCGTTCGGCGGTGTCGACACCGACTGCACGGAAGACGAGCCTGAGCCCTTCACAAGGGCCGAATTGGCGTTGGCAGCCGCCCGCCTGGGAGGGGATAAGACTCCCGGTCCAGACGGGGTACCGAACGCGGTGCTGCGCGTCGTAGCCGAGAAATACCCGGAGCTGCTCTTGGATACGTTCAATCCGTGCCTGAAACAGGGAGTGTTTGGGCGGTCGTGGAAGAGACAGAGGCTGGTTCTCATGCCGAAAGGCGGAGGATCGGTCTCCGGTCCGCCCACGTACAGACCGCTCTGCATGATCAGCGGGGTGGGCAAGCTACTGGAGCGTCTGATATTAAACAGGCTCCAGTCTTGCATCGAGCACCCGCTGACCGGATTGGCCGATAGCCAGTATGGCTTCCGCCGCGGCAGATCCACGATCGACGCGATCTCCCGGGTCGTCTCAATAATACGGACGGCTTGGGAGGGATCTGTCAAAGCGAGCCACAGTGTCGCGATGGTGGCGCTTGACGTTCGGAACGCCTTCAACTCGGCGCGATGGGATTTAATTCTCAAAGCGCTGAGCGGAGGAGTCCGGGCGCCCGGCTCCATCGTCAAGTTACTGGCGAGTTACCTGAGCGATCGACATCTTGAGTATGTCGATCAGCTCGGAGTGACTCACACCAGAGCAGTGGAGGCGGGTGTTCCGCAGGGTTCGGTCCTCGGGCCAGCTCTGTGGAACATCATGTATGACGGCCTCCTCAGGGTGGATCTCCCCGCGGGGGCAGAAATAGTTGCCTTTGCGGACGACGTCGCCGTTATCGCCACGGGAAAGAGCACTTCCGAGCTGCAGTACGTCACTCAAATGACGCTGCACCGGATCTGCTCCTGGATGCGGGAGTCTGGGCTCACACTGGCCCCTCAAAAAACTGAGGCCGTACTCTTCTCGAGGAGAAGGAAGATGGAGCCTCCGGCGCTGACGGTGGAGGGACACAGGGTGACTTTCGCACCCTCGCTTCGGTATCTGGGCGTCCACCTAGACCGTAAGCTTACCTTCGCCGAACACGTCCGGAAGGCATCCGCAAAGGCGGCCGTAGTGACAGAGCAGTTGGCGGGGCTGATGCCAAACATCGGGGGGCCGAGGTATAGGCGGAGGGTGCTGCTGAATTCGGTGGTGCACTCCACTATGCTCTACGGCGCTCCGGTGTGGGCGGCGGCTCTGTCGGTGCAGAGGACCAGGCGCATAATGGCACAAGTTCAGCGGAGGAGCGCCCTTCGGGTCGCGACTGCGTACAGAACTGTGTCCGAAGATGCCGTCCTCGTCATTGCGGCAATCTCGCCTATCGACCTTCTCGCCGAGGAGAGGCGGGCCGTTTACGGCGGAACCACCAGATCTGAGGCGAGAGCCATCAGATATGAAGACTGGCAAAAGCGATGGGACGACTCGCAGAAGGGCAGGTGGACGCACAGACTCATCGGCGATCTGAGGACGTGGTGTGGCAGATCGCACGGCGAGCTGAGCTACCATCTCACCCAACTCCTGTCCGGCCACGGGTCCTTCTCTTCGTACCTTCACAGGATCGGAAAGGAGAACTCGACGGCCTGTCACCATTGCGATTCCAGTCTGGACGACGCCGAGCATACCGCATTCCATTGCCCGGCGTGGATCGGGGAACGCTGCAAGCTTTCACGAGCTCTGCGACGGGACTCGGTTACGCCGGAGGTGATGGTGAGCAGTATGCTCGAGAACATCGAGAACTGGTCGTCCTGGCTCGACTTCGCCTCCGCCGTCATGAAAATGAAGGAGGAGGCGGAGAGGGTAAGAAGACCCATAGGATAACGTCTCGGCCCGGGTTCTGGACAGCAATGTCCGGATGACCGGGCCAGACAGAGAGAGTGAAGGCAATTAGATGCCCACAAACGCGAAGTCTAGGCAGGCAGATGCCTACACCAGCGAAAGGCTGAAAAAACACGCCTAAATCACACCGACCTATTACAAAGCAATGCCTGGCGGCGGTTCTGGATAGGTCGGGGAAAACAGGAGGTTTTAGTGGGTCCCACCCAGAGTAATTTGTAAAATCTCTGGCGTGAATCTCACACTATAAGTGTCCGTCTGCTGCGGGCACTTTTGTTTGGTCGGCAAATTTCCTCCTTATGAAAAAAAAAAAAAAAAAAAAAAAAAAGGTTAGGTTAGGTTAGGTTAGGTTAGGTTAGGTTAGGTTAGGTTAGGTTAGGTTAGGTTAGGTTAGGTTAGGTTAGGTTAGTTGCGTTTGTGCTGTCGAGCGGAGCGCACGGTTCGCGTCGCCTCGCTCCAAAGTATATAGAGTTTGCTTGCACACGCGAAGCGATCGCGCCCCCATCCAAGTGGAGCGCATTTCTGAGGTCTGCGCCCGCGTTCTGACGTGAAGCGCCTGTTAGGCGCCTGCGCCCCATCAGAATTTGCTTTGTGTGTGGCCGGACTGGTGTCTGGGCGCCTGCTGTGGTTGCTGCGCCCCCTCAGGTGTTGCTAGGAGGTTTGTTCAGGGTGAAGCGCCCCTGCTAGGGCTTCGCCCCCCTGATAATTTTTCATTCCCACTTTTCCATTTCCCACTTTTCCATTTTCCACTTTTCCATTTCCCACTTTTCCATTTTCCACTTTTCCATTTTCCACTTTTCCATTTTCCCATTTTCCATTTTCCACTTTTCCGAATTTTCCCATTTTCCATTTTTCCGAATTTTCCCATTTTCCATTTTCCACTTTTCCGAATTTTCCCATTTTCCATTTTCCACTTTTCCGAATTTTCCCATTTTCCATTTTCCATTTTCCGAATTTTCCCATATTTTCCATTTTCTTCAATTTAAAATTTTTTCAATTTTTATTTTTTGTTTGTATTTTTTTTTTTTTTTTTTTTTTTTTTTTTTTTTATTTTTTTTTATTTTTTTTTTTTTTTTTTTTTTTTTATTATTCTATTTAAATAATGTCCTCTCCGACCCCTCTGTCGACCGTCTCCGACCCCTCTGTCTCTTTATGTCGTCGACCCTCATCTTCTCTGGGCGATGCCCTTGAGAAGATTAGGGTGCTAGCAAGCGGACTGGCCACCTTTTGTAATTCAAAGAAGGGAAAAAATGTGCACACCCGTATAAAAGATGACATACGGGAAATTACCCTTTTACTGGCCCAACTCGAAGCCATCGGAGGCGGTCCGATGGACCCGACCATGTCATCTAGGAGCTCTCCTCCCCGTTCTCTAATTAAAAATCTTGATATACCCGTCTCGTCGCCGCTGGGTGCGGCCAATAATCCGATCGTGGCTGCGGAGCCGGACCGTTTCCAGACGGTGACGAAGAAGAGGAGGAGACGTGATCCCAGGAAGGGCTCCGAGCAATCGGCCCAGAAACTTCCTGCGCCACTCCCCACCCCCCGCCACCCTCATCCTCCTCATCGTTCAAATCGACCGTCACTTCCTCCGGCTCCGCACACCCAAAAAATGAGCTTGCCTACAATAAAGTCCAGGACCCGCAAGCGCCCATCGGGTAGCGTGGTTCTTGAACCAATGGCAGAGGGGGACGAGCCGCTCTCCTACGCGGAGGTGTTGCGGCAAATGCACACCCTGGAGAAGGAGACGCCACTGCCTCCACTCACGGTGAGGCGGAACGCCAAAGGGGAATTGGTGTTCCGCCCTACAAAGTCCGGGGCCCTAGCCATCATCCAGGAGAGAGTCAGGATGGTGGCCGGGGATAAAGCGCACATAAGGGTCACCGCACCCAAGAGAGAGGTCCTGGTTAAAGACCTAGACGAGGGCCTCTCAGAGGATGACGTCAGGGCGGCGCTCCTACCGTATGCGGGTGAAGGTGGCGGGCTTGAGGTCGTGAGCACACGCCAACAGCGCTCCGGTACGCGGAGCTTGCTGCTCCGAATACCGCACACTGCAAGGTTGCAAAGCCTGCTGAAAGAGGGCAGGCTAAAAATAGGCCTGATGTCCTGCAGGCTGCGGGAACTAAAAAGAACACCCCGCTGCTACCGTTGCCTGGGCTTCGGGCATACATCCATCCGATGTTCCGGCCCCGACCGCAGCGCCTGCTGCCTCAACTGCGGTACACGAGGCCACGTTGCGCGTGACTGTAAAAGTCACGCGCATTGTCCGACTTGTGCTGACGAGGGGTTACCGTCGCAGCACAGGGGAGGCAGCCGAGTGTGCCCCTCATACCAAAAGGAGCAAAGAAGGATCCTCCAGAAATGTCGCTGAGGATCCTTCAAATTAATCTCAACAACAGCAGGATCGCTCAGGATCTCATGTTCCTGACAGCCGCCGAGCTGAACGCGGACGCGGTGATAATTTCTGAACAGTACAGAAACACCGCGTCCAACTGGTACTCGGACAGGTCGTCGCGGGCTGCCATCTTCGTGGCTTCGCGGCGGCATCGAGTTACCGGAGCGTCGGCCGGCACATCGGACGGCTGCGTGTGGGTCGAGCTGGGCGGAATCAGGCTTTACAGCTGTTACTTCTCGCCCAACTCCCCACTCGAGGAATTTGAGACGGCGCTGAGCGACCTGGTGCTGTTTGTGGAGACGAGCCGCCCTGTCATTTTGGCGGGTGACTTCAACGCCAAGGCGGTCGAGTGGGGTTCGGCTCTGACCGATCGCAGAGGGACGATGCTGTCCGACGCCGTCGCTCATCTCCGGCTGCGGGTCGCCAACAGAGGCTCGAGCTTGACCTGCCGCAGGGGTGCGGGCGGATCGGTCGTCGACGTCACGTTCGCCGATGAGACGACGATCGGCAAGATCAGAGACTGGAGGGTCATGGAGATTTTCTCGCACAGTGACCACCAATACATCGGCTTCGACGTAGCGAGTGGCATCAAAAAGCCGGCCACCTCGGTGGCCGGGTGGTCCACTCGCAAACTAGACGTCGAAGCTTTTTGCGTAACTCTCGAAGCGGATCTGGGGGGTTTCAGAAGCGAAAGAGTAAACGGTACGAATGAGCTTGTGCACGCAGAGAACGTCATCTCCTCCACCAGTGCGATAATCCGCAGGGCGTGCGACGCATCCATGCCCAGAAGAGCGGCTGGTTGTGGTCGCCGTCAGGTGTACTGGTGGAGCGAAGAGATAGCCGCGCTTCGGAGCGCGTGTCTGCGAAATAGAAGGTTTGCACAGGCACGAATGCATGATGAAAGCGCGAATGAGGCCTACCGGGACGCTCGACGAGCCCTTCGAAAGGCCATCAAGGCCTCGAAGGAGAGATGTTGGCGCGAGCTGTGCGAGACGATCGACATCGACCCATGGGGACTCCCCTACAAACTGGTCCGTAACAAGATCAGGGGGCGAGTCCTCGACCAGTTTCTGGCCGATCCGTCGAATCTGCGGACGGTCGTCGACGGTCTGTTCCCCGCGCCTCTCGGGGTCGCTCGCCATGGAGGCGATTCGCGAGCCGGAGAGGCGGGGGCGTTCGGCGGTGTCGACACCGACTGCACGGAAGACGAGCCTGAGCCCTTCACAAGGGCCGAATTGGCGTTGGCAGCCGCCCGCCTGGGAGGGGATAAGACTCCCGGTCCAGACGGGGTACCGAACGCGGTGCTGCGCGTCGTAGCCGAGAAATACCCGGAGCTGCTCTTGGATACGTTCAATCCGTGCCTGAAACAGGGAGTGTTTGGGCGGTCGTGGAAGAGACAGAGGCTGGTTCTCATGCCGAAAGGCGGAGGATCGGTCTCCGGTCCGCCCACGTACAGACCGCTCTGCATGATCAGCGGGGTGGGCAAGCTACTGGAGCGTCTGATATTAAACAGGCTCCAGTCTTGCATCGAGCACCCGCTGACCGGATTGGCCGATAGCCAGTATGGCTTCCGCCGCGGCAGATCCACGATCGACGCCATCTCCCGGGTCGTCTCAAAAATACGGACGGCTTGGGAGGGATCTGTCAAAGCGAGCCACAGTGTCGTGATGGTGGCGCTTGACGTCCGGAACGCCTTCAACTCGGCGCGATGGGATCTAATTCTCAAAGCGCTGAGCGGAGGAGTCCGGGCGCCCGGCTCCATCGTCAAGTTACTGGCGAGTTACCTGAGCGATCGACATCTTGAATATGTCGTTCAGCTCGGAGTGACTCACACCAGAGCAGTGGAGGCGGGTGTTCCGCAGGGTTCGGTCCTCGGGCCAGCTCTGTGGAACATCATGTATGACGGCCTCCTCAGGGTGGATCTCCCCGCGGGGGCAGAAATAGTTGCCTTTGCGGACGACGTCGCCGTTATCGCCACGGGAAAGAGCACTTCCGAGCTGCAGTACGTCACTCAAATGACGCTGCACCGGATCTGCTCCTGGATGCGGGAGTCTGGGCTCACACTGGCCCCTCAAAAAACTGAGGCCGTACTCTTCTCGAGGAGAAGGAAGATGGAGCCTCCGGCGCTGACGGTGGAGGGACACAGGGTGACTTTCGCACCCTCGCTTCGGTATCTGGGCGTCCACCTAGACCGTAAGCTTACCTTCGCCGAACACGTCCGGAAGGCATCCGCAAAGGCGGCCGTAGTGACAGAGCAGTTGGCGGGGCTGATGCCAAACATCGGGGGGCCGAGGTATAGGCGGAGGGTGCTGCTGAATTCGGTGGTGCACTCCACTATGCTCTACGGCGCTCCGGTGTGGGCGGCGGCTCTGTCGGTGCAGAGGACCAGGCGCATAATGGCACAAGTTCAGCGCAGAAGCGCCCTTCGGGTCGCGACTGCGTACAGAACTGTGTCCGAAGATGCCGTCCTCGTCATTGCGGCAATCTCGCCTATCGACCTTCTTGCCGAGGAGAGGCGGGCCGTTTACGGCGGAACCACCAGGACTGAGGCGAGAGCCATCAGATATGAAGACTGGCAAAAGCGATGGGACGACTCGCAGAAGGGTAGGTGGACGCACAGACTCATCGGCGATCTGAGGACGTGGTGTGGCAGATCGCACGGCGAGCTGAGCTACCATCTCACCCAACTCCTGTCCGGCCACGGGTCCTTCTCTTCGTACCTTCACAGGATCGGAAAGGAGAACTCGACGGCCTGTCACCATTGCGATTCCAGTCTGGACGACGCCGAGCATACCGCATTCCATTGCCCGGCGTGGATCGGGGAACGCTGCAAGCTTTCACGAGCTCTGCGACGGGACTCGGTTACGCCGGAGGTGATGGTGAGCAGTATGCTCGAGAACATCGAGAACTGGTCGTCCTGGCTCGACTTCGCCTCCGCCGTCATGAAAATGAAGGAGGAGGCGGAGAGGGTAAGAAGACCCATAGGATAACGTCTCGGCCCGGGTTCTGGACAGCAATGTCCGGATGACCGGGCCAGACAGAGAGAGTGAAGGCAATTAGATGCCCACAAACGCGAAGTCTAGGCAGGCAGATGCCTACACCAGCGAAAGGCTGAAAAAACACGCCTAAATCACACCGACCTATTACAAAGCAATGCCTGGCGGCGGTTCTGGATAGGTCGGGGAAAACAGGAGGTTTTAGTGGGTCCCACCCAGAGTAATTTGTAAAATCTCTGGCGTGAATCTCACACTATAAGTGTCCGTCTGCTGCGGGCACTTTTGTTTGGTCGGCAAATTTCCTCCTTAGAAAAAAAAAAAAAAAAAAAAAAAAAAAAAAAAAAAAGAAAAAAAAAAAAAAAAAAAAAAAAAAAAAAAAAAAAAAAAAAAAAAAAAAAAAAAAAAAAAAAAAGGTTAGGTTAGGTTAGGTTAGGTTAGGTTAGGTTAGGTTAGGTTAGGTTAGGTTAGGTTCTCTCGGGGGAGCCTGTCCCCTAGAGAGCGCGTCCCCAGGTGGCGGATAGGGGAATGCTCGTCAGTGACTATGTTGCTGGAGGGTAGGAGTGAAATAAAATAGCTCCCGCGGACCAACAGGCTGGAGGGGAAGACAACGGGGTGGTCTTCTCCTCCAACAACACCGAAGAAGCAGGAGCACACCCCCAGCGTCTCGGCCCGGACTTCGAACAGCAATGCTTCGGTGATCGGGTCAGACGACCGAGAGATGGCAGAGAATGCCCACCAATTCGGAGTATAGGCAGGCAGATGCCTAAACTTGCGAGAGGCCGTGGCAACACGCCTAACATACCGACCTAGTACAAAGCAATGCCTGACGGTGGTTCTGGCTAGGTCGGGGAAGACAGGAGGTTTTAGTGGGTCCCACCCAGAGTAATTGTAAAATCTCTGGCGTGAATCCCACACTATAAGCGTCTGTCTGCTCGGGCGCTTTTGTTTGGCCGGCAAATTTCCTCCTTATGAAAAAAAAAAAAAAAAAAAAAAAAAAAAAAAAAAAAAAAGGTTAGGTTAGGTTAGGTTAGGTTAGGTTAGGTTAGGTTAGGTTAGGTTAGGTTAGGTTAGGTTAGGTTAGGTTAGGTTAGGTTAGGTTAACTCTCGAAGCGGATCTGGTGGGTTTCAGAAGCGAAAGAGTAAACGGTACGAATGAGCTTGTGCACGCAGAGAACGTCATCTCCTCCACCAGTGCGATAATCCGCAGGGCGTGCGACGCATCCATGCCCAGAAGAGCGGCTGGTTGTGGTCGCCGTCAGGTGTACTGGTGGAGCGAAGAGATAGCCGCGCTTCGGAGCGCGTGTCTGCGAAATAGAAGGTTTGCACAGGCACGAATGCATGATGAAAGCGCGAATGAGGCCTACCGGGACGCTCGACGAGCCCTTCGAAAGGCCATCAAGGCCTCGAAAGAGAGATGCTGGCGCGAGCTGTGCGAGACGATCGACATTGACCCATGGGGACTCCCCTACAAACTGGTCCGTAACAAGATCAGGGGGCGAGTCCTCGACCAGTTTCTGGCCGATCCGTCGAATCTGCGGACGGTCGTCGACGGCCTGTTCCCCGCGCCTCTCGGGGTCGCTCGCCATGGAGGCGATTCGCGAGCCGGAGAGGCGGGGGCGTTCGGCGGTGTCGACACCGAATGCACGGAAGACGAGCCTGAGCCCTTCTCAAGGGCCGAATTGGCGTTGGCAGCCACCCGCCTGGGAGGGGATAAGACTCCCGGTCCAGACGGAGTACCGAACGCGGTGCTGCGCGTCGTAGCCGAGAAATACCCGGAGCTGCTTCTGGATACGTTCAATCCGTGCCTGAAACAGGGAGTGTTTGGGCGGTCCTGGAAGAGACAGAGGCTGGTTCTCATGCCGAAAGGCGGAGGATCGGTCTCCGGTCCGCCCACGTACAGACCGCTCTGCATGATCAGCGGGGTGGGCAAGCTACTGGAGCGTTTGATATTAAACAGGCTCCAGTCTTGCATCGAGCACCCGCTGACCGGATTGGCCGATAGCCAGTATGGCTTCCGCCGCGGCAGATCCACGATCGACGCGATCTCCCGGGTCGTCTCAATAATACGGACGGCTTGGGAGGGATCTGTCAAAGCGAGCCACAGTGTCGCGATGGTGGCGCTTGACGTTCGGAATGCCTTCAACTCGGCGCGATGGGATTTAATTCTCAAAGCGCTGAGCGGAGGAGTCCGGGCGCCCAGCTCCATCGTCAAGTTACTGGCGAGTTACCTGAGCGATCGACATCTTGAGTATGTCGATCAGCTCGGAGTGACTCACACCAGAGCAGTGGAGGCGGGTGTTCCACAGGGTTCGGTCCTCGGGCCAGCTCTGTGGAACATCATGTATGACGGCCTCCTCAGGGTGGATCTCCCCGCGGGGGCAGAAATAGTTGCCTTTGCGGACGACGTCGCCGTTATCGCCACGGGAAAGAGCACTTCCGAGCTGCAGTACGTCACTCAAATGACGCTGCACCGGATCTGCTCCTGGATGCGGGAGTCTGGGCTCACACTGGCCCCTCAAAAAACTGAGGCCGTACTCTTCTCGAGGAGAAGGAAGATGGAGCCTCCGGCGCTGACGGTGGAGGGACACGGGGTGACTTTTGCACCCTCGCTTCGGTATCTGGGCGTCCACCTAGACCGTAAGCTTACCTTCGCCGAACACGTCCGGAAGGCATCCGCAAAGGCGGCCGTAGTGACAGAGCAGTTGGCGGGGCTGATGCCAAACATCGGGGGGCCGAGGTATAGGCGGAGGGTGCTGCTGAATTCGGTGGTGCACTCCACTATGCTCTACGGCGCTCCGGTGTGGGCGGCGGCTCTGTCGGTGCAGAGGACCAGGCGCATAATGGCACAAGTTCAGCGGAGGAGCGCCCTTCGGGTCGCGACTGCGTACAGAACTGTGTCCGAAGATGCCGTCCTCGTCATTGCGGCAATCTCGCCTATCGACCTTCTCGCCGAGGAGAGGCGGGCCGTTTACGGCGGAACCACCAGATCTGAGGCGAGAGCCATCAGATATGAAGACTGGCAAAAGCGATGGGACGACTCGCAGAAGGGCAGGTGGACGCACAGACTCATCGGCGATCTGAGGACGTGGTGTGGCAGATCGCACGGCGAGCTGAGCTACCATCTCACCCAACTCCTGTCCGGCCACGGGTCCTTCTCTTCGTACCTTCACAGGATCGGAAAGGAGAACTCGACGGCCTGTCACCATTGCGATTCCAGTCTGGACGACGCCGAGCATACCGCATTCCATTGCCCGGCGTGGATCGAGGAACGCTGCAAGCTTTCACGAGCTCTGCGACGGGACTCGGTTACGCCGGAGGTGATGGTGAGCAGTATGCTCGAGAACATCGAGAACTGGTCGTCCTGGCTCGACTTCGCCTCCGCCGTCATGAAAATGAAGGAGGAGGCGGAGAGGGTAAGAAGACCCATAGGATAACGTCTCGGCCCGGGTTCTGGACAGCAATGTCCGGATGACCGGGCCAGACAGAGAGAGTGAAGGCAATTAGATGCCCACAAACGCGAAGTCTAGGCAGGCAGATGCCTACACCAGCGAAAGGCTGAAAAAAACACGCCTAAATCACACCGACCTATTACAAAGCAATGCCTGGCGGCGGTTCTGGATAGGTCGGGGAAAACAGGAGGTTTTAGTGGGTCCCACCCAGAGTAATTTGTAAAATCTCTGGCGTGAATCTCACACTATAAGTGTCCGTCTGCTGCGGGCACTTTTGTTTGGTCGGCAAATTTCCTCCTTAGAAAAAAAAAAAAAAAAAAAAAAAAAAAAAAAAAAAAAAAAAAAAAAAAAAAAAAGGTTAGGTTAGGTTAGGTTAGGTTAGGTTAGGTTAGGTACTCTCGGGGGAGCCTGTCCCCTAGAGAGCGCGTCCCCAGGTGGCGGATAGGGGAATGCTCGTCAGCGACTCTGTTGCTGGAGGGTAGGAGTGAAATAAAATAGCTCCCGCGGACCAACAGGCTGGAGGGGAAGACAACGGGGTGGTCTTCTCCTCCAACAACACGGAAGAATGCTCACATCCGCAGTCGCCGTCGCTCACAAATGTTGCACCTGCATCGGTGGTTTTCGATGGCGACCGTCGGCCTCCATGTTCCCCGGTTGAAGTCGTACCAACCGGAAACTTGTAGAGGCCGATGTTGACGCCCGTGACCATTGATCGGGAGTTCTTCATAACTGCTGTCTGCTTCATTTGTGGGTGACCGATTGTTGATGATCCTGAGCAAGAATGGAGCCTCCGAGCACTGCTCCCTCCCAACAAAGAATAACACTCACATCCGCAGTCGCCGTTGCTCGCGAATGTTGCACCTGCATCGGTGGATCTAGTCGGCGCCCGTCGGCCTCCATGTTCCCCGGTTGAAGGCGTACAGACTGGAAACTTGCTGACGCCGATGCGTGCGCGCCCGTGACCATCGATCGGGAGTTCTCTACAACTGCTATCTGCTTCATTCGTGGGCGACCGATTGCTGAGGATCCTGAGTGGATGAGTGGTGCCTCCGG
Source organism: Leptonema lineaticorne (assembly GCA_024500535.1). Classification (NCBI taxonomy): domain Eukaryota; kingdom Metazoa; phylum Arthropoda; class Insecta; order Trichoptera; family Hydropsychidae; genus Leptonema; species Leptonema lineaticorne. Next base: position 13,166,936 of record JANIJI010000001.1, read on the forward strand.
ACGCTTAACCAGGAGCACACCCCCAGCGTCTCGGCCCGGACTTCGAACAGCAATGCTTCGGTGATCGGGTCAGACGACCGAGAGATGGCAGAGAATGCCCACCAATTCGGAGTATAGGCAGGCAGATGCCTAAACTTGCGAGAGGCCGTGGCAACACGCCTAACATACCGACCTAGTACAAAGCAATGCCTGACGGTGGTTCTGGCTAGGTCGGGGAAGACAGGAGGTTTTAGTGGGTCCCACCCAGAGTAATTGTAAAATCTCTGGCGTGAATCCCACACTATAAGCGTCTGTCTGCTCGGGCGCTTTTGTTTGGTCGGCAAATTTCCTCCTTATGAAAAAAAAAAAAAAAAAAAAAAAAAAAAAAAAAAGGTTAGGTTAGGTTAGGTTAGGTTAGGTTAGGTTAGGTTAGGTTAGGTTAGGTTAGGTTAGGTTAGGTTAGGTTAGGTTAGGTTAGGTTAGGTTAGGTTAGGTTAGGTTAGGTTAGTTGCGTTTGTGCTGTCGAGCGGAGCGCACGGTTCGCGTCGCCTCGCTCCAAAGTATATAGAGTTTGCTTGCACACGCGAAGCGATCGCGCCCCCATCCAAGTGGAGCGCATTTCTGAGGTCTGCGCCCGCGTTCTGACGTGAAGCGCCTGTTAGGCGCCTGCGCCCCATCAGAATTTGCTTTGTGTGTGGCCGGATTGGTGTCTGGGCGCCTGCTGTGGTTGCTGCGCCCCCTCAGGTGTTGCTAGGAGGTTTGTTCAGGGTGAAGCGCCCCTGCTAGGGCTTCGCCCCCCTGATAATTTTTCATTCCCACTTTTCCATTTCCCACTTTTCCATTTTCCACTTTTCCATTTCCCACTTTTCCATTTTCCCATTTTCCATTTTCCACTTTTCCGAATTTTCCCATTTTCCATTTTCCACTTTTCCGAATTTTCCCATTTTCCACTTTTCCGAATTTTCCCATTTTCCATTTTCCACTTTTCCGAATTTTCCCATTTTCCATTTTCCACTTTTCCGAATTTTCCCATTTTCCACTTTTCCGAATTTTCCCATTTTCCATTTTCCACTTTTCCGAATTTTCCCATTTTCCATTTTCCACTTTTCCGAATTTTCCCATTTTCCACTTTTCCGAATTTTCCCATTTTCCATTTTCCACTTTTCCGAATTTTCCCACTTTTCCATTTTCCATTTTCCGAATTTTCCCATATTTTCCATTTTCTTCAATTTAAAATTTTTTCAATTTTTATTTTTTTTCTTTTTTTTCAATTTCTTTAATTGTTTTTATTTTTTTATTTACTTATTTATTTTTTTTTTTTTTTCAATTTCTTCAATTGTTTTTATTTTTTTATTTATTTTTTTTTTTTTTTTTATTCTATTTAAATAATGTCCTCTCCGACCCCTCTGTCGACCGTCTCCGACCCCTCTGTCTCTTTATGTCGTCGACCCTCATCTTCTCTGGGCGATGCCCTTGAGAAGATTAGGGTTCTAGCGAGCGGACTGGCCACCTTTTGTAATTCAAAGAAGGGAAAAAATGTGCACACCCGTATAAAAGATGACATACGGGAAATTACCCTTTTACTGGCCCAACTCGAAGCCATCGGAGGCGGTCCGATGGACCCGACCATGTCATCTAGGAGCTCTCCTCCCCGTTCTCTAATTAAAAATCTTGATATACCCGTCTCGTCGCCGCTGGGTGCGGCCAATAATCCGATCGTGGCTGCGGAGCCGGACCGTTTCCAGACGGTGACGAAGAAGAGGAGGAGACGTGATCCCAGGAAGGGCTCCGAGCAATCGGCCCAGAAACTTCCTGCGCCACTCCCCACCCCCCGCCACCCTCATCCTCCTCATCGTTCAAATCGACCGTCACTTCCTCCGGCTCCGCACACCCAAAAAATGAGCTTGCCTACAATAAAGTCCAGGACCCGCAAGCGCCCATCGGGTAGCGTGGTTCTTGAACCAATGGCAGAGGGGGACGAGCCGCTCTCCTACGCGGAGGTGTTGCGGCAAATGCACACCCTGGAGAAGGAGACGCCACTGCCTCCACTCACGGTGAGGCGGAACGCCAAAGGGGAATTGGTGTTCCGCCCTACAAAGTCCGGGGCCCTAGCCATCATCCAGGAGAGAGTCAGGATGGTGGCCGGGGATAAAGCGCACATAAGGGTCACCGCACCCAAGAGAGAGGTCCTGGTTAAAGACCTAGACGAGGGCCTCTCAGAGGATGACGTCAGGGCGGCGCTCCTACCGTATGCGGGTGAAGGTGGCGGGCTTGAGGTCGTGAGCACACGCCAACAGCGCTCCGGTACGCGGAGCTTGCTGCTCCGAATACCGCACACTGCAAGGTTGCAAAGCCTGCTGAAAGAGGGCAGGCTAAAAATAGGCCTGATGTCCTGCAGGCTGCGGGAACTAAAAAGAACACCCCGCTGCTACCGTTGCCTGGGCTTCGGGCATACATCCATCCGATGTTCCGGCCCCGACCGCAGCGCCTGCTGCCTCAACTGCGGTACACGAGGCCACGTTGCGCGTGACTGTAAAAGTCACGCGCATTGTCCGACTTGTGCTGACGAGGGGTTACCGTCGCAGCACAGGGGAGGCAGCCGAGTGTGCCCCTCATACCAAAAGGAGCAAAGAAGGATCCTCCAGAAATGTCGCTGAGGATCCTTCAAATTAATCTCAACAACAGCAGGATCGCTCAGGATCTCATGTTCCTGACAGCCGCCGAGCTGAACGCGGACGCGGTGATAATTTCTGAACAGTACAGAAACACCGCGTCCAACTGGTACTCGGACAGGTCGTCGCGGGCTGCCATCTTCGTGGCTTCGCGGCGGCATCGAGTTACCGGAGCGTCGGCCGGCACATCGGACGGCTGCGTGTGGGTCGAGCTGGGCGGAATCAGGCTTTACAGCTGTTACTTCTCGCCCAACTCCCCACTCGAGGAATTTGAGACGGCGCTGAGCGACCTGGTGCTGTTTGTAGAGACGAGCCGCCCTGTCATTTTGGCGGGTGACTTCAACGCCAAGGCGGTCGAGTGGGGTTCGGCTCTGACCGATCGCAGAGGGACGATGCTGTCCGACGCCGTCGCTCATCTCCGGCTGCGGGTCGCCAACAGAGGCTCGAGCTTGACCTGCCGCAGGGGTGCGGGCGGATCGGTCGTCGACGTCACGTTCGCCGATGAGACGACGATCGGCAAGATCAGAGACTGGAGGGTCATGGAGATTTTCTCGCACAGTGACCACCAATACATCGGCTTCGACGTAGCGAGTGGCATCAAAAAGCCGGCCACCTCGGTGGCCGGGTGGTCCACTCGCAAACTAGACGTCGAAGCTTTTTGCGTAACTCTCGAAGCGGATCTGGTGGGTTTCAGAAGCGAAAGAGTAAACGGTACGAATGAGCTTGTGCACGCAGAGAACGTCATCTCCTCCACCAGTGCGATAATCCGCAGGGCGTGCGACGCATCCATGCCCAGAAGAGCGGCTGGTTGTGGTCGCCGTCAGGTGTACTGGTGGAGCGAAGAGATAGCCGCGCTTCGGAGCGCGTGTCTGCGAAATAGAAGGTTTGCACAGGCACGAATGCATGATGAAAGCGCGAATGAGGCCTACCGGGACGCTCGACGAGCCCTTCGAAAGGCCATCAAGGCCTCGAAGGAGAGATGCTGGCGCGAGCTGTGCGAGACGATCGACATTGACCCATGGGGACTCCCCTACAAACTGGTCCGTAACAAGATCAGGGGGCGAGTCCTCGACCAGTTTCTGGCCGATCCGTCGAATCTGCGGACGGTCGTCGACGGCCTGTTCCCCGCGCCTCTCGGGGTCGCTCGCCATGGAGGCGATTCGCGAGCCGGAGAGGCGGGGGCGTTCGGCGGTGTCGACACCGACTGCACGGAAGACGAGCCTGAGCCCTTCACAAGGGCCGAATTGGCGTTGGCAGCCGCCCGCCTGGGAGGGGATAAGACTCCCGGTCCGGACGGGGTACCGAACGCGGTGCTGCGCGTCGTAGCCGAGAAATACCCGGAGCTGCTCTTGGATACGTTCAATCCGTGCCTGAAACAGGGAGTGTTTGGGCGGTCGTGGAAGAGACAGAGGCTGGTTCTCATGCCGAAAGGCGGAGGATCGGTCTCCGGTCCGCCCACGTACAGACCGCTCTGCATGATCAGCGGGGTGGGCAAGCTACTGGAGCGTCTGATATTAAACAGGCTCCAGTCTTGCATCGAGCACCCGCTGACCGGATTGGCCGATAGCCAGTATGGCTTCCGCCGCGGCAGATCCACGATCGACGCGATCTCCCGGGTCGTCTCAATAATACGGACGGCTTGGGAGGGATCTGTCAAAGCGAGCCACAGTGTCGCGATGGTGGCGCTTGACGTTCGGAACGCCTTCAACTCGGCGCGATGGGATTTAATTCTCAAAGCGCTGAGCGGAGGAGTCCGGGCGCCCAGCTCCATCGTCAAGTTACTGGCGAGTTACCTGAGCGATCGACATCTTGAGTATGTCGATCAGCTCGGAGTGACTCACACCAGAGCAGTGGAGGCGGGTGTTCCACAGGGTTCGGTCCTCGGGCCAGCTCTGTGGAACATCATGTATGACGGCCTCCTCAGGGTGGATCTCCCCGCGGGGGCAGAAATAGTTGCCTTTGCGGACGACGTCGCCGTTATCGCCACGGGAAAGAGCACTTCCGAGCTGCAGTACGTCACTCAAATGACGCTGCACCGGATCTGCTCCTGGATGCGGGAGTCTGGGCTCACACTGGCCCCTCAAAAAACTGAGGCCGTACTCTTCTCGAGGAGAAGGAAGATGGAGCCTCCGGCGCTGACGGTGGAGGGACACGGGGTGACTTTCGCACCCTCGCTTCGGTATCTGGGCGTCCACCTAGACCGTAAGCTTACCTTCGCCGAACACGTCCGGAAGGCATCCGCAAAGGCGGCCGTAGTGACAGAGCAGTTGGCGGGGCTGATGCCAAACATCGGGGGGCCGAGGTATAGGCGGAGGGTGCTGCTGAATTCGGTGGTGCACTCCACTATGCTCTACGGCGCTCCGGTGTGGGCGGCGGCTCTGTCGGTGCAGAGGACCAGGCGCATAATGGCACAAGTTCAGCGCAGAAGCGCCCTTCGGGTCGCGACTGCGTACAGAACTGTGTCCGAAGATGCCGTCCTCGTCATTGCGGCAATCTCGCCTATCGACCTTCTTGCCGAGGAGAGGCGGGCCGTTTACGGCGGAACCACCAGGACTGAGGCGAGAGCCATCAGATATGAAGACTGGCAAAAGCGATGGGACGACTCGCAGAAGGGCAGGTGGACGCACAGACTCATCGGCGATCTGAGGACGTGGTGTGGCAGATCGCACGGCGAGCTGAGCTACCATCTCACCCAACTCCTGTCCGGCCACGGGTCCTTCTCTTCGTACCTTCACAGGATCGGAAAGGAGAACTCGACGGCCTGTCACCATTGCGATTCCAGTCTGGACGACGCCGAGCATACCGCATTCCATTGCCCGGCGTGGATCGAGGAACGCTGCAAGCTTTCACGAGCTCTGCGACGGGACTCGGTTACGCCGGAGGTGATGGTGAGCAGTATGCTCGAGAACATCGAGAACTGGTCGTCCTGGCTCGACTTCGCCTCCGCCGTCATGAAAATGAAGGAGGAGGCGGAGAGGGTAAGAAGACCCATAGGATAACGTCTCGGCCCGGGTTCTGGACAGCAATGTCCGGATGACCGGGCCAGACAGAGAGAGTGAAGGCAACTAGATGCCCACAAACGCGAAGTCTAGGCAGGCAGATGCCTACACCAGCGAAAGGCTGAAAAAACACGCCTAAATCACACCGACCTATTACAAAGCAATGCCTGGCGGCGGTTCTGGATAGGTCGGGGAAAACAGGAGGTTTTAGTGGGTCCCACCCAGAGTAATTTGTAAAATCTCTGGCGTGAATCTCACACTATAAGTGTCCGTCTGCTGCGGGCACTTTTGTTTGGTCGGCAAATTTCCTCCTTAGAAAAAAAAAAAAAAAAAAAAAAAAAAAAAAAAAAAAGGTTAGGTTAGGTTAGGTTAGGTTAGGTTAGGTTAGGTTAGGTTAGGTTAGGTTAGGTTAGGTTAGGTTAGGTTAGGTTAGGTTAGGTTAGGTTAGGTTAGGTTAGGTTAGGTTAGGTTAGGTTAGGTTAGGTTAGGTTAGGTTAGGTTAGGTTAGGTTAGGTTAGGTTAGGTTAGGTTAGGTTAGGTTAGGTTAGGTTAGGTTAGGTTAGGTTAGGTTAGGTTAGGTTAGGTTAGGTTAGGTTAGGTTAGGTTAGGTTAGGTTAGGTTAGGTTAGGTTAGGTTAGGTTAGGTTAGGTTAGGTTAGGTTAGGTTAGGTTAGGTTAGGTTAGGTTAGGTTAGGTTAGGTTAGGTTAGGTTAGGTTAGGTTAGGTTAGGTTAGGTTAGGTTAGGTTAGGTTAGGTTAGGTTAGGTTAGGTTAGGTTAGGTTAGGTTAGGTTAGGTTAGGTTGGCGAGTTACCTGAGCGATCGACATCTTGAATATGTCGATCAGCTCGGAGTGACTCACACCAGAGCAGTGGAGGCGGGTGTTCCGCAGGGTTCGGTCCTCGGGCCAGCTCTGTGGAACATCATGTATGACGGCCTCCTCAGGGTGGATCTCCCCGCGGGGGCAGAAATAGTTGCCTTCGCGGACGACGTCGCCGTTATCGCCACGGGAAAGAGCACCTCCGAGCTGCAGTTCGTCACTCAAATGACGCTGCACCGGATCTGCTCCTGGATGCGGGAGTCGGGACTCAGACTGGCCCCTCACAAGACCGAGGCCGTTCTCTTCTCGAGGAGAAGGAAGATGGAGCCTCCGGCGCTGACGGTGGAGGGACACGGGGTGACTTTTGCACCCTCGCTTCGGTATCTAGGCGTCCACCTAGACCGTAAGCTTACCTTCGCCGAACACGTCCGGAAGGCATCCGCAAAGGCGGCCGTAGTGACAGAGCAGTTGGCGGGGCTGATGCCAAACATCGGGGGGCCGAGGTATAGGCGGAGGGTGCTGCTGAATTCGGTGGTGCACTCCACTATGCTCTACGGCGCTCCGGTGTGGGCGGCGGCTCTGTCGGTGCAGAGGACCAGGCGCATAATGGCACAAGTTCAGCGCAGAAGCGCCCTTCGGGTCGCGACTGCGTACAGAACTGTGTCCGAAGATGCCGTCCTCGTCATTGCGGCAATCTCGCCTATCGACCTTCTAGCCGAGGAGAGGCGGGCCGTTTACGGCGGAGCCACCAGATCTGACGCGAGAGCCGTCAGATATGAAGACTGGCAAAAGCGATGGGACGACTCTGAGAAGGGCAGATGGACGCACAGACTCATCGGCGACCTGAGGACGTGGTGCGGCAGATCGCACGGCGAGCTGAGCTACCATCTCACCCAACTCCTGTCCGGCCACGGGTCCTTCTCTTCGTACCTTCACAGGATCGGAAAGGAGAACTCGACGGCCTGTCACCATTGCGATTCCAGTCTGGACGACGCCGAGCATACCGCATTCCATTGCCCGGCGTGGATCGAGGAACGCTGCAAGCTCTCACGAGCTCTGCGACTGCCCTCGGTTACGCCGGAGGTGATGGTGAGCAGTATGCTCGAGAGCACGGAGAACTGGTCGTCCTGGCTCGACTTCGCCTCCGCCGTCATGAAAATGAAGGAGGAGGCGGAGAGGCTAAGAAGGCCAAGAGAATAACGTCTCGGCCCGGGTTCTGGACAGCAATGTCCGGATGACCGGGCCAGACAGAGAGAGTGAAGGCAACTAGATGCCCACAAACGCGAAGTATAGGCAGGCAGATGCCTACACCAGCGAAAGGCTGAAAAAACACGCCTAAACCACACCGACCTATTACAAAGCAATGCCTGGCGGCGGTTCTGGATAGGTCGGGAAAAACAGGAGGTTTTAGTGAGTCCCACCCAGAGTAATTTGAAAATCTCTGGCGTGAATCTCACACTATAAGTGTCCGTCTGCTGCGGGCACTTTTGTTTGGTCGGCAAATTTCCTCCTTAGAAAAAAAAAAAAAAAAAAAAAGGTTAGGTTAGGTTAGGTTAGGTTAGGTTAGGTTAGGTTAGGTTAGGTTAGGTTAGGTTAGGTTAGGTTAGGTTAGGTTAGGTTAGGTTAGGTTAGGTTAGGTTAGGTTAGGTTCTCTCGGGGGAGCCTGTCCCCTAGAGAGCGCGTCCCCAGGTGGCGGATAGGGGAATGCTCGTCAGTGACTATGTTGCTGGAGGGTAGGAGTGAAATAAAAATAGCTCCCGCGGACCAACAGGCTGGAGGGGAAGACAACGGGGTGGTCTTCTCCTCCAATAACACGGAAGAATGCTCACATCCGCAGTCGTCGTCGTTCGCAAATGTTGCACCTGCATCGGTGGTTCTCGATGGCGACCGTCGGCCTCCATGTTTGCCGGTTGAAGTCGTACCAACCGGAAACTTGTAGAGGCCGATGTTGACGCCCGTGACCATCGATCGGGAGTTCTTTAATAACTGCTGTCTGCTTCATTTGTGGGTGACCGATTGTTGATGATCCTGAGCAAGAGTGGTGCCTCCGTGCACTGCTCTCTCCCAACATAGAAGAACACTCACATCCGCAGTCGCCGTTGTTCGCGAATGTTGCACCTGCATCGGTGGATCTAGTCGGCGCCCGTCTGCCTCCATGTTCCCCGGTTGAAGGCGTTCAGACTGGAAACTTGCAGAGGTCGATGCGTGCGCGCCCGTGACCATCGATCGGGAGTTCTCTATAACTGCTGTCTGCTTCATTCGCGGGCGACCGATAGCTGATGATCCTGAGTGGATGAGTGGTGCCTCCGGGCGCCCAAATCAAGAGCACACCCCCAGCGTCTCGGCTCGGACTCCGGACAGCAATGCTCCGGTGACCGAGCCGGACGACCGAGATGGCAGCAAATGCCCTTTAACTCCGAGTATAGGCAGGCAGATGCCTAGACTTGCGATAGGCCGTGGCAACACGCCTAACATACCGACCTAGTACAAAGCAATGCCTGACGGTGGTTCTGGCTAGGTCGGGGAACACAGGAGGTTTTAGTGGGTCCCACCCAGAGTAATTGTAAAATCTCTGGCGTGAATCCCACACTATAAGCGTCTGTCTGCTCGGGCGCTTTTGTTTGGTCGGCAAATTCCCTCCTTAGGGAAAAAAAAAAAAAAAAAAAAAAAAAAAAAAAAAAAAAAAAAAAAAAAAAAAAAAAAAAAAAAAAAAAAAAAAAAAAAAAAGGTTAGGTTAGGTTAGGTTAGGTTAGGTTAGGTTAGGTTAGGTTAGGTTAGGTTAGGTTAGGTTAGGTTAGGTTAGGTTAGGTTAGGTTAGGTTAGGTTAGGTTAGGTTAGGTTAGGTTAGGTTAGGTTAGGTTAGGTTAGGTTAGGTTAGGTTAGGTTAGGTTAGGTTAGGTTAGGTTAGGTTAGGTTAGGTTAGGTTAGGTTAGGTTCTCTCGGGGGAGCCTGTCCCCTAGAGAGCGCGTCCCCAGGTGGCGGATAGGGGAATGCTCGTCAGTGACTATGTTGCTGGAGGGTAGGAGTGAAATAAAATAGCTCCCGCGGACCAACAGGCTGGAGGGGAAGACAACGGGGTGGTCTTCTCCTCCAACAACACGGAAGAATGCTCACATCCGCAGTCGTCGTCGCTCACAAATGTTGCACCTGCATCGGTGGTTCTCGATGGCGACCGTCGGCCTCCATGTTTGCCGGTTGAAGTCGTACCAACCGGAAACTTGTAGAGGCCGATGTTGACGCCCGTGACCATCGATCGGGAGTTCTTTTATAACTGCCGTCTGCTTCATTTGTGGGTGACCGAATGTTGATGATCCTGAGCAAGAGTGGTGCCTCCGTGCACTGCTCTCTCCCAACATAGAAGAACACTCACATCCGCAGTCGCCGTTGTTCGCGAATGTTGCACCTGCATCGGTGGATCTAGTCGGCGCCCGTCTGCCTCCATGTTCCCCGGTTGAAGGCGTTCAGACTGGAAACTTGCAGAGGCCGATGCGTGCGCGCCCGTGACCATCGATCGGGAGTTATCTATAACTGCTGTCTGCTTCATTCGCGGGCGACCGATAGCTGATGATCCTGAGTGGATGAGTGGTGCCTCCGGGCGCCCAAATCAAGAGCACACCCCCAGCGTCTCGGCCCGGACTTCGAACAGCAATGCTTCGGTGATCGGGTCAGACGACCGAGAGATGGCAGAGAATGCCCACCAATTCGGAGTATAGGCAGGCAGATGCCTAAACTTGCGAGAGGCCGTGGCAACACGCCTAACATACCGACCTAGTACAAAGCAATGCCTGACGGTGGTTCTGGCTAGGTCGGGGAAGACAGGAGGTTTTAGTGAGTCCCACCCAGAGTAATTTGTAAAATCTCTGGCGTGAATCTCACACTATAAGTGTCCGTCTGCTGCGGGCACTTTTGTTTGGTCGGCAAATTTCCTCCTTAGAAAAAAAAAAAAAAAAAAAAAAAAAAAAAAAAAAAAAAAAAAAAAAAAAAAAAAAAAAAAAAAAAAAAAAAAAAGGTTAGGTTAGGTTAGGTTAGGTTAGGTTAGGTTAGGTTAGGTTAGGTTAGGTTAGGTTAGGTTAGGTTAGGTTAGGTTAGGTTAGGTTAGGTTAGGTTAGGTTAGGTTAGGTTAGGTTAGGTTAGGTTAGGTTAGGTTAGGTTAGGTTAGGTTAGGTTAGGTTAGGTTAGGTTAGGTTAGGTTAGGTTAGGTTAGGTTAGGTTAGGTTAGGTTAGGTTAGGTTAGGTTAGGTTAGGTTAGGTTAGGTTAGGTTAGGTTAGGTTAGGTTAGGTTAGGTTAGGTTAGGTTAGGTTAGGTTAGGTTAGGTTAGGTTAGGTTAGGTTAGGTTAGGTTAGGTTAGGTTAGGTTAGGTTAGGTTAGGTTAGGTTAGGTTAGGTTAGGTTAGGTTAGGTTAGGTTAGGTTAGGTTAGGTTAGGTTAGGTTAGGTTAGGTTAGGTTAGGTTAGGTTAGGTTAGGTTAGGTTAGGTTAGGTTAGGTTAGGTTAGGTTAGGTTCTCTCGGGGGAGCCTGTCCCCTAGAGAGCGCGTCCCCAGGTGGCGGATAGGGGAATGCTCGTCAGTGACTATGTTGCTGGAGGGTAGGAGTGAAATAAAATAGCTCCCGCGGACCAACAGGCTGGAGGGGAAGACAACGGGGTGGTCTTCTCCTCCAACAACACGGAAGAATGCTCACATCCGCAGTCGTCGTCGCTCACAAATGTTGCACCTGCATCGGTGGTTCTCGATGGCGACCGTCGGCCTCCATGTTTGCCGGTTGAAGTCGTACCAACCGGAAACTTGTAGAGGCCGATGTTGACGCCCGTGACCATCGATCGGGAGTTCTTTTATAACTGCCGTCTGCTTCATTTGTGGGTGACCGAATGTTGATGATCCTGAGCAAGAGTGGTGCCTCCGTGCACTGCTCTCTCCCAACATAGAAGAACACTCACATCCGCAGTCGCCGTTGTTCGCGAATGTTGCACCTGCATCGGTGGATCTAGTCGGCGCCCGTCTGCCTCCATGTTCCCCGGTTGAAGGCGTTCAGACTGGAAACTTGCAGAGGCCGATGCGTGCGCGCCCGTGACCATCGATCGGGAGTTCTCTATAACTGCTGTCTGCTTCATTCGCGGGCGACCGATAGCTGATGATCCTGAGTGGATGAGTGGTGCCTCCGGGCGCCCAAATCAAGAGCACACCCCCAGCGTCTCGGCCCGGACTTCGAACAGCAATGCTTCGGTGATCGGGTCAGACGACCGAGAGATGGCAGAGAATGCCCACCAATTCGGAGTATAGGCAGGCAGATGCCTAAACTTGCGAGAGGCCGTGGCAACACGCCTAACATACCGACCTAGTACAAAGCAATGCCTGACGGTGGTTCTGGCTAGGTCGGGGAAGACAGGAGGTTTTAGTGGGTCCCACCCAGAGTAATTGTAAAATCTCTGGCGTGAATCCCACACTATAAGCGTCTGTCTGCTCGGGCGCTTTTGTTTGGTCGGCAAATTTCCTCCTTATGGAAAAAAAAAAAAAAAGGTTAGGTTAGGTTAGGTTAGGTTAGGTTAGGTTAGGTTAGGTTAGGTTAGGTTAGGTTAGGTTAGGTTAGGTTAGGTTAGGTTAGGTTAGGTTAGGTTAGGTTAGGTTAGGTTAGGTTAGGTTAGGTTAGGTTAGGTTAGGTTAGGTTAGGTTAGGTTAGGTTAGGTTAGGTTAGGTTAGGTTAGGTTAGGTTAGGTTAGGTTAGGTTAGGTTAGGTTAGGTTAGGTTAGGTTAGGTTAGGTTAGGTTAGGTTAGGTTAGGTTAGGTTAGGTTAGGTTAGGTTAGGTTAGGTTAGGTTAGGTTAGGTTAGGTTAGGTTAGTGAGTCCCACCCAGAGTAATTTGTAAAATCTCTGGCGTGAATCTCACACTATAAGTGTCCGTCTGCTGCGGGCACTTTTGTTTGGTCGGCAAATTTCCTCCTTAGAAAAAAAAAAAAAAAAAAAAAAGGTTAGGTTAGGTTAGGTTAGGTTAGGTTAGGTTAGGTTAGGTTAGGTTAGGTTAGGTTAGGTTAGGTTAGGTTAGGTTAGGTTAGGTTAGGTTAGGTTAGGTTAGGTTAGGTTAGGTTAGGTTAGGTTAGGTTAGGTTAGGTTAGGTTAGGTTAGGTTAGGTTAGGTTAGGTTAGGTTAGGTTAGGTTAGGTTAGGTTAGGTTAGGTTAGGTTAGGTTAGGTTAGGTTAGGTTAGGTTAGGTTAGGTTAGGTTAGGTTAGGTTAGGTTAGGTTAGGTTAGGTTAGGTTAGGTTAGGTTAGGTTAGGTTAGGTTAGGTTAGGTTAGGTTAGGTTAGGTTAGGTTAGGTTAGGTTAGGTTAGGTTAGGTTAGGTTAGGTTAGGTTAGGTTAGGTTAGGTTAGGTTAGGTTAGGTTAGGTTAGGTTAGGTTAGGTTAGGTTAGGTTAGGTTAGGTTAGGTTAGGTTAGGTTAGGTTAGGTTAGGTTAGGTTAGGTTAGGTTAGGTTAGGTTAGGTTAGGTTAGGTTAGGTTAGGTTAGGTTAGGTTAGGTTAGGTTAGGTTAGGTTAGGTTAGGTTAGGTTAGGTTAGGTTAGGTTAGGTTAGGTTCTCTCGGGGGAGCCTGTCCCCTAGAGAGCGCGTCCCCAGGTGGCGGATAGGGGAATGCTCGCCAGTGACTATGTTGCTGGAGGGTAGGAGTGAAATAAAATAGCTCCCGCGGACCAACAGGCTGGAGGGGAAGACAACGGGGTGGTCTTCTCCTCCAACAACACTGAAGAAGCAGGAGCACACCCCCAGCGTCTCGGCCCGGACTTCGAACAGCAATGCTTCGGTGATCGGGTCAGACGACCGAGAGATGGCAGAGAATGCCCACCAATTCGGAGTATAGGCAGGCAGATGCCTAAACTTGCGAGAGGCCGTGGCAACACGCCTAACATACCGACCTAGTACAAAGCAATGCCTGACGGTGGTTCTGGCTAGGTCGGGGAAGACAGGAGGTTTTAGTGGGTCCCACCCAGAGTAATTGTAAAATCTCTGGCGTGAATCCCACACTATAAGCGTCTGTCTGCTCGGGCGCTTTTGTTTGGTCGGCAAATTTCCTCCTTATGAAAAAAAAAAAAAAAAAAAAAAAGGTTAGGTTAGGTTAGGTTAGGTTAGGTTAGGTTAGGTTAGGTTAGGTTAGGTTAGGTTAGGTTAGGTTAGGTTAGGTTAGGTTAGGTTAGGTTAGGTTAGGTTAGGTTAGGTTAGGTTAGGTTAGGTTAGGTTAGGTTAGGTTAGGTTAGGTTAGGTTAGGTTAGGTTAGGTTAGGTTAGGTTAGGTTAGGTTAGGTTAGGTTAGGTTAGGTTAGGTTAGGTTAGGTTAGGTTAGGTTAGGTTAGGTTAGGTTAGGTTAGGTTAGGTTAGGTTAGGTTAGGTTAGGTTAGGTTAGGTTAGGTTAGGTTAGGTTAGGTTAGGTTAGGTTAGGTTAGGTTAGGTTAGGTTAGGTTAGGTTAGGTTAGGTTAGGTTAGGTTAGGTTAGGTTAGGTTAGGTTAGGTTAGGTTAGGTTAGGTTAGGTTAGGTTAGGTTAGGTTAGGTTAGGTTAGGTTAGGTTAGGTTAGGTTAGGTTAGGTTAGGTTAGGTTAGGTTAGGTTAGGTTAGGTTAGGTTAGGTTAGGTTAGGTTAGGTTAGGTTAGGTTAGGTTAGGTTAGGTTAGGTTAGGTTAGGTTAGGTTAGGTTAGGTTAGGTTAGGTTAGGTTAGGTTAGGTTAGGTTAGGTTAGGTTAGGTTAGGTTAGGTTAGGTTAGGTTAGGTTAGGTTAGGTTAGGTTAGGTTAGGTTAGGTTAGGTTAGGTTAGGTTAGGTTAGGTTAGGTTAGGTTAGGTTAGGTTAGGTTAGGTTAGGTTAGGTTAGGTTAGGTTAGGTTAGGTTAGGTTAGGTTAGGTTAGGTTAGGTTAGGTTAGGTTAGGTTAGGTTAGGTTAGGTTAGGTTAGGTTAGGTTAGGTTAGGTTAGGTTCTCTCGGGGGAGCCTGTCCCCTAGAGAGCGCGTCCCCAGGTGGCGGATAGGGGAATGCTCGTCAGTGACTATGTTGCTGGAGGGTAGGAGTGAAATAAAATAGCTCCCGCGGACCAACAGGCTGGAGGGGAAGACAACGGGGTGGTCTTCTCCTCCAACAACACGGAAGAATGCTCACATCCGCAGTCGTCGTCGCTCACAAGTGTTGCACCTGCATCGGTGGTTCTCGATGGCGACCGTCGGCCTCCATGTTTGCCGGTTGAAGTCGTACCAACCGGAAACTTGTAGAGGCCGATGTTGACGCCCGTGACCATCGATCGGGAGTTCTTTTATAACTGCTGTCTGCTTCATTTGTGGGTGACCGATTGTTGATGATCCTGAGCAAGAATGGAGCCTCCGAGCACTGCTCCCTCCCAACAAAGAAGAACACTCACATCCGCAGTCGCCGTTGCTCGCGAATGTTGCACCTGCATCGGTGGATCTAGTCGGCGCCTGTCGGCCTCCATGTTCCCCGGTTGAAGGCGTACAGACTGGAAACTTGCAGACGCCGATGCGTGCGCGCCCGTGACCATCGATCGGGAGTTGTCTACAACTGCTGTCTGCTTCATTCGTGGGCGACCGATTGCTGATGATCCTGAGTGGATGAGTGGTGCCTCCGGACGCTCAACCAGGAGCACACCCCCAGCGTCTCGGCCCGGACTTCGAACAGCAATGCTTCGGTGATCGGGTCAGACGACCGAGAGATGGCAGAGAATGCCCACCAATTCGGAGTATAGGCAGGCAGATGCCTAAACTTGCGAGAGGCCGTGGCAACACGCCTAACACACCGACCTAGTACAAAGCAATGCCTGACGGTGGTTCTGGCTAGGTCGGGGAAGACAGGAGGTTTTAGTGGGTCCCACCCAGAGTAATTGTAAAATCTCTGGCGTGAATCCCACACTATAAGCGTCTGTCTGCTCGGGCGCTTTTGTTTGGTCGGCAAATTTCCTCCTTATGAAAAAAAAAAAAAAAAAAAAAAAAAAAAAAAAAAAAAAAAAAAAAAAAAAAAAAAAAGGTTAGGTTAGGTTAGGTTAGGTTAGGTTAGGTTAGGTTAGGTTAGGTTAGGTTAGGTTAGGTTAGGTTAGGTTAGGTTAGGTTAGGTTAGGTTAGGTTAGGTTAGGTTAGGTTAGGTTAGGTTAGGTTAGGTTAGGTTAGGTTAGGTTAGGTTAGGTTAGGTTAGGTTAGGTTAGGTTAGGTTAGGTTAGGTTAGGTTAGGTTAGGTTAGGTTAGGTTAGGTTAGGTTAGGTTAGGTTAGGTTAGGTTAGGTTAGGTTAGGTTAGGTTAGGTTAGGTTAGGTTAGGTTAGGTTAGGTTAGGTTAGGTTAGGTTAGGTTAGGTTAGGTTAGGTTAGGTTAGGTTAGGTTAGGTTAGGTTAGGTTAGGTTAGGTTAGGTTAGGTTAGGTTAGGTTAGGTTAGGTTAGGTTAGGTTAGGTTAGGTTAGGTTAGGTTAGGTTAGGTTAGGTTAGGTTAGGTTAGGTTAGGTTAGGTTAGGTTAGGTTAGGTTAGGTTAGGTTAGGTTAGGTTAGGTTAGGTTAGGTTAGGTTAGGTTAGGTTAGGTTAGGTTAGGTTAGGTTAGGTTAGGTTAGGTTAGGTTAGGTTAGGTTAGGTTAGGTTAGGTTAGGTTAGGTTAGGTTAGGTTAGGTTAGGTTAGGTTAGGTTAGGTTAGGTTAGGTTAGGTTAGGTTAGGTTAGGTTAGGTTAGGTTAGGTTAGGTTAGGTTAGGTTAGGTTAGGTTAGGTTAGGTTAGGTTAGGTTAGGTTAGGTTAGGTTAGGTTAGGTTAGGTTAGGTTAGGTTAGGTTAGGTTAGGTTAGGTTAGGTTAGGTTAGGTTAGGTTAGGTTAGGTTAGGTTAGGTTAGGTTAGGTTAGGTTAGGTTAGGTTAGGTTAGGTTAGGTTAGGTTAGGTTAGGTTAGGTTAGGTTAGGTTAGGTTAGGTTAGGTTAGGTTAGGTTAGGTTAGGTTAGGTTAGGTTAGGTTAGGTTAGGTTAGGTTAGGTTAGGTTAGGTTAGGTTAGGTTAGGTTAGGTTAGGTTAGGTTAGGTTAGGTTAGGTTAGGTTAGGTTAGGTTAGGTTAGGTTAGGTTAGGTTAGGTTAGGTTAGGTTAGGTTAGGTTAGGTTAGGTTAGGTTAGGTTAGGTTAGGTTAGGTTAGGTTAGGTTAGGTTAGGTTAGGTTCTCTCGGGGGAGCCTGTCCCCTAGAGAGCGCGTCCCCAGGTGGCGGATAGGGGAATGCTCGTCAGTGACTATGTTGCTGGAGGGTAGGAGTGAAATAAAATAGCTCCCGCGGACCAACAGGCTGGAGGGGAAGACAACGGGGTGGTCTTCTCCTCCAACAACACCGAAGAAGCAGGAGCACACCCCCAGCGTCTCGCCCCGGACTTCGAACAGCAATGCTTCGGTGATCGGGTCAGACGACCGAGAGATGGCAGAGAATGCCCACCAATTCGGAGTATAGGCAGGCAGATGCCTAAACTTGCGAGAGGCCGTGGCAACACGCCTAACATACCGACCTAGTACAAAGCAATGCCTGACGGTGGTTCTGGCTAGGTCGGGGAAGACAGGAGGTTTTAGTGGGTCCCACCCAGAGTAATTGTAAAATCTCTGGCGTGAATCCCACACTATAAGCGTCTGTCTGCTCGGGCGCTTTTGTTTGGTCGGCAAATTTCCTCCTTATGAGAAAAAAAAAAAAAAAAAAAAAAAAGGTTAGGTTAGGTTAGGTTAGGTTAGGTTAGGTTAGGTTAGGTTAGGTTAGGTTAGGTTAGGTTAGGTTAGGTTAGGTTAGGTTAGGTTAGGTTAGGTTAGGTTAGGTTAGGTTAGGTTAGGTTAGGTTAGGTTAGGTTAGGTTAGGTTAGGTTAGGTTAGGTTAGGTTAGGTTAGGTTAGGTTAGGTTAGGTTAGGTTAGGTTAGGTTAGGTTAGGTTAGGTTAGGTTAGGTTAGGTTAGGTTAGGTTAGGTTAGGTTAGGTTAGGTTAGGTTAGGTTAGGTTAGGTTAGGTTAGGTTAGGTTAGGTTAGGTTAGGTTAGGTTAGGTTAGGTTAGGTTAGGTTAGGTTAGGTTAGGTTAGGTTAGGTTAGGTTAGGTTAGGTTAGGTTAGGTTAGGTTAGGTTCTCTCGGGGGAGCCTGTCCCCTAGAGAGCGCGTCCCCAGGTGGCGGATAGGGGAATGCTCGTCAGCGACTCTGTTGCTGGAGGGTAGGAGTGAAATAAAATAGCTCCCGCGGACCAACAGGCTGGAGGGGAAGACAACGGGGTGGTCTTCTCCTCCAACAACACGGAAGAATGCTCACATCCGCAGTCGTCGCCGCTCACAAATGTTGCACCTGCATCGGTGGTTTTCGATGGCGACCGTCGGCCTCCATGTTCCCCGGTTGAAGTCGTACCAACCGGAAACTTGTAGAGGCCGATGTTGACGCCCGTGACCATCGATCGGGAGTTCTTCATAACTGCTGTCTGCTTCATTTGTGGGTGACCGATTGTTGATGATCCTGAGCAAGAATGGAGCCTCCGAGCACTGCTCCCTCCCAACAAAGAAGAACACTCACATCCGCAGTCGCCGTTGCTCGCGAATGTTGCACCTGCATCGGTGGATCTAGTCGGCGCCCGTCGGCCTCCATGTTCCCC